>CM065789.1:28870535-29470535 GCA_033296515.1 Macrochelys suwanniensis | reverse complement strand
TGGGGGAGAGGGGAAGGGTAATCTTCATACGTGGTTCCTCTAGATGTGCCCTCATGCATCAGCTGCTCCTCGTGCTGTGTTTAGTCCTAACCTCAGGAGGCCAGATTCAGAAGTAGGGTGCAGAAAGGTGTAACTTCATATTTGGATTGAATTAATCGTCCCATGATTGATTCTATACGTCCTCTCGTCCTCTCTCCTCCATTCAAAGTGCTAAGCACTTACAGCCTTGAGGAACAAAGATCTAGAAGAGTCTTTGCTTTTGCTTTCTCAGTGCTGAGGCGAGCTCGAGAGAGATGGGGCTGCAGTCATTCCATGAGGTATATTTCCATTAATACTTCTAGAGAGGGGCATGGAATTTATTTAATCCATCCACTTGGTGGTCTCAATTGTCAAGGCTTGTGCGCTAGTGCTGCTGCATCCTTGGGCCTTTTGACCCAGTGCTAAGGTGGCTATTGCTTGTGACAGACTGGACAGGGAAATAGGTATTTATAAGATTCATTAGTGAAGCAAATGATTAACAGTTTGTCTTATTGAGAGATTGTAGGAGTCTTGGGATTAAGTTAAGCCTTCACTTGGGTGTGTCTAAGGCTTTGTTCCCACTCAGGAGTAATTTGGAGGAAAAGACTATTGAACCTTCCTGGAATTCCGGATGGCCCTTCCCCATGGCTTTGTGTTGTCTCCAAGCCAGGATGAATTTGATTTGACAGGTGTTAAATTGTGTATTAACGCCAAATACTCTAAAGCAAATTAGAGAAGTAGCTTGGTGATAGCAACCCAGATGTGTTGGAAATAAGCTGTTAAACAAGGCATAACTGGAGCTAATTTGGCCTTTCTTCACTCATATCCACCGTGAGTGTGTGAATCTGAGTGAGAACCTAGTTAGCCCTGTTTGGAGCTCTCTTTACACAAATCCCATCATTCTGCAGCTGAGAGATCCTCTTCTGAGCTGTGCTTCTTACCATGTGCAATATTTGGCTCTGCTGTTGAACTTTTTCCCCTCGTGGTTGACTTTTAAGAAAGTGGCAGCTAGCATCTCTTATCACCGTGATCTCAGATGAACAATGTTAATAAAATTATAGACTCCCAGCCTTTGCCTTTAACATAAACGTCTGGCAGGCTTCAGAGTCTTCCATGGCCATTGTGGTAGTCAGGACAGAAAGCCTCTACTGGCATAGAAACATGAGAAATGAACAGGCTATGTCATTTATTAATAAGTGCCGCATATAGGGAACATGTCATGTGGCTCAGGCTTAAATTTTGTGTTAAAAGTGAGATGAAGAAAAGATTAATATTCTTTCCCCATAGATAGGGCAACTGTTAAAGTGAGTTTGTCTGCTAGTGATCAGGACACGCTCTGCTTGTTTGTGTCATTAGCATAGTGCTCTACCTAATGTGGCTTGAGTTGCTGCCGTTGCAAAGCAAGGCCCTACACTTAACTTGTAGGCATGTATCTGTCGTGTGATAACTTTGGAACACTGTGTCTGATCAATTTCCCTAGAATGCTCCTTGAAATTTTGGATTTTTAACAGAATAGGGACTTAGAGGGGTGGGTATGGACTTAGTGATGGGGGCATGGGGAGCAAGGATCTGCAAGAAAATGGCGGGCAGGGAGTCTGGGAAGTTGACGGACTTCCCCGGAGTGCAACCTGGAACTGGGGTAGTGCCTCAGCCTTCTGTCTCACCAGACCGGGCTCCCTTATTCACTGTGATACTGAGACAAGTTGCAGACCTCTCCCACTCGGGCACTCACACAAGCATTTACATAGGCAGGGACACACCCATCTGCAATTACATGAATGCCTTTGCCAGTCACTCAACAATAGAGAAGCTTCAGCCCCCAGCCTATGACCCCAGAGCTGTACCGTCTTGCCCTGACCAGAGTAAGTTAATTACCCAGTCTGCCTCTCCCTCCCTCAGTGTGGAGAGGACAATGCACCAGCTCCTGTTACTGAGAAGATTTCCTTTTGCACTTCAAACAACACACTATTTTAGGTAAAAAGTATAAAACAGATTTATTAACTACAGAAAGATTAAGTGATTATAAGTAATAGCGTACAGATCAAAGTTGGTTACCTAAGAAATAAACAAAATCACAATTTAAGTTCTATACACTAGACAGCATTTGAATCAAGCAGTGTCTCACCCTGATGGTACAGGCAATTTACAGATCTTTCATACATAGGCTGGGATTCCTCCTTTTCCGCCTGGGACCACCTTCCCCAGTTCAGTTTTTGTTTCTGAGGTGTTTCCAGGTGTTGAGTTGTAGGAGGAGTGAGGCCCAGTGGTGATGTTACTTCCCCCTTTTATAGCTTCTTCCATGTGGAGGGAACTTCTTTGTTCCAAGCAAAATCCCCAACACAGTTAGTGGAAAAGTACAGGCACAAGATGGAGTCCAATATCACATGATCTAGTCACATGCCGTTGTATGCTTCGATTAGTCATAGCAGCCATTACTCAGATACTCACTGATGTGTCCACAGGAAAGCCCATCAGATGAGGATACACTTTCCCGATGGCCTCAGGGGTGCTGGAACAATTTTTATAGTTGTTGATCGAAGGGGCCCCGGTGTTTATAGTGGGGGTGCTGAGAGCTATTGAACCAAACTGTAAACCCTTTATATAATGGAAACCACTTCAAGCCAGGGGGTGTGGTAGTACCCCCCAACACCGTTAATTCCAGCATCTGTACAGACATACAAATGGGATAATCATATTCAGCAAACCATAACTTTTCCATTGATGCCTCACATGACGCATTTTGTACAAGATACATCACAATTATATCAGTCGCCTCATAATTATATCATTATGGCGAATATGGGAGTACTGAGTGTCACAGAAGTATGGGGAGGGAAGCAGAGACCTGGAGTGGAGAAGTGGGGAGGGAGAAATGAGGACCGTGTGGGAGGGGAAAAGTGGAAACCTGGAAGCGAAGAGAAATGCGGGGAGCTCAGATTATGCCATGGGAGAGCAGAGACCCTGGCATGGGAGGGACAGTGCTGACCCCTGGTATTGGTGTAAGGGAGAAATGAGGGCACATGGAATCCATGCTGATGGGGAGAATGGGGGGCAATGAAATGGGGGAAAAAGGTAATTAAGAGAGCACACAGCCTCTGGTGTGTGGGGGGAGGAGGAAATGGGGAGCATAAGAGCCCCTGGCAGTAGGGAACGTGGTGGGGGGAGTTGCAGGGAGTTTCTGCGAGAGGGGGATGGGAGGGTGACCCCCCAGTGAGCTTGTGGAGGGGATGGAGGATACAAGGAACTCCTGGTATGTGCGAAGAGCTCCGCTGAAACAAGCTGTGAGGTGTGCGTCCCTCTAGTGTGTACAGGAGCTGTCGGAGGGGATACTTGCCTCTGCTTTCAGTGCCCGGAAACTCTGCCTTGTTGCTGGTACCACTCTCACTCCATCTCTGGGGATGCACCAAATGCAGTGGGACTCCCTGGTGGGGCTGTCAGATCTATCAGTTCTCCTCTGCTGCTGACTGACCGTGTCCCTCTCTTCTCTGAACAGCAATCAGCAGAGCGCTGCGTCAGCACGCTGCTCGACCTCATCCAGACCAAAGTCAACTATGTGGTGCAAGAAGCCATTGTGGTCATCAAGGACATCTTCCGCAAGTACCCCAACAAGTACGTGAGCACCACCTGCTGACCACTCCCGAGTGCTGCTCCAGTGAGCCTGAGCAGCTGCTCGTTGGGCCAGGCTTGCTAGCGTGCTTTGCTGCTGTTCTTACAGCTCAGTCTAGCAAACCTTTCAAGGACTTAATGTAAGGGAGGACATGTTCTGGGGAAATCTTTCTGCTCCTGCCCCATTTTTTTAAGACCCCATTTAGGAAAGCAGCTAAGCACATGCTCAAATTCCATTGACTTCCATGTGACTTAAGCACGTGTTTAAGTCCTTTGTGAAATTGGAGCTGATGCGAACCCCTTGTGTCCCAGCCATACAGTTATTCCCAGTGACATGAGGGAGGGTGCATGAAGTGTGGGTTTTGCAACACACTAAGACATGGATGGCTGTCGGTTATCTGTGAGGCCGACAGTCTTTGTGACTGAATCCCTGGCCTGAGCTGGACTGCATGAAATGGGGGTGGTGTCTTTTGTGAGTATAAAGTTGGGGTCCAGGAAAGCCAGCCATGGCTCCGAGCCTCAAGACCCGAGGATGGGATGGAGCCCCAGAAGAGAGATCAGATAACCAGGCAAGAAGTTTAAAGTGATTTTTGGATACATGCATTAACATATTCAACTGGCTCTGACCTCTCTCCTCATGACTCTGCTTCTCTGATGCTAGTATGTGACAACATCCATAGACATGAGAGAACAGTAGGGCTGAATGAGACAGGCATCTCAAATGAGCAGCATCTTTAGAGAAGGGCCCTGGTGGTGGGGGAGAGCTAGGCTCCTTGTTGGATTTGAGCACGGTATAATGCTCTTCCCTCTTGTGTCTCAGCATAGCAGGGAGGGGGGTAATTCAGACCTCATCTATAGTGAATCCGGGACTGTCACAAACAGGAAATAACGGCATCTCTGGCAGTAATTGTCAGCTAAAAGCTGCTGTGATGGGTTGGATCCCCTTCCGGGGTGCCACCTGATGTGCTAGAGTCCCACTGAGCCCGCCTGTCCCACCAGCCTGGGTTCCCCTTACTCTGTGCTGCTGTGACAGGCTCTCAAGCCCCCTTCCAGCACACACACAGGTAGGGACACAACCCAGCTGTAGAATCACACACAGTCTGCAATCAGCTCTGTGTGGGAGGACTTAGCTCGGGGAATTGCCCAGCACTTTGGTGCACCACACCCTCTGGAGTGCAAACCCAAAATTATATTGTCTTGTACGATAGAGAGCTATACAGCATAAGCTCATAAAATTTGCCCCCTCCCTCAATATGGAGGAAGATATGCACAGCTCTTTGTCCCCCCTCCCCCAGTCATGAATTGTACAAACTGGATTTTGGAATAGACAAAAAACAAGTTCAACTACAAAAGGTAAATTTAAGTGATTATAACGGATAGCAAACAGATCAAAGCAGATTACTGAGCCAATAAAACAAAATATGCAAACTAAGTTTAGAGGAATACTGGCTACAAATAATAATTTCTCACCCTAAATGTTGTTTCAAGCAGGTTGCAGAGTTTCTTGAAGGTAAACTGCACCGCTTGCAGCTTAACTCTCCAGGGATTCCTTTTACAGGCTGACCTTTCTCGCCTGGGCCCAGCCCCTGCCTCCCCCAGCTTAGTTCCTTTGTTTCTTCAGGTGTTTTCAGTAGTCTTCCTCCTTGGGTGAGGAGGCAGTGGAGAAGAGCCCAGATTAATTCACTCCCCGGCCTTAAATAGGATTTGCATATGGCGGGAATCCTTTGTTTCCCATCCTGTGGGAAAATACCAGCAATTTAAGATGATATCCTGTACCAGGTGACATGATCGCATGACCCTACAGTATCAAAGCAGCATCCCAGGAAACTTCTCAGGAAGGAGGGAGATTAGTATCTTCAAAGCCCTATTGTCCTTCCTAATGGTCCATCCAGGCTGTTTGCATACTGTCTGGTGGGCATTCCCCAGGTGAAAACAGTTGTAAATTACTACTTAGTCAATATTTCTAATTTCAGATACAGAAATGACACATGCATACAAATTGGATAATCACATTCAGTAAATCATAACCTTTCCCATGATCATAGAATCATAGAATCTCAGGGTTGGAAGGGACCTCAGGAGGTCATCTAGTCCAACCCCCTGCTCAAAGCAGGACCAACCCCAACTAGATCATCCCAGCCAGGGCTTTGTCAAGCCTGACCTTAAAAACCTCTAAGGAAGGAGATTCCACCACCTCCCTAGGTAACCCATTCCAGTGCTTCACCACCCTACTAGTGAAAAAGGTTTTCCTAATATCCAACCTAAACCTCCCCCTCTGCAACTTGAGACCATTACTCCTTGTTCTGTCATCTTCTACCACTGAGAACAGTCTAGATCCATCCTCTTTGGAACCCCCTTTCAGGTAGTTGAAAGCAGCTATCAAATCCCCCCTCATTCTTCTCTTCTGCAGGCTAAACAATCCCAGTTCCCTCAGCCTCTCCTCATAAGTCATGTGCTCCAGCCCCCTAATCATTTTTGTTGCCCTCCGTTGGACTCTTTCCAATTTATCCACATCCTTCTTGTAGCGTGGGGCCCAGAACTGGACACAGTACTCCAAATGAGGCCTCACCAGTGCCGAATAGAGGGGAATAATCACGTCCCTCGATCTGCTGGAAATGCCCCTACTTATACAGCCCAAAATGCCGTTAGCCTTCTTGGCAACAAGGGCACACTGTTGACTCATATTCAGCTTTTCATCCACTGTAACCCCTAGGTCCTTTTCTGCAGAACTGCTGCCCAACCATTCGGTCCCTAGTCTGTAGCAGTGCATGGGATTCTTCCATCCTAAGTGCAAGACTCTGCACTTGTCCTTGTTGAGATGCATGACCCATCTTGCATAAAACACATCTTAGTTATGCCATATTCATATCATAACCATATTTCTGTAAAGAATATGGAGCGTAATGTCACAGTTGCTACTGAGCTGCAGAAGATAGCAGAGGCTGACCAGGAAGAGTTGCTTATGACTTCATTATATAGAGGCTAGAGGATTCAGGCCTATACCCTCTGAAAAAGCGATGACGTGGCTGAAGTAGACCCAGCACTAGTGCACGTGGCAGACTCACACTAGACAAATATCTGATTTTGTCAAAGGCAAGAGCCATGGACACAGACTGCTGCTAATAATGAAGGGTCTGTCTCTAGATGCTGTCTCTGAACAGAGCCCAGCAGAGACTCCCCAAAGGCAGCGGTAGGAGCCAGGAGCTGGAGAAGTGTTTGGAGGAGAATGCACATGTTGGAGCCCTTGGAATCTCCTGGCTTTTGTTTGACTGTACCGTCGCCGAGTACAGTCAAACAAAGGGAGACAAGGGGAGCTGAGCTAAGGGAGCCTCCCTTCTGATGGGCTAACGTGAGTCCTGCAAAGGGCTTCCTGTTTCTTTGGTTTCAGTTGACCTAAAGCAAAAATGTTGCTTTCTCAATATCTGACTCTCCTCGCAACCTCTCCTGTTCACACTCCAGCCATCCCCTTCTCCATGGTCTCAATCTCCCTTCCTTTCTTTTTTGGTCACTCACCAGCAGCTTCAAGGATCTAAAATCCAGCAGCCTGTAGTCGCTCTCCTCTTCCCCCACCCCCAAATAAACCTCTAGGCCCCCACTGGCCGTGACACAATGGAACAGACCTGACTGAATCTCAGTTGCGCTGAACCTAGCGGGAAGACTCAGCCTGCATGCTCTGAGAGGCTGTGTAGATGCAGGGTGTGTTACAGTCATGCTAGAAGGAACGATCTTAACTCTTGTCAAGATAGAATCATGCCCTGGGGCATTCATTCACTGTAGCTCAGACTTCCAGAAATCTCATCTCTACTGGAAAACAGCCCTGAACTTGAGAGTAGCCTTCAGGGGATGGGGGGTGTATGACATCACCTCACTACTTACCACTGTTGTGCACAACATGCCAGTTCACACACCGCAAAGAAACTCTTCTGGGAGGGGGGGAGGCCAAGGGTAGTTGGATTTGTCTGGTTCCCCGTGAGCTGTTTAACTCTGTGTCTGCTGCTGTGAAGGTACGAGAGTGTGATTGCCACCCTGTGTGAGAATCTGGACTCCCTCGACGAGCCCGAGGCCCGGGCTGCCATGATTTGGATTGTGGGAGAATACGCTGAGCGAATTGACAACGCGGACGAGCTGCTGGAGAGCTTTCTGGAGGGCTTCCATGACGAGAGCACCCAGGTGATGGGATGGAGCTGGAAAGTCAGATGGAAAGGGCTGGGGGAAGGATGGCTGGAAGTACTGATCATTGGTCACAGAGCTTCTTTCTAGGTAACTGCTTAACCTTTACAAAGAGATCTGGATCTTGAGCTATCTTTTCCCCAAAGAGCTATGCCTCCAAGATGAGGTTTGCAAGGCCAGCATTGGGGAAGTTTGCATTGATGCCGCTCATGCTGTTCCTGTTCTCTGGATGAACTGAGGACTCTGATCTCCAGAGCTATCCCTGTGTCACCTAGACTGTGCAGTGTTTCAGTTATCCATTAACTTGTAAACTGCCTCCAGAGTTCTGTGAGGGGTCCCTGTGTGAATGTCTGTGCTGCTCATTTACAGGAGACTTAGTCAGTAAGCAAAGATGTATTTTTAGCTTGTATGCTGTGCTGGGCGGTTGAGCTGAGGATGTAATTACGTCTTAATTTCCCTATGGGATGCTCTGGAGAGCACAGCTTCCGCACCTTGTCCCCAGGCGATGGGATCTCAGTCAGTTCTCAGATCAGGACATGCCCACAATCACTTCTGCTGTGGTAAACTAAGGTCAAGGCAAAACCATTGAAACACTGGGTGTAGCTCTAGATTCTGCCCCTAGCCTGGAGGAGGCAGGGAGTGAGATTGTTTTAGGATTAAGACCATGAACTGAGCCTGGGAGATGTAGATTCTATTCCTGCCTCTGCCACTGACTTCTTGTGTGACCTTGTTCAAATCACTAAGTCCCTCTGTGCCTCGCAACACTTTGGCAGGGCGAGATAAGCCTATTCATGTTTATAAAATGTTCTGATACCGACATGGGGAAGGGGACTGGAGAAAAGCCTATAAATAAACACACAATATCCAAATAAACTTTTTATGTACCATAACAATTCAGATCAAGGGGATGAGGGAGATTAACCATCCTCATGTGGGGGTGACTCATAGATTTTCTTCTTTAAAGCCAGGAGAGACTGTTCAGTTCATCTAGCCTGACCTCCTTCATACATTGGCTCTAGAATGTCACCCCAGTCGTTCTCCCATTGAACCTAATAACCTGTGATTGAACTCTCTGAGATTGTGAGCCTTAGCGGGTCTAAACAGGAGGAGTGAGTGGTTTAAAGAGGCTGCCTATCTGGCCTGTGACGGTCTTGTTGGTCTGTTGGCTGATGACTGTCTAAAGCATCCCCCCCTTCTAGTTGGTCACCCTGGGTTAGAGTTTTCAACTGGTGCAGGCTTGTATCTGTGCACGATGGGAGTTGCATTCGCTGGTGGGGTGCACGTACTTGGCATTCAGATGTGCACATGCCACCCATGGTCTGCCTGCTTCCTAACTCTCTCCTGCCTGCACTGTGCAGGTCCAGCTGCAGCTGCTGACTGCCATTGTGAAGCTCTTCCTAAAGAAGCCTACTGAGACCCAGGAGCTGGTGCAGCAGGTGCTGAGCCTGGCTACTCAGGTGTGTAACAAGCTCTCACCCATGAGAAAGGGGCAGTTTGCTTTCTGGGGGTTGCCCACCACCTCCAAAGCCAGCGGTGCTTTTGGACTAGCATTTATGGACAGTGTGGGACTTGCTGCGTCAGAATGAGGATTTGCTTGGGCTATCCTGTTACAGAATGGAGAGGGGCAAATAGTGGGACGACTAGACAGAGGGACTCCCTAGCCGTTTAGCTATGCTGGAGAACCAGGATGATGATGGTACAGATTATTCTAGAGAGCAGGTCTGCTGACAGGTTTCTGGGCTCTTGAAAGCAATGGAACGTCCATGTGATTACCGCACAGCTACATTTGATCAGACTTGTCTTGGTACCAACATAGTGGGAGATCTCTGGGCTGCCAATTAGAATCTGTGAAGTCCTACTTCCCAGGGCTGCCTGGACTATAAAATCCCTCCAGCAGTAGGTCTTGGCCTTTGGGGGCGTGGATTGAACTGTACTGAAGAACCATTGGGTATGGCTGCGAGGTAGCGGTAAGACTACATGGGGTGGTGCTACCACAATGAATCTTGCACCTTAATATTTGTTGTTTTTAGCCTCCGAGGACCCTCTTCTGTTCTACACCCCCACAAAGAAAACATCAATCCCTTCTTTTCTTGTTGAGTTGAGCCCATTGGTTTTGGCTCTGTCGCTGTAAACGCTTTGATCAGACTGCCCCAATAGGAGCTTCACACTGACATTCTGAGAGCCAGAGGCTAGAGCATTGTTCTGAATCATGGCAGGGCTACTGGAGGGGAGCTATTGTGAGCAGCAGACATTTGCCTTTTCACCTCGAGTCTGCTTAGTTTTCAGAGGATGAAGTGCTCCTTCCAGCAGGAGAGGCAGAGCTAGGGGTTGTCCTTCACAGTGAATCAGTGGAATTAAAGGGAAGACTGGTGTGATAGCTGCTGAACATTTCATAGCAGCTATCTGGGGCAGCAGTAAAGCGCACTGACTCCCAGAGGGGGATGCTCACTCAGTCCCTCGCCGCATGCTTGCCAGTGTAGACTGTCACTGTGTGCTTGGACCCCACTGTGCTAGGTGTTATATAGTCTGATTGTTGCCTTTAGGTGCTCTTGCAATAGAAATGTTTAAACATGGATCCATGTTTAGGGCCCTACCAAATTCAGGGTCCATTTTGGTCAGTTTCACAATCATATGATTTTAAAAACCATAAATTTCATGATTTCAGTTATTTAAATCTGAAATTTCATAATGTTGTAATTGTAGGGTCCTGACCCCAAAAAGGAGTTGGGGGGGGGGTGGGGTGTTGCAAGGTTATTGTAGGGGGAGTTGCAGTGATGCTGCCCTTACTTTTGTGCTGCTGCTGGTGGTGGCGCTGCCTTCAGAGCTGGGCAGCTGGAGAGCGGCGGCTGCTGGCTGGGAGCCCAGCTCTGAAGGCAGCGCCACCGCCAGCAGCAGCACAGAAGGAAGGATGGCATAGGATGGGATTGCCACCCTTACTTCTGCAGTGCTGCCTGCAGAACTGGGCCCTCAGTCAGCATCCGCCACTTTCCAACTGCCCAGCTCTGAAGGCAGCAACGCAGAAGTAAGGATGGCATGGTATGGTATTGCCACCCTTACTTCTGTGCTGCTACTGGCAGAGCATTGCTTTCAGAGGTGGGTGCCCGGCCAACAGCGGCCTCTCTCCGGCCGCCCAGCTCTGAAGGCCGCACAAAAGTAAGGGTGGCAATACCGTGACTCGCCCTAAAATAATCATGTGACCCCCCCCGGAACTCCCTTTTGGGTCCGGACCCCCAATTTGCAAAATGCTGGTCTCCCCCCATGTAATCTGTATAGTACAAGGTAAAAGCACACAAAAGACCAGATTTCACGGTCCGTGCTGCATTTTTCATGGCTGTAAATTTGGTAGGGACCTAATGTTAGTTGGAAGGGCTTTATGGAAACAGGATTTTCTTGGCTAGTTTTACATGTATGATGGGGATAGCGTAGAAACCTCTCTGCGTGCAATTAAATGCTTTGGAGGTTATCATTTGTGCTAAATACGTCACTAATGAAACCTTTCAAAGTTTTCCAGTAATTCCCAGCTTTGATCTCCTCTTGAGCCCATTTTGCTCTCTGCTGCAGCTTTACCACAAAACTGCTTGTGACCAGACTTCTTAAGAACAGGGAGGAGAGTTGCCTCTTTCTCTATCCCATATTATTTCCCCACTAAAGAACACGCACCAAAATGCTTGCACCTTGCACCATGTGTACAACTGGCAGGCACAGCAGAGTTGATTGTTTTCTATTCTGCCCCCATTCCCTTACCAAATACCTGCAGCAGGATTTATGTCAGGGCAGTTGGCCTCTGCCCTGGAGGGACATTATTAATGCTGCTTCCTAGGCCGGTGAGTAGTAGTCTGTATCCTCTTCCTCTGCTAGATTCAGCCAGCCCATGAATTGCTCTAATTGCTGCATTTCCCAAAGGACTCTGATAATCCGGACCTGCGGGACCGTGGCTACATCTACTGGCGTCTGCTCTCCACTGATCCTGTAGCTGCCAAGGAAGTGGTGCTGGCAGAGAAGCCCCTCATCTCCGAGGAGACGGACCTGATTGAGCCGACCCTGCTGGATGAGCTGATCTGTTACATTGGCACACTGGCCTCGGTCTATCATAAGCCTCCCACTGCCTTCGTGGAGGGGAGCAGAGGCATTGTGCATAAGAGCTTGCCTCCGCGGACAGGGTCGTGAGTACCTGGCATCTCTCTAGCTGCAGCCAGCAGTCTCTCTTTCTGTTCCTTCTGTTGACTGTATCTGTCCTCTGCAGGCTCTGCCTGGAAACTGCCAGCACTTGTTCATTTAGGCCAGGGGTAGGCAACCTATGGCGGGGGGCCAAAGGCCGCACGCGAGCTGATTTTCAGTGGCACTCACACTACCTGGGTCCTGGCCACTGGTCTGGGGGGCTTTCCATTTTAATTTAATTTTAAGTGAAGCTTCTTAAATATTTTAAAAACCGTATTTACTTTACATACAACAATAGTTTAGTTATATATTAAAGACTTATAGAAAGAGACCTTCTAAAAACGTTAAAATGTATTACTGGCATGCGAAACCTTAAATTAGAGTGACTAAATGAAGACTCGGCACACCACTTCTGAAAGGTTGTCCATCCCTGATTTAGGCTAAGCAGTGCTGAGCCACACTCAGTCTGCCCCTTCCCAGTGGTGGGCTTTGCTATGGGGCCAAGTTTCCTGGGTTGGTGTCAGCAAAGTAGGGTATCCGTGTAAACAAACCATAGGAGGGCAGTACATGATTCCCTCGCAGGGTCTGCAGAGGCCACTGATGATCTCGGCATTGAACTGAAGATCTTTGAAGGGCCGTCTGGTGTTGGCTTCTGGTGCATGGCTTATGTCTCCCCACTGGGGAGAGATCCCCCTACAGTAGTAAGTCAGCATAGATTGAAGTGGCCCCCTTTAGATTCAGTGTTCAGGGTACACTTGCGAGTGGAAGACAAGTCTCTCTCTGATCGGTGTAACAATGCTAAAATATTGGCCCTCTGGCTTGGCTGGGCTCTGGCTGGGAGAGAATGTCTCTCAATATTCCTTGCCCTGGCCTGTTGAAATGAAATCTGTTCCTTCTGCAGTGAGGCCCGATGTCTCTGTTAGGTCACCCAGATCTCCCTATGGTGTCACATGTTTCACCTTCTCTAACTCCCTCTGCAGGAGCGAAAGTGCAGAGAGCCCTGATGCAGCCCCATCTGGAGCCCCACCTTCAGAACAACCAGCTGTCATTCCAACTCAGGGTGACCTCCTTGGTGACCTCCTGAACCTTGACCTGGGCCCCCCAGTGAGCGGACCTCCTGTTGCTACATCCTCTGTGCAGATGGGGGCTGTGGATCTTCTTGGAGGTGGCTTGGACAGCTTGGTAGGTCATGGGTTGCATGCTTGATTTCTAATGGACAGTGCATCAAGGTATGTCCTTCGCTGACAGCTGTGCTCATCTGTTGTCTGGCTGTGTTAATAACCTAGACCACTGTGGATCATCCTGGTAATGGTGCACTATGCTCCCATCAGAACCTTAATGGTGAATCCAGGTCCACGTAGTGCATACCTTCCATTCCAGTTGTATGTGCTCTGGCCTAGGTTCTTACCATCTTGAGGCTGGGATTTGGACTTGGAGCACACAAAACATAATGGGAAGCAGTGGACACAGTATGGCCTGGCTTCTAAACTGGCACACTTTCCCAGCAAGGCTGGAAATCACTGACCTAGGCAGTCAGTGTGTTGGCAGGGTTCCCAGCACGAGAGGATTGGGAGTTGTTGGAGAGCCAGGCTAATGTCAAAATGGAACGCTGTCTTGCCATGAAAGGCAGCTGGATTCCAGAGTTTCCTCTGAGCTATAGGCCTGTTACTGGTCTGGCGTGAGGGCTGCTCACCTCTTTGATCTGTCACTAGCACGCAGGTGCCATGGTATCCCTCCCTGACGTTGGAGGAAGGTCCCAGAAGGTCTGTAGTAGCCTGTTTGTGAACTGAAAAATCAGTAACCAGAGAAATAACTGGTGTTCTGCTCGGGGCCCTAGAAAGGGGTGTAGATCTGGCCCAAGTAACAAGTCAGAACTGTTTGCTCAGTTTCCTGGGTTGATGTCAGCAAAGTAGGGTATCCGTGTAAACAAACCATAGGAGGGCTCTGCTCGTAGGTGCTCTGAGCTGGCAGAAACCTGTGGTGTTATCCAAGATGCGGGTTCCAAAGCTAAAAACCACCAGCCAACATGTCACCTCCCTGGCTCTGTTCGTGTCCTGGGGTTGGGTCTCTCTGGGCACTTGTTGACTCCAGTGTTTCAGTGGCCCCCTGAATACTAATGCCAGTCTGATGTACTGAGTGGCAATGAAGTTGGACTAACTTCTGTTCCTTCCCTCCCCTTCTCTTGTCTCCCTGTTTGTCTGTCTGTCTCTCTTCTCTCCTGGCTTGTGTGTCTGTGCATGTGGCTGGCTCTTCTCTTCACCTTGCCTGCTTCTGCTTGGAGATGGGGGACGAGTCTGAAGGGGTATGGATCAGCCCTTTTTACTAGCTCTCTGGAATATACCTAGCCAACCTCCCGTGTGCTCCCCTCACCCATCCCTGCTCCCTGTCACTGTAGCATAGAAGGAACAGTTGGAGTCTGTGAACCTATCATCATGCCTAGAGAGGGGTATGAAGAAATGCCATCAGTTAGCTTGGTTCAAGGCCATCAGACCCATGTTTCATATAGTGCTGTCCCACTCAAATTGTAGCCAACTACCTTAGACCCTTTGGGGCTCCCACTGGGAACCTGCTCCAGCACCCAGTGCTCCAGCACCCAGTACCCCACCTCCAAGGCAGCAGAGGAGAGAGACATTTTGTTCTATAAGTAGTGTCTATGAGCTCCCCATCTCTTCTAAACTATTGGTCTCTCTGGCTGTCTCCGTCCGTGTCTCTGCTCTCGGTTGGTGTGTGAGATGCTTAGCTTGTTTGATGTTGGCAAAAAGAGCAAATCTGAAGCAGACAGTGAAATAACAAATGCGTCCCAATGACTCTAAGCCACAGGGCCTGCTAAGCAGTTTTGGAACAGTTCCTGACCCCACCCTTCGTCCAGTGCTTTTTAAAGAGTCATTCGTAAAATGGGTCATGGCTGTGTGTGTTGGAGATCCCCCATCTGGCCCGCTCTTTATTCACCTGCCACTGCTTTCAGTGATGTTCCTATTTCTTGTCTCTTTGCAGCTGAGAAGTGATGTAGGAGGCAGTCCTGCAGTGAGTGTGCATCTTCCATGTTTACCAGTCGGTCACATTTTGCACCTTCCTTTCATGGCACCCAGAGTAACTGGCTTCCTTGTTTCATACAGATGGGTGGCCCGGGCTTTACAGCTCCCAGCGCAGTGATGCCTGCAAACCTCGGTCCACCCCCCAGTGGTGGCTTGGGAGACCTCTTTGATCTGGCCGGTGGAGTGGGGGCACTGTCAGGATCCCATGTGGCACCCAAAACAGTGAGTGACACTGCCTGTACTGACCTCCCACCCAAGGCTTTGGCTCTAGCTATCTGGGCTCTAACGTTGCCAGGTTGTATGGACGGCTGCTATTAAAGATCAACATGGGGTGGGGATCCACGGGCAAGTCTTAAGCTGCCCCAAGCTGGTAGAACTTGGGGGTGCCCCAGGAAGGGGGTGAAGTGTAAATCCTCAGGTGAAATCGTGGAGGGTCGTGTCCTGCCTAGCGACACGTGGAGGATGTTCAAGGCTGACACATACGTTAATGTGTCCTAGATATCCCCTCTGTGTCCAGGTGGGTAAGTCTATCAACAGGGCGCTGCCTCACCCTAGGACTGCTGGTAGTGGGACGGTCTGGAGACCCCTCCTTTGAGGAGGGGTTGTCACTTGTTAGGCCTCAGAGTGAAGGCGAGAATGAGGGCTGATCCCAGAGGAACCTGCGTCCCTAGAAACCTGCGCCTATCTGTGCATAGCGGCAGCACTAGTGAGCTTGCCAGTGTTCTCACCTTCAGTCCCTTGCAGGGATTCACACCCTGGCCCACATTAATGACTCCTTCCAAGAGCCAGTCAGTGTTCTGGGAAGATGTGACGAAAAGGGCCTGGGTCCCTGTGGGCTAGAAAGTGCCTGTTCCTTCGCAGTGAGGTTACGTGCATGTCTAGTATGTTCCCTGCCTTTGTGAGCTGGAGGAGAGCCAGGGAATCTTGATTTTAAAATCCCTGACTTCCTACCTGTAGCAGTAAAATGTTAGACTTACAGGTGGACTGTCTGGCTCTGTGCTGTCCTGCTGTTGAGACCTGGACTCCTAAGTCCAGTTTGGCTCCTCTATGATAGCCAGTTCACCTTGTGTTTCAGATCAGGTCAAAATAATTTTCTTCTATCTTCACATAATGTAGGTCTGGCTCCCAGCCATGAAGGCCAAGGGCCTGGAGATTTCTGGCACATTCAGCCGCCAGGTGGGCGCCATCTCCATGGATCTCTTACTAACTAACAAGGCTTTGCAGGTCATGTCTGACTTTGCCATCCAGTTCAACCGTAACAGGTAAAATACCTGCTGGCCTGCTAGTGCAGCACACTATGCATCAGGTGATCCCAGGGGTCTGCTCAGCTTTGGGAGGGATGCCGTCTTTGGCAGTGTGGAATATGGTTGGAAGCAAGGGGTGAGCTGTCTGCAGAGCTCCTGTTGGCCCATTGATTTGGGAGCACAGTTGATTGAACTTGGCAGTGGCAAAACCCATAAGCCCCTGGCCTGGCAGGTGGGTCTGTTGCTAGTTCTGGAAGATCAGTGTTGCTGTACTAACCATAAGCTCATGAGATCAAGGCTCAGAAAAGACCTTAGGATGGGAACAGCTCTGGCAAGAGAAGTGCTGGTGTGTGCCCTGGGTGCTGTCAGGGTGGAAGGCACACAACATATCTCCTTCTGGCCAGAACCTGTGACTTTCCAGCCTGTCCTCTTGGGGTAGGAGGCAATGGTGGATGTGTGTAGGGAACGGGCAAAGGGCAGTGATAGCGTTAAAATGACGGTGGGCCTGTCTATACAAACACATCATTCGCTGCGAGTGGGGGTGTAAATCTACCCTGCGCTAGCCTGCTGTACCGTAATTGTCCATGTGGCACCTGCTGCCCCGCATTAAAAGCTCCGTTGTTCACTTTGGTATACTCCCATTTCAAAGCGGAGTAGGTCTGTAGTGAGCTCTGATCTACTCCGCTTTGAAGTGGGAGCAGATCAGAGCAACAAATGGGACTTTTAGTGTGCTGTAACAGGATCCATGTGGACACTTAGAGCACGGTAGGCTAGTGCAAAGTAGATCTACGCCCCAGCTTGTTGCGAACGAAGTGTTCCTATAGACAGGCCCTAAAGGAAAAGCAGACTCCACGTGTCCACCAACTTCTGGGAAGCAGAGCCTGCATTTTTCCTTTAGTCATTCTAGGGCCATCACTGCTCCTCTTGCCTTCAGCCTGGGGGAGTCCAGCCATCTAGGGAAGCTAAATCTCAGAGTCATCTTGGTGCTCAGTAGAAGTTCAGGCTGGACGAGCACTAGAAGGAAGTGGTTGGGGAGCCAGAGGGCAGGGGTGACCACATAAAGCCTGGGTAGATGGCACATCCTGTTGTCTCATCAAGGTAGGGACAGCCTCACATGATGATCCTTCTCTCCCTGAGTGCCCATGGTGATGAGTAAACCTGAGCCTCTAAGAAGTTGACTGAAGAGGCTGATCCTCAGTTAAGAACAGAGATTGAATGAGACCCCCCTACCCCGTTGCTGGTAACGGGTCCTCCTCGTTAGCTGTGTGTCTTCCTGCTAGGCTGAATAATGCTCCCTGTGTGTTCAGAGGAGCAAAGGCGCTCCAGCCCCAGCTCACAGGGATGGCTGTGGAGTTGTCCCTACTAGCATCATAAAGACCCAAAATGTACGATTCTGAGGCCATTTGAGACCCAGCATGAGGTTGCCTAGATATAAAGATGCAGGGTCTCAGGGTTTGAATACTTGCCAATGCCCCATACCCACCGTGGTTGAGATGCAAGGGGTTTGAATCAACAGCCTGTGATGGTCAGACATGCCATGCTCTGCTTTGACTGTGGATGATCTGGTGTGTTGCTGTCGAAGGTGCTGCTCCATAGTTTGGGAGGAGGATCTGAATGGAGTGTGTGAGAGGTAATGATTCCCTGTGAGTGCCCAGCATAGGCAGAGAGAGGAAGGAAGGAGTTGTGGAGTGTGAGCAGACAGATTATCGGTGTGATTTGGTGTCCCTGAGCACATCACAGGCTGGAATTGCGCAGGTCAATCTGCCATGCTGCCAGATCAGCAAGGTGGAAATACTTACAAGCTGGTATGTGCACCATCCAGGGAAGGAGATTTGACACGTGCTGCCATTGGCATCCTCCCACCACTTGGCAGGAAACTTCCAACAAGCAACAGAAATCCTAGCAGCTGCCTTTCTCTTTCCACTAACTCACCTCCTCTCTTTGGGATGTCCTCACAGCTTTGGCCTGGCACCAGCTGCACCTCTTCAGATCCACGCCCCCCTTGCTCCCAACCAGACAGTGGAGATCTCCCTCCCTCTGAACACAGTTGGCTCTGTCATGAAGATGGATCCTCTCAACAACCTCCAGGTGAGGCTGTATGGAGGAGGCAGCTGAAAGCAGCAGGGATGTGCTGGTGCCTTCACTCCCAAGTGCATACAAACCTCGCTAGTGGACCAGTCTAAATGGCACAGTGGAGATGGGATGGGCAAGGAGACCCACAGTGGAGAATCTGAAACTCGTACCAGCAGCCATGCATGTAGGGACTGGCCAGTCCTCTGCCCTCTGAGGGAGCTGGACTCTAGAGATGGAGTTTAGTTGCGGGAGCAGGAAGGGAAGCTGAGGTGAAATGGGTAATGCCAGAATATTGAGATGGGACGTGGAGAGATGCAATATTTTCCTGCTGCCTTCTCTCTTTCTCCGGGAAAAGGGAAACCTTGTTCTGGTCCAGTGTCGAGCTCTGACGCAGCCTGGTTTCTCTGGTTACAGAACAGGGAGCCCTTCTCAGCATATGGCTAGGCCAAGAGATGCACTCTTCCAGCTTCACAAAGTGCTAGCAGTCAGTACCCATGCTTGGCCTGAGGAAGGAGATGCAACTGATCCTTCTGCTCCAGCTACTGCGTGGGAATGGGGTCTAAGAGGAGGATAATTACAGTGGAGTGTAAGATTGTAGGTGTGGGACTGGCTGCTGTTCTCCAGTTTGATTACAGTTCTGGTCTTCAGTTAAATAATGCTGGCAGTGTTCAGCAACTGTGAGCACCATGTTACCAGTTTAACTCTTTGCCTAGACTGGGATTAGAACTCAGGAGTTCTTGGTTCCCAGCTCTGTGCGGATTCCACTAGACCCTGTGCCTTGCATCAAATACATCAGTACATGTCGTGTCAGGTTTCACCTGAGAACTGCCTTCCTGGGCTAGATCAGGAAGAAAAGCTAACACCCTCTGTCCCCTTGGTACCAGGTTGCAGTGAAGAACAACATTGATGTGTTCTACTTCAGCACCTTGTACCCACTGCACATCCTCTTTGTGGAAGATGGGAAGATGGGTGAGTTGATGAGATTCTCTATCCTGGAAATGGGTGAGGAGGTAACGAGACAGGGTGTGGGTGGGTGAGTAAATGGAAGAGGGGAGGTAGTGTAAGAACTCCGGTAGGCAGTTCAGAAATGTTGCCTGTATAGATGCAATTCCACTGCTGGTCCTTAGATGATGCTGTGTCCTGTTCAGATGGAATCCTTACATTGTGGTATTTCTAGCCCTGTAGTTCATGATGCTTGGGACTCATTTTAAGAGAAATGAGGAGAATGAATCTGGGAATGTCACACAGCAGGGCTGAGCCCTGATTAACAGGGCGGGAGGCATCAAAGCTGGTTAACCTCTGCCTCAGTAAGCCTGGAGTTGGAGCTGAATTGCCCCTTATCAAGCCATTAGTCCTCGCTGCTTTTCTCTTCCACTGCTTTCCACAGCAGGGCTTGGGAAAGGACTGGAGATCGTTACTGAGCATAACTAGAACCAAGCCCCACTTTCATCTGATTCTGACCCTTTTAGGAGTCCTCTAGAATGCAACTTTTGCTAGCGTGTGTATGTATGAAAAATATACACGTGTGCGCGCGCGCAGCTGTCTGCACAAGACACTACCACCATGCTGAAAAATTAAGCAAGGTTGTAGCAGAATAGTGCTAAATTCAGCCATTTTCCAGTACAGTTCTGCCCCCATTGTTCAAAGCCTTGATTGTACCGTCATGTTTTTCTTGTATTCATTACTATTTTTCTTCTTCTTCTAATTAAATACCCTTTGGCAGTTCATTTGGTTTAGTTTAATTAAAGCCACTGTATTCTGAATGGGTGTCTGCACAGGGGTTTAACGCAGTTTAGCTAATCCACTTTCAATTCACACCTTTAGTTAATCTGGATTAATTTTCCAAGTGTCCCCATGTAGACAAGTTCTAAGGGAATAAAGTACTGATGCTGACCTCCTTCCACAGATTGCCGGAGGCTGCTCCCTGTGGGTGTCAGTGGGAAGGAGGGGAGCCCTTCTTTAAGGGGCTTGGGCAGAGTTGTTTGTCTGAAGCTGATGTGCAAGTGAGGTGGCTAATCCCACAGGTTTCACGCTGTGTACCTACTTGTGTCTCCTTCTCCAGAGCGGCAGATGTTCCTGGCCACCTGGAAGGACATTCCAAATGAGAATGAAGCCCAGTTCCAGATCAAAGATTGTCCTCTCAGTGCGGGTGAGTTCCTGTAGTTCAGCTCCTTCAAAATGGGTCCCAAACTCATTTTAGCGCCGAGTTGGTTTGGGCTGTACCTAGAGTCTGCAGACTGTAGAAACCTCTTGGCTGGAATAATCCACACCTACAGCGCCAAAAGCAATACTTTTCAAAGGCGGCACCAATACTCCCCACCCTCTGGCTCTGATTTCCTCTGGAGTGACAGCAGGTATTCCCAAGCAGAGGCGGCTTGACTTGATTAAGAGTCAGCGGAGTAGATCACTGCTTTGTAACACGCCCATGGAGCCATGGTAAACCAGGGTGCTCACTGAATGCTCCAGTGCTGCCCCTTCCTGCAGAGAGGTTGTGGGCAAACATGTCCCTGCCATCTTAGTCCCTCCCTGCTGCCCGGTGCGGTTCTCTTTCTGCAGCGACCCATTAGCGCTTGAATTGCCTGCCCCTTGCCAAAGCAGAAACCATTAATTGCTCCCTAGTGCTGTCTGACAGTTCTGGATCAGATAAACTCCTGCTGTGTAATCAGAGCGAGCCAGTTTCATTTCATTTCCTCCCACTCCTCCTTATCCTCTTGTTTCCAAGCAGCTGTGGCTGCCTTGACAGGATGGGATTGTTAGTCCTTGCTTTCTGCTTGGGGTCAGATGTCAGTTTTGAGACAGCACGAATCAAGAGGGTGAAAAACCAATGCAGACCAAATCCGTTTGTCCCGGCTGCTTGTTCCAGTGTAGCACAATGTACTGACCTTTAAGAAACAAAAAGTAGAGGAGACTGAGTGGCTGGGAGACTTGGTAACAAGATACAGAGCATTTCACCTCTGAGCTGTTTATTGCAATCCAGCTTGGGACAGAAGTGAGCAAACGCTACTGCCGCTCAGTAATGGTTACCTGAAATGAGCTGCCCTTGCATTCACCTAGAGACTCGTGCCTCCATCACAAAAGCCACAAACACCAGATGGTGTTTAAATGGAGCCCTTGTCAGGGTACTAGGAAATAGTGAATTGACCCTGTCTGTGGGAGGCCCAGCTAAGCTAGGCCCAGCTTCTCCCTTTAAGAGTCACTAGATGGCATAAGGATGCTGGCTTCAAGGCAAGCTCATCCTCAGCAGGAGTCTGTTAAGGAACTGCTGGTGAAGTCAGCTTCTTCCCCATAAGTCTTCAGTGAATGATACGGAGGATATTCTTATGTATGTAGTAGTGCTGTCGATTTGCTTGGACAATATATTTGCCTATGAGTCACTCGGGGGGGTGGGGGGGAGAAGGTTGGCTTACAAGTCGGGGGGAGCAGAGCAGCTGTTTTTGCGGCTTAGTGCCATGTGCTAAGAGAAACAGAACCCTGCATTTGGGTTTTGGCAGGTAAACAAGAGGAACTGCTTGTCACATACTTGGCTTTAAATTCAAAGACTTCACACAGACTCTTATTGATCTGGGATCGCAAACCTCTTTTAAGCAAGGTGTGTATGTTCCAGGCCTTCTAACCAGAAACAGCTGGTTCCTGCAGCACACTGCATGGTGACATCCAGTTGACATAGTATTTCCAGTGCTCCTATCCATAGCAACTCAGCTGTCTGTCTGTCCACACAGATGCTGTTAGCAGCAAGCTTCAGGGCAGCAACATCTTCACCGTAGCCAAGAGGAATGTAGAGGGCCAAGACATGCTGTACCAGTCTCTCAAACTGACCAATGGGATCTGGGTCCTGGCAGAGCTACGAATCCAACCCGGCAGTCCCAGTTTCACGGTAAGAACAGCTCCTCCCTCCTGTTCCAAAATAGGCTAGCATGTGGGGTTGCCAACATTGTATTTAAAGAATAAGGGACTGTTCTTCTTTGAGTAGTGTCCCTATGGGTGCTCCACGGTAAGTGTCTGTGTGCCCCTGCACCTCTAATCAGAGATTTTTTTTTGGTAGCAGTGTGCTGAACCTGCGCATGTGCTCTCCCTCCCTCCTGGTCTGCCTGGAGGCTATTTAGCACTGCACAGGCAAACCCCCCTCACTTCCTTCTCTACTGCCTTTGGCCTCTGATGGAATGAGCAGTCGTCCCTTCCTTATCTGTGTCATTAGCATAAGTAGTGTTTGTTTTGTTACCTTTGTTCTCCTTAAATGTAGTTAGGCTAGTGTTTCTTTATTTTATTCCTTTGGGTTTAAAAAGAATGGCATAGAGAAACCCTTTGGTACCAGGTGCAACAAAACTCCCATCTAGGAAGCGCTCTGCACCTTCCCAACCATCGATACTGACAACATACTACAGACACTTCTCTGTGGTACCATGCGAGCCCATGGTAACACACGTGCTCTGATACTCTGGAGACCTGTGGCCTCAGTACCCAGGGAGAGACAATTACCGTACCATCTCTAAAATGGTGGCACCAACAAACTTTCTGTACTGGGCACAACAGTACTCTCATTTAGGGAGTGCTCTGCCCAACTACTGGTACTGACAACCTACCACGGACACTCCTCTGTGGTACCAAATGAACCCAGGGTACTGCATGAGCTCTGGTACCCTGGAGACCTGATGATTGAGGAAGAATCGCTCTTGGCACTGGGCTGTATGCTGCCAATACCTCCGTCAGAGCCACCCTTACCCACTGACGAATCTGACACTGGCCAGGAGGAGATCATTCCCTGGTCCCTCATCGTGGCCCACCATCACACTACAAGAGTCCTCCCCAGTTCCATCAAGCCAACCTACAATCGCGGTACAGGCCCCCTGAGGTAAGCCCACCGCCCATGCCCACCTTCCTCCCTCTTTCCGCCCCCTCCCCCCAAGGCCATATTGTAACTCTTTGGCAATGTACACACACATATCCCGCCCATGCCCGCCTTCCTCCTCCTCCCCCCCCAAGGCCGTATTGTAACTCTTTGGTGATGTGTACACACATGTCGTGACCGTCTCCAGTGTCTCTCAGGGAGAGTCCACCAGATGGTTTGCTACAGACTGGCTGTCCAGAGCACCTGAGCCAGGGCAGGCGAAAGCTTTTTCAGAACAGAGAAAAAGAACCTGAAGAGGAAGCTACCTCTCCAGCACACTTCTCCTCAACTCTCCCAGATGAGGCTGTGCTGCCCACCCCTCATCATTAGGTGAAGATTTTAAGAACTTTCTGGATCTTACCAAGAGGGTGGCAGACTAGCTGCAGATTCCCCTACAGGAGGTGGCAGATACACATCACACGTTGGTGGAAATTCTGCACACCACCTTCTCACCTAGAACTGTCCTTCCAATTAAAGAGGTGATTCTAGATCCTACCAAAGGCATCTGGCAGACACCAGCCTCCATCGCACCAACAGCAACAGAGTGTAAAAAAACAAAACAAAACCCTACATCTCTCCCCAAAGATGCAGATTTTGTTTTCACCATCCGCAACCCAACTCCATGTTAGTGGATGTGGTTAATGCACGAAGCAAGCAACATAATGCCAAGTCAACTCCATACGATCAGGCTTGGCAAGATGGCGTATTCATTGACAACATTACTGTTTAGAGTCATAAATTACCAAACTGTCATGGCCAAATACAATTTTATTAATTATGGGAAACCCAGTATGTTTCTGGAACATTACTGGAAATACAAAAGAACAGATTCAGAGCATTCTTAGAGACGGTCAGTTAATAGCCAGACTGGTCCTAGAGACACCATGTAGCTGTTACAGCTGCCCGTCCAGTCTCCATGACAGTGATACTGAGGTGGGTTGTGGGGCTTTTTTGTTGGCCACACCTCTCTAGATGGTTCAAAGAGCTATAGACTTCCAGTTTGAAGGGCCAAACTCTTTGCAGAGAAGACGGATTTTCTCTCCACATCCTGAAGGATTCTCGGACCACGTTACACTTCTTAGGAATTTACCCTGTGGGACGGAAGAGAAGATATACCTCTCAACCACACCACCGGTCACAATCTTCTCAATACCCACCACCTCAGTGCTGTTATGAGCCATAGTGTAAGAGGACGAGGGCTCAAAAGTGGGAACAGTCTGTACCCCAGTCCGTGACCTCTCAAACTGCCTCTTATAAGCACTTTTGATAAACTGATCGAGGGCCTGAACAATGATACCATACAGCATCACCTACCAACTATACACCTGTCATGCCATTCAGAAGTCAGCTTACCCTACTTCACAGCAGTTAGGACCAGCTCTAGAGCAAAGAAATTGATTTCTAGCCCTGAACCTACAGGGTGCCTACTTCCATATCTCAAGACAACATTGGTACAGGAGATTTCCTATTGCTTACCTTTGGGGGCAGGATCATTATCAGTACAGACTGCTCCACACAGGATATTCTCCAAGGTTCTCTTCATTGTAGTGGCATACTAACCCCGGTACAGTGACTGGACTTTATCAGCACCAACCTGATGCAGTTCAAGTGAGAGCGTTCCTCTCACTACCCACATTCGCCACCCTGGGACACAAGTCTCCCTAATATGCTGGGGAGCTCACCTACACAACCACAAGGTTCAGGACAAATGGCCTTCCACAGAAATGACCTTCCATATCACTCTTTTGGGGCTAAGGGCTGTCAGGAGTGCCTGTGCATACTTTCTGCCTTTCATCAAAAACAACACACAAAGGTCATGATGGACTTAATGTGACCTGTATGTTTTGTATAAACCGCCAAGGAGCTGCCAGATCTCCCTCCCTCTAGAACGGTGGTTCTCAACTGTGGTCCACCGCTTCTTCAGGGAAAGCCCGGTTTGTTGACCTGCCGCGTCTGCAGGTTTGGCCGGTCACGGCTCCCACTGGCCATGGTTCACCGCTCCAGGCCAATGGGGGCTGCGGGACGCGGCGGACAGCACATCCCTCAGCCCGCACTGCATCCCCCATTGGCCTGGAGCGGCGAATTGCTGCCAGTGAGAGCTCCGACCGGCCAAACCTGTGGACGCAGCAGGTCAACAAACCGGCCCGGCGCACCAGGGGCTTTCCCTGAAGAAGCGGTGGACCACAGTTGAGAACCACCACTCTAGAAGACAGCACTCAAACTTTGGAATTGATGCACCCATCACAATGTGCTCATCTTAGCTGTCTGTCTACCAGGGATACAGAACGTGACAACCAACAGTCTCAGTTGGAATTTTCTCACGACAATGAGTGTGTACTGAATTCAGAGGTGCGTCTAGATATATCCACCCTTTGGGGAACGCTGACTATGGATCTCGTCGCTACTTAACGGAACAAGAAAGGTCCTTGTTACTGCTCCAGGGAAACATTCACTGGCAGTTGCCCTCATCTTCCCATCGGACAGGGCCCACTTGTATGTCTTTTCCCAGTTTCCTACCCTATCCAAGATCCTGTTAAAAATTAAACGAGACCAAGCGAGAGTTATTCTGATTGCCCCTCTTGACCATGACAAGTCTGGCTCCCTTACCTGACACAGATAGCAATATACCCTCCTGTTTCTCTTCAGCCCATTCCTCACCTGCTCTCTCACAGCAATGGGCTGACCCTTCATCCCAACCCACGGGTCCTCCGCCTCCAGGCTTGGCCCCTTCTTAGTTCCAAGGTGTGGTAGGGTGGCTGCCCCACCCCTATGAGAGATTGGGCTAAGGCAGGGCAGATCAGCTGCATGGACTGGCAGTCAATCATGGAGGGTCTGTGGGAGAGCCAGTCAGGGTCAGGCTCAGCCCCTATATAAAGGCTGCCCAGGAGAGGAGCCGGCAGTCTCTCCCAGACCTTCAGGAGGGGAAGGTCTGTCTCCTGAGGGAAGGAGACCAGCACCTGGGACAGCACAGTGCTGGTCAGGCTCCGGGGAGCATAGGATTGCTCCACCCTGTTACCTGCCAGGCTGCGGGCCCTGACCAGAAGGGCCTAAAGGGTGTAAAGGGGTCATGGGGGGAAGTGACCCAGGGAGAGCAGACAAACGAGGGGAGAGGAGGGCGGAGAGGCTGCCGCTAGAGGGTCCCTGGGTCAGGACCCAGAGTAGTGGGTGGGCCTGGGTCCCCCCCCCCCTTCCCCCTTGTCTTCCACCTGGCCATGGGAAGTGGCCAGATCATAGAATCATAGAATCATAGAATCTCAGGGTTGGAAGGGACCTCAGGAGGTCATCTAGTCCAACCCCCTGCTCCAAGCAGGACCAAACCCAATCAGACTTCACCATACCCCTGACGGTAAGGGGTTAGACTTTGGGTTACGGTTGGCCACTGCGGCAAGGGCGGGCTGAAGACTGCTGTTAATCCCCCCCACCCCGGAAGGGGGAGAGTGTGGACTAGGGGGCACTTCTGGAGGGCAGTGTTGTGAAGAGGACGCCGCCGCCAGGCGAGGAGCAACGCGGGTCCCGACACCAGCAAAGGAGAGACAGACAGGACACCAGCAGCACAAGGCGCTCTGCACTGGACTGAGCTAATTCCCTGACATGCCAGCAAGGGGGCGCTGCTGGGTGAGTCTTGCCCAGTCACTCACACAAGGCTTAGAGGCAGAATGCTCTGACAAACTGAAAGACGTGTTGCAACACAACCAAAAGTTGACCACTCGACATACTTATCTATAAAATGGAAACTACTCCAAGTTTGTGTCATTCCAAACACGTACCCAACCTTATCTTTCCTCCCTCTGATTTTACACTACATTTTAAACTCTCGCTCAGCTCCCGCAAGGTACGTCTCGTGGTGAAAACGGCTTCCCACTTGGTGTTTGCTCACCCACTAATGCGTAGATTCTTTAAGAGCATTGGGAATCTCTTCCTGCGTGTGACACCACCTGCTCCAGCCTGGGACTTTAACCTAGTTCTCAGGACTTTGACTGGACCTCCCTCCAAGTCCAGGGCAAGTTGTTCTCTCTTAAACCTGTCCATGAAGACAGCATTTCTAATTGCCATCACCTGAGCTAGGCATACAGGAGAAATAGCGGCCCTGATGGCACATCCATCATTCACGGCCTTTGTTTAAAAAAAAAAAAAAAAGTATCTCTTAAGGCCATATCTCAAGTTTCTCCCTACTTTCTGTGCACTTTCCATATGAATCAACAGATCCATCTCCCTGTTTTTTCCCAAAACCATATTGTGACAACTGGGAGACAATTTTGCATATGGTAGATATTAGAAGGACATTAGCATTCTGCTTGGACAGGATTAAGGACTTCAGGAAATCCCCATAACTCTTCCTTTCGTCCACAGAAAGATCCAAAAGCTCTGTGATATCGGCTCAAAGACTATCCAAATGGGTTTCTAGTTGCATTAATCACTTATCAAGGGTGCAACTTGCTTCCGTCCAGAGTCCATACGCACTCCACGAGGTCAGTTTCTACCTCAATGACATTCTGTAAGGATACCCCTATATCAGCAATCTATAGAGCAACAACTTGGGGCTCTGTCCATACTTTTGCAGAACATTATGCGATCACTGAAGATTTGGCCGCTGACACCATCTTCAACTCCACAGTACTCTCTGTAGTAAGACTCCACTCTGAAATCTCAGCCTCCAGTGGTGGGTGCTACTCGGGAGTCACCTACCGTGGAGCACCCATAGGGACACTACTCGAAGAAGAAGAAGAGGAAGTTACTCACCTTGTGCAGTAATGATGGTTCTTCGAGATGTGTGTCCCTATGGGTGCTCCACAACCCGCCCTCCTCCCCTCTACTTTGGAGTTCTCTATAGGGCTCTGTGGTAGAGAAGGAAGTGAGGGGCGTTCGCCCGTGCAGTGCTAAGTAGCCTTGAGGCAGACTATGAGGGAGGGAGAGCACATGCGCGGCGGGCTCAGTGGGACACTGCTACAAAAATCTCCAATTAGAGGTGCAGGGGCACACAGACACCTACCTTGGAGCACCCATAGGGGGACACATCTCAAAGAGCCATCGTTACTGCACAAGGTGAGTAACTTCCTCTTCTCTTAGCACTCCCGCCCCACCCCGCCTCCCGATGATATTCGTATTAATAACAACACTAAGCAGGACTCACCTCCATTGGACAGGGTTATTTCATGCTACTTTCTGCATCACTCAGCAACTCCCCATCTTGTTGGACAGAGGTGAAGAAATGAGGGCTGTCCCTTGTAATTAGGGACTGTTGGCAGCCCCACTAGTACCTCTCAAGACACCAGGCTTGTCCCCACCTCTTCTGCTTGGAAATCTGAATCCTGGCAAACTTTCTCTTTCGGTCAACATTCCTCTGTGGTTTTGGCAGCCCCAAACACAGCAGCCTGGTGTTAGTGTGAGAGAACGGGTGGTGTCACTGGCCAGTCTGTCTTGTTGTTAAGCTGGGTGAGCTGCATAATGGTGATGGGGCAGTGGCACTTCCTGATAAACAAGGGGTTAACCTGAGCTCAGCTTTCCCTGGCCCTTGTACAGGTGCTGGTAGGAGAATGTCTTTAGGAAGACAGGGCTCCTGCTTGGACCTATAGGACTGGAGTGAGCTGCAGGCTTGGGAGTTTTGTTCCCCTTTTTATTGTGTTAACTCTTTGATTTCTGGCTATAAGTATATCCCTGGGGCAGGGGCGGAACCCTTCACCGACTGCACCAGCTGAGTTGTTTGACAGTTTATAGGGACACAGGATAAACACTGGGGAAACGTATTAGAATAAGACAGCTCAAATCATTTTTACTCTGATAGTAACTAACACAAGTAAGGAAAATGCTTATTTTCATAATGTTCCTTTAATTCAGACTAAGATTCCTTTAAAAAAAAAAAATCCTTTGAGCATGTATCCTGGACAATAGAGCCAACAACAGCGGCAAAAAATAAACCCCAACACCAATCATTGCAGTTAGCCCTGCATTTACCTTGTCTGAGACATGAGCGCTCAGTCATCAGCATGGGGTTTCCTGAGCTGTTTCAGCCATGGCTGAAGAGGTTCCCCTGGCAGTGTTTTTGTTCTGTTGCATTCTGATGAGCTTTCCGTTTGCGTCCGGGTTCACATTTCTCTGTGTTTTGTTGCTGCATGTCCACCGCTGGCCTGCCCCTGATGTTGCAGGATTTGGAGGTTAGCAGACTATTTCTTCCCCCTTTTTTCGCTATATACAGCTGCCGTCATCATTTCACCCCTGATATTACCTCCCCATGTCCACCTCATTTCATTGCTTTCCCTCATGCTGTGGCTGCCTCCAGCACACCCTGAGTAGCATGGGATGGCCTGGGACCGCTGATGCATGGTAGATCCAGCCACAGAAGGAGGGTTTGGGAAGGGGGCTGAGGGAAGCGAGAACCACAGCTCTGAGAACATAAAATGACACACACTCCCCAACCCCCACCCCCACCCCCACCCTGGAAAATGGTAGCAAAGCATGGCTTGACCCAGATGTTCAAAAGTGACTCCATTTTGGATGCTTAACTTGAGTAGCCTTAAAGGGGCCTGCATCTTAAGTGCCAAACATCCACCCTCTGAACATCAGGCCCATTTTACGGTGTCTCCAGCAAACACCCCAAAATGGATGTACCCAAAATCACTAGTGACTTCTGAAAAACTTTGCCCTAGTGACTACACCCTGTGTCCAGCCCCCAAGTGCACCTTGCCAGTTGTGTTCTGGATTTCTACTTTCCCGTTCATTTCTGGTTTTAGGAACTAATTGAGCTCAAACCAAAGAGAGTTGTGTACATTTTAATCGTATCTGGTAAGTAACTTCAAGGCATTAGTTTCAATTAAAGATGAGATATAACACTTCAGGTTCCTGCCCAGGTGAATGTATTAACAGCCAACAATTCAAAGCCCCAAACAGGCAGAGGTAGGGAGTGTGCGTGCATGCGTGAGTGACTGTCTCTAGCTCATTTGTGCTCCCTGCAGCTTTTGTGCCTATAGATCACATGCATATGGCTTGCAGGGGACTCTGCCTCTCAACCTGTCCTGGGTAACGATGCTGGGTGAGGGAATGGATGGACAGGACTCAAATTGGGAAGGGAAGCAAGCGAGTGACCTTAAAAAATGTGGGGATCAATTTCTTTAGCCTAAATAACTTTGTCTCTAACCTTAGTCTCATGACTCAGTATCTCTGAAGTCAGTTTTACAACGAGGGGAGACTGGCTGGTCTGTGTGGGATGGAGGTGAAGTTTGACCATGGAACCCAAGGCCCGGTTGAGTGGCAGGGCATTGGAGGCTTGACTTTGCTGCACATCCATGGCACCGAAAGCTTTCGAGGCGTTCTTCGAAGGCTTTGGATTCCACTAGGTCTTTAGCATGCTTCTCTTCACCCACCCCAAAACCTTTCGCTAGAGGTTCCGATCCAGTGCCCCAGTTACTAACTGCTGGCGAGTCGAAGGTGAGTGCCTCCCTTGCAGTGCTGAGTAAGGTGCCATTGAGTTGTATTTCCCTCTTTCCGTGCAGCTGTCTCTGAAGTGCCGAGCACCCGAGGTATCCCAGTATGTTTACCAAGCATATGAAACCATTCTGAAGAACTGAGGCACCCACCTCATCCTCCTCTCTCCTCCCGCATCTGAAATGAGGAAATGGGGACCAGAACCTGTGCGCATGTTTCCTCTTGACCTTGGAAGGAACAAATGCAAGATCAAGATACTCTGGAAACTTCAAACTGGCGTCCCCCTGACGCTGAAAATGGTGTGAGCGGCAGTGCCTAGCATTCCATCTTCAGCTTTCTGGGGATGGGGTGGGAGGAGGTGGGGGCAGGGGCAGGGATCTTGTTGCGATTCAATGCATCAGTGTAGAATTCTTTCATGTGAAGTAATTCAGTGTCCTCTTTGCTGACGTTGCCCCTTTAAGAGCCCTGTTTTTTGCCCTTGTACTCTTACTGAAATTAAGAGAGCATGCGTGAGAATCTGGGTGGGAAGGCAGTGCCCATTGAGTCTCATTACTATCTTCAAATCCATCTCCCCCAACCTTCCCAGACAAATAAATGAATCGACACTTTGGTGCTTAAATACGGCTTGTGCTACATCGCCAAGGCCAGCCCTGGGAAGTCAGTGATGATGGGTCTCTTGCATTTGAACGCATGTGTTGTCTGGTGAAGAATTCATCGCTAATAACCCCTCTTCTGATGGGACAGCTATGCTGAAGCACCGCTTCTTCCTCCTCCTTTCATGGTGACCTGTTATTTGGGGTGGATTTGCTTCCAGTCCTGCTTGGGAAAAATCCAGAAGCATCTGTGCTTAATGTGCCTCTGAGCCTCCCTTATTTCTAGGAGTGGACCATAAAAAGGGACTCTTTGCTGAAGCTTGGCACAAGTTCTCAGCCTGGGGGGGATTGTGGGAATTTGTGGGCAGGGGGAGGTGTAACATCATTTCCAACTCCTTTGGGGCTCTTTGCCTCTGCAGATCGAGTTCTGTAACTTGCCGAAAGATTTGTGTCTGCAGAGTGAACAGCTTCGAAGGCAGCTAGTTAATGATGAATTGTTGCCCTGAGTGTCTTTTCAAGGTGACAGATCTTCATGTAGAGCTCTCCTTCCCCCTCTGAAATTTAACTGACCAAGGAACTTGCTTTTCTTTGTTCTGTGGATACAAGCTCCCTTCCCTTCCCTCTGCAAGTCCTCAGGTTCCATAAGGGCTAGTGCAGCTCCAGACCTGGTGCTCTTATACCCTGAAACAGAGAGATCTCAGTAGATTGCATCTGCTTCTTTAAAAGGCTAGTTTGAGTTTACCCCCAAACACTGAGGTTCCCTTAAGCAGGGGGCTTGATCGCTTCCTAAGCTGTAGGGGTTTAACAGGAGTAATCTGTCTTGGAACAGAATAGCCCCTTTTCTTGTGCTGCAAACCCCCCATTCAGTGTGTATTTCCTCAGTCTGGTTGGGAATGTCAAAGAGCCTAGGGGGCTAGGTACCATTTGGAAGTCACAGCCTGTACCCACAACTGCTGTGAAGAGGGCCATTACCATCTCTGGGGGACACAATGCATGCTCAGAATTAAGACAAGGAAGGACAAAATACACATTGTTAATATTAGGGCCACGGTGACTCCATAGGAGATGGCTCTGAAGACTAATATTCATTATAATCCTCTCATCACCATGGGATGCTGGTCCTTGAATTGAGCTTTCCAGGAAGGAGTTTCCTCATTTATGGCTGGTTCACTAACTGCCCTGGGACACATCAGGCTTCTGTTCCTGTCTCTGTGAGGCTCCCCTTCCAGTCTGTGCCGTTCCCTGATTCCTTAACCACAACAGTAGATGTGATCAACCATCCAAACAAACTCCCTCCCCATCACTGTTCTCAGTATAGGTTTTGGTGGGTCGGGAGTGGGTGGCATCTGCATTTTTGTGCCCTTAGGGCTCGTGTAACTCTCCTGTGCTCATCAGCTACAGCAATCCCAGCAGAAGTGGGGCACGGCTGTTTCTTTGCTGAGCATTTAAGGCTTTTCCTATTTGTTGCTGCTGTGGGAGGGAGGGAAAGGGGATACGGCCTTTGGAAATCAGTGACACTAATGTTCTTTCCCCCTCCAGAAATAATAATAAAAGCAATTGACCACCCTTAAATAGAAGTGTTTGGTGCGAGTTTTCAGATCCCTACAGTAAATATATCTAATATATATAAATATAAATATATATATATTGTATGTTTACTTGTGTTTTAAAAGAAGTAACATTGAATAAAGGTGACATCTTCCCATCAATCTGCTCTGTGTAGAGGGCGGGGTCAGGGAAATAAATGGCTCTGAGTGAAAGAAGCACAGATGCTCCTTCTATGCTGGTCTCTGCTGCCTCTGATTGCTTGGATGCTAAATTGCCTCACTACTCGAACACACTTCTTCCACCTCTGGCATCAGTTCAGCCCTTTCCCCTGAGTTTATTGCTGATGTTCAGCCATGGGATCTGCAGGGGAGGAACTGTCCTATTGAGAAACCAGAGCAGGGTTCTGTCCCTTTCAGCAGGGGTTTATACAGGTGCATTTCCCCACTGCAGGATTCCCTACCCAAAAAGGGTTGTTTGTTACTAGTGGCAGCCAAGGATTCCAGCAGCTTGAGCTTCCTCGGGCTATGTCTATACTACAGCTGGATCGATGCACCGGGGGTCGAGTTAGCGGGTCTAGTGAAGACCTGCCAAATTGACCGCAGATCACTCTCTGGTTGACTCAGGTACTCCACCCCGAACGAGAAGAATAAGGCAAGTTGACCGGAGAGTGTCTCCTGTTGACCCAGTGCAGTGTAGACACCGCAGTAAGTCAACCTAAGTTACATCGACTCCAGCTGTGTTATTCACATAGCTGGAGTAGCCTAACTTAGGTCAACTTGTTGCCAAGAAGGCTAACGGCATTTTGGGCTGTATAAGTAGGGGCATTTCCAGCAGATCGAGGGACGTGATTATTCCCCTCTATTCGGCACTGGTGAGGCCTCATTTGGAGTACTGTGTCCAGTTTTGGGCCCCACGCTACAAGAAGGATGTGGATAAATTGGAAAGAGTCCAACGGAGGGCAACAAAAATGATTAGGGGGCTGGAGCACATGACTTATGAGGAGAGGCTGAGGGAACTGGGATTGTTTAGCCTGCAGAAGAGAAGAATGAGGGGGGATTTGATAGCTGCTTTCAACTACCTGAAAGGGGGTTCCAAAGAGGATGGATCTAGACTGTTCTCAGTGGTAGAAGATGACAGAACAAGGAGTAATGGTCTCAAGTTGCAGAGGGGGAGGTTTAGGTTGAATATTAGGAAAAACCTTTTCACTAGTAGGGTGGTGAAGCACTGGAATGGGTTGCCTAGGGAGGTGGTGGAATCTCCTTCCTTAGAGGTTTTTAAGGTCAGGCTTGACAAAGCCCTGGCTGGGATGATCTAATTGGGTTTGGTCCTGCTTTGAGCAGGGGGTTGGACTAGATGACCTCCTGAGGTCCCTTCCAACCCTGAGATTCTATGATTCTATGAACTTACTGCAGTAGTGTAGACATAGCCTCAGTGTGGTGTCTGGGCCAGCCCAAGATATTGGCCAGCAGGAGCTATTGAAACTTGTTCAGCCCTTTCCGCTCAGAGCAGCGATCACAGTGTGTTTTATGTATCTGAACTGGCTGAAGACTAGCTGATCACATCACTCCGCACTGGCTGGCCACAGCTGGTGTTGCCCATATGGCCGTCAGCACAGCTGATCTTTGGTATTCATACCATCCTCCCTCTCTCTCAGCCACTGACCTGAAAATCCAACCCCCTTTCCATTACTGCAGCCTGGGACTCCTGCTACCATTGCGTTTGTCTGGCTTTGAACTTCCTTCTGCCTGAAAGCCTGTGGAGGAGTATAGCCAGCAATAATCTCACCTTCACTGAATACATCAGGAGCCAATGCAACACACCCTTCTGAACACAAGAGGGAGCTCAGAAATGGGAGTAAAGGAGGGAGTAAGCTGGGGAAAGCTGTTCCATTCCTCCTGCCCTATTCTCAGGTTTGTACTGCATTTACTCCTGTTCTCAACTCAAGTTGAAGTGGAATCCCTTTCCCAGCCTCTGCTGCGTCTCCAGGGGAGTAAAAGCTTTTATACAGATATGGGCTTTCTGGCCCCATGTGGTCCAAAGTGGTTGGGTTGGAGGTAATGGGGTGGGGGGGGGGGAGGTCTGGACCCCCATAATCCTGCCACTTTCTCTCCCTGTTCCTCACTGCTGTGTGTAGAATATGTAAATGCTAAGGGTAAAATCCAAGCCTCGTTGAAATCAATTGGGAGTTTTCCCATTCACCTCAGTGGGGTCAGGATTTTACCTTCAGTATTTTACTATGTGACTACCAACAGATGAGCAGTCAGGCTCCTGTCCCGGTGTATTTTGATAGTGGATAGGGAAAGGTCTGCACCGGTCACTTACTCTGCAGTGGTAGACTGAGCATCAGCTGTCGATAAACCCAGTGGAATAGAAAGAGCCAAGGCTGCAATGCCTTGTAAGAGAGCAGTGCCGTGGAGCTGGGATGTGCTGCTTTAGCTGAGCTATGAGCTGGGGACTGCTGAGGTCTCTTAATCTTCCTTGCGCCTACGGAAGCCAGCTCTGTTTACATCCCTGGAAGGAACAAGATGCTGTAAAACAGTGGAGCACAGCAGACGCTTAGGTCAGGATTGTGTTAATAGGCCAGTGGCCTCTGTCTCAGCTGTTACAGCAAGATTGTGGCTGAAGATTTCATTCTGTACTGAACCTGCTGAGCAGAGGAGTTTGTCACTGGCCATGGGACCCATCTCTTCTGCTGTGTCCATAACGCTTTGGCTTCCCCTTTAGCCACACAAGCAGGACAAGAGGGGATTTGATTTAGTAGAAGACTAGTTTTGTGGTGGTGGTTGCAATCATTTGCAAGTATCAGAGGGGTAGCCGTGTTAGTCTGGATCTGTAGAAGCGACAAAGGGTCCTGTGGCACCTTATAGACTAACAGAGGTGTTGGAGCATAAGCTTTCGTGGGTGAATACCCACTTCATCGGATGCAAGCAGTGGAAATGTCCAGGGGCAGATATAAATGTGCAGGGAAGAGTCAGGCTAGAGATAACGAGGTAAGCTTAATCAGGGAGGGTGAGGCCCTCTTCTAGCAGTTGAGGTGTGAACACCAAGGGAGGAGAAACTGCGTTTGTAGTTGGCTAGCCATTCATAATCTTTGTTTAATCCTGAGCTGATGGTGTCAAATTTGCAAATGAACTGATGCTGCTCAGATCCCAGTGTTAAAGCTCAACCTGCTCCTGGCCCTCTGATCATCTAGCCTGCGCGGGGAGCCGAAGGACAGGCCTTTTCTAATAGCTGGCACTTACAGCACCCTTCATCCCAATAACATAAGAGTTTCCCAAAGGTGGTAAGTAGTGCTGTGTTCACTTCCTCTGCTCCCTCAAACACAGCACATCCAATACTGGGATAGAGACACAGAGGTGAAGTGACTTACCCTGATCACACAGCAAATCCCTTCCTAACTATTAGACCTGCTACTGCCTCCTATCAGGATAAAACTATTATTGAAATACCTGTTGCCTTATTCTGTTTGCACTGGCTGAGGCTTAATGGCTCACCAATCCCTTGCTTTGCCAGTGAGCAAAGATTAATCCATCGTGCTGGTCTCTGCACCCAGTGGGGCTGTACTTGGGCTGGCACTGGCACTGCTCTCTGATCTGTGCAATGACTGGCTATCTCTTCTTAACCATAATGGAGTTGGACAAATCCCTTCTCCCCGGCCTACCGCTTTCACAGCTCCTCCTCTCCATGCCCGGTCTGGCCTAGCTGCCGTAATCCATCGATGACACCAATTAAATTAAAAGGAGGCCTTAGCCCTTTTGCCAGGGAGACTGAAGAACTGGTGAGGTGACTGGTGGGGGGGTGGGATCAGGTGGCAGAAAGTATGCCACCGTGTTTGTTGTGGGTGTTTGCCTGCTGACCTAGCATCTATCCAATCGGCACAAGATTAGTTTTCTCAGACCCAGTCTGAACACGCCGTTGGCCCGGTTTAAACTAACAGGGTGATGGGGGTTTTGTACGGATTATACCTGGTTTATATCCGATTAGCTAGTATCACTAAACATACAGGTGCAAGTGAAGCTGTTCTAGACTGCTCTAAAAGTGCCTGCACAAAAAGTCGCACTGGTTTAACTAAAAGATAGAATTGAAAACAGCACAGTGTGTGTGTGGCTGAGCCTCGGTGGTAATTTATCCCGGCGATAGCTGTAGTTTAGCCTAAGAACCCCTTGGTATTGGATCGCTGTCCAATTCAATCCAGGCAACAGGTATGTAAAAAAGAACCACTCAGGAGTGTCCTTCCCCCAGGTCCATTCAGCTGTGAGGTAGTTGTGCCCAGAGGGATTCAAAATACCCCTGCCTTGTACCTGGCTGCTGGGGAGGAAGAGGGGAGTAGTAAGGTGGCTTCAAGTGCTCCCTGCCATCGCTGTAGCAGGCCCAGCGTCATGGGCGGGATGAGAACCCAGGGCTGGCTCCAGGCACCAGCTTTCCAAGCTGGTGCTTGGGGCGGCATCGAGAATGGGGCGGCAGTTCGAGTCCCCCGGCAGCAATTCGGCGGCAGGTCCGCTCTTCCCGCCGCCAAATTGCCGCCGCGGGACTCGGACTGCCGCCCCGTTCTCACCTGCCATGGCGGCAATGGGACGGCAGGTCTGCTGCTCTTCCCTTGCCGCCACGGGGCCCCCTCAAGCCACCCTCCCCCCGCTGCTCGGCCGGGAGGAGAGCGGGACCGCGGGCATGCCGCCCTCCCTCCGGCCGGGGCACTTCAGCGGGGAGGAGAGTGGGGCCACGGGCAAGCCGCCCTCCCCCTGCCGCTCGGCCTGGAGGAGAGCGGGACCGCGGGCATGCCGCCCTCCCTCCGGCTGGGGCACTCCAGCGGGGAGGAGAGCAGGGCCGTGGGCAAGCCGCCCTCCCCACGCTGCTCGGCTGGGAGGAGAGCAGGGCCGCTGGCGTGCCGCGCTACCCTCCGGCGACCCAGCCAGGGGAGCGGGGCGGCGGGCGGCTTTTTTGCCTGGGGTGGCAAAAAAGCCAGAGCCGGCCCTGTGAGAACCAGGAGCTGGTTTGCTTTCAGGTTCCAAGTCTCTGCATGAGCTAACTTGTGTTCCAGCGGATTAGAGCCTAAATGTGTCTGAATCAAAGTGGGGGGACGGGGGCAGTCTGCAGGGGCAGCTCTGTGGAGGGAAGGGAAGGGAGGCGGAGGGGACAGGAAGGAGCTGACTAGCCAGTTCTGTGCTTCAAGGGAGCCCTTTTCGATTTAGGACTTGCTGTGGCAGCTGTCTGTGGAGCACTGCACACATCGCAGCATGACCCACTGTTGTTGGGATGTTGGCTGCTTGGAGAGCAGATTGGTCTGATGGGTAAGGCGCTGGCCTGGGGCTCTGGGTTCAGTCCCAGGTGCTGTGTCCCTGAATCTCTGTTCCTCAGTTCCTCGTGTAAAAGGTGGGTGATGATTAAAGCCCTCAGGGCAGGGATTGTCTCTGCAGCACCTTTATCTCAGCTGGGACCTCCAGATGCTCCTATAATACAAATAATTGAGCCTGCCCTGGAGCATGAGAAGGAATGACGTGTCCCTAGGCTGACTCGTAAATCACTCTTGCTTGAGCATTTAATCCTGCAGGCAACTTTCTCTGTGCCAGGAGCCCTGTCCCCTTCCTCCAAAGGCGTGAAGGTCCAAGCGGTGCCAGATGACACCACCTTTCTATTCATCTTCACCCTCCATCTGTTGCAGAAGAGGAGCAGTATCCTCCCCATTAAGCATTTAATCCTTCACATTAAAGCAAAGAGCTACCTACCACTCTCCTCTGTTTCAATGTGCTACAGCTCTTGTCTGTTGATCCCTTCTGCTGAGTGATTGAGGTAACTTACAAGTGGTTACGCTCGGTGACGCTGGCTTCTTAGCTCATGGCGGAGAGACGCCCTCTTGATGGAGAGTTGTCAGTCATATGTTGGAAATCCCTCTCCTCACTAAGCAGGGTTTGCATTGCTCTCTGATTTTATAGATGGGGAAACTGAGGCACAAAGGAGGTCACCCAATGAGTCAGTGGCAGAGCTAGGAATAGAACCCAGATCTCTTGAGATTTTGGGGTTAAAAATACTCCTTTCTGTTACTGGCCAATTGATTTTTATTTTATTTTTTAGCATGTGACTAGAAATAGATCAAAACACATTTGAAATCGGCTACATTGAAAATGGTGTTTGTGCCCTTTCAAAGTGCTGGGGGGCGGGGCAGTGGCTGTTGCATAGGAAGCGTATTGTGAGACTTCCCCTTCACTTGGGGGATGCTCAGAAGCCAGAGCTGCTGCAGATATTCTCGAGGGTCAGCATCCCCAGCTTAGCTGATTGCTGATGCTCTACTTCAAGGCGACTCACTGGTGACGGTGGTGTGGGATGCTAACTGGGCTGTGACTTGGAAATCTCTAATTTTGTTTGTCGGTAAACTCCAGCTGGCTGCTCTCCATCCTGCTTCTGAAAAGCTCTAATTAAATTCCAGTGGCTGTGACAGCAGCACTGCTCTCCTTTCGCACCCAGAGGACGGTTCACCTGACTGTAGGAATGCAGGAAGTGCTGTACTGAATCAGACTCCTGGCCCATCTGGTCCAATATCCTGTCTGACACGCTGGCACTAGATGCTATGGAGAAGGGCAGATTTGCCCAACCTGCACCTGTCAGTGCAGTTAGAGATCAGTTTAAGCCAAAAAGCAACAAGGTTAATATTCTAAAACCTCTTATATTTTACTCTATCTCAGGCTGTTCTATCCAGTGCACATGTCCAATTCCTCTTTAAATCTTGCTAAATTCTTTGCCCCCGTAACATCTTGAGGGAATGAATTCCAGTCTAATTAGGCCCTGTGTGAGAGAGTTCCCCCCCTTCAATCCAGTTTTGTATGTGCCCAGAGGGATACTGGTTTCCCTCTGTGCTGGGCTCTCCTCTGTGTTCTGCCATCTTTCATGGTTGAGTGGCTCATACAGCAAACTGCGATGATCACAGGCAAGTCACATCACCTTTCTTTTACCTCCATCTCTGAAAGGTCCCCCAGGGTGTTGGAAGGGTGCTTTGGGACTCTCTGGTGGAAATTGCTATGGAAGCGATATTGTTACCCATCTGTGCGCTGTACTCTGTGTGAGCAGGAACTAGACAGTCCCTATCCATGTGAATGCTAATGATCTTTAATAGTCACAACTCTGGTTAAAAGTCCTTCACAGCCTCTGCCAGCGTATGCAAATATTCTCCACATCTCCACGTGCTGTCTTTCCATGGCACAGGGTCGCTCATGACGTCTTCCTACTGCTGCTAATAAATGTGCCTACCACAGTGGAATGTGCGCTCTGGATTGAATGCTTGTAAGGGGCAAGGACATGGACTGCTGCAAACTTCCTCTCAGCAGTGCCCTGCACACACCAATTGTCCCAAGCAAAGTGAGCGTTGTCATGGGGGGAGGGACAGGTCTCGTCTATGCTGCCTATGATCTAGTAGCACAGTTTGCCGTCAGTGGTATCGGCTCACAATAGCACTGACCTAGCGATTGGGTCTTTCTCATAGCACTGCCTACTTACAAGAGTGGCAGCAAGGCACCTCGGGGATGAGCTGCTGTGTCTAGACTAGTAATGTCAACTGGGCTAAGAAAAGCACTGGCCTAGTGCTAAGGGGTGGGTGAGCAGGGCAGTAGCCCTGGGTGCCAACAGCCAGCAGTGTTCTGCTGCTGGGCCTTTTTGTTCGAGCTGGCGCTTTTTTTGGCTCGGTGCCACGGGCAAAGAAACTGCAAACGCTTTTTTTTTGCTTGCCCAGCAAAACCACCGCCGCTGGTGGTAAAAGATGTAAAGGATCACACACCCGCTTTGTGAGCGTGGCCTCGGATTAGGCAGCAAAGAGGGACTTGCTGGAGTTATGTTGCGCCTCTTGGTGGGTTGTCTGCAGTATGGATTGAACCTGGGACTTCCAGATCTTAAAGACACAGCTACGGCTGCAGTCGCCCATCTACCTAGCCGCTGGTAGAGGGGGACAGTGTGACAGTGTGGGGCTTGCCATTGGAATCCACTCGCACGAGGCCTGACCGGGCTATCCAGCCACAGCCTGCTCGGAAGGGCACCAAAGCCCATCCTCCTCCTAGAGCGTTGCGGAGGGCTGAGATACGTTTATGGAGGGGATGGTTTGATGGGATAACATGATCTTAGTCAAGGGTCAATTAATTGCCATCAGTGGTAAATAGGACCAATGGTCAATGATGGGATGTTAGAAGTTACTACAGAGAACTTTTTCCTGGGTGTCTGGCTGGTGAGTCTTGCCCACATGCTCGGGGTTCAGCTGATCGCCATATTTGGGGTCGGGAAGGAATTTTCCTCCAGGGTAGATTGGCAGAGGCCCTGGAGGTTTTTTGCCTTCCTCTGCAGCATGGGGCACGGGTCACTTACCGGAGGATACTCTGCATCTTGAAGTCTTTAAACCATGATTTGAGGACTTCAATAGCTGAGACATAGGTGAGAGAATTATTCCAGGAGTGGGTGGGTGAGATTCTGTGGCCTGCATTGTGCAGGAGGTCAGACTAGATGATCATAATGGTCCCTTCTGACCTTAAAGTCTATGAGTCTATGAGCCGCGCAGTGGGGCATGTCACTCTTAGAAAAGCTTGGGCGGGAGGGGGTGGATTTTGTTGCATGTTCTGGAGCTGGCTATTTATTAGCATTTGGACTGTAACATTCTCTCTAGTAAAGAATTCATTTCTGGCTGCCCTGGCTTGCAACTTGGACCCTGCATTTCCTTTAAGCTGTTTGGGGGTGGAGTCCTCACAGTAGACTGTGTTATTTCTTGACTTTAGCAAAGCTTTTGATAGGGTCTCCCACAGTATTCTTGCCAGCAAGTTAAAGTAGTATGGGCTGGATAAATGGACTATAAGGTGGATAGAAAGCTGGCTAGATCATTGGGCTCAACGGGTAGTGATCAATGGCTCCATGTCTAGTTGGCAGCCGGTATCAAGTGGAGTGCCCCAAGGGTTGGTGCTGGGAACGGTTTTGTTCAATATCTTCATCAACGATCTGGAGGATGGTGTGGACTGCACCCTTAGCAAGTGTGCAGATGACACTAAACTGGGAGGAGTGGTTGATATGCTGGAGGGTAGGGATAGGATACAGAGGGACCTAGACAAATTAGAGGATTGGGCCAAAAGAAATCTGAGGTTCAACAAGGACAAGTGCAGAATCTTGCACTTAGGACGAAAGAATCCCATGCACTGCTACAGACTAGGGACCGAATGGCTGGGCAGCAGTTCTGCAGAAAAGAACCTAGGGGTTACAGTGGATGAGAAGCTGGATATGAGTCAACAGTGTGCCCTTGTTGCCGAGAAGGCTAACGGCATTTTGGGCTGTATAAGTAGGAGCATTGCCAGCAGATCGAGGGACGTGATCATTCCCCTCTATTCGGCATTGGTGAGGCCTTATGTGGAGTAGTGTGTCCAGTTTTGGGCCCCACACTACAAGAAGGATGTGGATAAATTGGAAAGAGTCCAGCGGAGGGCAACAAAAATGATTAGGGGGCTGGAGCACATGACTTATGAGGAGAGGCTGAGGGAACTGGGATTATTTAGTTTGCAGAAGAGAAGAATGAGGGGGGATTTGATAGCTACTTTCAACTACCTGAAAGGGGGTTCCAAAGAGGATGGATCTAGACTGTTCTCAGTGGTAGCAGATGACAGAACAAGGAATAATGGTCTCAAGTTGCAGTGGGGGAGGTCTAGGTTGGATATTAGGGGAAAAAAAGTCACTAGGAGGGTGGTGAAGAACTGGAATGGGTTACCTAGGGAGGTGGTGAAATCTCCTTCCTTAGAAGTTTTTAAGGTCAGGCTTGACAAAGCCCTGGCTGGGATGATTTAGTTGGGTATTGGTCCTGCTTTGAGAAGGGGGTTGGACTATATGACCTCCTGAGGTTTCTTCCAACCCTAATATTCTATGATTCAAACTTCTAATTCCTTCCCCACCTTTTTCCCCTTCAGTTTATTTTCTGATGCTTCGTTCCAAAAATACACTCCACTGACCAACTCGTTTATAGCATGCTTCCTCCTCCACTTTCTGCTGTCATATGCTATAGATTTCTACCATCTGTTCTAGTACTCTGCAAATCTACCAATCCCTCTTGAACATGTCAGCATCTCCTTATGGAGAAATCCTGTAGAATTTAACAGGGACAAAACTATCTATAGAAGAAATGACTGTAAAAAACAAAACGACATACAGCATTTGGGCATGATCCCAAAGCTCACTGAAGTCCATAAAATCACTTCCCATGGGCTCTGGATCACCTTACCACTAGCCTTCCACTGCTGGGTTTTGAACCAGCCTATAAAATTCCGTAGCACAGTATCATTTTTTGTTAGAGGCCATAGTGTGATCTAGTGAATAAACAACTGGACTGGGCCTCGAGCCCCGGGATCATGTCTCAGTTTAGCCACTGACCTTGGGCAAATCCCTTCACGTCTCTGTGCCTCAGTTTCTCCATCTGTAAAGGAGAGATAATGACACTGACTTCCATTGTAAAGCGCTTTGAGATCTACTGATGAAAGTGCTAGATAAGAGGGTAGGTATTATTGTGCTAGATGAGATCTGCTGCATCTGTTATAGCCAAGGGCCCACCATGTATTCTGAAGCCAACCTGACCTAAATTTTGTGACTCTGGTGTGACAGACAAGAAATATTTGCAGCAGCTTCTGATAATTTTTTGAACAGTTCTTGTTAAATATAAAAATGAGTGAGATAGTCCTGACAGCAGCTCTTCTCATTCAGTTTGATATTAGATACAATTAATTTGTCCCTAAATCCATTGTGCATTGAAAATGCAGAACTGTATTGTAGATGTTGCCAGGGAAAAGCCAGGAGGTCTTGGCCATTGGCTAGAGGACAACTGGAGCTCTTAAAGCCTAGGAAGGTGTGGGAGATGGTTTGGAACTGGACTAAGCTCATAAGCTGGATGGTAACATGATCAGCCGTAAAATACTTTTAAAAATTTGATGCTGGATAAGGCCCTGTGACAGGATTTAAGTGTGCTCAGACTCTGGTGCCAGCGTATTTATGGCTTATTTCCCCACTGGAGACTGCAGTTGTGCCCTTTTCTACAGCTGGTCAGTTCATTTTAAATGACTTGGCTAGGCCAGGCTTTTAAATCCTGCACTACCTAGGAGCTGGAATTGCTGGAGTCATTCCCCCATTGCTTGCACTTGGTTGTTTGGTCTCGGGAGGGCTCTGTCTCTCATTTTCCCTTTTCGAGAATGGCTGGTGAGTTAAGATGAGCTGAAACTGTAATCACAGCTGAGCATCGCCTGCTATTTCCAAGTGAATGGTTTGTATGATTCTGTTTGTGTTGCATTGACGCTAAGACGATGACTGCACACGAGAGATGGCTCTCCCATGAGGCTAACACAATCAGGAAGATCTGAAATAAGCAGTGAGAAATCCTGTTACACAATCGACTAAAGCCATTTTAAAGAGTTTTTGCTTTTAAGTGTCTCATTTTTGTATAGACATTTACAGTATTTATTTTGGCCAGGAGCCTGTATGAGTGGAACTGTGTATTTAACTCCTTAATCTGACACCCGGCACACCAAAGAGAAGCTTCTTCTGTTCTTTTCCAGTCTCTGCTCTACATCAGTTGTGTTTTGCATCCTACCTTTTACTGGATACAGAGTTACTATTGTATTATCAACATCTTTAACAAGTGTCTGGCTTGTGTGCTCCTCAGCACCAGTCACACTTTCCCAGCTCCTCATTTAAACATTCACCCAAAATCTTACTAATGTGATGTGCCTCTAGTCCGGGTCTGTTTTGATTAAGGTGCAGCCTTTTATCCTCTGTACAGGTTTCCCCTTCTCCAAACAGTGCCCTAGCACCTGATAAATGTAACTGACCCTTCACAGAAATCAAGGCCCCTATTCAGCAAGGTCCCTATGCACATGCCTAGCTTTGAGCATGCACATAATCACATTTAACACACCCTTCACTATCTCACTGAAAGGGGGCCTAAGTGACTTGCCCAAGGTCATACAAGACAACCCTGGCAGAACTGGAAACTGAACCCTGGTCTTTTGGGTCCTAGTCAAGGGCCTGAAGCCGAAGGCCCTCCTTTTTCTCCTCTAGTGATCCTCCCCAACTAGATTTCACACTCTGGGAATCGGGGTCTGAGGAAGAGTGGAGAGGGAGTTGATAACTCCTTTCCTTAATAGCAACTGGGAGAAAAGAAGCTCTTCTTCAAGTGCTTGCTCATACTGATTCCAATTAGGTGTGTGCATGCTGCGTGCACAGTCGTCGGAAAGTTTTCCCCTAGCAGCACCCGTCAGGTCGGCTGTGGAGCCCCCTGGAGTGGCGCCTTCATGATGCTCGATATATGACCCTGCCGACCCGGCGCCTCCTCAGTTCCTTCTTACTACCAGTAATGGTCGTTGGAACTGTGGCTTCTTGCATCACAAGCTCTCCATGTTTCCCTAGCATTTTGACTGTACTTTGTAGTTTTTACTTAGGGTAGGTCTACACTTACCCGCTGCATCGGAGGCATCCAATCGATCTTCTGGGTTAGATTTATCGCTTCTTGTCTAGACGCGATAAATCGAACCAGGAAGTGCTCCCCGTCGACGCCGGTAATCCTGCTCCACGAACGGAGCAGGCGGAGTCGATGGGGGAGCCTGCACGCCACCGTGTGGACCAGCGGTAAGTACTTTTAAATTCAAAATAAGATACTTCAACTTCAGCTACGTTATTCACGTATCTTAGTTCGAACTTGGGGGGGTAGTGTGGACCAGCCCTTAGTTCTTAGTTATTATAGTTGGTAGTTAGTTAGCTGTTGGACTGAGGGGTTTACCCTCCACCCCAACTGCGTTCTCCTTGGGGGGCTTATGCCCAAGTCCCAAGGGTTCAAGTCCTGCAACAAGCCCATGCCAACAGGTGACCCCCACGATGCTTGTTTAAAGTGTCTGGGGGAAGCACACCAAGCAGACAAGTGCAGGATTTGTAAAGGGTTTAGCCCGGGAACAAAAAAGGAGCAAGACTTTCACATCAAGCACTTCCTTATGGAGGCAGCACTCAGACCACAACCTACATCGGCGCGGCAAGACCCGGCACCGAGCTCATTGGTGCGCAGTGCCCCCAGCGGCAGTGGTAGAAGCGGCACTGCTGAAAGACTCGCGGCACTACCACTCCCCAGTGCCGAACCGACAGAAGCAACCCGGCACCGGTCCTACCCCCTGGCACAGAAGCAGCACCAGACGCAGGGGAGGAGTGGATCTCCAGCTCAGAGACCCACCCCTTTGAAGCCAGCCAATAGGGTGCATCCCAGGGAACAGTACCCAGTGCCGAAGTCTTTGGAGACGATACCATCGACTTCAGCCCCGCAAGGGGGACCATCGAGTCCAGTGCCGTTGGACTCTCCAGGCCAGGTCATCGAGGAGGTGGAATTGCCATCCACCCTGGACACCTTTGAGGCAGTGAGGGACCCCATCGCCATGACAACACTGAGGTCGCCCACCCTTCACGCCAAACCTCCAGTACCACAACGTGTGGCGCCATCTCGAGGCAAACTGGTGATGCGCTGTCCCTCAGCACCTCTGATGGAGTCCTGGCGCAGGTTGCACTCTTGGCACCCCTCCAGGTCACGCCAGCGCTCCCACTCACGATGCCGATTCTCACATCAATCCCTGTCGCTTAGCAGGTCCTGCTCCCGGCTCTGATCAGTGACCCGGCACTGCTTCCCAGCATGGCGACACTGCTCACCAGTCCAGCTCCGCTTGGCACTGCCCTGGCCATCGTGGTCTCAGTCCCTGTCTTCAGACTCGGACACTGGGTCTAGATACTCGGCGTGGGGCCGGCACCGGTCGGGCCGTGGAAGGCCTGACGGGTGGGGGGCAGGGTTCAGCGCAATGGCTGTTTTGACCCCGTGGGCGTACCACCAGGCCAGGGCACACAATCTAAAGGTTCCCGGTTGGCGACCTCTGAATCGTGGGTGCTGGAGGCTTCTGCCAGTTGCCCCACCCCTAGGGGTGCCGAGGAGGTACCAGTCGCACTACATCCCCTGGAACCAACCCCAGTTCCTGAGCCTGATCTAGGTGTGGCTGGCCCAGTCAGTGAGGCAGGACAGGAGAACCCTGTTCCCCCCCATTAGCTTCCTCATCTTCCTCCCTGGACAAGGTGGTTGCAGGCACCTCCATCTCGGGACCACCCCCCATTGACAGCCACACCCACCAGGACCTCCTTCGCAGGATGGCGCGAATATGGGCTTGCAGGCTAAGGAGGTGGTGGAGTCGGAGGACCCGATGGTCAACATCCTGGCCCCGGAAGATCCACTGAGGGTGGCTCTACCCCTCAAGACCATACAGGCCAATGCTAAGACCATTTGGCAGACCCTGGCCTACATCCCACCCACCATGAAGAGGAAGGATTTTGTCCCATCTAAGGGGTACGAATACCTCTTCACACACCTGCAGCCTTGCTCGTTGGTGGTGGCTACAGTAAATGAGAAGGAGAGGCAGGGACAACAAGCCCCAGCGCCTAAGTCCAAGGATGCCAAGCACCTGGATTTATTTGGGTGCGAAGTATATTCTACGGTGGCGTTGCAACTCAGGATTGGAAACTTGGGTACGCCACCCTCGACATGAGATGTATACTTCCAAATAGTGATTCCACTTGCACACCGGCAATTCCTACACTTCGTGGTCCACCACAAGCATTACCAATTCACGGTCTTTCCATTCGGCCTCTCAACAGCCCCCCGAGTGTTTACCAAGTGCATGTCAGTTGTGGTCACTTTCCTCCATCAGAGGCATGTGCAGGTATACCCCTACCTCAGGGGCCACACTAGGGGGCAGGTGGAGTCTCAAATCCGTTTAGTCAGATCCACATTCGAGTGACTGGGTCTCCTTCTCAGCTTGGGGAAGTCGACCTTGGAACCAACCCAAAGAATAGAATTCAGTGGGGTGGTGGTAGACTTGGTTCAGGCAAGAGCACTTTTGCCAGAGCCCCACTTCCAACCCATCACGGATGTCATTCAAGGCCTCCGGCAATACCTGACCACTACAGCAAGGGGATGCCCGAGTTTCCTTGGCCACGTGGCTGCCTGCACTTATGTGACCTGGCATGCCAGACTGAGAAGGAACTGAGGAGGCGCTGGGTCGGCAGGGTCCTATATTGAGCACCATGAAGGCACCACTGCAGGGGGCTTCACAGCCGACCTGATGGGTGCCGCTAGGGGAAAACTTTCTGATGACTGTGCACACAGCACACACCCACCTAATTGGAATGGATATGAGCAATGCATCTCGAAGAACAACAGTTATGAGGTGAGTAACCATATTTTTATTCATTTAGTTAAATGGGATTTTCTTTAACAACTACCTAGGCTCCTGTTTGGGCTTGATGCTGAGGGTGGGGTTTTCCCTGAAAGACTCATTTAGAATCATAGAATATCAGGGTTGGAAGGGACCTTAGGAGGTCATCTAGTCCAACCCCCTGCTCAAAGCAGGACCAATCCCCAATTTTTGCCCCAGATCCCTAAATGGCCCCCTCAAGAATTGAACTTACAACCCTGGGTTTAGCAGGCCCAATGCTCAAACCACTGAGCTATCCCTCCCCCCGACTATAAAAAAATGTCTTTTTATAGTCACTGTAATTAAATCATTTCATAAGGCGGAGGCTGGAGCTAATGAGCACTCTAAACAAATTGCATTTACACCACTTAAGCATGTGTTGGAATCTGTCATGAGTTCTGATGGAACAGTGTGCAGTTTGCAACAAATGTTAGCTGATCATTCTAATGAAGTTCTCAAAATAATATAAACAGTTCAGCTTTCTTGAACACTGACGTTTCTTAGGGCTCTTCTTTCAACTATAGCCTCTAAAGCCACTGTTTCCACTAAGGGCTGATCTAGTTTTTTAAACGCCTGGGCCTTGCCGTAGGTGTCTCAGTGCAGTTTGTCCTCTCTCGGCTGTGAGCCTGCTGCAGTTTCCACACAGCAACACCCTCACTGATGTCTGTTGACTACTTCAGCTGCATTAAGTTAAGCAAGTGTTTGCAACACCAGGCCCAGAGTTTGTAAATGTGTGTGGATAGGGGCCCCACTCAACAATTTCAGACTGTGCTTAAAGTCACATTCCTCAATCTCTAGTTAGGCCCCTAAATAAATGGCCTGATTTTCAAAGGTCCTGAACAGCCCACACCTGAAGGCCCTGGGCACTGCTGCGTGCTCAGCACTGTGGCTGATCAGGCCTTTCCTATGGAGGGAGGTGCCTAAATGGAACTTGACCCTGCCCCCACTCACCCACCTGCTCAGCTCCCTGTTACGCTGTCTGGAGTGGCAGGGCCCAAACCAGCTGTGTGAACTTCAATTTCACCAGCCACGTATCCAGTATGACCTCCTTAAGCACTGCAACAGCCTCACCATGGAGACACACAGTCCCTGGGGTACTGTGGGCCGTCTTGCCACCTAGACAAGCCTGCCTTTGTGATAGATGGTGCTTTGCACCAAAAATCACAAGTCAGGTTACTCACCATCACTTAACTTGGGGTAAGTTCTTTCCCATCAAGCCTTTCTATTCCTTTCCTCGAGAGGTCACCAGGTGCAACACTTGCTCCCCTGGCCTCTTTTTCAGGAGTGTGGGGCTTTGTCCTTTGATGTTTCGTAAGGGCTTACTTGGTTTCAATGGGCCTCGTGGGTGCAGGATGAGTACTTTACATTAATTAATTAATGCTTCTTTCTTGGTTGGTGAGTTACACAACTACACATGTTTCTGATGCAAACACTCACTCTGTCTTTAGACTGTGGGCTACAGCAGTTCTAGTGTAAATACATTCTTATCAACTTACCATCTATTTTAACAATGCCAGCACCTAGGAGGGCCAGACTCCCAGCTCTGCCTTTTCAGTGAGGCCTAGGGCCTTTGGCCTGCCCGCCGCCTCACCTTAAGCCCAAGGGCCTACTCAGGTGCACCCAGGTAAGCCTGGGTGTTGGCAGGCTGGGCTCCAAGTGGTAAGCAGCCATGTCTGAAAAAGGTAACCTGGTCTTCTCAGCTGTGACCAGACACCCTGGCTGGGTTCACCTGGGGCTGTAATGGGCTCCCCCTGCCCTGCCATGGTGGTAGGCCTGGGCTGAGCCCTACAGAGAGAACGGGAGCCCGGTGGTGCTAGTAACATTATGTTATCAGCTTCCTCCTGGCTCTCTTGCTTTGCCCAGCGCACTGGGGCCGGTCCCTGCCCTGCCCAGCTGCGAGGGGCTACAAGCGCTTGTAAGGGGGGGGTCACATCTCTGCGCTGCTGCCCCAGTCCCCGGGCTTGTCACTCAGCCTGGGCTTTCTGCACATTCCCCTCCCTCAGCAGCCGAGGCGAAGGCGTTGTGGTATCGCAGCCGCTGTTGGCCTCTCTCAGGCGGGAGCCCTGCGGCCGCCGGGGCGGGGGGCAGGAGAAGGCACCAGTGGGGCTGGGACTGAAGTCGCTCCAACCGAGATTTGCATCACAATTCAGCTGGTGCTTCGCTCCGCTGTCCCAGCCCCCGGCTCTCCCTGGCGTCAGAGCGCCGAGCTCCAGCCGGCTCCTCGGCGGAACGTGCTCCCAGCCCCCTTGTGCGCTTGGCCTCGGCCGTGTTCCGCAGCATGCCCCGATCCGGGGAGCCGCGCTGCCGAGCCCAGCAAGGAGGCGGGCTGAGCGGGGCTGCTTTGGCCAGGGGGCTGCAGGCAGAGGGGTCGGAGCTCGCTGCCAGCGCGCTCCGGAGCGCGGCCGAGCGCGCAAGAGGACGCGGGTGTAATGCGCTTGGTGACATCCCTGTCCTGCGTCCGCGGCTCCGGGGGTCAGCCCGGCCTCGGGCGAGCCGGGCCTTCCCTGGCTCAGCGGATGGTGCTCTAAAGGGGGAGCCGCTGGGCACATGCCCCGAGCAAACTTCAGTCCAGCAGGGGCGTGCGGAGAGCGCCGGGATCGCCCTGCGCCATCGGGGCAGGAACTGCAACACTACCGGCCCTGGGGGCCTCCTGCGCCGGACGCATCCCCCGGCGGCTCCCGGGCGTTGGGGGATCATTGTACTGGGGTTTGCTGTGTTCCTTGGGGGACTCGGATCCGCCAGCCTGCGGCAAGCGGGATCTCCGCGGGGGAGTGCCAGAGATCACTGCTCCTCCAGTGGGACCGACCGTGACACTGAGCGGAGTCCCCCCTCCCCTCCCCTCCCCTCCTGGCGCTGGGCCGCTCCGCCGGGAAGGGCGCGTCCTGCCGGGCCCAAGTCCGAGCCGGGCCCTGGGGCAGCTGGCGGATCAGCTGGTGGCGCTGAACTCCGAGCAGATCCCCCCACGCCCCGCACATGTCCGAGGAGCGGCTCGGGCGCCTGGGTAGAACTTTGGCTGCCGGCAGAGCCCGGAGCCGCTCGCGGGAAAGTGTCCGTGGTGCTGATCTAACCCCTGCCCCCGCTGCAGCCTCACCTGGCTCCCTGGGCCCGCGAGGGAGCTGGCCGCGGTACTGCGCGTGGACCATGGTGGAAACCTTGACAGTGGCTGTTCTTGGAGCCCCACGGGTGGGGAAAACCGCCATCATCCGCCAGTTCCTGTACAACGACTTCGCAGACACCTACAGCCCCACTGGGGCCCGTGACACCTACAGACCTTCGCTCATCTACAACGGGAACATGTACGACATGAAGATCATGGACGTCGCCTACTTAACTGCCTGCCCAGCGAACAGCTCTCAGGTAGGAGCCCAGGCGGGGTGCATGTGTCTGGCTGTGACTCCGTGTGTCTGAGCTCTGCCTGTGCCCACAGGCAGGCGTCTGTTGGAGTCCTAGGCGGAGATTAGAGATGGAAACGCTCTACTAGGTCCCATCTGGTCCATCCCTCCCATGGTCTGGTGCACTGGTTTCCTGAAGCATTTTCCCAGTGCTTTGTCCAGTCTAGTTTCAAATGTCTGGAGCAACAGGGGTTCCATTACTTCTTTTGTAGCTAAAAGGGGAGAGTAGCTAAAAGGGGTGGCCCGGAGAGCAACAGAGGCTGGTGGAATAGGGAATGTCCTTTGCCCTCTCCATAGACCCACCAGCGTGTGTTCTGCAGCACATAAATTGTAAGTAAATGTTCTTCTCAGGCTGGGTACTAGCACACTAAGCCAGCGGCCACAGCTTCTCAGATCACCTTTCTCTTCATGTATTTAAAGTCACTCATCTCCGTGTAATTCGTACCATTCAACCACATTCTTTCTCCCTTACACTTCCTATTTGTCCTGATGACCTTGTAATCAATCCCTCAGTGGAGTAGTCCTGGACAGTACTTTGTTCCATCCTACTTCAGCTTCAGAGACTGACTGAGAACTGCAGTCCCTGTGGAGTTAATGGGAAATGCTGTCATCCATGGAGATTTTTAACATTACTGATTTAATACGAAGTTCACTATGCGTTTGGTTCCAAACAGTAGGGAAAGCTGTAGAAGCGACAAACAGTTCTGTGGCACCTTATAGACTAACACGGCTACCCCTCTGATAGGGAAAGATGGCTGTTTTGGGTATGAATTAACAAATCCTAAATTCGCATGCCAAACAGGGATGTGCTGAATGATTGCCATATCAAATTCCTGTATCAAATGGTGTGTACACACATGCAGGCATTCACCTACACACACTCACCTACACCTACACACACACACACACTTGCACACATGCTACAAAGTCACATGTATTACTGTTCCTATCATTAACCCTTTGCTAGGTGGATCTGAAATTAACTCACTTTACAACACATCTTGCTTTGGAAAATCACATGCTAAGGGTTCAGCACACATTCTGGGCAGCATGTAAAGTCACTCCACAGTCCTGCATGCCTTTTAAGAGGACCGTGAGGATCATATCAGCAATTTGAGTGCACAGAACAAACAACCAGACACCTTGATCCAATTTTCAAATACTTTGGGTGTGTCCAAGGCCCATTCTGGATGAGAAAAATGAGACGAGTGAAATCATAAAGCACAACATTGATGGCTGCATTCATTCAGATTTGGGGCTAAAATGGTTTTAAAGACAGAATTCGCAGAGCGAAGAACCGTGCAGAGTTCAGGTGTCAAAATCCCACTGGACAAATTGATCTCTAGGATCACATTGGCTAGTCTATTGATCTATAGTCTATAGTCTCACCTCAGTCCCTGGAAAAATCATGGAACAGGTCCTCAAGGAATCAATTCTGAACCACTTAAAGGAGGGGAAAGTGATCAGGAACAGTCAGCATGGATTCACCAAGGGCAAGTCATGCCTGACTAACCTAATTGCCTTCTATGATGAGATAACTGGCTCTGTGGATGAGGGGAAAGCAGTGGATGTGCTATTTCTTGACTTTAGCAAACCTTTTGATACAGTCTCCCACAGTGTTCTTGCCAGCAAGTTAAGGAAGTATGGGCTGGATGAATGGACGGTAAGGTGGATAGAAAACTGGCTGGATGGTCGTGCTCAACGGGTAGTGATCAATGGCTCCATGTCTAGTTGGCAGCCGGTATCAAGTGGAGTGCCCCAAGGGTCGGTGCTGGGGCCGGTTTTGTTCAATATCTTCATCAACGATCTGGAGGATGGTGTGGACTGCACCCTTAGCAAGTTTGCAGATGACACTAAACTGGGAGGAGTGGTTGATACGCTGGAGGGTAGGGACAGGATACAGAGGGACCTAGACAAATTAGAGGATTGGGCCAAAAGAAATCTGATGAGGTTCAACAAGGACAAGTGCAGAGTCCTGCACTTAGGACGGAAGAATCCCATGCACTGCTACAGACTAGGGACCGAATGGCTGGGCAGCAGTTCTGCAGAAAAGGACCTAGGGGTTACGGTGGACGAAAAGCTGAATATGAGTCAACAGTGTGCCCTTGTTGCCAAGAAGGCTAACGGCATTTTGGGCTGTATAAGTAGGGGCATTTCCAGCAGATCGAGGGACGTGATTATTCCCCTCTATTCGGCACTGGTGAGGCCTCATTTGGAGTACTGTGTCCAGTTTTGGGCCCCACGCTACAAGAAGGATGTGGATAAATTGGAAAGAGTCCAACGGAGGGCAACAAAAATGATTAGGGGGCTGGAGCACATTAGGGGGGAGGGATAGCTCAGTAGGGGGGAGGGATAGCTCAGTGGTTTGAGCATTGGCCTGCTAAACCCAGGGTTGTGAGTTCAATCCTTGAGGGGGCCATTTGGGGATCTGGGGCAAAAATTGGGGATTGGTCCTGCTTTGAGCAGGGGGTTGGACTAGATGACCTCCTAAGGTCCCTTCCAACCCTGATATTCTATGATTCTATGATTCTACTTATGAGGAGAGGCTGAGGGAACTGGGATTGTTTAGCCTGCAGAAGAGAAGAATGAGGGGGGATTTGATAGCTGCTTTCAACTACCTGAAAGGGGGTTCCAAAGAGGATGGATCTAGACTGTTCTCAGTGGTAGAAGATGCCAGAACAAGGAGTAATGGTCTCAAGTTGCAGAGGGGGAGGTTTAGGTTGGATATTAGGAAAAACTTTTTCACTAGTAGGGTGGTGAAGCACTGGAATGGGTTACCTAGGGAGGTGGTGGAATCTCCTTCCTTAGATGTTTTTAAGGTCAGGCTTGACAAAGCCCTGGCTGGGATGATCTAATTGGGTTTGGTCCTGCTTTGAGCAGGGGGTTGGACTAGATGACCTCCTGAGGTCCCTTCCAACCCTGAGATTCTATGATTCTATGATTCTATGATATTGGCCACACCATGCCTGATCTTGCAGAAAAAAGAAGGCAAATTACTCTGCAACCTAAGTACCATTTGGATCTCAGTGAGTAGATATGAAACAGGGAGGTCAAAACACATAGGAACCAACCCCTACTCAAGTATCAAAAAGTCACTCCATTCCTCACCTTGACAAGCTTTCTGAACATGATGACAAGTGTTTCATGGAGAGCCAGTCACACCTGATTCATCATCCTTTTGGTGCACAGCAACCATAGCAACTACTGCATGGCTCCATAACCACCTTCATAAATCCAGGAGCCATAGAGATTATAGGACTGAGCTGCCCATTAAAAATCTCTGAAGGTTTCCAGAATAACTAGTCACAGTTGCTTGTGTAACTGTCCATCCCAGTAGGCATGATCTTGTAGGCCTCAGAGACCATGGCAATAAGTACAGTGTAATTGGCCCCACATTCATCACTACCTTCAGGCCTGCTTGAAAATCCTTCCTCTTGCCTCGCCTGCCCATTCAGACAAAGTTATCCTTCTGAAACACTCAACAAACTGACTGACTAACCATCTCACTAGTTAACTGGCCATGTGTAGGTGGTAATGTACTTCAGGGATCCACCACAAGCAGTTGATCCAAATGGATGGGTTTACTCATGGAGGAAGGCACTACTCAACAGGGAGGGTTGCAGTATCAGCCCCTTAGAGAGGAAACCTGATGTCTAATCTCTGCTTTACAAACAGCACTCACTGAAAAGCAGTAATGGTGCAAAAGTCGGGACATTTTCTGGGGCAAATCATTTTTCTTTTAAGCAAAGCATCTTGAGCTCATTAATACACAAGCAGAGCAAAACTAACCTTCTGGTTTTAAAGTCCAAAACAACCCATGTGATAAGCTTCTGGCACTCTTGTTCTCTCTCTCAAAGATGAAGGGCTTTCAGACACAGCCATGAAGACAATCTGCCATGCCAAGGGGTGTGCTCTTTCTATCTGTCTGCTCCACTTACTAATAGAGGACAGTTTTCCTAGCCCATGAAATTTTTTGAGATTTCAAAAATGTCCCCGTTTCACATCAGAGCACGGACTTGAACCTGGGTCTCTTGATGATGATTGGCGATCCCTCGATTCAAGGATGATCTCTACCACTGATTTACATATGGGTCCTGAGACTACTTGAACCTGGGTCTCTTGTATCCCACATAAATGCCCGAACCACTGGGGTTTTGGCTGTTGTGGAGTGGGTATCACTCAGTGTCTGCTGTTGGAGCTGTTCCACTTTGTAAAATAAGTAAATATTCATTGGGCCTGAAAGAAAGAAAGAAAGACTCATAGACTTTAAGGTCAGAAGGGACCATTATGATAATCTAGTCTGACCTCCTGCACAACACAGGCCACAGAATCTCACCCACCCACTCCCAGAATAATCCTCCCACCTATGTCTCAGCTATTGAAGTCCTCAAATCATGGTTTAAAGACTTCAAGATGCAGAGAATCCTCCAGTAAGTGACCCGTGCCCCATGCTGCAGAGGAAGGCGAAAAACCTCCGGGGCCTCTGCCGATCTCCCCTGGAGGAAAATTCCTTCCCGACCCCAGATATGGCGATCAGCTGAACCCTGAGCATGTGGGCAAGATTCACCAGCCAGACACCCAGGAAAAAGTTCTCTGTAGTAACTTCTAACATCCCATCATTGACCATTGGTCCTATTTACCACTGATGGCAATTAATTGACCTTTGACTAAGATCATGTCATCCCATCAAACCATCCCCTCCATAAACTTATCTAGTTTAATCTTGAAGCCAGATAGGTCTTTTGCCCCCACTGCTTCCCTTGGAAGGCTGTTCCAGAACTTCACTCCTCTGATGGTTAGAAACCTTCGACTAATTTTAAGTCTAAACTTCCTGATGGCCAGTTTATATCCATTTGTTCTTGTGTCCACATTGGTACTGAGCTAAAATAATTCCTCTCCCTCCCTGGTATTTATCCCTCTGATATATTTAAAGAGAGCAATCATATCTCCCCTCAGCCTTCTTTTGGTTAAGGTAAACAAACCAAGCTCCTTGAGTCTCCTTTCATACGACAGGTTTTCCATTCCTCGGATCATCCTAGTGGCCCTTCTTTGTACCTGTTCCAGTTTGAATTCATCCTTCTTAAACATGGGAGATCAGAACTGCACACAGTATTCCAAATGAGGTCTCACCAATGCCTTGTTATAACAGTACTAACACCTCCTTATCTCTACTAGAAATACCTCGCCTAAGGCATCCCAAGACCGCATTAGCTTTTAGACAGACTCTACAGCCTGGCTTGGAGGCGGAACACGTGAGTGTCTAACCAATTGGCTAGTCTGGAGTGGATCTTTCTCTGGTTTTGACCAGACATTCCATCCTGGACCTGAGAAACCTTCCAGATGAATCATAGAATCATAGAATATCAGGGTTGGAAGGGACCTTAGGAGGTCATCTAGTCCAACCCCCTGCTCAAAGCAGGACCAATCCCCAATTTTTGCCCCATATCCCCAAATGGCCCCCTCAAGGATTGAACTCACAACCCTGGGTTTAGCAGGCCAATGCTCAAACCACTGAGCTATCCCTCCCCCTCCAAACTGATACATTCCTGTGGAAAGTTACAATTTTGACAGATTAGCATTTTCCAAGGAACAAAAACATGTAATCAAAAAAAGCCCATCTCCAGTCCCTAAGCCATCAAATCAGTGCCCAGCCTGACTAATTGTAGGGAGAGCCAAGAGAATGCAGAAAAATACTAGTCAGGTACATCGTCCCTTTCTATAAATGACCCTTACTCAGTAGCGTAGCCAAGGGAGGAGCAGGGGGAGCTGCCGCTCCCCCTGTGAAGAGAAGCAACGCCTTAAAAAGCGCCGCCTGAGCCCCACTGCCAGAGCCGAGCTGGGGGGGGGGGGGGGGGGGGCGCTTTAAAAGGCCCGCGGCTCCTGCCGCTGCGGGGAGCCGTGGGCCTTTTAAAGTGCTTCTGGAGCCCCACTGCCGGAGCTCCGGCGGCGCTTTAAAGGGCTCGGGGGCTCCGCAGCAGCTGGAGCCCCGGGCCCTTTAAAGCGCCGCCGGGTGAGTACAGGGGGAGCGGGGAGGCACCTTTTTATAGCTCCGCTCCCCCTGTGCTCTAAACCTGGCTACGCCGCTGCCCTTACTTGTTGAAATATTGGAAGGGCCAGAGACTGGTGCCTTAAATAATGGTAGATTACAGGCAGCATTTAAAAGATCCATTCTCAAAAACCAATTTACGCTGCTTTGCAGGCTAACAACATGATTCATCCTAGGGTACTTAAGGAACTAGCTGGAGCATTCTCAGAACCTTTAGCAATTATTGATGAGAGCTCAGGGAGGATGGGTGAGGTCCCAAGGGAGTGGAGAAGGACAAACGGAGCACCTGTCTTTAAAAAGGGGAACAAAGAAAACCTGGGAAATTATAGGCCAGTCAGCCTAACTTCGATACCTGGAAAAATACTGGAACAGATTATGAAACAATCAACTTTAAGCACCTAGAGGATAAAAGGATTATAAGGAATAGCCAGCATGGATTTGTCAAGAATAATCAAACCAAGCCAACCTAATTCCCTTCTTTGACAGGGTTACTGGCCTAGTGGACGGAGGGAAAGCAGTAGACGTGCAGCTAGATCATGATTTTAGTAATGCTTTTGACACAGTCCCACGTGACATTCTCATAAGTAAATGAGGGAAATGTGGTCTAGATGAAATTACTATAAGGAGAGTGCACAACTGATGGAAAGATCTTAGAGTAGTTATCAATGGTTCATTGTCAAACTGGGAGGGTGTATCTAGTGGGGTCCCACAGGGGTCAATACTGGGTCCGGTATGATTCAATATCTTCATTAATGACTTGGACAGTGGAGAGGAAGCTTATAAAATCTGCAAATGACACCAAGATGGGAGAGGTTGCGAGCACTTTGGAGGTCAGGATTAGAATGCAAAATGACCTGGACAAATTAGAGTACTGGTCTGAAATCAACAAGATGAAGTTCAATAAAGACAAGTGCAAAGTGCTTCACCTAGGAAGGAAAAATTAAATGCACAATGACAAAATGGGGAATAACTGGCTATGCAGTAGTATTGCTGAGAAGGATCTGGGGGTTTGACTGGATCACAAAATGAATACGAGTCCCCAGTGTGATGCAGTTGCAAAAAAGGCTAATATAATTCTGGGCTGTATTAACAGGAATGTCGGATGTAAGACCTGGGAAGTAATTGTCCTGCTCTCCTTGGCACTGGTGAGGCCTCAGTTGGAGTACTATGTCCAATTCTGGGCACCACACTTTAGGAAAGACGTGGACAAATTGGAGAGAGTCCAGAGGAGAGCAACAAAAATGACAAAAGGTTTAGAAAACCTGAGCTGTGAGGAAAGGTTAAAAAACTGGGCATGTTTAGTCTTGAGAAAAGAAGACTGATGGGGGAACCTGATAACAGTCTTCAAACATGTGAGGGCTGTTATAGAGAGGAGGAGGCTCAATCATTTTCCATGTCCACTGAAGGTAGCACAAGAAGTAAGGGACTTAATATGCAACAAGGAAGATTTAGATTAGATATTAGGACACTATTAGGAAAACTTTCAAACCCTAAGGGTAGCTAAGCTCTGGAATGGGCTTCCAAGGGAGGGTGTGGAATCCCCATCATGGGAGGTTTAAGAACACCTGTCAGGGATGGGCTAGATTGACTTGGGCCTACCTCAGCACAGAAGCTGCACTTGATGACTTCTCAAGGTCCCTTCCAGCCTGACATTTCTGTGATTCTGTGCCACATGCTTGATTTTAGTCCACCAAGTCTTATGTCTTGGCTGATGGTTCAATAATGTCATGGTTTGTTTGGCCCCATCTAGGCCTTGGTGTTAATGTTTTCGTCAGAGGGGTGTGGGGGAAATTCACTTCCCACTAGATGCAGTGTTGACTCTCTGACAGCAGCCCTTTGATCTGCTCATGGATGATTCTGCAGCACCAAGGGGTCAAACCTTCAGGTCTTTTAGAGAATGGGATCCAGGGAGAGAAAACAAACTCCATGCCAAAGGGCTTTGCAGGGAGTGTGGGTTCTGGCAGATTTGTCTCCTCGCCCGGGTCCACTGCAGAGTTTGTTGTTAAGTTTTGAATCATAAAGAATGTTTTAAAACAGCTCTGTGAAGTAAACACTTGGGTAAAGGTGAAAACACAACTACACAACACACACACACACAGCAGAACAGATTTTTCAAAAGCACAAAGGGCAGCACAAAAGCACGTGTTCAGTTCCCATTTGTGCTTTTGAAAATCTCCAGCAAATAGACAATAGCACACAAACAACACACCTCTACACACGCAAAGGCACACACAACTGGACATCATCAAATTAGGCCTGAATAAAGACTGGGAGTGGATGGGTCACTACAAAAACTAATTTCCCCCTGCTGATACTCACACCTTCTTGTCAACTGTTTGAAATGGGCCACCTGGATTACATTTGCCTCTTTAGTGCTACAAAAGTGATTTTTCCTCCCTTGGTATTCACCCCTTCTTGTCAACTGCTGAGAATAGCTCACTTCCACCTTAACTGAACTGGCTCATTAGCACTGACCCCCTCCCCCACTTGGTAAGGCAACCCCCATGTTTTCATGTGCTGTGTATTTATACCTGCCTACTGTATTTTCTACTCCATGCATCAGATGAAGTGGGCTTTAGCCCACGAAAGCTTATGCCCAAATACATTTGTTAGTCTCTAAGGTGTCACAAGTACTCCTCATTGTTTTTACAGACAAACTTGTGTGCATTCGCATACGTACACACAAACACAACTCTGCACCCAGTGCTGCAAATGTAAATACTTCTTGATTTCTGCAGAAACCTGCAGGCTTCTAATATGTGGGTCCCAGGAAGAGTCTTACCGAGGACAGGATTTTATAGTGTGTGCTTACCCACTTTAACAAGGCAATAGATCGTTACCGAAGACGATGTCATACATCCGTATGTCCCACATCATTCTAAATACTTTCAAACCATTTCAGTCATCGGACTTCAGTGGGGCTTTTTCCTCATCCCCAAATCTGCTACTTTATCCAAACAGAACAATGGGCAAACATTCAAACAGATCTGCCTGGGAATGAACATAAGTGCTGGAAATTCGATGAGCATTTATACAATAATAATAATAATACAAATCTGCTTTGCAGCTTATGTAGATGGTCCCGTCCTGGCTTCAATCTAGTTAGCTCGCTAAAAGAGAAGTGAGGATGCTAGCACAGCTGCACAAGCCTGCCTGACCCCCTGTTATGTATTGGCTTGTGCCACCCATGCTGAAGCCTGCATCATGCTATCCTTACTTCCATTTCCAGCAAGCGTGGGTACATCAGACACAAGCTGCTAATCACACCCCAACTGCAGGGCAGACTTAACCTAAGGCCCTGCTTTCAGTGGCTTGCCACCTTCTGAGAACACCTTGCCTTTGAGTCTGCTATTTCTTCTGCTTGTTCTCAACACTTGGAGGCCAGAGTCCCTGAGCTAGCCTTGAAGGTACTGGGCACCTACCGGGTCAAGGTTGAGGAACATTGATGGAAGCATGAGTCTCAAACAAAGCCCACTGAAGTCCAGGGGAGTTTTCCTGCTAATGTCAGCTGACTTTGGCTCAGGCCCTGTGTACCTGCCCGGGTGCTGCACCCACGCTGTACTTGCACACAGGCCGCCAGCCTCCAAGGGTGAATTTCACCAGCACAGAAGTCCTTCTAATGGAAACGATCAGGCACTAATGGGGAGAGTGGACTAGATGATACATCTGAGGGAAGGGTGCAGAGGGAGCCTCCACTGATTGGAAGGCATGAGATGCACTGTCCTAGGGATGGGGGTTCCACGGCCTCCACTCCCAAGAGAAGGAGGTGGGTGGTGGTGGTCGGGGACTCCCTCCTAAGGGGGACTGAGTCGTCTATCTGCCGTCCTGACCGGGAAAGCCGAGGAGTGTGCTGCTTGCCAGGAGCTAGGATTCATGATGTGACTGAGAGACTGCCGAGACTTATCAAGCCCTCAAATCACTACCCCTTCCTGCTTCTCCACGTGGGCACCAATGATACTGCCAAGACTGACCTTGACGGATCCCTGCAGACTATGTGGCTCTGGGAAGAAGGATAAAGGAGTTTGAGGTGCAAGTGGTGTTCTCTTCCATCCTCCCTGTGGCAGGAAAAGGCCGGGGTAGAGACCGTCAAATCATGGAAGTCAACGAAAGGCTACGCAGATGGTGTCAGAGAGAAGGGTTTCGATTCTTTGACCATGGGATGGTGTTCCAAGAAGGAGGATTGCTAGGCAGAGACGGGCTCCACCTAACGAAGAGAGTGAAGAACATCTTCACAAGCAGGCTGGCTAACCTAGTGAGGAGGGCTTTAAACTAGGTTCACCGGGGGAAGGAGACCAAAGCCCTGAGGGAAGTGGGGAAGTGGGATACCAAGAGGAAGCACGAGCAGGAGAGCGCAAGAGGGAAGGACTCCTGCCTCATACTGAGAAAGCAGGATGATCAACGAGTTATCTTAAGTGCCTATACACAAATGCAAGAAGCCTGGGAAACAAGCAGGGAGAACTGGAACTCCTGGCACAGTCGAGGAATTATGGTGTGATTGGAATAACAGAGACTTGGTGGGATAACTCACATGATTGGAGTACTGTCATGGATGGATATAAACTGTTCAGGAAGGACAGAAAAGGTGGGGAAGCTGCATTGTATGTAAGAGAGCAATATGACAGTATGAAACTGCAGAAAAACCTGAGAGTCTCTGGATTAAGTTTAGAAGTGTGAGCAACAAGGGTGATGTCGTGGTGGGAGTCTGCTATAGACCACCAGACCAGGGGGATGAGATGGACGAGGCTTTCTTCAGGCAACTAACAGAAGTTACTAGATCACAGGCCCTGGTTCTCACGGGTGACTTCAATCACCCTGATATCTTACAGACAATCCAGGAAGTTTTTGGAAAGTGTAGGGGACAATTTCCTGGTGCAAGTGCTGGAGGAACCAACTAGGGGCAGAGCTCTTCTTGACCTGCTGCTCACAAACAGGGAAGAATTAGCAGGGGAAGCAAAAGTGGATGGAACCTGGGAGGCAGTGACCATGAGATGGTCGAGTTCAGGATCCTGACACAAGGAAGAAAGGAGAGCAGTAGAATACAGAGCCTGGACTTCAGAAAAGCAGACTTTGACTCCCTCAGGGAACTGATGGGCAGGATCCCCTGGGAGAATAACATGAGAGGGAAAGGAGTCCAGGAGAACTGGCTGTATTTTAAAGAATCCTTATTGAGGTTGCAGGAACAAACCATCTCGGTGTGTAGAAAGAATAGTAAATATGGGAGGCGACCAACTTGGCTTAACAGTGAAATCCTTGCTGATCTTAAACACACAAAAGCAGCTTACAAGAAGTGGAAGATTGGACAAATGACCAGGGAGGAGTATAAAAATATTGCTCAGGCATGCAGGAGTGAAATTAGGAAGGCCAAATCACACTTGGAGCTGCAGCTAGCAAGGGATGTTAAGAATAACAAGAAGGGTTTCTACAGGTATGTTAACAACAAGAAGAAGGTCAAGGAAAGTGTGGGCCCCTTGCTGAATGAGGGAGGCAACCTAGTGACAGAGGATGTGGAAAAAGCTAATGTACTCAATGCTTTTTTTGCCTCTGTCTTCATGAACAAGGTCAGCTCCCAGACTACTGCACTGGGCAGCACAGTATGGGGAGGAGATGACCAGCCCTCTGTGGAGAAAGAAGTGGTTCAGGACTATTTAGAAAAGCTGGATGAGCACAAGTCCATGGGGCCGGTTGCACTGCATCCGAGGGTGCTAAAGGAGTTGGCGGATGTGATTGCAGAGCCATTGGCCATTATCTTTGAAAACTCATGGCGATCGGGAGAGGTCCCGGATGACTGGAAAAAGGCTAATGTAGTGCCCATCTTTAAAAAAGGGAAGAAGGACGATCCGGGGAACTACAGGCCAGTCAGCCTCACCTCAGTTCCTGGAAAAATCATGGAGCAGGTCCTCAAGGAATCAATTTTGAAGCACTTAAAGGAGAAGAAAGTGATCAGGAACAGTGAGCATGGATTCACCAAGGGCAAGTCATGCCTGACTAACCTAATTGCCTTCTATGATGAGATAACTGGCTCTGTGGATGAGGGGAAAGCAGTGGACATGGTTATTCTTTGACTTTAGCAAAGCTTTTGATATGGTCTCCCACAGTATTCTTGCCAGCAAGTTAAAGAAGTCTGGGCTGGATGCATGGACCATAAGGTGGATAGAAAGCTGGCTAGATCATGGGGCTCAATGGGTAGTGATCGATGGCTCCATGTCTAGTTGGCAGCCGGTATCAAGTGGCGTGCCCCAAGGGTCAGTCCTGGGGCCGATTGTGTTCAATATCTTCATTCATGATCTGGAGGATGGCGTGGACTGCACCCTTAGCAAGTTTGCAGATGACACTAAACTGGGAGGAGTGGTTGATACGCTGGAGGGTAGGGATAGGATACAGAGGGACCTAGACAAATTAGAGGATTGGGCCAAAAGAAATCTGATGAGGTTCAACAAGGACAAGTGCAGAATCCTGCACTTAGGACGGAAGAATCCCATGCAGTGCTACAGACTGGGGACCAAGTGGGTAGGCAACAGTTCTGCAGAAAAGGACCTAGGGGTTACAGTGACCGAGAAGCTGGATATGAGTCAACAGTGTGCCCTTGTTGCCAAGTAGGCGAACAGCATTTTTGGATATATAAGTAGGAGCATTGCCAGCAGATCGAGGGACGTGATTATTCCCCTCTATTCGGTATCGGTGTGGCCTCATCTGGAGTACTGTGTCCAGTTTTGAGCCCCAGACTACAAGAAGGATGTGGAAAAATTGGAAAAAGTCCAGCGGAGGGCAACAAAAATTATTAGGGGACTGAAGCACATGACTTATGAGGAGAGGCTGAGGGAACTGGGATTGTTTAACCTGCAGAAGAGAAGAATGAGGGGGGGATTTGATAGCTGCTTTCAAGTACCTGAAAGGGGGTTCCAAAGGGGATGGATCTAGACTGTTCTCAGTGGTAGAAGATGACAGAACAAGGAGTAATGGTCTCAAATTGCAGAGGGGAAGGTTTAGGTTGAATATTAGGAAAAACTTTTTCACTAATAGGGTGGTGAAGCACTGGAATGGGTTACCTAGGGAGGTGGTGGAATCTCCTTCCTTAGAGGTTTTTAAGGTCAGGCTTGACAAAGCCCTGGCTGGGATGATTTAGTTGGGGTTGGTCCTGCTTTGAGCAGGGGGTTGGACTAGATGACCTCCTGAGGTCCCTTCCAACCCTGATATCCTATGATTCTATGATCATAAGAAACCCCTCAATTGATCCAGAGTCTCGACTGACTGTACATCTCAGCCAGGCTTCCCTGGCTCGGCAGCTGCTTTGACCTCTCCCAAACCAGGGCCTGGGGGAAGGGGCCTCCCCTTTGGCTGTGAGTTTTAGTGTTGTTGTTTGTTTTAAAATTGCAAGTCAGTGTGAGAATCTGTCATGCCTAGCGAGTAAGTAGGCTAGAAAAACCCACTGCTGTGCACCAGCTGCAGCGCCAGAGCAGAGGCGGGGAGAATGAAGGGCTGGTCCGCAGGAGTGAGGGAAGGGGAGCCACCACGTTACTAGACATAAAGGCCTTACTTATTACCGGACCCTGGTGGGAAAAAACAATGCACTACAATGGTCTGCATAGGGCTATCATTCCATCTTCCAGGTGCCTGTGAGATTAACAAACCATTCTCATCGTTAGCCCTCCTCAGCAGGATTATTGCTTCATTATAGACAGGCAGGGAAAATAACTCGCTGCTTTGTATCGGGGGCCTAGGAGGATATTTTCCTGCTCCCAGCTGGGCTGGAGCATGTTGCATGGCAGGAATTATTCATGTATTTGTCTCAATGCGCTGATTAACGGGAGGCTTTCCCCATTTCTCTGAGGAGCTGCTTTATTATTATAATTCCTTTCAGCAAAATTTGAGTCCTTGTCTGATCCTTCACAAAAAAGGCTTCCCCACAAAGTAGAAACGCCATGGCATATGGCAGAGGGATTTGCTTTACCAGCAAGTTTATTAAAATACATACTTGTTTTCTCCAGGTATTTGCTGCAGTGAATGTCAATGCACAAAAGCAAGCTGGGGTTTGCCTTGCATAGCTTCCTCTGAGGGTGCAGGGTGGGTGATGGGTTATGCCCAGCTAGGTGCAAGGGCCAACATATACCTGTCTGAACTCCAAAGCCAAGTTGTGTCTGTTCAGTACTTGGATGGGAGACCTCACAGGAACACCTGAGTGGTGCTGGTGCTTCAGTAGATGGTGCTCTCACCTCTCAGCTGCTCTTGAACCAACTGGGCACCAGGGGCTGCTGTGGAAGCACCATATGGATGAGATGTAGAACTGAGCCCCTGGCTGCTTGTGGTCGTTACAGATCCCCTCGTTCTTTCTGTAGGAGCTGGCGTGTTAATCCTGATGTCCTGGGCTGTCTACACTGCCTCTCTGAAAGCCACCTGCAGTTTCATTGGATACAGGATTCTTCTACACTTCCTGTCCTAAACTGGTTCTGATATTGCTGTCAATTAACCAACTGTCATGATCCACCCAAGAAGCGGCTGCATTTCAGTAGTGGCTGTTGTGATTCCTGTGCCTAGTTTGTAAAGTACTCAGAGACTCTTGGGTTAAGAAAATGCAACAGGCAGCATTGTCGTTCCACTGAAGCCAGGGGACCGGGGTTGGGCTGCTTGTCAGGGGTAGCAAGAAGAGGGCAGGCAGATGAAATGAGAGGCTGGGGCGGATCACTTCACTTCAAGTCACTTCTTGATGCAGCCTCACAACTCCAGCTATGCCCAGAGAAAGCTATTAGTGGCTTTCAGGGAACAGATGGTTACCCTGGCATTAGGCACCTGTGGGAAGCAAAAGCCTGAATTAGCTGCAAACCAGAGATTTGTATGCATCAGCCATCTGCTCTGTGCCTTCTGCGGGGAGCTGTCTGGGAAGAAGGGTTGGACTTGGAAGGAGCTCGGGCCTCTCCCAGCCAGTTCCATCGCACACACTGAACTCGAATGAGGAGTCACGTTTCCTGTGAGGAAATCAGCGTCACTGTTTTCAGGCATTGGGGGCCGTTTGGCAGCTAGGAGAATAGGGCCTGTAGGTCCCCCCTCTTGCGCATTTCCTTAGAAGGCAGAGACTGGCGTGACCGTCGAGAATGGATGGAAACCAGGCGTCCAGGCATCTGAGCTCAACTTAGCCTGGCAAGGGGCCATGGGGGCAGCAAAGGTGATAAGCCGTGTCCAGCTGCTCCTTGTGAAAGGAGCTTGGAGAGGGGCGGGAGCCCCCCCATGATTCTGCTGCCTCCAAAACCCCTCTGCTGGAGAGAAGGGTTTGCACTCACCACCCCGCCCCAGCGGTGAAAGGCTCCTTACACAGGGGTGATGCCTGAGATCCCCACTTGGACATTCTGCACTCTGCTGGTCCCAGGGGCTCCCACCACGAGGGGACAGACAGGCTCCAGGCCTAAGTAACTCATTTGGCAGCAGAGCACAGCACGTGAGCCTGTCGGGGCTGGAGAGCCTGGGCATACAGCTTCCCAGTCAGTGACTAGCCCCAGCCTGGCTCGATGCTGGTCCTTGCTCCCTTCCTCCCTCTAGGTTTATTTAAAGGGTTGATCCCTTCCTCATCAGGTCACCCATTTAGTAGCCTCCTCCTTACCCCATCATGGGAAATGCTCCTGAAGAGACAGGCTAATGCTCCCCAGGGCAATGGCTCTCAACTTTTTCCATCCCCCCAATTCAGGGTTGTGGCCCCCTGACGCTGTTTGCAACCCTCTGTGGGTCATGCCCCTCAGGCTGAGAATGCCTGCAGAGAGAAGCACCACTGATTGCAGAAGGTTAGACTTGATAACCCATATGACACTTCCCAGCTTCTACTTTCCATGCTCATCCCACTGCTCTTTTGGGAAGCGGACTTTTGTTCTGCATTCTGGCTTCCCAACCTTTCTCTGTGGTGATAGGCTGTGCCATGCTTACGGAGATGTTCTCCAGGGCCCAGCTGAATCCATTTCTATGGTTGCAATGCCCTTTGAGTTGTTTCCCAAAGTCAAGAAGGACAGGCAAGCTAGGCCAAGTGAGTCCCAAGCAGTCTGTGCCCCATAACACACTTTCCTGGGCAGCACAGACAGCCCTAGTCATGGTCGTTGAAAGAATTAAAGGCAATATCATGCTGAGTCTTCATCGATCCAATGCCATTTCTGATTAAAAGCACTGGTTTGAAAATAGATGTGCATTTCTCATCTCTTCCCCTGATCTTCAAGGAGCCTCTAATTGAGTTTGAGTTGATTTCCTACCTTCTAAGCCACCATCAGGGAGAATATTATCTCTGAAGAACCTGATACGTCACAGCTGGTAGTGCTGGTTACTGGAGCAGCCCAGAGCGTCTGCTTCTCCTGGGGTTGGGGTTTGCGTGGCTGCACATGGCCATGTCTAAGCACATGCAGGGCCGGTGCAAGGAAGTTTCGCGCCCTAGGCAGCCAGCTAACTGGCCCCCCCCCTCCCCGCGGCAGCCAGCTCCCCCGCCCACGGCAGGCGGCTCCCCACCCCCCCCGCGGCGGCTAGCCCCTCGCCTGTGGGCCGCGGCAGCCTCCCCCCGGCCTGCGGCAAGCCGCCCCCTGCCTTCACGCTCAGCTGCTGAGCAGGGAGGCAGGAGGCAACCGCGGCAAACCGCCCCCTGAGTCGGGAGGCAGGACTCAGGAGGCAGCCGCCCGCCGCACCCCAAATCCTGGCACCCTAGGCAACCGCCTACGGTCGCTTAGTGCAAGTGCCGACCCTGAGCGCATGGGTGTGTTTCTGGGCAAGAAAAAAAACAAATTAAACTCAGCTGCTGTGTCATGTAGACCAGGATTGCATTTGGAGCAGCCCTGTTCAAGGGTGCAGAGTTAATAAAAAACCTCACTTTGTTAATCTAACAGCTAAAGCCAGCAACATGAGCAAACTGAAAAGGAACTGGTGTAAATTGAGGACTTGAGCGAAAATCATTACATCATCAGAACAAACTTTCATTGGCTGAACACATCCCTGAGGGCAGAAAACTCTTATCTAACAATAAAGCAGGGTGACGTTTTTCAGACCTAACAGTGTTTGTTCGAAACAGCTGATGTGACAAACGTTCCATGGGAATGTGTTGATTCCATCAAAACTTTGGGAAGCCAGGCAGGCAGGTTAGTTGGTCAGGTGTCCTGGCTGGCTGGTGGGTGGGCAGCCGGACCAGCTCCATGGGTGGCCTGGTTGCCAGCCCTGCTACCCCGCTCCCGGGCATTGTGGCCAATGGAATTTCCGGGATGTTGACATGTTGTTCCAATAGGAAATGAAACATCGACACCCCAGAATTTCCCAGGAAACGGGACTTCCCCTTTCTAGCTAGCTCTGATAGCAACTCCTGAGAGCAGCTCAGCGGTTGGGCAGGTGTCATAGAATCATAGAATATCAGGGTTGGAAGGGACCTTAGTAGGTCATCTAGTCCAACCCCCTGCTCAAAGCAGGACCAATCCCCAATTTTTGCCCCAGATCCCCAAATGGCCCCCTCAAGGATTGAACTCACAACCCTGGGTTTAGCAGGCCAATGCTCAAACCACTGAGCTATCCCTTCCCCACCCTCCCAAACATGCAGGTAGGTGTGGGGTTTGCATGCACATGCCGCTGTGACAGAGTAGGGAGGGGAGCCCAGGGCAGGGGCTGGGGCACTCTCATGAGTGGCCGATGGTTCCCTCTGCCTGATGCAGTTATCTGCCCCCCCACACACACACCCTGAATCGCAGCCTGGGACCATCCCCCTGCCCTGGGCAATTCAGTCTCCAAGCAACACCCACCCCCTTCCCAATGGCCCTGGACACTGATGGGTGGGAGGGTCTAAGCAATCCTGGGCTCCCATGCTGCCCGCAACCCTCAGCCATCCTCTGAGAGCTGAGAGGAGATCTCGGTCTCCTCCCCTTTGCTTGTTGAAGCCTCCCTGCCCCACACCTGCCTTGCTGGCAGGACCTCTGGTGGTGGGGTGGAGGCTGATGGGACGGCTCTCTTGCCCCCCACCTGAGCAGCCTGCACTCTCCCTCCCCCAGGAGTGGTCGGACCTGAAGTGCCATGGGCTGAGGAACACCAACGCCTACGTGCTGGTGTATGACATCTGCAGCCCCGAGAGCTTCGAGTACGTGAAGATGATCCAGCAGCAGATCGTGGAGAACAGGTGAGTGTGGGGGAGGGGGAGAGACAGCTGCCAGCCAGGGGCTGGGGACGCTGGGTGCCCCCCGTGGGTCCATTTGAGCTCCCAGAGGGAGTGGGGGAAAGGGACGGGCCACAGATCCTGGGAGTTCCTCAGTGTTTAATTTGAAATGAAAAATTTGCCGGGGCTCATTTTAGCGCCCGGGGCGAGCAAGCATATTTGCACCCTTAGAGGTAATGGGGGGGACACGCAGGGTCACGTGTCCCCCCCAGATTTCTGCCTTCCATTTAGTACAGAGGTTTCAAACCAGAGATGACCTGTGCCTCCTGATTGTGGGGACACAACCCTGGAACTGCTCGAGTCACGCCTCCCATGGGCAGCCCCTCCCTCCTGGAAAGCAGCGGCCCCCCCCTGCAGTTTTCAGCTGTTCCTCCTGCCTCTCCCTCTCCCTCCTGGTGCAGTCTCTGGCTCAGCTGCCCTGCAGGGAAGAGGCCCAGCCACACCATGTGACTGAGCAATCGGAGGAGGCATGTCACTCCGCATGCCCCCCACAAGCCTCCCCTGCTTCAAACTGTCGCCTCCTGCCAGAAACCAGTGGGAAGCTGGTGGGAGCTGCTCTGGCCCCAGTTCTCTGCACTGTGGGAGCTGGGGCACTGCCTGGCTGCCCTCCCTGCCCAACTCCCCCACTGGCAGCTCCCCTCCCCCAGCTCCTGCCGGGATCAGCTGTTTTGTGGCATGCTGGAGGGGAGAGGAGCGGGGACGGGGCGCACTGGGGGAGTGGGTGGAACTGGGTGGGAAGGGGCAGAGCAGGGGTGGGAGCTTCGGGAAGGGCGGGGATGGGGGCAGAGCACCCCCGGAGCGCCCGTGCCTGCTCCCCAAGTCAGCTGCCTCTGCACAGCCCGGCGCTCCCCAGCAGGGTGGTAGCACAGCTCTGAGCTCCGCCCCAATGTGCTCCCAAAGGAGCCTGGCACTGGCCAGCGATGCCCCCTGGAGCTGGCCCCTGCCTGTGGAGCCTGGCTGCCAGGAGATGTTCCTCCCGGCACTCACTTGCTGCTGCCCAGGTGCTGGTGGCGGTTGCTGGCCGGGAGCCAGCAAAGCTTAGCGAGCTGCTAAGCTTAAAAGTGCTGGGAAGCCCTGGCACAAAATCAGCACAGGAGTGACCAGCCACCAGCTGATCTCTGCAGCTGGCAGACATGGCCAAACCTCCCGTGTCTGCATCAGGCTCCAAGGCAGATCCATCTCCTTGGTCAGGCTGGCCATGGGCCGAGACCCAGACGTCGGAATTAGCTCGTTCGCTTTGGGGGCTGGGGGATCACAGGTGGGTCTGGGGGATGCAGATACTCCTAGTTCACCATCCCGGCCGGAGGGGAGAGGAGAGAAACTCTGGCTCCAGGAGGGGAGGTAGCTCTGTTTGGACACCAAGCTAGAGTCCGATGAGGGTGATGGTGTCACTGCTGGTGCTGAGGCCAGCTGGGGACGGGAGTGGGCAGGCACCTAGCACAGTTTCCTCTCCTCCCCCTCTCCAGGGCTGGCCACAGCTTTTGCTTGGGGCAGTCAGTCCCACCCCCCATGAGGCGTGTCTCAGACTGCTCCTGCCCCGCGCAGCACTCCTTAACCTACGTGTCCTTCCTCCCCCAGGACAGGTGGCACCGACGAGGCCCCCATCATTGTGGTGGGGAACAAGCGGGACCAGCAGAAGCAGCGCTTCACGCCACGTCGGACACTCTCAGTGCTGGTGAAGAAGAGCTGGAAGTGCGGCTACCTGGAGTGCTCTGCCAAGTATAACTGGCACATTGTCCTGCTCTTCAAGGAGCTGCTGAGCAGTGTGCTGGCCCGGGGCTGCAAACACCACCACTCCACTATGCGCCTCCAGGGGGCGCTGCACACAACCAGCTGCAGCCTCATGTGAGCCATGCCGCCCGCCACCTCCAGGGGGTGCTCCCTCTGCTCTGTGAGTAGAGTGGGGGCGGGTTGGGAACTGGTTACCCATCACCACCTGAAATGGGCTCTGGGTGCAGAGGGGACCCTCCCCCCACCACCTCACCTCTCCTGGCGCCAGCGGTTCCACTGTTCTTGATTGTACCAGTGCAAAAAAGGACTCCTCATTCTGGGCACCTGTGCCCCAACTTCTCAGGGACTAAGCACATGACAGGCTCCAGAGCAGATGGGAAAGGGGATGACCTGAGCGTGGCCAAAGACACAAGTGTGGTCCTCGTTATTTAAATGTGAACCCCAGAGCTGGCTTATGGTGCCGATGTGGGGCAGTGCAGGGAGGGCGCTGAGATTGCAGCTATGATGGGGACGGGGGGGAAGATATGATCTCACCCCCCCTACCCTAAAACCTCCCCAGCTGAGTGCTGTACCACCCAAAGGCGCTCAGGTCCGGTGCACGAGGGTTTTGTGTGGAGAAAATCCCTACTGGGGAAAGGCTGCAGGCTCCTAGGCCCACAGCCCTCTCCAAGTGAGTGAGGGTGGAGATTTTGCTGCTGACTTGTCTGCAAACAGGGCTCCGTAGCCCCCCAAACACGGTCCTTAGTTGTGACCGTTTGGCCAGTTGGTTTTACGCCCAGTTGGGGCGAGGGGCAAAATGTTTTCAACAAAACTTTTTTTTACGAAATGTTACAAAATGTTGCAGCCTTTTCAACCAAACCAAACATGAGAATTTTGGTCAGAATGTTTCATTATTTTATTAAACAATTTTTTTAATGTTTTGGTTCATGTGGGTGGGGGAAAAATCCCCGTTGCTGCTACTGCCCCTCCCTGCAAGCCTCCACTCTTGTTTTCTGCTGGAACCAATGCGGGGTAGAGCAGGAACCAGTGGACGTGGCTTTCCCCTCCCTTCACCCCAACCGGTGTGAGGGGAAATTTTCAAAAATTATGTTTGAAAATTTCTCAACAAAATAAAATATTTTGGGAAAACCTTCAGTTGAACCAAGCAGCGAGTTCCTTTCTTGTTAGCAGGTTTATGAAATTGACCTGCCCGGTGGGAAGCAGCTCCAGCTGCTCCGTTGGTGAGATCTGGTTCCCAGACGGTACAGCATGCTCAGGGCTGCTTTGGCCAACGGGCCTGGCAGTGTCAGTGGTAGCCAGACAGAACCACATGGCTCCCTCCCGCTCCACCTTGCCCCACCCCAGTGGCAGCCCCAACCCTTAGCTTCCTCTCGTCCCGCGGAACCGCCTGCTACTATTCTGTTGGAGGGACAATGGGGTGATGAATAGGGAGCGTGGCTTGCTAGTGCTGTGCTGGGTGGAAGGGGAGGTGTGAGCTCCTCGCTTCACCTGACACAATGAACTTTCATGCAGCTGGTTTAAGGGCTGCTGTGGGAGCTATAACTGCCTCACCTGGCCCCCTGCAGCAGGGCTGGGGGAGGGGAACACACATGGCAATGTGCTCGGGCCCCCAAGTGTGGTGGGAAACTTCCTAGCAGGCCTGGCGCAAGCTTTTTTGCCGCCCTAGGCGGCGAAGAGGGGGGAAAAAACCAACCTGACGCCGTAGCGGAGGAGTCGCCGCCGAGATGCTGCCCCCCAAATCCTGCCGCCCTAGGCGACTGCCTAGGGTCACCTAGTGGAAGCGCCGGCCCTGCTTCCTAGTCCATGACTTGCTGGCCTAAGCTGAGTCATTCAGGCCCACATGCACTTGATCAGCTAAAGCCCATGCGTGGGCTAAGCACCAGGGGCACCATTTTGGGTGGTGGGGGGGGAGCAATTTTAACCATGATTCTAGATACTTAGGCACCTGAAAACTCCAGTTGTTTGCAGATAATAACTTAGCAATTAGCTAACAGGAGCACTGTATCCAAGTCCTATATAAAGAAAACATTAAATAAATATTAGACCCATTCAGCTCTAATACTAACGTGCTGACATCTTGTGTCGAGTCATTTAAGGGACACTGGCTAGGTTTAAAATTGCAATGTAGATGCTTCCTCTTGAATACAACACTTGAAACAATTGTAGAAAAATCTAGATGACTTTCTGTCATTTAGGCTACTTTTTGAAGTTCAACAAGCTTGAAATAAATCTTTTAACTTTTGGAAACATCCTACTAGGGCAAGGCCCCTGATTGTATACAGTGCCTGCCTGGGGCTCGAGGGGTGTTACCCCACTACAAATAATAGACTAGTAACTGGCTTTAAACAGGAGTGAAACTGACACTTTCAAGTCACTTTCACAGTACTGCCAACCCCAAAAGTTCAAAAATCATGCGTCAGGGTCACCAAAATCAGAAGATTGGCTTAAAATCATGAGATTATGTAAAAATAATAGATTTGGGGTTCTTTTTATTGGCCTTCTGCTTTTTGAGTCTTTAGGGTGCACTGGGGTCACATTTTCAAGCTTTCTCCACAGCCACAAGGGCTAGAAACTTCATTTTTCTTTAAGAATGAAGGCTGAAATTACCACATGTCACTTGACTCCAGGAGCTAGGGCTTTAAGGAAAACAATAATTATCATGAGACTCATGAGAGTTGGCAAAACTGCTTTCACTTCTGTTTAAAGACGAGCTCCAGCGTGGACCAAGCATGAGGTACACGATCTGATTGCTGTATGGGGAGACGAATCCATGCTATGGCTTCATCTCTTTTGGAACTACGGTCCAAAAGAAGAAATGGCAATACATATGCCAAAGTCTCCAAGGGCATGCAGGACAGAGGCTACAACAGGGACGCGCAACAGTGCCACGTTAAAATTAAGGAGCTCAGGCAAGCCTACCAAAGAACCAGAGATGCAAATGGCCACTCTGGGTCAGAACCCCAGACATGCCGCTTCTATGATGAGCTGCATGCCATTCTAGGGGGTGCAGCCAGCACTAACCCACCCATGTTCTATGACTCCGTGTGTGGATCATCAGAAACCACGGAGGAGCATTTTCGGGAAGAGGAAGATGATGATAATGATGCTGAAAATAGCTCACAGACACAGCAAGGAAGCGGAGAAGCCCTTTTCCCTGACAGCCAGGAGCTCTTTGTGACCCTGGAGTCAGTACCCTACGAACCCACCCAAGACGTGCTTGAAGGTGGAGAAGGGACCTCTGGTGAGTGTACCGCTGTTAAATTAATACATTTTATAAGCAAGCGTGGAAAAGTCTGTTAACATGTCCGGGGATGGAGCGGAAATCCTCCAGGGACATCTCCAGAAAGCTCTCCTGGATGTACTCCCAAAGCCTTTGCAAAAGGTTTCTGGGGAGGGCAGCCTTATCCCGTGCTCCGTGGTAAGACCCTCTACCACGCCAGGCCAGTAGCACATAGTCTGGAATCATTGCATTGCAAAGCATGGCAGCGTATGGTCCCGGTGTTTGCTGGCATTCAAGCAACATCCGTTCTTTATCTGTCTGTGTTATCCTCAGAAGAGTGATCTCATTCATGGTCACCTGGTTGAAATAGGGGAATTTTATTAAGGGGGCATTCAGAGGGGTCCGTCCCTGCTGGGCTGTTTGCCTGTGGCTGAACGGAAATCTTCCCCGCTGTTACCCATGCGGTGGGGGGAGGGGGAACAGCGATCATCTTGGATGTGTGTGTGGGGGGGGGTCGATTAGGTTCGCGCTGCACGTTAACCCAAAAACCGTTGCCCCTCCCGTTTCAATTGCCAACCCGTTTTAAATGGCCAACCCAACGGCTGTTTGTTATGGGAAATGAGGGGGTTGCTGTCTGAAACCATTTCCACATGTTCTGAAGGTTAAAGAAGCCAATAGACTGTGGCTTACCATGGCTGCAGACCCTCAATATAACAGGCAACGTGCAACCTTGGACCAAATGCACATGTGCTGTGTAATGTTTGGAGCATTGTTCTCTAATATGTGTCTTTTAAACTACTCCTCTCCCGTTTGTTTCCTCCCGCAGCTGTAAATGTTTCAACGCCACCCCTTTCATCACCGTCCCAGAGGCTAGCGAAGCTTAGAAGTAAAAAAAAAAAGGAATCGAGACGATATTTTCTCAGAGCTCATGCAGTCCTCCCACACTGAAACGGCCCAGCAGAATGCATGGAGACAGACAATGTTAGAGTCCAGAAAGGAACAATTTGATCGCGAGGACAGGTGGCGTGCTGAAGACTGTAGGTGGCGTCAGCATGCTGAGAGAAGGCAGGATGCAATTCTGAGGCTACTGGAGGATCAAACGGAAATCCTCTGGGTTATGGCTGAGGAAAGGCGTATGGTTCAGGAAAGGCCACCTGAGCCCAGACCGCCGCTACAGCCCCTGTGTAACCAACAGCCCTCCTCCCCGAGTCCCATAACCTCGTCACCGAGACTCCCAAGAACGCATTTGGGCGGCCTCCGTGCACCCAACCACTCAAGCCAAGAGAACTGTCCAAGCAACAAAAGGCTGGCATTCAATAAGTTTTAAAGTGCAGTGTGTCCTTGTCCTTCCCTCATCCCCTCCTCCACCACCCATCCTGGTGCTTCCCTTCCTCCACCAGCCATCCCGGGCGTCCTTTGCAGTTACCCCCTATTTCCCCCTATTTGTTTGCTGAATTAATAAAGAATGCATGAATTTTAAGCAACAATGACTTTATTGACTCTGCAAGCTGTGACCGAGGGTGGGAGGGGAGGGCGGTTCGGTTACAGGGAAGTAGAGTGAATCAAGGGGTGGGGCTTTTCATTAAAGGGAAAAAACAGAACTTTCACACAGCATCCTGGCCATTCATGAAACTGGTTTTCAAAGCTTCCCTGATGCGCAACGCGCCCTGCTGTACTCTTGTAATCGTCCTGGTGTCTGGCTGAGCGTAACCAGTGGCCAGGTGATTTGCCTCAACCTCCCACCCCGCCATAAACGTCTCCCCCTTACTCTCACAGATATTGTGGAGCGCACAGCAAGCAGTAATAATAATGGGAAGATTGGTTTCGCTGAGGTCTAACCTAGTCAATAAACTGCACCAGCGAGCTTTTAAACGTCCAAATGCACATTCCACCACCATTCTGCACTTGCTCAGCCTATAGCTGAAAAGGTCCTGACTACTGTCCAGGCTTCCTGTATATGGCTTCATGAGCCATGGCATTAAGGGGTAGGCTGGGTCCCCAAGGATAACTATAGGCATCTCAACATCCCCAGAGGTTATTTTCTGGTCTGGGAAGAAAGTCCCTTGCTGCAGCAGCTGAAACAGACCAGAGTTCCTGACGATGCAAGCGTCATGTACCTTTCCCAGCCATCCCACGTTGATGTTGGTGAAACATCCCTTATGATCCACCAGTGCTTGCAGCACTATTGAAAAGTAACCCTTTCGGTTTATGTACTCGCTGGCTTGGTGGTCTGGTGCCAAGATAGGGATATGGGTTCCATCTATCGCCCCACCACAGTTTGGGAACCCCACTGCTGCAAAGCCATCCACTATGACCTGCACATTTCCCAGAGTCACAACCCTTGGTACCAGCAGCTTGGTGATCGCCCTGGCTACTTGCATCACAACAGCCCCCACTGTAGATTTGCCCACTCCGAATTGATTCGCGACTGACCGGTAGCTGTCTGGCGTTGCAAGCTTCCACAGGGCTATCGCCATTCACTTCTCTACTGTGAGGGCTACTCTCATCTTGGTGTTCTGGCGCTTCATGGCAGGGGAAAGCAACTCACAAAGTTCCATGAAAGTGCTCTTACGCGTGCGAAAGTTTCGCAGCCACTGGGATTCATCCCAGACCTGCAGCACTATGTGGTCCCACCAGTCTGTGCTTGTTTCCTGGGCCCTGAATCGGCGTTCCACTGTATCAACAAGCCCCATTACCACCATGATGTCCACCTTGTGGGGGTGCCTTTTTTGAGAGAGGTCTGTGTCCATGTCCTCATCACTGTCCTCACTGCGCTGCTGTCGCCTCCTCGCCAGCTGTAGCAGCTCCTGGTTCTTGTTCTCCATATACTCCTGGACAATGCACGTAGTGTTCATAATGGCGATAACAGCCGCGGTGATCTGATCGGGCTCCATGCTTTCCCTGGTATGGTGTCTGCAGGACAGCAGAGTGGCAGCAGAAGCGGCGGGTGGATAACAATGGTGCCAGCAATATGGCGCCCGCATAAAAAAAGGCGCGAAAGGATTTTTTGCTCCCCGCTCAGTTGCTTTCATGGAGGGAGGGGGGAGCAAGAGTTAGGCTCCTTTCCTACTAGCAGCAGATGGTGCAATATGGTTGCCATCATCTCCTGGACCCCTCAAGGATTGAGCTCACAACCCCAGGTTTAGCAGGCCAACGCTCAGACCGCTGAGCTATCCCTCTGCCCGTGTTCCAGACAGTACTGAATCTCCATTAAACAAAACGTAAAAAAGAGAATGACCAGAGTCACTCTGGTCACTCCCATTTATGTCCAAGCACCCCCAGCCAGCCACACCATAGGCCGGCCAGGAGCACACAGGGGACGATGATGATTTCAGGCATACTGCACCATCTGCTGCTAGAAGGAAAGGAGCTTCTGCTGTGTAGTCCTGCGACTACCAGCCTCAGGCAAAATGGCCCTCTCAAGGACTGAACTCACAACCCCGGGTTTAGCAGGCCAACCATCAGACCGCAGAGCTATCCCTCTGCTTGTATTACAGCGGGACTGAATCCCCACTAGACCTCATGTCCAGGCGTATGCTGGAGATGTACGGTCATTGTGAGCTGAGCAAGCTCCATGCTTGCTGTAGCAAACCTGGAAACCCCGGAAAAAAGGCGCGAAAAAGGTTGCTTTCACGGAGGGAGGGGTGATGGCTTGACGACATGTACCCAGAACCACCAGCGACAATGTTTTCTGCCCCATCAGGCTTTCGGATCGCAACCCAGAATTCCAATGGGCGACGGAGACTGCGGGAACTGTGGGATAACTACCCACAATGCAATGCTCCAAAAGTCGATGCTAGCCCTGATACTGTGGACACAGTCCATTGATCCAATGGCCTTAATGGTCTTTAATGGGGACACACACAATCAATTCCATAAAATCGGGTTTTAAAATATTGACTTCTATAATTTCAACCTAATTCTGTAGTGTAGACGTACTCTTAGACACACCACTACAGTGATTGAGTTGCTGTTCTCACAGGAGAATATTTAAAACCAAACAGCAAGAAAATTTCACATTTAAAGTTAAGAAAATGTTTTAGTTTTCTGAGGTATCTCAGGGCCACTGCAGGCAGGAAAGTTAAATAGACAGGCATAGGTGCTCTGGGCAGCTCTTCCTCTTGAAAAAAAGTTGGAGGGTCAAATCTTCCAGTCCTTAATCAGGTAAAACATCTGTTGCTATCAGCACCTCCACTCATAGATATTAATATGTGCTTAATAACTATGTACTTCATACTTTAATAGCTGAGCCATCTTATCCAGGGCTCCACGTTTTATGCACATTGGCTCAGGAACTGCATTTTCTGGCGTATGTGCTGAGCACACAGATGGTGCACAGTGAATAATACAAATCATGACAATAATCGGCCACTTATGGACTTTGTGGATGCAATTTCTTTGCTTTGTCCTGGAATTGGCCTGAATTACAGCTGAAACTCTAAGAATTTGATGTATAATCACATCTGATACTCACACGGCACTTTCGAATTCCTTCCTTTTCTCGAACTCAAAACAAAAAAAATGACAAAACAAAATGGTTTTCAGTTAAAATGTAAAAATGTGCTGACAGCAGCCATTGCTGTACAACCCAGTCTGGGGCAGCACCTGCCACCCTTGGGGGGGTATGTGCTCTCCTCTCCTCTGACTTTCATTCGTTTGCTTTCTTCACCCTTCCAGACCTCTGTGCTGATTTTCATGCTCTCAACCATGACAGCCTTCCCAACTGTCTGGGACTCAGAGAACTGGACTTCTTGGATTTGCTCCCATCGAACAGCAAAAATTAAGATGTTTGTACACCAATGAGAGGAGCCTAGGTAACAAAATGGAGGCATTAGAGCTACTGGTCCAGGAAATGAAACCAGATATTATAGGAATAACCGAAACATGGTGGAATATAGTCATGACTGGAGTACAGGTATTGAAGGGTATGTGCTGTTTAGGAAAGACAGAAATAAAGGTAAAGGTGGGGGAGTAGCATTGTATATCAATGATGAGGTAGACTGTAAAGAAATAAAAAGTGATGGAATGGATAAGACAGAGTCTGTCTGGGCAAAAATCACATTGGGGAAGAAAACTACTAGAACCTCCCCTGGGATAGTGCTTGGGGTGTGCTATAGACCACCGGGATCTAATTTAGATATGGATAGAGACCTCTTTAATGTTTTTAAGGAAGTAAATACTAATGGGAACTGTGTGATCATGGGAGACTTCAACTTCTCAGATATAGATTGGAGAACAAGTGCTAGTAATAATAATAGGACTCAGATTTTCCTAGATGTGATAGCTGATGATTTCCTTCATCAAGTAGTTGCTGAACCAACAAGGGGGGATGCCATTTTAGATTTGGTTTTGGTGAGTAGTGAGGACCTCATTGAAGAAATGGTTGTAGGGGACAACCTTGGCTCGAGTGATCATGAGCTAATTCAGTTCAAACTAAATGGAAGGATAAACAAAAATAAATCTGAGACTAGGGTTTTTTATTTCAAAAGGGCTAACTTTAATAAATTAAGGAAATTAGTTAGGGAAGTGGATTGGACTAAAGAACTCATGGATCTAAAGGCGGAGGAGGCCTGGGATTATTTCAAGTTAAAGTTGCAGAAGCTATCAGAAGCCTGTATGCCAAGGAAGGGGGAAACAATTCATAGGCAGGAGTTTTAGACCAAGCTGGATGAGCAAGCATCTCAGAGAGGTGATTAAGAAAAAACAGAAAGCATCCAAGGAGTGGAAGATGGGAGGGATCAGCAAAGAAACCTACCTTATTGAGGTCAGAGCATGTAGGGATAAAGTGAGACAGGCTAAAAGTCATGTAGAATTGGACCTTGCAAAGGGAATTAAAACCAATAGTAAAAGGTTTTATAGCCATATAAATAGGAAGAAAACAAAGAAAGAAGAAGTGGGACCGCTAAACACTGAGGATGGAGTGGAGGTTAAGGATAATCTAGGCATGGCCCAATATCTAAACAAATACTTTGCCTCAGTCTTTAATGAGGCTAATGAGGAGCTTAGTGATAGTGGCAGCATGACAAATGGGAATAAGGATGTGGGGGGGTAGATATTACCATATCCGAGGTAGAAGCCAAACTCGAACATCTTAATGGGAGTAAATCGGGCTGCCCAGATAATCTTCATCCAAGAATATTAAAGGAACTGGCACATGAAATTGCAAGCCCATTAGCAAATTTTTTTAATGAATCTCTAAACTCAGGGGTTGTACCATTTGACTGGAGAATAGTTAATATAGTTCCTATTTTTAACAAAGGGAAAAAAAGTGACCCGGGTAACTACAGGCCTGTTAGTTTGACATCTGTAGTATGCAAGGTCTTGGAAAAATGTTTGAAGGCGAAAGTAGTTAAGGTACTCAAGTAGTTGAGGTCAATGGCAATTGGGACAAATTACAACATGGTTTTACAAAAGGTAGATCGTGCCAAAGCAACTTGATCTCCTTCTTTGAGAAAGTAACAGATTTTTTAGGTAAAGGAAACGCAGTGGAACTAATCTACCTCGATTTCAGTAAGGCATTTGATACAGTACCACATGAGGAATTATTGGTTAAATTGGAAAAGATGGGGATCAATATGAAAATTGAGAGGTGGATAAGGAACTGGTTAAAGGGGAGACTACAGTGGGTCATACTAAAAGGTGAACTGTCAGGTTGGAGGGAGGTTACTAGTGGAGTTCCTCAAGGTTCAGTTTTGGGACCAATTTTATTTAATCTATTTATTACTGACCTCGGCACCAAAAGTGGGAGTGTGCTAATAAAGTTTGCGGATGACACAAAGTTGGGAGGTATTGCCAATTCAGAAAAGGATCGGGATATCCTACAGGAAGATCTGGATGAACTTGTAAACTGGAGTAGTAGTAATAGGATGAAATTTAATAGTGAGAAATGTAAGGTTATGTGTTGTTGTTGTTGTTGGCGTCCGTTAGTCTCGAGAGATGATGGATATGCGCCCATGGGGAATATTTAGTTGATGGTTGTGCAGCGTCTGTTGTGGCTGTAGAGCCCCACATGAGAGTGGCAGTCTCGATTGCATTTGCTGCATTTGAAGGCGGTGTCAGCTGTGGGTTGGAGCCGCTGCTTCCTTTTTCGTTGAACCCGCTTTTCCTCAGCAAGCTGCCGCAGCTTGTCTTTACCAGTTTTCAATCCAGTGGTCAGAGTGTGTCTCCATCTGCATCTGTCCTGGGCGAGCTCTTCCGAGCTGTTGATGTCGATTTGAACAGTCTTCAGGTCCCTCTTACAAACATCCTTGAAGCGAAGGTGGGACCGTCCTGTAGCTCTGTTTCCGGAGGCAAGTTCGGCATACAACAGGTCTTTGGGGATCCGTCCATCTTCTATGCGACTTAGCTGGCCAAGCCATCTGAGGCGGCGTTGACGGAGGGGAGTGAACATGCTGGAGATCTTGGCACGTTCCAGCACCTCGTTGTTCGTTATTCGATCACTCCAAGTGATCCCGAGTATGCGACGGAGGCAGCGCATGTGGAAGGCATTCAGTCTCTTTTCTTGAGAAGCGTAGGGGGTCCAAGTTTCGCAGGCGTAGAGAAGAGTGTTTAGCACACATGCGCGGTACACAGCGACCTTTGTGTTGATGATCAGCATGTTGTTGTTCCACACTCTCTGTGACAAACTGGCCAAAATTGTGAAGGCCTTGCCGATTCTACTGTTGATCTCAGGGTCCAGTGAGAGGTTGTCCGTGATGGTAGATCCAAGGTAGGTGAACTGACTGACCACCTCTAGCACATAGTCATTGATGGCAATGCTTGGATGTTCCGCATCCTGGGCCATAACTTTGGTCTTCTGAAGACTGATTGTCAACCCGAACTCTTCGCAAGCTCTGGAAAAGCGGTCAATCAGATGCTGGAGATCGGTTTCTGTGTGGGTGGCCAGGGCAGCGTCGTCTGCAAACAGCATGTCTCTTATTGTTGCCTCCCGTACCTTGCTTTTGGCCTTTAGTCGAGCCAGATTGAAAAGTCTCCCGTCAGACCGGGTGTGGAGATAGACTCCCTCTGTGGAATTTCCAAAGGCACGTTTCAGCAACGCTGCGAAGAAGATGCCGAAGAGTGTGGGAGCGAGAACGCAGCCTTGTTTTACTCCACTGTGGATGTCGAAGGCATCGGAGGCCGAGTCATCATACAATACTGTGCCTTTCATGTTGTCGTGAAAAGACTGGATCACGCTCAGCAGCTTCGGTGGGCAGCCAACCTTTACCAGGATCTTGAACAGCCCATCTCTGTTCACAAGGTCGAAAGCTTTGGTCAGGTCTATGAAGGCAAGGAGTAGCAGCTTATGCTGTTCTTTGCATTTCTCTTGCAGCTGCCTTAAGGAGAAAACCATATCGGTTGTGGATCTCCCTGCTCGGAACCCGCACTGTGACTCTGGGTAAACTCTGTCAGCAAGCTTCTGCAGTCTGTTCAGGATCACGCGTGCAAAGACTTTACCCACAACACTCAGGAGTGATATGCCTCTGTAGTTGTTGCAGTTGCTTCTATCACCCTTGTTCTTGTAGAGGGTCACGATGTTGGCATCTCTCATATCCTGAGGTACTGCACCTTCATCCCAGCACTGACAGAGGAGGTCGTGGAGGTGTTCTAGGAGGACATTGATGCCACACAGAGGAAAACTCTGATTAAAACCTCCGCTGCCTTGTGGCAATACCCACTCATGGGAAAGGCTAAGGGAGTCAACCCTGAAACCAAATCCGGTGTCGGAGTCCCGATGGCGGTCTGACATTGTCCTCAACGTCATTCCGGCAACTCCTGTGACGCCACTGGTGCCAAGTTGTATCGACATTGTCTTTCCCTTGGATCCATCAGTTGCGTGGAGAGGGGGGTTCTGCTGCATGGGCAACAGCTGTTCCTCCATATCACCCTGCCCTGGCTTGCGTCCTGGAGAGGACACTCCAGCTTCGCCTCACAGCGTCGATACAACACGGGAAACAACAGTTTACCGGTTATAAGCCGCCTCCTCAATTGGCGTAGAGCTGGCACCAGGGGTTGCTTCCGACGGTGGGAGGGACGGTGGGAGTTGTCTCACTGGACAACTATCGCCCTCCTCAAGCTGGGCAGCCCCCAGCCAATAAGGTGTTTTCCCGCCACAGTTCACCTGCTTCACTGGGTGCGTGGGGCTTAGTGTGCGTGAGTACCCGATAAGTGGACTGCGAACCATGCACCAGGCAACAACATCGGGCAGGTGGGGCTCATTAGCCTAGGAGAAAGGTTATATATTTAGGGATTAATAACAAGAATTTTAGTTATAAGCGGAGACGCATCAGTTGGAAGTAACAGAAGAGGAGAAGGACCTCGGAGTCCTAGCTGATCACAGGATAACTATGAGTCGCCAATGGGGTGTGACCGTGAAAAAAGCTAATGCGGTCTTGGGATGCATTAGGCGAGGTATTTCTAGTAGAGATAAGGAGGTGTAGTACCGTTATACAAGGCATTGGTGAGACCTCATTTGGAATACTGTGTGCAGTTCTGGTCTCCCATGTTTAAGAAGGATGAATTCAAACTGGAACAGGTACAAAGAAGGGCCACTAGGATGATCCGAGGAATGGAAAACCTGTCGTATGAAAGGAGACTCAAGGAGCTTGGTTTGTTTACCTTAACCAAAAGAAGGCTGAGGGGAGATATGATTGCTCTCTTTAAATATATCAGAGGGATAAATACCAGGGAGGGAGAGGAATTATTTTAGCTCAGTACCAATGTGGACACAAGAACAAATGGATATAAACTGGCCATCAGGAAGTTTAGACTTGAAATTAGACGAAGGTTTCTAACCATCAGAGGAGTGAAGTTCTGGAACAGCCTTCCAAGGGAAGCAGTGGGGGCAAAAGACCTATCTGGCTTCAAGATTAAGCTAGATAAGTTTATGGAGGGGATGGTTTGATGGGTTAACATGATCTTAGTCAAAGGTCAATTAATTGCCATCAGTGGTAAATAGGACCAATGGTCAATGATGGGATGTTAGAAGTTACTACAGAGAACTTTTTCCTGGGTGTCTGGCTGGTGAGTCTTGCCCACATGCTCAGGGTTCAGCTGATCGCCATATTTGGGGTCGGGAAGGAATTTTCCTCCAGGGGAGATCGGCAGAGGCCCTGGAGGTTTTCCGCCTTCCTCTGCAGCATGGGGCACGGGTCACTTACTGGAGAATTCTCTGCATCTTGAAGTCTTTAAACCATGATTTGAGGACTTCAACAGCTGAGACATAGGTGAGAGGATTATTGCAGGAGTGGGTGGGTGAGATTCTGTAGCCTGCATTGTGCAGGAGGTCAGACTAGATGATCATAATGGTCCCTTCTGACCTTAAAGTCTATGATCAGAGTCCACTCTTTTTGTGCAGCATGCAGCAGCGAGAGAGGCTGATCTAGTGGATAGGGAGCATGGGCGGTGTGTGAACCGAGGGCTGGGGGAGGCTAGCTCCACCCCTTCTGCCTGAGGCTCCCTCTTCACCCTCTCCATCAGCATCTAGAGGGCCCCCCCCCACTGCAGCTGCCAGTCCCTGCCCCAGACTAATGCTCCCCGTCCCCAGCCCAGGAGGGCGGGTGGCACAGCCCCAACCCCAGCCAGGGCCACCACCCAGGGGACTGGAGGCACACTGAGTGGGAAGCGGAATGGGAGGCTGGGGGTGAAGCATGGGAGTGGGGGGCCACGCCTGGTTGTTTGGGGGGGGTTCTACTACCCCTCCTGGATGACCTCCTGGATGACCTCAGGGCAATGCCTTACGGATAGAGTTTCAAAGCTTTTTAGCACCCAACCAGGCATCTAGTGGGGGTTACAATGCACTGAACCTTCCTGGTACTTTTGAAACTCCCACTAAATGCCTAAATACCTTTGAAAATCTGGCCCTACGTTTCTCAGTGGTCCATCTGTACAATGGGGTAACAGCACTGCTCTACCACAGCGAGGGGCTGCGGAGACATGGGTTAGCCACTAATGTGATGGGGGCCACATGCTAGCCCTTCCCTTCATTTTCGCCCCTTCTTTCCACATACACCCCCCCCCCCCAATCTCCCTCTTTGCTGACGGTAACCTTGGCTGTATACCTTCGGAGTCCCCGGCATTCGGGCTTCAAAGCCCCCCACCCTTCCTGTTTTGCAGGCTCCTCTAAGGACTTTCAGCTCCTTAATTTAATTACAGGCCCTTTCTCAGCTGTTTGTAAACAAACGAGTGACCCCCCCACCCCCACCGCACAAGCTGGGAGCAGCACCACTCTGCTGCAGAACTCACACGCCGCACTCAGTTACAAGCGCCTCCCCCAACCCCCGCCAGCTCAGCGGGTGCTGCTGAACAGGACCGGCTCCAGGCACCAGCAAAACAAGCTGGTGCTTGGGGCGGCACATTTCTAGGGGCGGCATTCTGGCGTCGGCCATGTGCCCTGGCCGCCTGCCTGCCCCAGCTCACCTCCGCTCTGCGCCGCTTTTGCGCGCCACCGCCGGCTCGGCGCCACTTCTATCCCTCCCTCCCAGGCTTAAGAGCCTGGGAGGGAGGGGGAGAAGAGAACCCGAGTGGCCACGGCGCGCGTCTCCCCCTCCCTCCCAGGCATGTCCCACTCGCCCCGGCACTCCGGCTGGGGAGAGTGGGGGCCACGGGCATGCCGCCCGCGCTGTGAGAGATGGGGGTTGTTTTGGGGGTGTGTGTGTTTTTTTTGTTTGGGGGGGGCGGCGTTTGGGGTTTGTTTTTTTTTGCTTGGGGGCGGCAGAAACGTTGAAGCCCTGGCACGGGGAAGCCTGGCATGTGCCCCGCCCAGGAGCCCAGCCTGGGATGTCTTTGGGGGAGTTGGGGGGTTTAGTTTTGGCACCCCACAGCCAGCGCTTGTGTGGTCAAGCAGCAGGGTGTGCTGATGGGAGGCCTCCCTGCCTTGCTGCAGGTGGAAGCTGGGCGGGCGCCCAGTCCATGAGGGAGCTGGGCGGGCTCCCAGTCCATGAGGGACATTGCCACGGCCGCTTGGCCGAACAGCTGCCAGTCGTGGGGCTGGGCAGCAGGTGCCTGCGTTGCTGTTCATGCGATGGGCCAAGGCAAAGGTGGACGTCACTGATGCTCTCTGCTGTGCCCCGCCCACCGGCAGCCCCCGCTCTCTGGCGCACCCCCCTGGCCCATGTGTGACATCACAACAGCTGGAGCCCAGCCAGCACCATGGGCCAGGAGCAGGGGCCGCGTGGTTCCTAATGGTGAATTGTTCAGTCCTGAGCCTGCTAAAGCCAGGCAGCTGGCACACGGGGCAGGGGCCGGGACTGCAGCACACGCTGCCCACCCACCCAACAGACCCCGTCACAAACACGCCCCCTTCGAGAGCACCCGTTACCCTGACTGGGCCCAAAGCGCTGCCCAGCCAGCAACTCCGGTGCAAAGGCAGGCGGGGCCCTGAGCAGGAATTACGGAGCCCGCCGCCTGGGGGCCACAGCTGTCAACCCGGGCGGGCTAGGAGCCAAAGCCGCCAGAGCGAAGGTGCCGGCCTGACCGAAAGCAGTTCAGTCCCAGGGTGCATGGGAGGGGGTGTAGGGGAAACCTTTGGTGCTTAACATCTTAGGTGCGCCATCTCGAAATGCCCAAACAACAACTGGGAATCCAGCTTGGCTGCCCCCCCCCCCCCCAGCCTTTCTACCAGGAACAGCAGGGCCTGGAAGGCTGCCCAGTGGAGGGCCGGGGCTGCCCTTTGGAGCGGCAGAGTCTGGGGGTGCTGCTGCTGCACCTGTTGGAGAGCACAGCAGCCATCTCCGCTCTCTAGGAGGCCCAGAGGAGTACGCTGAGCACCGCGCTTGTTCACCTGGGTGCGGGAGGGTGATTCGCACGTGCGTACAGTGCGTGGCACCAGCTGCCGCTTGTTCTCGGAGGAAAAACACAGGAGCACAAGCCGCGGCATCGCTGGGGCAGAGCGGTCATCGCCTGGCCCTGAGGGCCGCTCCGTATCTGTGGGGGTCCACGGAGCTGTCCTGGCGGCGTGAGGGTCCTCAGAGCTCAAGCCTGGGCCGTGGTCCATTGATTGTCCAGCCTCTTACCTGGGTCCCGTCCCAGGGAAGGGAACTTCCCCTCAGTCACAGGCCTTTACTTACCCTGTATCACCTGTTGTGGGGTCCCTGCTTTACCTACGGTCCTATTCAGTTGGGGCCCCTTGTTCAGACCGGCTGCTGGTTTAATAAATACCGTGTTGTTTACACCCACACGTCCTAGCTGGTTATTTTGTAAGGCGCTAACAACAAACCCGATGAGCGATGTGGGGATGGGGACGGTCTCTAGCTTGGTTTCAACGGCGGAGCAGACTGACCCTGCCCTTCTGCCTTGCGTGGCCGGGGGGGCAGTGGGTGAACTCGCCTTTCAGCTGCGTGCGGCTCCGTTCGGGGTGGTGCTGAGGGCAGAGGTGACTGAAGGGGTGGGGCGGGGGAGGCATGTGAAACCAAATATACTGTGCACTGCACTAAGCATGGGCAACAGGGGGGCCTGGCAGGGGGAGTGGGGTGCAGGGTCCCGGGGTCTTGGGGCCAGGCGGCGTGTTCTAGCTAGGTGGGGAATACTGAGACCGGGGCGGGGAAAGCGTCTCTTGTTCTCACCAGCAGTCGCTGCTCCCAGCCTTGGCCAATTCATGCTCCCCAGCCCAGTTCTGGGCAATGCAGCAACTGGTCCAGATCCTCCACTCTTGCTGGTTCACCTCCCCCCCGCCGCCAATATTCCCATTGCAGGGCACGCAAGCCCCCATAGCCCCATGCTCCACCAAGCTGGACAACCAGCCCCTGTGGTCAGGCCCTCATGCCCCTGCCTGGAGGCTGGGGGTGCTTGGCAGGGGGTGCTTAGAGGCCGCTGTTTTACAAGGAAAGATTTTTAATCTGATTTTTCTCCTAAGGGCTATTCTCAGGCTCTGCGCCTCTCCCAGGAGCGAAACTGCTGTACTTGGAGGGAGAGGGGGAGCATCAAACACAGGAAAACTGCTCCAGGAGCCAGGTGTGTTTGTCCTTCTTGAATTGTGGTTTACGTTGTGGGGAGGGCTCTTGGTCTGGGGCCCGCTGGTTACCTCACTGCCTGATACCTGCACTGAGCCAAATGGGACTTGGGCATTTGACACCCCGCAATTTCCAGGGCCTAGCTTCCAAAACCAGAAATGAAGTCCAGGGCATCCCACCTTGCTTTGGGGGATGTAATGAGATGCTGGTTTGCAATATACTCATCAGCCACTAGCTGCCTGTGTGCTGGACACAGGCCCTGTGCACCCTGGTTAACAAAGGAGGCGACTGGGACTTGAGTAAGGTGGAAGCCTATTAGATTGTGGGGGGAGCTGTAGTTTTTGTTTAATAGCTCCTGTTTAAGGATGACTCTGGTTCACGATAGTGGGGGTGAGGCGATAGCATCACCAGCCGGTGGAAAATTTAGTTGGCTTATCAGGAAAATGCTGCTAAAATGGGATGGATTGGATGTGGGGAGGAGAGGGCACAGGCTGAAGCCCCATCCTTGGGAGAAAGGCAGGGACTGGGGTAGGAGTCATTTGGGAGTCATTACAGATGCCAGGATGTTAGCCATAAGGATCATAGAATCATAGAATCATAGAATCTCAGGGTTGGAAGGGACCTCAGGAGGTCATCTAGTCCAACCCCCTGCTCAAAGCAGGACCAAACCCAATTAGATCATCCCAGCCAGGGCTTTGTCAAGCCTGACCTTAAAAACATCTAAGGAAGGAGATTCCACCACCTCCCTAGGTAACCCATTCCAGTGCTTCACCACCCTACTAGTGAAAAAGGTTTTCCTAATATCCAACCTAAACCTCCCCCTCTGCAACTTGAGACCATTACTCCTTGTTCTGTCATCTTCTACCACTGAGAACAGTCTAGATCCATCCTCTTTGGAACCCCCTTTTAGGTAGTTGAAAGCAGCTATCAAATCCCCCCTCACTCTTCTCTTCTGCAGGCTAAACAATCCCAGTTCCCTCAGCCTCTCCTCATAAGTCATGTGCTCCAGCCCCCTAATCATTTTTGTTGCCCTCCGTTGGACTCTTTCCAATTTATCCACATCCTTCTTGTAGCGTGGGGCCCAAAACTGGACACAGTACTCCAAATGAGGCCTCACCAGTGCCGAATAGAGGGGAATAATCACGTTCCTCGATCTGCTGGAAATGCCCCTACTTATACAGCCCAAAATGCCGCTAGCCTTCTTGGCAACAAGGGCACACTGTTGACTCATATTCAGCTTTTCGTCCACCGTAACCCCTAGGTCCTTTTCTGCAGAACTGCTGCCCAGCCATTCGGTCCCTAGTCTGTAGCAGTGCATGGGATTCTTGCGTCCTAAGTGCAGGACTCTGCACTTGTCCTTGTTGAACCTCATCAGATTTCTTTTGGCCCAATCCTCTAATTTGTCTAGGTCCCTCTGTATCCTGTCCCTACCCTCCAGCGTATCAACCACTCCTCCCAGTTTAGTGTCCTCTGCAAACTTGCTAAGGGTGCAGTCCACACCATCCTCCAGATCGTTGATGAAGATATTGAACAAAACCGGCCCCAGCACCGACCCTTGGGGCACTCCACTTGATACCGGCTGCCAACTAGACATGGAGCCGTTGAGCACGACCATCCAGCCAGTTTTCTATCCACCTTACCGTGCATTCATCCAGCCCATACTTCCTTAACTTGCTGGCAAGAACACTGTGGGAGACTGTATCAAAAGCTTTGCTAAAGTCAAGAAATAGCACATCCACTGCTTTCCCCTCATCCACAGAGCCAGTTCTCTCATCATAGAAGGCAATTAGGTTAGTCAGGCATGACTTGCCCTTGGTGAATCCATGCTGACTGTTCCTGATCACTTTCCCCTCCTTTAAGTGGTTCAGAATTGATTCCTTGAGGACCTGTTCCATGATTTTTCCAGGGACTGAGGTGAGACTGACTGGCCTGTAGGTCCCCGGATCTTCCTTCTTCCCTTTTTTAAAGATGGGCACTACATTAGCTTTTTTCCAGTCATCCGGGACCTCCCCCGATTGCCATGAGTTTTCAAAGATAATGGCCAATGGCTCTGCAATCACATCGGCCAACTCCTTTAGCACCCTCGGATGCAGTGCATCCGGCCCCATGGACTTGTGTTCGTCCAGCTTTTCTAAATAGTCCCGAACTACTTCTTTCTCCACAGAGGGCTGGTCACCTCCTCCCCATACCGTGCTGCGGAGTGCAGCCGCCTGGGAGCTGACCTTGTCTGTGAAGACAGAGGCAAAAAAAGCATTGAGTACACTAGCTTTCTCCACATCCTCTGTCACTAGGTTCCCTCCCTCATTCAGCAAGGGGCCCACACTTTCCTTGACTTTCTTCTTGTTGCTCACATACCTGAAGAAACCCTTCTTGTTACTCCTAACATCTCCGGCTAGCTGCAACTCCAAGTGTGATTTGGCCTTCCTAATTTCACTCCTGCATGCCTGAACAATATTTATATACTCCTCCCTGGTCACTTGTCCAATCTTCCACTTCTTGTAAGCTGCTTTTTTGTGTTTAAGACGAGCAAGGATTTCACTGTTAAGCCAAGCTGGTCGCCTGCCATATTTACTTTTCTTTCTACACATCGGGATGGTTTGTTCCTGCAACCTCAATAAGGATTCTTTAAAATACAGCCAGCTTTCCTCGACTCCTTTCCCCCTCATGATATTCTCCCAGGGGACCTTGCCCATCAGTTCCCTGAGGGAGTCAAAGTCTGCTTTTCTGAAGTCCAGGGTCTCTGTTCTACTGCTCTCCTTTCTTCCTTGTGTCAGGATCCTGAACTCGACCATCTCATGGTCACTGCCTCCCAGGTTCCCATCCACTATTGCTTCCTCTACTATTTCCTCCCTGTTTGTGAGCAGCAGGTCAAGAAGAGCTTTTCCCCTAGTTGGTTCCTCCAGCACTTGCACCAGGAAATTGTCCCCTACACTTTCCAAAAACTTCCTGGATTGTCTGTGGACCGCTGTATTGCTCTCCCAGCAGATATCGGGGTGATTAAAGTCACCCATGAGAACCAGGGCCTGTGATCTAGTAATTTCTGTTAGTTGCTGGAAGAAAGCCTCGTCCACCTCATCCCCCTGGTCTGGTGGTCTGTAGCAGACTCCCACCACGACATTACCCTTGTTGCTCCCACTTCTAAATTTAATGCCCTCGCTCCTCTTGCCCTGCTCTGTAATTGTATTTCTTGCCCTTTTAAACATTAGCACAGGCAGAACTAGCTTCTCATGGTGAAAACAGCCAGGGCAGCGAGCACTGCACCCCCCACCCCTTGACACCAGCTGCTGCTGCTCTGGGTGTGCCCACCACCACGGGACAGCACCAGAAAGCTTTCTTAATAGCGCAAACTGCCCCTCCATCCCAGCTACCTGCTGGGACACAACAGCGCTTGTGTTTTACAATGGAGTGGGGGGGTCCAAGCCTTGCCCTCCAGCCTGGGTGCATCAGATACAGAAGGGGCCAGGCAGCAGCACCAGAGTGCTTGGGGTCTCCCCCTCACCTTGTTGAAGATGAGGGCAGCTATTCTGAAAGTCAGGCCCAGGTGTTCTTCCCTCTCTGGAAGGGCACAGAAGGGGACCTGACCCAAGGGTCGTCTTAGTGGGCCCCCGTCTCCCTCCCACCCCCAGGGGACTCATTCCACACTCCAGCACTTGGAGCAGCAGTTGGATCACTGGCTTAATAGTAGCATCCACAACTCACCTTTCCTAGCACAGGAGCATGGTGGAAGGACCCTTTGGAGGGAGGGGATAGCTCAGTGGTTTGAGCATTGGCCTGCTTAAACCCAGGGTTGTGAGTTCAATCCTTGGGGAGGCCATTTAGGGATCTGGGGCAAAAATTGGGGATTGGTCCTGCTTTGAGCAGGGGGTTGGACTAGATGACTTCCTAAGGTCCCTTCCAACCCTGATATTCTATGACCCCTACCCACTGACCGGTGCCCAGCGCCTGCTGTCCTCAGCCCCTCACAGGTTTACATTTACAAATCCCTCTCGACCTAGGACTGCCAAGGCAGGCCTCAGGGAGGCAGAAAGCTGGGGTGGGTCAGGAGCAGCAGCATGGGACACGCTGGGCAACTGGCCCGCGCCAGGCAGGACGCTCCTGAGATGTTGGCCTCAATCCCAGCAGGTAACCTCCCCCCCTTGCTGTAGTTCTCACCTCTGGCCAGCAGAGATCGTTGTTCTGAGCGCTGGCAGCAGCCAGTTCTATTGCTGCTTCCCCCTGGCAGGGACACAGCCCCTGTGAGGAGGAGAAGCTGGAACAGCACCTGGAGGGATGGAGGAATGACGGGATTTTCTCCAAAGCTTGCAGCTCCCTCTGGCTGGAGTAGGCCCTCCCCACCCCCACCCCCCCGCCCCGACACTGATGCCAGGACAATCTGCTGGAGAGGGTGCAGAGCTGGGTGGGAAGGGCAGTAGATTTGGGACAAGGCTGAAGCCTGCCTAGATTACACCTTTGGCATTGTCCTAGGGCCAGTTCTTCCAGCGCCCCGCCCCCACCCTGGCAATATACAAACCAGGCCAGACAGGACAGGGGGGTTTGGTTCATTATTTTTATTGTCCTTGGTCAGTTCCAGCTCTACATTGCTAAGGCTGATGACATCGAGGGAAGCAGCAGTCTATGCAGAGTATTTATATGTACACAGACACAATATATTATCTATAAATACAGATGTTATTAACAAACGTACAGTACGTCAGGGTCAATTAATGCTGGGAGCCCCAGCTTACTGGAGGCCAGCAGGTGCTTCTGAAAAGATGTGCAATACGGTTCGCTAACCCTCCCTCCACCCCGCCCGCCCCGAACCCAGAGTCAATTAAAAAAACCCCCAACTAAAATAAAGCCTTCCCCTCGGAGACTCCGCTGTGCAGCTCGATCCCGCTCTGCTCAGAGGAGGTGTGCCCCATCCACAACGCCTTCCCACCCAGCAATCACAGCCCTGAAGAATGGCCACAGAGCCTCTTGGGTTTCAGTGCAGAATGATGGGGTGCCCCGAGCTGGAGATCAAAGCGCTTTGGGGGTCAGAAGGCCCAGAGGACATCTGAGGGTGTTCAATCCCAGACCCCCAGAACAATTCTGGTCTGAAACCAAGGAAGGTCTAAGACACCCAGGAATCCAGGGCTCAGAAACATCCCCCTAAAAGCCAATTCACTTAAGAGATCTCAAGTAAAATCAAAGCCACCCAGCTGCCTATCCCTCCTCTGAGCCCCTGCTCTGGCCCGGCAAATGGAAGCTCCATCCAGAGGTACCTTCAAAAATAAAAAAACTCTGGGGCATCTGGCCGCCCACCCCCTCCCAGCAGCAGCAGCGAGGCCAGGGCCACCACAGCAGCACATCTAAGGCAGCAGGTGCGGGACATGGGGATCTGGGAGCAGCAGTGGGGAATGCTACAGGCCGGTCCCTCCATCTTGTACGAGTGCTACCAGCCCATCAAGCCCAAGCATCCTCATCTGGCCCTCTTGGCTCCATCTGGCCCTGCGGCAGCTCCATGAAGGAGGAGAAGACGCTGTGAAAGGCTCTCCAGGGCTTATGCTCAGATGGGCGCTTGGGAGGGCTCCCCTTGGGTGAGGCGCCGGACGTCTTGTAGCTGAGCGGCGTGGGTATCTTGGAAGGCTTCTTATCTGGCTGAGTGTCTACACGTGGCTTGGCCTTGGGCCGCAGCTTCAGCTTGTAGATGGAAGGCACTCGGCCTGGTTTCTTCAGGGACTTCTTTTGCCTCAGCACCACCTCCTGTGTCTGGAGTACATCCGGCATTCCATCTAAGGACGTCTCACCGAAAGGCCCCACCACAGAGTCCTTCTCGGTCTCTGTCAGCTCATCTGGGGCCGAGGGCCCCAAGTCTGTGTCAGAGCCCGCAAGCTCCAAGATGGTCCAGGCCGCATCCGTGCCCGGACCAGAGACCTCTGCTCCCTCAGCCACCTCCTGGAGGTCATTCAAGGCTGTGTAGTAGTTACTTTCATCCGAGGAACTCGAGAGAGCCGGCTTCCTCCAGCATGTGGCCGGCTCCAGGGCTATGTGGGAGTCCCAGCCAGAGCCATTCTGGAGCTCAGTGGGGGCTGTGCTACAATTGGAGGCCCATGGGCGCTGGGATGCGGGGTTCCTCTTGGGGTCATCTTTGGGCCGCTCACCGAAGTCTGCCTGGAAGACGTGCTTGCTAAAGAAGTTCAGCGAGGAGGAGGAGGAGCTGGAGGAGCAGTAGGCAGAGTCAACGGCCCCTGGATCTGGCGTGGTTTGCTGGAGCCGCCCCGGATCGTGGGCGCAGCCAAGGGGCTCCCCATCATCCCCGGCCAGCTCGATCATCTGGGAGTTGGCCAGGAACTCCTCCTCCAGACGCCGGTACAGCTGCTGCTCCTGGCTGGGGTCCAGGCGCAGAGGGGTCCGGAAGCTCTGTGCCAGCTCCTCCAGCTCCTGGTTGAAGCTCTCAGACAGCTGCCTGGCCTGGAGGGTCTCCCTCGAGAGCCGCTCCCTCACAGGGACCCTTGGTTCAGTCTCGCCCGCCTGCCACTGCCTCACATGCCCCAGCGTCTGCTGAGGTGCCCGGACCGAGGGCTCTGCCAGTTTGTTGGCAGGAAGGGATGCTCTGCGACTGGTGGGTGCAGGGCTCCTGGAGCCCACCTGAGGGAGGTGCCCATGAGTCGGGCTCTTGGTCCTGGGGGTGGCTCGGCCAGACTCTTGGCTGTTCTCCTTCTCGTTGGCCCGTGCCCAGGAGTGCTGCCCGTCCTTCCCTCGGCTGATGAGCAGCACTGGCTCCCTGCCACCTCTCCCCTGGCTCCGTGCTCTGGGGCTGGGTCTGCCAGGCCCATTCGCCAGGCGAGGCCGGCTCCGCTCCTCTGGCTCTGCCCTCCTGGCCCCCGCCGACGGCCTCGGCCCCAAGAGGGCCCCGCGTTCCCGTGACTGGCTGCGGCTGGAAGGCTGACTCTTGGGGGCCCCCTCGGGCATGTGCCTCCCCACCTCCTTCCTGCGCGCTGTTCGCAGGGCACCGTCCTCGCCGTGCCTCCTGCCCAGGGTGCCGCTCTGCGTGGACGAGGCGGAGGAATCGCTGTCTCCGGAGAGGCGTCTGGCTCTGGGGGGCAGCTGGTCTCGAAGCCTGGAACAGAGGGGAGGAGAAGAAGGGAAGGACGTCACCCCATCTGCGGCCAGGGAGGGGGAGAGGAAGCGCACGGGGCGGGGGAAGAGAGACTGCTGGAGACAATACATTTCACTGCCCATCGGGGCCTCTGCTGCACGGCATGGCCTGCCAGGGCAGGGGCAGCGCCTCAGTGCCCGGCACCCTGGCTGGGGGCACCTGAGGAGGGTTCGGCACCTGCACAGTGGAGATACAAAGTCCCCTCCCCAAAGCTGGGGGTGCTGGGATCTGGCATTCTGCGCTGGACTCTAAGCTCCCAGGGCTCGCCCTGCCGAAGGCAATGCAGCAAGTCGGGCTAGAGCTGGCCTGAGACCAGAATCGGGGCTGGCTGCAGAGCTGGCTTGGAGGCTGCTGCTGCGTCAGGCCCCAGCTCACACAAGCTGAACAAGAGGAGTCAGCGCTTTAGCACAGATAACCCCTTCCGTTCCCAGTGCGAATACGGCACCATCCCCCACCCAGCCCACCGGAGGGCAGCCTCGGGTCCCCAGCGAAATCCCGTTCTCAGAAGCATCTGCCCGAGCTTTCCCCTCCCCAGTTCCCAAGCTGGTAGCAAAGCCCAGCCTCTCCTCCTGGGTTACCAGACTGCCCCTGGGAGCACTTTGTTCCAGGAGAGAGACAGGCCCTGGAATAACACCAACCCATTCTCTGCTGATCCCTCCCAGCTGGGGCCAGCCGCGTCCTACAGATCCCTCTGTCCATTCCAAGCCAGCCCAGTTTGCCTGGATGCAGAAATCCAGGGCTCCACATTCCAGCATGGGGAGGTTTTCCCTGCTGTGTTAAATGGGGCACATTTCATTTCCTACCCAGATTTAACACAGGAATACAAATAATGCAACATAACAGCTAAACTTCCTGGGGCAAAGCCTTAGCCACTGTGCTTTCCTGACTTCCCATTTCCCCGCCCCCGTTTCTGATCTACTCAACTAGCAGCACATACAACCTCCATCTGCAGGGTCCCCAGCACCCGCAAGCTTGGGGAGTTTAGGGCTTTTGTCACTAACAAATGCCTCTAACTAAGCAGCTTTAAAATGTTATTATTACCTCAGCACCCAACCAAGATCTGGATCATTGTGCTAGGTGCTGTACAAACACCTACGTGAGGCAGGTCCTGCCCCAAAGAGCTTACAATCTAAATAGAAAACGGTGAGAAGGGAAACTGAGGCACGGAGAGATGTGACTCAGCCAAGGTCATCCCACAGCTCAGCAGTAGAGCCAGGAGTAGAACCCAGTCCCAGCCCAGCATCCTGTCCATGGGACCACACTACTCCCCAGACAGACTTCTAGACCACCGTGATCACGTAGTCTGACCACAGAACCCCACCCACCCACTGCTGTAACAGACCCCTCAAATCCTTCAAGGAATTCACCATTTACACGAGTTTAAAACTGCAAGTGACCCATGCCCCACGCTGCAGAGGAAGGTGAAAAACCTGCACGTGTACAACTAGACACTTAATCTATAGGCGCTGACTTTTGTTTGTGCCGTGGGTGCTTTCGAAGAGGTGTGTGTGTGTTGGGGGGTGAGGCTGGGGGCACTCCTCCAGTTTTGGGGGGAGGCTATTTTCAGCACATTTATACACTTCTTTCATATTCTAGTTATTGAATGGGTCTGTCATTGGTAGCTTTACTATTTTAATAATGATTCAATTATTATGAACTTCATAAGGGGGGGAAGAGGGATAGCTCAGTGGTTTGAGCATTGGCCTGCTAAACCCAGGGTTGGGAGCTCAATCCTTGAGGGGGCCATTTAGGGATCGGGGGCAAAAATTGGGGATTGGTCCTGCTTTGAGCAGGGGGTTGGACTAGATGACCTCCTAAGGTCCCTTCCAAACCTGATATTCTATGATTTCTTTCTTGATGGGTAACAGCTAATTTAGGCACCATCATTTTGTATGTACAGTTGGGATTATATTTTGCCATGTGCATTACTTTGCATTTAACATTGAATTTCATCTGCCATTTTGTTGCCAAGTCACCCAGTTTTGTGAGATCCCTTTGTAACTCTTCCCAGTCTGTTTTGGATTTAACTATCTTGAGTAATTATGTATCATCTACAAACTTTGCCAGCTCACTGTTTACCCCTTTTTGCAGATCATTTATGAATATGTTGAATAGGACAGTAAATGCCACTGGGAACACCGCTATTTTCCTCTCTCCATTCTGAAAATGGACCATTTATTCCTACCCTTTTTTCCCTATCTTTTAACAGGAGTGCCTGGCAATGCTTTCAGGATCATCTACCCATGCTTAATTTAATGTAATGACAAGCCTTTTGTTATCTTAACCCCCTGCCTCTGTTTATAAACAAACTCCCTGCCCCAAGCTAGAAGTTGTTAGCAGCACAGAACTCATCACATTCCACACTCAAGCTCTTGCTCCTGGGTGTTGAGCAGCCACTATCTTTTTCCTGTGGGTGCTTCAGCCTCAGAGCACCCATGGAGTTGGCGCCTATGACTTAATCTACCTCCTCCAAACCGGGCTTGCTTTGTCAGCCTGAAGGAGGCGACCAAACAAGCCAAGTTTTAAGTCATTCACTTCAGCTATTTTTGAGTCACATCACTGCAACAGTTCTGAATGGCGCGTGAAGTATTTTTATCCCATGCTCAAATAACTCCTTCAAAAATCGCTGTGCTCAAGCTTTCCAGAAACGTTCACCTCTGAGCTGGAAAAAAAAATTCAGCCGAGGAGGAATTCTGAGTTGGAGAAAGTTTTTTGCCTCTGTCTTCACAGACAAGGTCAGCTCCCAGGCGGCTGCACTCCGCAGCACGGTATGGGGAGGAGGTGACCAGCCCTCTGTGGAGAAAGAAGTAGTTCGGGACTATTTAGAAAAGCTGGACGAACACAAGTCCATGGGGCCGGATGCACTGCATCCGAGGGTGCTAAAGGAGTTGGCCGATGTGATTGCAGAGCCATTGGCCATTATCTTTGACAAATCATGGCAATCGGGGGAGGTCCCGGATGACTGGAAAAAAGCTAATGTAGTGCCCATCTTTAAAAAAGGGAAGAAGGAAGATCCGGGGAACTACAGGCCAGTCAGTCTCACCTCAGTCCCTGGAAAAATCATGGAGCAGGTCCTCAAGGAATCAATTCTGAACCACTTAAAGGAGGGGAAAGTGATCAGGAACAGTCAGCATGGATTCACCAAGGGCAAGTCATGCCTGACTAACCTCATTGCCTTCTATGATGAGATAACTGGCTCTGTGGATGAGGGGAAAGCAGTGGATGTGCTATTTCTTGACTTTAGCAAAGCTTTTGATACAGTCTCCCAGTGTTCTTGCCAGCAAGTTAAGGAAGTATGGGCTGGATGAATGGACGGTAAGGTGGATAGAAAACTGGCTGGATGGTCGTGCTCAATGGGTAGTGATCAATGGCTCCATGTCTAGTTGGCAGCCGGTATCAAGTGGAGTGCCCCAAGGGTCGGTGCTGGGGCCGGTTTTGTTCAATATCTTCATCAACGATCTGGAGGATGGTGTGGACTGCACCCTTAGCAAGTTTGCAGATGACACTAAACTGGGAGGAGTGGTTGATACGCTGGAGGGTAGGGATAGGATACAGAGGGACCTAGACAAATTAGAGGATTGGGCCAAAAGAAATCTGATGAGGTTCAACAAGGACAAGTGCAGAGTCCTGCACTTAGGACGGAAGAATCCCATGCACTGCTACAGACTAGGGACCGAATGGCTGGCCAGCAGTTCTGCAGAAAAGGACCTAGGGGTTACAGTGGACGAAAAGCTGAATATGAGTCAACCGTGTGCCCTTGTTGCCAAGAAGGCTAACGGCATTTTGGGCTGTATAAGTAGGGGCATTTCCAGCAGATCGAGGGACGTGATTATTCCCCTCTATTCGGCACTGGTGAGGCCTCATTTGGAGTACTGTGTCCAGTTTTGGGCCCCACACTATAAGAAGGATGTGGATAAATTGGAAAGAGTCCAACGGAGGGCAACAAAAATGATTAGGGGGCTGGAGCACATGACTTATGAGGAGAGGCTGAGGGAACTGGGATTGTTTAGCCTGCAGAAGAGAAGCATGAGGGGGGATTTGATAGCTGCTTTCAACTACCTAAAAGGGGGTTCCAAAGAGGATGGATCTAGACTGTTCTCAGTGGTAGAAGATGACAGAACAAGGAGTAATGGTCTCAAGTTGCAGAGGGGGAGGTTTAGGTTGGATATTAGGAAAAACTTTTTCACTAGTAGGGTGGTGAAGCACTGGAATGGGTTACCTAGGGAGGTGGTGGAATCTCCTTTCTTAGAGGTTTTTAAGGTCAGGCTTGACAAAGCCCTGGCTGGGATGATCTAATTGGGGTTGGTCCTGCTTTGAGCAGGGGGTTGGACTAGATGACCTCCTGAGGTCCCTTCCAACCCTGAGATTCTATGATTCTAGCAACAGGAAAATGGAAGACACATTTCAAGAACGCCTACTTCGGTGGAGTCCCCTCTCGGCTAGGTGCTATTTCATGTAGCTAAGAGAGACTCACCCATGCACACGTTTGTGCATAACTATATGGCTGGATAAATATCTGACTGACGCGCGCACACACACACACACACACACTCCAGCAGGCTGATCCTGAGCAAAGCCGATAACCAGAACTAAGAATAGATGTACAATGCAAGTGAGCTCCTGGCTGATGGGGAGGAGGAGCATGACACTATAAACTTCCTGTGGGCCCAGTATTGTGGAAGCCATAGGCGCCGACTCCGTGGGTGCTCCAGGGCTGGAGCAAACCTGGGGCCGCCCAGCTCACCAGGCTCCGCCTCCTCCCCCTCCCCCGAGGCACCCCGCTCTGCTTCCCCACCCCCGCTCCCTCCCAGGCTTGCTGCGCGCCAAACAGCTGGCGCGCGGCAAGCCTGGGAGGAAGGAAAAGCGGATTGGCGGCGGCGCCTCGGGACTCGGGAGGTGGCTGAGGTCAGTTGGGGCCGGGGGCGGGGAGCTGCCGGTGGGTGCTCTGCTGCTTCTCCCCCGCCCCCTCCCTCCCTCCCTCCCAGGCTTGCAAGCCTGGGGGTGGGGGTAGGGGTGGAGGGGAAATGCAGCAGGCCCGGGGGAGGAGGCAGGGATTTGGGGAAGGGGTGGAATGGGGGCGGGGGTGGAATTCGGGCAGGGCCGCGAGCACCCACCGGCGCCGACTAAAGTTGGTGCCTATGGTGGAAGCCCTGCCATGGGTGTCCCTTGACCCCAGGGGCTGGATTCACCAGTGGGCAGCCAGAGCACAGCACTGCCAACCCCCAGCACTCCAGAATGATGAGCCAGGCCCCAGACCACCGGGAACTGGCTCTGAAGTCCTGCAATGTGTCTGGGCTCTTCCTTTGTCATCTGGTGTTAAGCCGTTAGGGGTCACGTTTTTCAGCTTCTCTGCCACCACTGGGACTAGAAACTTGGTTTTACTGTCAAGCGAAAGCCAAGATTCTCTCCTCACATGCTGACTCTCGGAACTAGGCCTTGGAGAGAAACCCCAAATCTCACAAGAGAGGGGACCACGCAGAGGTGGTGGACTCGCCCCTGTGCCCTGGGAATCCAAGATACACTGCCATGGCTTTGTGCCCACTCTGATGGCATGGCAGGGCCTCGAGAGCAGTGGTTTTCAAACTTTTTTTCTGGCAACCCAGTTGAAGAAAATTGTTGATGCCCACGACCCAACAGAGCTGGGGATAAGGGGTTTGGGTGCAGGTGGGAGGGGCTGAGGCAGAGGGTTGGGGTGGAGGGGTGAGGGCTGCAGGGTGGGGCCAGGAATGAGGTATTCAGGGTGTGGGAGGGGGCTGTGGCTGGGGCAGTGGGTTGGGGTGCAGGAGGGGTCAGGGCTCTGGGGTGGGGCTGGGGATACGGGGCTTGGGGTATAGGAGGGGGCTCAGGGCGGGTGGTTGGGGTGCAGGAGGGGTCAGGGCTCTGGGGTGGGGCTGGGGATACGGGGCTTGGGGTATAGGAGGGGGCTCAGGGCGGGTGGTTGGGGTGCAGGAGGGGGTCAGGGCTCTGGGGCTGGGGGTGCAGGCTTAGAGGTGGGGCCGGGGATGAGGGCTTTGGGGTGCAGGAGGGGGCTCCGGGTTGGGGAAGGCTCAGGACTGGGGTAGGGGATTAGGGCATGAGAGTGGGGCACAGACTTACCTGCAGCAGCTCCCAGTCAGCGGCGCAGCGGGGGTGCTAAGGCAGCTTCCTGCTGTCCTGGCACCGCGGCCCACGCTGCACCCCGGAAGTGGCCAGCAGCAGGTCCACCTCCTAGATGGAGGCGTGCAAGCAGCTCTGCCCGGCTCTCACCTTCAGGCACTGCCCCCTCGGCTCCCCCAGTGTGCGGAGCCGGTGCTCGGGGTGGGGGCAGTGCGCAGAGCCCCATGGCCCCCCTGCCTGGGAGCCGGACCCGCTGCTGGCTGCTTCCAGGGGCTTCTAGAACAGGTAGGCACTAGCCTGCCTTAGCCGGGCAGCACTGCAACGGGACTTTTAATGGCCCGGTCGGTGGTGCTGACCAGAGCCGCCGCGCCCCAGTGCCTGGCATTCAGACAGTCCCGGGTCGCGCCCCAGTGCCTGGCATTCAGACAGTCCCGGGTCGCGCCCCAGTGCCTGGCATTCAGACAGTCCCGGGTCGCGCCCCAGTGCCTGACATTCAGACAGTCCCGGGTCGCGCCCCAGTGCCTGGCATTCAGACAGTCCCGGGTCGCGCCCCAGTGCCTGGCATTCAGACAGTCCCGGGTCGCGCCCCAGTGCCTGGCATTCAGACAGTCCCGGGTCGCGCCCCAGTGCCTGGCATTCAGACAGTCCCGGGTCGCGCCCCAGTGCCTGGCATTCAGACAGTCCCGGGTCGCGCCCCAGTGCCTGGCATTCAGACAGTCCCGGGTCGCGCCCCAGTGCCTGGCATTCAGACAGTCCCGGGTCGCGCCCCAGTGCCTGGCATTCAGACAGTCCCGGGTCGCGCCCCAGTGCCTGGCATTCAGACAGTCCCGGGTCGCGCCCCAGTGCCTGACATTCAGACAGTACCGGGTCGCGCCCCAGTGCCTGGCATTCAGACAGTACTGGGTCGCGACCCGCAGTTTGAAAACCACTGGTCTAGAGCACGGGGCACGGTGGGAGAGTCCCGTGGGATTCTCTTTGGGGCAACTGGCCTGCAGTTGCCAGCTCCAGACAGTTGAGTTAAGGGGGCGCCTCATTGCTCAAAAGGGGAGCAGAGAATGATGCTCAGGGCAGCAGAGGGGGGCAGGCAGTTCCTGCTGGCCACGTGGGGGGCTAGAGGAGAGAATGCAGCCGGGGAGCTTCAACACCCAGTTCCAAACATCCGGGGGAAGGTTTGAATCTGGGTGTAGCCAGCTCTGCCTTGCCTCGGGATCCAGCGGAGCCCCACCAAGACCCACAGGTTCGGAGGCCAACTGCCCCTCCCCCAGCAGCCAGCGCTGGGCTGGGGATCTGGGGCTGGAAGGGGCCCATGGGGAGCGCGTGGCCTCGGCCTAGAGAAGTTGTTATAGTTTGGGAAGTGGTTGCCATGGCAGCCGGCAGCTGCTCGCCTCCCCCATCCTGCAGCGGTTCCCAGGGAATGAGTCAGTGGCTGGTTGGCTGAGCAGGCCCCTGCCGGCTGGGTGGGGAGGGAGCGTCTCTTCCTCTAGGAGGGGCAGGACGTGACAGCTGCCACCAGGACAGGGGCAGGTTTTCCCCTCTGACACAGAGGCCCTCCTGCCAGCCCACCCACAAGGAGCCTGGAGCCCCCTCTCCTCCCAGTAACACCCCAGCCCTACCTATTCTATCTTCCCCAGGATATCGGGGTGGCTGGGCAGCCATCACGTCACCTCCCCCACCAGCCCCTCCTCCAGGGCTGGCAGCAAAACGTGCCCAAAGGACTGGAGATGCTGCATCACTCCTCCCCTGAGTGCCAGGCTGGGGCCCAGACACACCCTGGGAGCGAGGCCCCTGATGCACCAGGGTTGGGGAGGGGCAGAGCCAGTTGCCCCAGGACAGTGCAGGGGATTGATTCTCAGTGCACAGAGATGGGGAGTGTAAGTCTGCCCGTAGAACAGGGGGGTGGCAGTCTATTATCTTCAGGAGCTGGGGAGCGCCCTATCCCAGGACATGCCATGTGTGGGTCTCACTGCCCCCCAAGGCAGGGAGTGAATCCTGGCCCTATTGCACGGGGGGAGAGAAGATCCCCAGCCATGTCTGTGCTCTGGGGACATAACCTGCACCTTGCCCACACCCACAGCCTCTGCCAACTCAGGGGAATTGAAGGGCACCTCCCTTCGGCATTTCCCAGTTCCATTCCTGGGGTATGAACACACCAAGGCCAACTCTCCCAGATCCCTTAAGTTTTGCCAAGTCAGGTGGCATGAGGATGCAGAGTTGGGTGGAGGGCGCGGTGCCTGCTTGCCATCGCCTGGCACATGCTACCTGAGAGTGGTTGAAGCTCGCGGCTCAGATACGTCGCGGTGGGCCAGTGGCATGGAGCTCCTTGAGGGACTGGAAGAGCTCTGGCCAGATGAGGGGACTGTGCCAGCCCTTGGGGGGAGCCCTTCCAGCTTCTCCTGCCTGGCGTGCGATGCCACACTGGGGATCTGCCTCGAGGAGTCCGATTGGACAGACAGATCTCCTGTCCCCCTGGCCGGATGGCCGGACCGGTCCATCTTGGCCTGGGTCAAGTCGCCACCAGCCAAGAGCCGCTTATCCCCTGTGCGGAGGGTCTCCGTTGGCCGGTAGGGGTTCATGCCTTCCGAGTGGCGCTGGGAGCTGGGGCTGGCAGCTCGGGGGCTGGGAGAGAAGCTGCCAGGAGATGCCATCTTCTGCGGGGAGAAGCCCAGGGCCCGTGTCTGCGTTAGGCGATGCGCTGCGGAGGGAACACAGTCATCAGCATGTTGGCTTAGGGAAGACACTGCAGCAGAGCTTCGCGGAGGCCTGACCGGGATCAACGGGCCCCTCACGTTCCCCATGACCCTCCCTCGGGACGACTGCTAACAGGCAGCCGCTCCCTCCCCCACTGGGCCTTCCTGCTGCCTCCCCATCACATCGTCCTGCTCGATCCTCCAGTGCTGCAAGCGCTCAGTGGATGCCACCAGCGGACGAGGAGAGCTGGGCATGTAGCTGGATTGGGCCAGGGACAAAGCCCTGATCCCAGAGAACATGAAAGGGAACTGGCCTTGGGAAGGAGCCCCCTGCCATGGGGGCTAAAAGTCAGCTACAAGGGGTCGCTATTGCGGCACTGCAAGGTCCTCTCCTCTCAGGCCGGCATGGGCCTACCAGGCTTGCCTCTGTAGGCTTGGCGGAGTGAGGTGCAAGGAGCAGTAACCAGCCGAAGGGACCGGGGGGCTGTAGAAGGGTCTGCTGCAGTGTCCCAAGAAAAATCATCCACAAATGAGGCTCCCTTGGAAAGGAGTGAAAGCGACTGGCATGCACGGTGAGTATGGGGCAGGGGAGTCTCTCTGGCCCCAGCCCCTCTGGAAGGGACGAGTCCTCTCCCCACACACTCACAGAGGGAGGCACATCGGCAGGGATCATGCTTGTCCAGGTAGTGCTCCAGGGTATCCCATCCGCCACCTACTCGCACCATCACGTGGCTTCTCAGCACCTGGGGCACCAAGAAACGAGGCCGGTCAGGGTCACTGGGGCTCAGTCAGCTGGCACACCCATGCCTGTCTCTGAGCAGCACTGCTCCCTCTCTCTCCGAGCAGGCCTGCGGTGGCGCTAACTCACTGCTTACAGTATTACTATGTGACACACGGGGTTTTACCCATCAGACTTTAGATGAACCATTACACCCACTGCAAATACGCAGCCACTTCTGGGGTGTAACCTGGCAGCGCACCACAACCAAACATAACACTTCAGGACAGGAAGTGCAAAAGAATGCTGTATCCGATTAAAGGTGCAGCAGGAATTTAGGGAGGTAGAATGCAATGACTCAAGCTAGAATTTAGCTGGGGCACTACAGTGATTATTTCTATAGTGTTTAATGTTCAAAGCACTTTATAATCATTTAACCAATTAGCCCTAAATTATACCTCACTTGCCAAAGGCCACACAGTGAAAGAGTAGCAGAGTTGGGACTAGAATCTAGGACCTCCTGAGTCCTGCAAGACTGCACTGCCTCTTGGCACCTCGAACAGCACACCACCCTGTAACACCATAACAGGGCATTGGTTCAATGCTGACGCCTCAGCACCACTTCTCGCAGCATCTGGGTTTCCCTTCAAGATCACCCATCCACATGCTGACCAGGCCCAACCCTGTTTATCTTGTGAAATCTGATAAGATCACAGCCACAAGTTGTTAGAGCCACCAAAACCTAGCCTCGCCGACGCCGGATAGTAAAGCTCTCATTTAAATAACCCCTAACATCTCAAGGAAAAGATCCCTGATCACGGTGGTGTTACTACACCTATCCTCCCCTGGTCTTTCTCAGGGTGTGGAGGAAACTACTTGGCTCAAGATTTCACTTCCTGCCATGCATTCCCCACTTGAAATCCCCATCCTGTTTGGGCTATTACAGTCAGTTACTGTGTTGAGGACTGGTTGTAGCTCCAGCTGAGCTGTCAGAAGGAGCTTTGCGACTGACTGTTATACAGGGTATGGAGAGTCCAGTCACACTGCTTGGCACTCCCCACCATCCAGTCACTATACCAAGCATTAGGCCTGTTCTACAGATGGGGAAACTGAGGTATGAGGTGAGGAGTTGAGCGAGTGACTTGCTCAAAGCCACAGAGGTTTTCAAATCCTAGCTCCATAGGTTCTCGCTCCCAGTCCTGAGCTCTCACCACTAGTCTGTGTTACTTAGTCCTCCCAATATGTAGCTAAGGAGACCTGCGTTTAAGTTTACTTTGCAGCAACAGGATCCAGGGCCACCTACAGCAAGGAGGTTGTGTGGTTAAACCAAACTGGGATGCAGCAGATCTGTCTTCAATTCCCAGCTCTCCGCCACTGAATTCTTGTATGACCTTGGGCAAGTCACTGCTCTCTCTGTGCCTCTGCAAAAGGGAAATAATACTTCCCTATGTCCCAGGAAGGTTGCAAGTTTGCTAATATACATAGATCCTAGGCCAGACAGGACCATTGAGTCTGACCTCCTGTATCAAAATAATTCCTGGAGCAGAGCTTTTAGAAAAACATCCAGTCTTGATTTCAAAACGGTCAGTGATGGAGAATCCACCCCAACTCTTGGTACATTGTTCCAATGGCTAGTTACTCTCACTTAAAAATTCACACCTTATTTTCAAACTGAATTTTGCTAGCTTCAATTTCCAGCCATTAGATCGTGTTAGACCTTTCTCTGCAAGACTGAAGAGCCCATTATTAAATATTTGTTTCCCATGTATAGTCTGTCGTCAAGTCACCCCTTAAGCTTCTCCTTGTTAAATTCACTAGATTGAGCTCCTTGAGTCTCTCACTAGAAGGGAGGCTTTCCAATCTTTTAATCATTCTCGTGGCTCTTCTCTGGCCCCTATTCAATTTTTCACCATCCTTCTTGGACTGTGGGCACAGGCCTGGACACAGGATTCCAGCAGCGGTTGCACCAGGGCCAGACAGAGGTAAAATAACCACGCTGCTCATACTCACAATTCCCGTTTATGCAGCCCAGGATCACATTAGCTTTTTTGGCCACAACTTCACAGTGGGAGCTCACATTCAGCTAATTATCCACCACAACCTTTTTCAAAGTCACTGCTCCCCAGCATGGAGTCCCTCACCCTCTAAGTATGGCCTGCGTTCTTTGTTCCTAGGGGTATATATTTACAGCCATATTACAATACTTTGCTTTCACCCAAGTTTACCAAGCACTCCAGCTCGCTCTGAACCAGTGACCTATCCTCATCATTATTTACCACTCCCCCATTTTTGTATCATCTGTAAACTCAATTCTATATTAATCAAGTCCCGTATCAGCCACTCCATTACCCGGCTGGGCTCAACATCAGGCTGACAGGCCTATAATTACCAGAGTTGTCCCATGTTCTGTTGTACAGATTGGTGCACCATTAGCTTCCTTCCAGTCTTCAAACCCCACAGTGCTGGGGGAGGCGCACATGAACCCCGATATAGGGACCTGCTGGACTTGAGATGCAAATACTTAGTCCAAGTGCAAGGGCAGCTGCAGCTTTCAAATCTGCAGAATTGCTAGACCAGAAGTTTTTAATCCACCCATTTTACTTTTGCAGTTCAGCTTTAAGGGCCAAAGACCCTGTTTCCCTGAAGAACAGGGTCCCCAGTGAACCAGCGCTACGTAAGTGGACTTGTTTCTGCAGCACACAGGATGCATTACAAGTACGGGAGGGCCAAACCCCAAAAGCCAGGGGTCACTCAAAGCCTAGCTCTCCTCCCTTAAACTCACTCCAGGTACCCCTGGCTGTACTATGTGCTGCAATACCAAGACTCCACTCTTCGGAGAGGTCAGTGGGTGTCAGTGGGGGTGGGAGGCATTTCACTGCCAGGGGAAATTTGCAATCCCATATCCTGCAGATGCCCAGATATTTCAACTCCTCCCCAAACAGCTCAACACTCCCTCTGGGATGGGGCATGCCCTGACCTCAGAGATACAACAGTGGGTTTGCGAATAACTAGTCCCAGGGATTGGGAAATGGAAATCCCATTTGAAATGAGAGCCCGCGTGGTACCTTAACTACAAGAAAGGCTAGTCATTCTCAGCCCATGTACTAGAGTGAGGAGATAATGCAGTGATGGTCTAAATCCTATACAGTACACAGTCAGAACCAACATCAAGAGACAGAAGAGACTGGAAAGGAAACACTGAGACAGGAGGGATGGAGGAGGGGGAGAGAAAGATAGGAAGCAGTGTGCTTCATCAGACAGGGAACTGGACTTGGGAGTCAGGAGGCCTGTTTTATCCCTGGCTCTGCCACTCATCTGCTGTGTGGCCTTGGACAAGTCATTTAATCCCTCTGTACCTTTGTTTCCCCTTCTGTAAGAGCTTTTCTCTGTCAAGTGCTTTGGGTTTTTTGAAAGAGCTGAGATAACTACGGTCCTGTCGACAGTGGGATTTTAGCCAACAAAACAAATCAGGTCTACACTGGATGGGGGCTTGGACCAGAGCAGATACATCAGTGGCTAAAATCCTAGACAAGAGTTACTTTGACAGGTAGCAGCCATCTGAAGATCTAGCTGCTGTGTGACTCAACACCCCAAGAGAGGGACTTTAGGTCTCAAAATCAAGATTTCTGCCATATTAACAGAAACGTTTTTCATGGTGGTTCAAAAGTTTCTATGAAGACTCTTGACATAAATACATCACTGTCCTGTGCGGCAGCCTAGGCCAGGTTCTCAACCTTTCCCGCGTACCATATCCCTTGCAGGAGTCTGCTTTGTCATGTGTAGCCCCAAGTTTCACCTCCCTTAAAAACTACTTGCTTACAAAATCAGACATAAAAATACAAAAATGTCACAGCCACTGTTACTGAACAATTGTTACTGTCTCATTTTTACCATACGATTATAAAATGAATTAACTGGAATATAAAATGTACTTACGAAATGTATATAATATATAGAGCAGTATAAACAAGTCACTGTATGAAATTTTAGTTTGTACTGACTTTGCTAGTGCTTTTTATGTAGCCTGTTGAGGCAAATATCTAGATGAGTTGATGTACCCCCTGAAAGACCTCTAAGTACCCCAGGGGTACATGTACCCCTGGGTGAGAACCACTGGCCTAGGCGAATGCATGGGAGGAAACTGACCAACAAACATGAAACTGATCGCTCTCTTCTCATCCAAACTGAAAGGCAAAGAAAAGGGGGTAGAAGAGGAGAGAGGGGTATTTAAGATTTGGGATATTCTCAGTTTTAATAATCTCAGGTGTTGTGAATAATGCAAAGAGGGTTTTATTTAAAAAGTTACCAGTTTGAGAAGTTATTTAATAAACCCTAAATTAGTATTTATTATTTGTAGTACATCAACACTTGGCTGTCTTGGAGATGGCAAGTGCATTGTGCTAGGATCTGTATTACATGTAGTAGAGTGGGTATTTGCTCAGAGATTACACTCTCTAAACAGATAAAACAAGGGGCAGGAGAAATATCACTATCCTGTTTTTATAGGTGGTAAACGGAGGCACAGGGAGGGGACATGGGGTTTGCTGATTTCTATGTCCAACTCCTCCAGAGGCCGTCCCTGCCTTTGATACTCTGTATCCATGCACGGGGGCCAGGCATAGCTTTTGGGTTCTTGTCTTCCGGCACGGAGCTGGGACTCAGGACATCTAGGGCCCATTCCCAGCTCTGCTACAGACTGTGTGTGACCTCGAGCTGTGATAATGTTCCTGTTGGGCAAGGCACCCACCCACTCCAGCCCATGAAGTGAGGAGGTAGAGGCAAGAAGGGGACTGGCCTCATGGGAGAAGTGGCCAGCCTTCTCCTGGCACGTTAGGCATGGACTCCCAGAGTGCAGGCCCCTTCTGGGTTGGCATCGTGAGGCTTGGGTCTGTACAGCCGTAACCCAGCCAGCACTGATGGGCATCAGCTGGCATCAGCAGAGCTCTTCACCAGAAGCCAGCATGGCACCAGCCCTTTGAAGGCCTGCACCCTGTGATCTCCTCCATTCCAAGCTGCTGAAACAGGCCGCCCATCCCCAGCGTGCTGACATTTCTCCTGATGCTCCTCTGCAGCGCTGAAAGCTCGAATGCCAGTCAAAAAGGCAATACTGGGGCTGCACTGGGGAGGAAATAAACCTGGACGCTGTTGGTCATGTAGATCCAATGGCACCTTTCCAGTTACTGCAGATCAAGTGTTTAGCAGGACAGGGGATCGTGGCCAGCAAAGAACCACTACATGAATGATGACAGGGTAAGAGATCCCAGGACACAGACAAAACTTCAAGGATCATCTGGCATCCCCCTTAGTCCAGCAGCTACCGGAGCAGAACAGTAACACGGAGCACTTGATAGCGGCTATGTGCTGTGCAACTACTTACCAACCCTCACAGTCTCTCCCCAGGAAGTGGGCTGGGTATTAGGATCAACACTCTTGGGCTCATAGGTCTGGCAATTGGCCATAAGGTCATCCAGCGAGCCCACAGCAAAGCTGGGATTAGAACTCAGGAATTCCTGGCTCCTGTCCTGTGCTCTGGCCACTAGTCAACACTTCCTCTCAATGAAACAGACCCCCCCATGCCCACAACCTCTCATAGCAATGTCTAGGGAAGAGAGGAGGGAGACAGGCATTCTAGTAGTGCTGGGGACCAGCTAGTGCTCAACACAGAAGAGACAGGGGTGTGGGGAGAAGATGGGGGCAGGTTAGAAAGGAAACGTGGCTGTGGAGGATCTTACTCGAACAAAGATCAGCGCGTTGGAGTCTCCCACTTTATATTTACCCTCTGAGACTTTGATCATGGGAAACTGAGAGGGGCAGGTACAGCAGCCCAGAATCTCTCGCACCTAAGAGAAGGAGGAAATGAAAATATTAAGGGTCAATGCCAAATACAGGAGATGAACCCCCAGCCCACAGCAGAACCAGGAGGTGACTGGACTCCCAGCCAAACACAGCGAGAGCCTGTCCTTGAGCGGAGACAGGGCAGGTGACACCCGGAGCAAGCCACGAGCACCCCCAGGAGGGCCACAGCCCCGCGCCCACCTGCAAGTGACTCTGGCTCCAGGCCCTGGACGGGAGTAACCCAGGCTGACTTTGGAGACCTGGAGCAGATTCTGGATGTGGTGCCTGGGAGGAAAGGAAGCCAGGCCGGGTTTCTCAGCTTTCCTGGATAGGATTCTGGGTTCAGTCAATGGGAGAGGAGGACCCAGGCTGGGAGGCCACCATCTTTTGGCCAGAGAGTTCTTAGAAGCAAACAAAGCAGTGCTGAACCACCCCAGCGCTGTCACAGTTATCCCGTGCTGAACCACCCCAGCGCTGTCACGGTTATCCCATGTTATCCTGTGTTAAACCACCCCAGCGCTGTCACGGTTATCCTGTGCTGAACCACCCCAGCGCTGTCACGGTTATCCCGTGTTATCCCGTGCTGAACCACCCCAGCGCTGTCACGGTTATCCCGTGTTATCCTGTGTTAAACCACCCCAGCGCTGTCACGGTTATCCCGTGTTATACCACGCCAGCGCTGTCATGGTTATCCCATGTTATCCTGTGTTAAACCACCCCAGCGCTGTCACGGTTATCCTGTGCTGAACCACCCCAGCGCTGTCACGGTTATCCCGTGTTATCCCGTGCTGAACCACCCCAGCGCTGTCACGGTTATCCCGTGTTATCCTGTGTTAAACCACCCCAGCGCTGTCACGGTTATCCCGTGTTATACCACGCCAGCGCTGTCATGGTTATCCCATGTTATCCTGTGTTAAACCACCCCAGCGCTGTCACGGTTATCCCGTGCTGAACCACCCCAGCGCTGTCACGGTTATCCCGTGTTATCCTGTGCTGAACCACCCCAGCGCTGTCACGGTTATCCCGTGTTATCCCGTGTTAAACCACCCCAGCGCTGTCACTGTACCAGGCAGCCCACGCTAGCCATGGTGGGCGAGAGGGTTACGAATCCACTACTGTCTTCTAGCGACCCAAGGGGCATATCAGAGCCCCCATTACCTCACCACCTTGAATGGATTTACCCTCCCAGCAGCTCAGGGGCATAGGCAGAGCTATCACCCCCTTGCACAGACAGGACACAGGCAGAGACTCAGGGAACATCTACACAACTGGGTGGGGAGGCTATTATATTAATTTTTTTGAATGGAAGTTGAGATTCTCAAGTAATCACAGGACTCTGGACAGCAGCACAGACATTGTGCCCCCAGTTCGTTCGTACACACACACACACCCACACACAGCCAGGAGACTGGACAGCAGCACAGACATTGTGCCCCCAGTTCGTTCGTACACACACACACACACACACACACACACACAGCCAGGAGACTCTGGACAGCAGCACAGACGTTGTGCCCCCAGTTCGTTCGTACACACACACACACACACACACAGGGAGGGAGCCAAGGTTAAAATGCTCAGCAGCCAAGCCCAGCACACAAATACAAGTTTAGAATAGAAAAAGGCAGAGATTCTGCAGCTTCAGCTCTTTTGCTCCTGAACAAACAGTTACAAAAAAGATTAACCTCACAATAGGTGGAAGGCAGCCAAGCAAGCCAGGGACAGCCAGGAATGGAAAATGGACACACTGTGCAAAATCCAGCTCCTCCATTATAAAAACTGTCCTCGATGCATAAGCTCTGGTGACCCTTGGACACCTTGTTTATGCCAAACTGAAAGGAGCGAGTTCCAGGAAGGCTTGTGTGGGGACAAGGTGCCCAGAGATCCAGCTCTCCAGTCCATCCGCCCTCCCACCAGGCTCTAACAGTCTTGAGGAATCATCCCCAGTCGCAAATCGATCTATTTCCACCCAATCTGTTCTCTCTGTTCTCTCCAGGCTACTCCTCACAGTAGCCACATTAGTCACTGCTCTGCCAGGAGGCCACTCACTCAACGGTGGCTTGCAACCGATTCTTTTAATCAGGTTGGATCTTTCTGGCTTCTTCATGCTGGGTAACGATAGGGGGCGTTCAGCTCATATTTGCTCTTAGAGATCTCAGGACAGGATGGCTTGTTTCCTCTGCTTTTGCTTTTTGGGAGGATTTTAGAAGATCATAGAATCATAGAATATCAGGGTTGGAAGGGACCTTAGGAGGTCATCTAGTCCAACCCCCTGCTCAAAGCAGGACCAATCCCCAATTTTTGCCCCAGATCCCCAAATGGCCCCCTCAAGGATTGAACTCACAACCCCGGGTTTAGCAGGCCAATGCTCAAACCACTGAGCTATCCCTCCCCCAAGATGCACGGTCTGAGCTCTTAGACGCTGTCTGAAAGGGCAACAGGTGCAGTATTGCTAACAAAGGCCTTGTCTCCATGCAGACAGACTTCAATCCAGTGTTGGCCACTCTTGCCATGTTATCAAAGCTCTCACTGGATTTGATGTTTACTTACCACTCAAGCTCCTGGAATCCCGGGATTACAGGAGAATCTCAGGTTCCAGTTTATAAAACTGGCTGTCAGTGTGTTGGAGTAAAAGCTGGCCAATGTGATCTGGACATGACACAAAGGCTTCACAAACCAGGAGGCCACACTATTTAAATAACTGTATGATTTTAAGCCAATCTCCGGGGCTTTGGGGACTCCGACTCAGGATTTGGGAACACAAGGGGACAGCAATCCTGTAAAATCAATGTAGCTAGACTAATGCAAACTGGTGCTACTCTGCTTCCAGTTAACTTGAAACATATCCATAATTGACTCCAGCTATCTCAAAATAAGGCACTCCCGCCATAATACCAGTGTTCACACAGCGGTTTAACTACGCTGGTTTAAGTGCAATGTTCTCAGGCAGACGAGCCCAGTGCCCCAACCACAAGTAGCTGGTGCTTTGGGGCTGGAAAATGCTGTTTACCTAAAATCACTCAGCTGGGAAATGGGCCGAGTTCGAACAAACACACAGACAAGAGAGCGATCCCACCGCAGGAAGGCCTCTGTCTCAATCAGCACAGCCTGCCATCAAGTCTCTGAAGCAGGTTCTCTGATTTACCCTGGCTACCACTACTTCCTGGTGTGACTTCCCCTGGGAAAATGTAAGGGACAGCAAGGATCACTGCCCAGAAACGGAGCCTTTAGCAGCCCATGGAGGAGAGGGAGTTTGCTGCTAATTAGCAATGCAAAGCACTGAGCCTGACTCCATACTGCCATGCTAGGGCATGTGGCATTCCAGTGAGAATGGAGTCCCACTCCCCTCAGAACTTGCAAACCTCTCCTCCATCTGGAATCCCGGTTCCCAGAGCTCAGTTCTCTCAGGGGAGGGACAACCAGCCAGCACTGCCATCCCACTGCTGCAGCCCAGTGTCGAGTTATTGCAGCCAATGTATCACAAAGCAAACTGAGCGCTGGTGGAACCATTCCCAGATTGGCCTGTATGGGGAGGGAGGAGCATCTGTCCTCCAGATGGAAGTGCGCGCCATACGGCTGATTGATCACCCATGACAGCTGCATTCCACTAGAACAAGGGGGAGTTTCGGCTGGTACTTCCCCCACTAAAAGCTGAACCTAGACTACGGAACTCCCTGCCACAAGAGAGAGCTTTGCAGAATTCAGAAAAACTCAGCTCTCTGACCACAGCCTTGCCTACACCGGAGCTTCCACCCATCCGTGACCTGTAGCTGATATAGCTGCACCAAGGCAGAAGGGCAGAGTCCTGCTAAAGCTACCGTTTGCACGAGGGAAGGTTACCACTGCTTGAAACCAAGGGAGGCTGTGCTGCTACAAACTGGCTCATAGCACCCTTGCCAGTTTGCACTATGGATTGGCATCAGCACACCGAAATCAGGGCAACCCCAGCAGAGGTGAGACCATAGCTTTCCCATCAGTTTCTGTACGGTACACTAATCAAGCTGGGAACGGAGGGGAGAGAGTCTTGTTATCCTATTTGTAAAGGCTTGGCAGGTGCAGGGAGGCCACTGGGAGGCTGTGTGAGTACCTAGATAGACAAAGCTTCACTGCTGAACACAGGGCATTAAGAACAAATCCCCTGTCGAGCGCCGTCTAATCCCTGATGCTGCAGAGGATTGCAGCTGGATGCAGTGAGCTGTGGCGCTCCAGGCCACCCCCAGCCCCAGCGCTCCCTTCTCCACGTTGTCATTATTCTGCAGCCTGCTCCGCCTGCACATGTGGCACAGCTGGCTGGCTGTGCATCCTCCAGGACGGCATCCCAGCATTGCCACGGAGACTGGCCCTCAACAGCTGTTGGCTCCAGGCCAGAGGCAGAGCTCAGGGAGATTTCAGGGCAAGGCTGGTATTTATAGACCCTTGGAACCCAGGGTGAAGTCTGCTGTCATCTTCCACCCAGGGGATGGAGCCCTGTGACATTTAACACAACACAGATTTCTAATCACTCAGATCAAACGGACCAAAATCCTCCTGGCTGCAGGCAGCTACAAGGTAGCCCCAGCACCGTGTTTCAATGAACACGGGGCAGCTTGTGTCCCACAAAGCCAGGAAATTCAGCGGAGAGGAAGGGCCCATGGCAGGGGGGCCTCTGTCCCACATCAGCAGCAGGGCCGATGCGATACAGTGGGATCTGTTCTCCTCTCCCCTGGGAGCTCCACTCGGACCAGGGCCCTCCTCCCTCTAGACTGCAGATCTTCAGGATCATTCACTTCAGCCCCAAGAAGAGGGTTCTTCCCCCTACCACCCGCTTCCCATTCCCAACCACTTGCCCACTGACCTGCGGCAGTCACAACTGGACTTGGATTTCCCAGCAAGCTCAGCGGGTGTGTGCAATGTTTGTGTCACAACCCCTGAAGGCACATCTGCTTAGCCAGAAGGTTCACAGCCCCCCTGTGCAAAGTACATGGGAACATCACGGGTCCGGCCCTCCCGCCCCCACTCCGGCAAGACCCAGCTGTGTTGGCAGAGTCCTGCCTGCAGCTTCTGGTTCAACCCCAATTCTAGGGGCCCCCCTCTGCCCTGAGCCAGTTGCCACATTTGCTCAGGTGTAATAGCCAGACGGGGCTCCCTTCGGAGCCCATAATGCTTCTAAATGGGGTCGCTGACAGTCTGAGGAGCAAGCCACGAGCGAGGACCACTTGGGTGCCCAGACAAACAGGCACAAGAGACACTTGTCCCCCGAGGGATTGACTTAGTACTGCCATCCCCAGGCTGGAGACCTGGGAGCACAGACTCCTTCCCTTCAGCCAAAGTTCCCACAGCAAGTCAAAGGCAGTTTCCTGTCTGGGGATCTCTCAGCCTTTGATGCCAGAGGAACCAGTTGCTCTGGAGGATGTTAACTAGCTCATGGCTCTTCCCACACAGGCCCCAATGTCCTTGGTGAGTAGTCACCCTCACACGTACTAGTGTGCTGCACTCCACCCCAGAGCTGGCTGCTTTCAGTAGTGCAGCATGTGTCTCGCCAGGCAGGAATGGCGCCAGACCCATCACACTTTCCATGCTGTAAACCCAGAGTACCTTTTCCAGCTTAATGGAGGTTTCATGGTGACAAACTCAGAGCCCGACTGGCTGCCAGGAAGCAGTGATTTAGCTACTTCCACAGGCAGAGACACTAAACCCCCCTCCTCCCCCACAAGGGCGTGAGACTCACTGCAAAGGGAGAGCACAGAAGGAAAGAGAGAAGCCCAGGAACTGGCACTTTGCCCTGGGTACCCAGCTCCCTCCTGTTCACTCTTGGAGTGGCACAGATGCAATGCCAGGCCCAGACTGAATGAACCCCCAGGGCCAGCAGAGCAGAAGGGGAGAGAGGAGCTGCTAGCGCAGGGTAGCAGTGAGATGCACCCAAGAAGAAGGATGGTTTCCAGCACCAGAGGGCAGGGGCTGGCACCACGGCCTTGGCCATTTAAAACTCCATGTGTCCTGCAGTGAGAAGGAAGCTTGCTCTACAGAAACTCAGTGTTATTCAGTGGGAGTCAGCCAGCAGGGTGCAAAGGATTGGAAAGGGTCAGGACGGGTTGATTTCACAAGCACAGCTTTCCCCGCCTCAAGGAAGTCATCGACGGGGGGCTCTGAACTGTCCCTCACCCACCCCAGTACAAAGATCCCAGCTATGGAGGCTCCAGTTTCCTAAAGTGGCTAAATGTATTTAGAGGGCACAAATCAGCACAGCACCGGGGCACCGAAGCCAAGCAGGTGGGCAAGAACAGCAGGAGCCCGAGTCACCTGCAGGACTCAGCCAGGGAAAGAGGCTCCCCAGGAAGAGAGACTGTGGCTCAGCTGGGGACACGAAACTCCTGCCATCTTCCCTGCCCCAGGAAGCACCTGGTTAAGGCGGAGAAAATGACGTGACGCCGCCCTTCGGGCAAGGGGAAAGCAGGATGGCTCACCCCACCGGGCTCAGAGACGTCCGAGAATGGAAATGAGCGACAGCGGATGGATCACTTGATGATTCCCTGTTCTGCTCATTCCCTCTGGGGCACCTGGCATTGGCCACTGTTGGAAAACAGGATCCTGGGCTAGATGGACCTTTGATCTGAACCAGTCTGGCCGTTCTTATGTTTGAGTGCTGCTTGATGCCTGAGAGAGCTGGGGCAATCCTACAAACAGCAGGTGGGTTCAACATCTCCAGCAGTAGCACCCAGTGCCACGCTACAATATCAGGTCAGAGCCAGAGTCCAGGGGTGGGACTAGAACCCCCAGTTGGCCTAACACAGGCCTGGAAAGGACCTCCTAGAGGGGCGCGTCCAGTCCCCTGCTCACGCAGGGAATGCCGTCATTTCAACCCATGCGTTAACTTCTCAAACACCATCTTAAAACACTGGAGCCACAGCGACACTCTAGGAGTGGACAGCATGACCATAACCTCCTCCAACAAACCCCAGGGGAGACAGTCAGCGCACAGCCAGTTAACCTCATCAGTAAATGGGCACAAGTCTCCTGTGACGGCTGGACACTGCTTCTTCCAGCCCCAACAGTGTGCCCAACTCGGCAGCAACCTGCCAGCGCACAGGCAGGAAGAGATCTTTGGCCATGGGTCCCAGTCCTGATCCCTCACTCCACAGGCTGTGTTTATATGCAGGATGTTAACAGCTCTGCTGTTCTCTCACCATTCTTCTTCCAGTGCCACATAACCAGCTATCCCGCTAACAGCCACTTCCTCAAGCTCCTCTTGCCCCCACCTACCTACCACCCACAGACTCTCCATTCTGCTTTCCCCAGCCACACAGCTGCCAGCTCCTGGCTATATTTGGGAAGGCAGTTTGAAACACGTCTGAGTCTCAATGGAGAGAGAGAACAAAGTTTACGGCACGGATTACTCAGCAGCCTGCCTCTCTCTGCCCACACCCAGCGGGCTTTCTAGAACACCTCTATAAATCAAAGCCTTTCAGCTCAAAACACTTTACCATGCAGCGAGGAATTCACCCTCCCCATAATGCAGCCACCTCTGGGGTAGGTCATGGCAGCCTTTTAACAGCACACAGCAACACTGGCTGACAGATGAAAACAGGAAGCGCAGAGGAACATGGTAGCCAGCTGAAAATTGGAAGTGAAGATTAGGGAGCGGTGCATTTAGTAGGCAGAGTTTGGTCATAGATTACCAGAGCTTGAGGCAAGAATCAGAATCAAATTCCCCACCTGGAGGCGGTGAAGAACGTAACATCTGATGTAGTTATGAAAAGTGGGCACGCACAGGGGCTGAGTAAACAGCAGCAGCTATAGCTTGCCTGAAGAACGTGCCCCCACAAAAAGTCTGGACCAACTCTGCCCCCCACCCCCAGTCTGCACTTCAGACACTCAGGCGAAGATTTGAGACCCAGGACACTCAGTGCTACTACACAGATCACAGGCAGGCCCCTAACTAAACGCAGCCTGATTTCCACAAAACCTGAGCCCTCCTACGTCACACCGAAGCCAGTGGGGGCTGCTTTGACAGCCGAGCCACTTGTGCGAGAGAGTGAGGAGCTCACCTTTGAGCCCGCAGGGTTTGACAATCGGGGCCTAAATCAATCAGTCCATAGCCCAGAACTGAGGTGCTCTGACCCCCAGCATGGACAGCACTCGGGGACACTGACACACACAGGAGTGTGCCTCTCGGGCCTGACCCACCGAATTCTGATTCAGGCTTCTCCAGGCTTGGGGAGCCACCACATTGGAGTCCCCCAGCCTTTTATTTCTTCCTTGTCCTCTACCTGTCTCTGTCCCTCCTGCCCCAAACCTCTCCATTCAGTCCTCTAATCCCCTCCCCCTCTTCCTCAGCCCCCACGCCCCAGGGCCGGTTCCCCTTGTAGCTTTGCCTGAGCTGGCATCTTTGCACGGTCAGAGCGATGAAGGCCACTGACGAGAGCCTGGTGCAGCGCATGCCCAGTGGCCCTGAGGCAGCCCCACACCACGTAGGGCAGAGCTCCCTATGGCCTGTGCAGCATTTACAGTTTCACCAAGCAAAGCCTGGCTGCCCCTCCATCCTGTGTCGTTCCCCAGGGGCCCAGCACATGCCCCCCAACCCATCCCTCGCACGCCGACACTCTCCCGCCCGGCAGCATTACCAAGCGGGTCTGGGACCGCAGGCTAAGTAAACCCTTTCCTGCGAGCCGGAGGCACGGCGCTCCATCTACTCCAGTGCAGGCTAGGCAGCAAGCGAGCGTTTCTTGTCACCAGGCTTGCTGAGACAGACATCCGATTTTCCTGGAGCAGAACAGTGATGCCAGGTGCTGCTGGCACCTGGGGCTTTGCTGCCCACGCAGTGCCAGCCTGCCAGGTGCAGCATCCTGCCCCATCACAGTAATACTGCCCCTTTCATCGCAGTGGGCTCTGCAAACCCCACTGCAATGTGGGCACTATCCCCATTTTACTGACAGGGAAAACTGAGGCACTGGGGTGCTGCGACCTGTCCATGCAGTGAGTCCGGAGTTCTGACGCCCACTGCCTTTGGTAACCACTAGAGAACGCCACCTTCTCCGGCTGCTGCTTGCTGAGACTCTTAGGACTGCAACAGGAGCAAGCATGAGCAGACACACAGGGTCCTTGGCTGCCGTGAGATCCACACACACAGCTCTGGGACTGGGAGCAGCCTCCTGCAGGAAGCTTGCTCTCTACTCCACGCTCCGCCCCACTTCTCACGATGCCCATAAAAGCCAGGGCATGTCACACAGCTGGTCATTACAAAGCAGAGAAAAATGTATTTTAGCCGGCTCTGCTTGGAGGAGGCTTGTTTAAATCTCAGCACGACAATGTCTCTTCTGGGGGCACGCACTAAAACCCCATTCAGTCACCGTAGGCACAGCCCTGTAGCCAGCCGTACTCTGATCACTTCTGCTAGCCGGGGGGTGGATCACCCCCTCCCAAGCCCCCAGGGTGAAGTCACATCGGCCACCCCTTTAGACCCCGCCCGCCACTGCGAAACAGTCAACCAATAAACGGCCACCGCAGCAGAAGTCCCCAGTGTGTTCCGAGATCACCCCCCGCCCCTCCCAGCAAGCTGGAGACTTAATGAGGAATGGGGGCAGGGAAAGGGTTTACATTAAAAAGGCCTTTGAGATTAGGGAGTCGGGGAGGTCAGGTTCCCCCTCCTGCTCACCAAGGCTCTGATTAAATAGGCCCCAGTAATCTGGATACACACGAACCCCCTCTTCTCCTCGGGGCTTCAGGGCTCGCCGACAGCAAATGGGAGCGGGCACATGGGCGGCAAGACAGGCTCTCAGCTAGTGCTGTCCCGGGCCAGCCCTGCGTCTCCCATCTCCTCCAACGTCCCCTTCCCCCATGCCGAGCTTCTCCTCTACTTCCCCCACCCACCCTCTCCTTGCCCCCTGCCCCCCACCTCCCTCCTACCCACAGACTGGATCAGACCATCCCAACCCAAAGCCAGGGCTGGAATGCAGCTGCCAGGCTCTGGGCTCCCAGCCCAAGGGGACAGGGCCGGCTCTGGCTTTTTTGCCGCCCCAGGCGCGCGCACACACACACGCACGCACGCACGCACAAAATAAGCCGGCCGGAGTGCCGCGGGGAAAACAAAAACAAAAACCAGGAGCGGAATGTGCCGCCCTAAGATTGGCCTGAATGCCGCCCCTTACAATGTGCTGCCCCAAGCATGTGCTTCCTAGGCTGGTGCCTAGAGCCGGCCCTGCAAGGGGAGCTCCCCAGCCCAGCCGTCCCCTTCACAAGCAGAGCTGGGATGCCTACTCGAGCCGCTGGGGCTCAGTCCAGCCTCCAGAGTGCTCCCCGCCCAGCCCCCGCCGCAAAGAGCTCAAGGGAGAGAACAGAGGCCTCAGCGATCTCCCACCATGGCCACTTCAGTGCCCCCTCCCCTCTCTGTGCACTGCCAGTCTGCTCCCTCGCACTGACACTTGGGAAACTGCCCCATCTGTATTGTGGGGCAGCAGCACAGAGCTGCTCGCTGGACCCCGTCTTCCCCAGCTGCACCCACACCAGCCAAGGGGGCAATACCCTGTGTCGCTGCTGCCCCCTCACCATTTTCCTGTACCCCAGCTAGCTGTGCCCTCCTCGGAGCTGACCCGACCCCACTAAGTCAGGAAGGGATGTTGTGCGTCGGCTCCAGAAGCCAGGCCAAAAGCAACCCAGATGCCTCCTTAGCTCAGTGGAAGCCCCCTTGGAGCAGTGGAACAAGGGGCCCCATGGGCACGACCCAAACAGCCTGGCTGGCTGGTGGGCACAGCCGGGACAGTCTGTGTAGGGCCTCAGAACCCCCCATGCAGACCTAGCACGGCTGGGCTGGCTACGCTCCTGGATCTCCAGGTGGAAAGTTCCAGGTGCCCCCTCGCCAAGACTCTGGCACTAACCTGCTGTTGGAGCATCTGCGCGCTCCCACTGCAGCACAGCTGCCAGGCGCTGAGAGCCGGTGGCCACTGGCTGCCAGAAAGGCTGTAATTTGACCCTGCCCTTAGAGAAGAAAAACATGGTAAAGTGGTGCGGAGACAGTCAGTGGTGAGGTCTCTAAGGGAACACCGAAACAGATGGGCAAGCAGGGCTACAGCCAGGTCTGCTGCCCTACAGCCAGTCGTGAGGTAAATAAATTGAGGCCTTCACTAGACTCCCAGAGTGTGCTGCCCTCCCTGCTACTGAAGGCCAAGATCGCCTCATCTGCCTCACAAGGTTCCTCTCCGTGCCTATTGGCAGGGAAGCAGCAAATATGGTGCCCAGACTAGACACAGGGCCCTCTCCTGCTAGAGAAAGCGTCTTCCCCACCAGCCTCAGGGCACCCCCACTTAGCAATGCCAGGCGCTCCCCCTGACAGCAGGCTCCTATGCCCACTGCCTTGCAGGATGGCCCTTTGTGGGGATTGGGGAGGAAGGCTGCCAGCCAGCATTGAGATCCACAGGGTCGCTTGCAGGGCCCCAAGGAAAACCTGCCACCACCTGTGAGCGGCCGTCACATCACCATAGAACCAGGAGGCTGATGACTGTCTCATCATCGGGGCGGGGCCTCATGACCCCGTTACCAGCCCCCAGGTGGATTCCAAGAGGCAGCAGATCTAGCATGGGCACTGGGAAGCCAGTGTCCCATTCCCTAAACACTGACTTCTGCTCCCCACGGCAGAGAGGTGCAGCCCTCCTGCATTCGCTGCACGCCAGCAGCAACAGTGCCCGTGGGCGGCCGGCGTGAGGCTGCAGCACACACAATGCCATTAACCCCAAACACCGCTAGCCACCAGCCTCTGCCACAGCCCAGCCGCGATTAGCCCTGCCAGCCTTCCCCCCGCAAGGCCGGAAGCTGCTCGAGGGACATCAGCACAAACACACGACACCCCATTACAAGTATAAAGCACTTGACAAGGAGCAACTCTAGTTGCTTGGCCGGCTGGCTGGGAACAGGCGGCAGCACCCAGCAGCTTGATCTGGAGCCAGACAGATTTTCTCCCAGTCCTCAGGTTGAAAGCACGTTGCTCTGCACTAAACCCCTCCATCCTTTCATACTAGCCACATGGCCATCACCCGCCCTTGCTGGAAGGAACCCCGCCGGCCTATGCGGCAAGGCCCAATTCTGCAGCGATTCCCCTCTCCCAGGCAACAGGCCGGACAAGATCAGTGTGTCTCCTAGCTCCAGGCAGCTTCATTACACCAGTAGCGAGCAGAGCTGAGGGAGGAAACAGCAGCTGGGACATGGTTCCCTTAAATCCAGTATTACATGGCCCGGCCCAGCCCAGGCTTCAGAGGAAGGATGGTCCAGTGGTTAGGGTGCTACCCTGAGACTTGGAAGACCAGGGTTCAATTCCCTGACCTGGCACAGCTTCCCTGTGTGACCTGGAGGGCATTTCTCTCTCTGGGCCTAAGTTTCCCATCTGTACCCTGGGGATAACAGGGGTGTGCAGGGATAAATCCATTAAAGATTGTGAAGTGCTTGATACAGCGGTGATGGGGGCCAGAGAAGAACCATAGACCCCACACCCTGCAAAAATGCCCTGCAGCAAATAGCATCCATTTAAGCCCCACCCAGAATGCACCACATCCCACCTAAGCCTTATCAGTGCCCAAGAATACACTAAGCAAAGTCACTGCCAACAAAGAGAGGAGCTGGAGGTTCCAGGTGGAGAGCGGTGATAACTACACTAACGGGCTAAGAGGTGACACATCCTATCACAGCTGCCGCTAGCCCTGCCGTGAGGATGGGTGTGTCATCCACCCACTGTGTCTGGTCTGCAAGTTCCCCCAAGCAGGGGCTGTCAGCTGGGACAGGTCTGTTCAGCATCTAGCTCAAGGGGGCCCAGCGCAGTTGCGGCTATAAGGACAGGGCTCCATGCCCCAAACCCTGGGTACAGGCCCAGCAGCGAGGGCCGACCCCTCTAGGGTAGATGAACAGTCCCATCCCCCCTCCATCTCTAGGGGAGTGCATGGTGCAACCCCAGGGATGGAGTTCTAAGGTCCCACCCCTGCTCTCACTTGCTTCTGCAAGTCTCTCGAACTGAGAAGCCAGGTCAGAAAGCTCACGAGAGGGCAGGCTTGTACCCACCATGCCTCCTGCTTGCAGCCTGGCTGGGAAAGCCCCGGAGAGCAGCTTCCCTGTTGCATTTCTGCTTTCTGCTTCTGACCAGAATCAGGAAGTACCCAGCCTCACATGGGAGCAGTGGCATTTGGCATCTGTTAGGTCGCATGATTTGCAGCAGAGACAGATTCCCGAGTGGAGACCTGCTTGGATTCAAGGACAGCTTCTCTTAGCTCCCAGGCCAGGAGCCGCCAGATGGCTGAGGACATCAGTGTTTCACTCCTGGCTCTAACACCAACGCGACCTCTCACCATGCTCAAGTCTTTCCCCGTGCCTCAGTTTCCCCATTCGGACAACAGGGCCAGGAGGGTCAATGTCTCTGTGGCGCAATCGGTTAGCACGTTCGGCTGTTAACCGAAAGGTTGGTGGTTCGAGCCCACCCAGGGATGAGCTCTATTTAACCCCCCACAATGCTTTTGGGGGGGAGGGATAGCTCAGTGGCTTGAGCAATTTATCTGTGGATAAATTGGAAAGAGTCCAACGGAGGGCAACAAAAATGATTAGGGGGCTCGAGCACATGACTTATGAGGAGAGGCTGAGGGAACTGGGATTGTTTAGCCTGCAGAAGAGAAGAATGAGGGGGGATTTGATAGCTGCTTTCAACTACCTGAAAGGGGGTTCCAAAGAGGATGGATCTAGACTGTTCTTAGTGGTAGAAGATGACAGAACAAGGAGTAATGGTCTCAAGTTGCAGAGGGGGAGGTTTAGGTTGGATATTAGGAAAAACTTTTTCACTAGTAGGGTGGTGAAGCACTGGAATGGGTTACCTAGGGAGGTGGTGGAATCTCCTTCCTTAGATGTTTTTAAGGTCAGGCTTGACAAAGCCCTGGCTGGGATGATCTAATTGGGTTTGGTCCTGCTTTGAGCAGGGGGTTGGACTAGATGACCTCCTGAGGTCCCTTCCAACCCTGAGATTCTATGATTCTATGATTCTATGAGCATTGGCCTGTTAAACCCAGGGTTGTGAGTTCAATCCTTGAGGGGGCCATTTAGGGATCTGGGGCAAAAATTAGGGATTGGTCCTGCGTTGAGCAGGGGGTTGGACTAGATGACCTCCTGAGGTCCCTTCCAACCCTATGATTCTATGATTGCGGTCTCTGCAGATGTCAAGGACAGAGGCCAAGCCACGCGCAGGGCCCAAGGGTGGACTAGCCGGGCAGAGGGTTTGGACTTGTCACGCGCAGGGCCCAGGAGTGGACTAGCCGGGCGGAGGGGTTGGACTTGCCACGCGCAGGGCCCAGGAGTGGACTAGCCGGGCGGAGGGGTTGGACTTGCCACGCGCAGGGCCCAAGGGTGGACTAGCCGGGCGGAGGGGTTGGACTTGCCACGCGCAGGGCCCAAGGGTGGACTAGCCAGGCGGAGGGGTTGGACTCGGAGAGCAGCATTAACAAGCTCTGGTTATGCCTCAAGCACATTCCCTCCACCCCTCGCCGTGCCAGGTGAGAGCATCACAAAACCCCACTGGCTGCCTGCCCCGACCTCTCCGCTCTTCCCATCCATGCCCCAGCTCCTTCCAAGCACCAGGCGGGCCAGGTGGCTGCAGCGCCAGGGACGAAACCTTGGGCTGGGGTTTGACTGTCCCAGAACTGCCAGCAGCCCTGGAAACTGCAACTGCCACAGCTACCCTAATCAGCTGGTCCTCCTGTCCCCATCCCACAATGCAGTGCGCTCTGGTTAGAAACGGCTCCAAAGCCCCCTGTTCCCAGCAGCAGTGCTAGGCACTATGGGATAGATGCCTTGGGAGCCTCAGATTAAGGAATTTTGGGGCCCTGAGTAATATGGAAATTTGGGGGCCCCTCACCTTCCATAAACTAGACAGCAAAGCACTCACCACATATATCCCTGCCCACGGACCCCAGAATGCCCCCCTCCCCATCCCCCCACAGGCCCCCAAATGCCCATCCCACTCCACATGTACCCCCCCACAACCTTCCCCTATCTCCCACTTCCCCTGACAGCTCCCACGCCTCACTGCATTCCCAACATCTCCCATTACTCACCCCACTGCCCCACCACCCCTCAACATTCCCCAGCCCCCCGATCCTTCCTAACTCATGCCCCAAAACTGCCCACTCACCCCATAGCCCACCAACAACTCAGCCCCAGCCCCGAGGACATGCCTGGACACTCACCATCACGGCCCCCACCCCACCTCAGTGCTCAGCTGCCGTCCCAGGCTAGAGCGGCTGGTCCCCACGCAGCCGCCCAGCGACTGCGTGCTCCCATCGCTCACACGGCCCCGTGCTGCTCGGGTTTGATCCACAACAGGCGAGCGGCCAGGCCACACTGAGCAAGTGGTGCTGTGAGCTGGTGCACGGGTCGCAGTGCCACTCGGCTCTGGGCTCTCTCCCAGGGGTTGGAGGCCCCGTGCGAGTGCACCAAGTGCACATTGGTTAACATGGGCCAGCCTGGGACGCCCACATCAGAACGGTGCTGTTAGGACAGAGGGCCCCTCACACTACCAGAGCAGCACAAAAGGCCTTAAACCAGGTGGAACCAGCCCCCCTAGGATGATCCAGGCTCAGCACCAACCCAACTTCCAGCCCTCAGGAAGGGGTCAGCCCCGAGGAGCGATTCACTGAGAATCAGGCTCAGCCCCGCTGGGTGTGACACACAGACCCACTGCAAGGGGGAGAGAAACCAGGGTTTCCCCAGGCTGACTCCCCTGCACCAGCCTCCGCCTCACTTAGCAGGGCCTCTCCCATGAGCAGGGCCCGAAGGTAGCAGACTGTTCTCCGTGCCTACAGCCAGTACACAGCCGCGCCCTGGTTGGCTTTGCAAAGTGGGTGTGTCCCACCTTGGGAAAAACCAGCATTTCTGCATGTTTCCACTTGAGAAGCTATAAAGCAAACTCCGTGTCTAAAAATAAAGCCAGTGATTTATCCAAGGGCTTAATTTCAGCCTGTGTACTTGGGAGAGAGACTTCGGCAACCACAGGGCCAGCTCTGAGAGCAGCATTCCGGACCTGCAGCTCCCAGGCTGGGAAATACTCAGAGATCTCCCTTTGTCATAGTCCCTAGGTCCCCAGCTTCAGCAGAACCCCACCAGCCACCCCTGCTTTCCAGCCGAGCCCAGTGCTCGGAAAAGAGCTGTTTTCTCAGGATGGAAACATTTGTGATGAAGCTTCAGCTGAGCGGAGAGAATCTGATTACAATGGTCTCATCTCCCAGGGGAGCCCTAGGTCTCCATTAGAGACGGGCGCCTGCCGCACAGCTCTGATCCACAGCCTGGCTATGCCAGAGCTTGCGGGGATGTCAGGGCGTTTTTCCAGCAGTGGGAGCCAGGAGTCCCTTTTGACAAATAAATAAATAAGCAAGCAGCAAGATCAAAATCCTCACAGATAGAAAAGGTACCAAGGAAAACAGACAGGTGATTACACATGTCAGACTTTCCTCTAAGGGGATCTTCCACAACAAGAAGGATGTGGATAAATTGGAAAGGGTCCAACGGAGGGCAACAAAAATGATTAGGGGGCTGGAGCACATGACTTATGAGGAGAGGCTGAGGGAACTGGGATTGTTTAGCCTGCAGAAGAGAAGAATGAGGGGGGATTTGATAGCTGCTTTCAACTACCTAAAAGGGGGTTCCAAAGAGGATGGATCTAGACTGTTCTCAGTGGTAGAAGATGACAGAACAAGGAGTAATGGTCTCAAGTTGCAGAGGGGGAGGTTTAGGTTGGATATTAGGAAAAACTTTTTCACTAGTAGGGTGGTGAAGCTCTGGAACGGGTTACCTAGGGAGGTGGTGGAATCTCCTTCCTTAGAGGTTTTTAAGGTCAGGCTTGACAAAGCCCTGGCTGGGATGATCTAATTGGGGTTGGTCCTGCTTTGAGCAGGGGGTTGGACTAGATGACCTCCTGAGGTCCCTTCCAACCCTGAGATTCTATGATTCTATGATCACGTGACGTCCCTCACCCACCCAGACAACTTTCCAGGAACACTCTGCCCTTTCAACTGAGCACACCCCAGGCGTGGCATTTACAGCTTTAGAGCCTGCAGCTAGAATGATACTTACCCGCATCAGGGTCAGAGAGGTGGGGAGGAGAGGAAATAGTACTGGCTCCCTATACGAGCCCATAATCCAGCATGGTTGGCCCTCTTTGCTACACATGACTCAGCAGTGAAATAGTTAGAGACCGAAGTCAACTTAAAATGTGGCCCAGAATGGCAATCCTGAAAAAAAGCGTTTATACAAGCCCAGAGACCAACAGAAATGCTCCCACAATCAATACAAGCGCCAGTAAAAAACACTGTGTTTGTTCAACAAGCCAGTCCCCTGCTGCCCCAGGCACCCAAACCCAGCAGCATCAAGAACTGGAAAGCCAAAGAGCCACCTGCACTGATTTCCAGCATCTGAGAGAGGGGAAGAAAGCAAACAGACCACAAATAGCACAGTTCACTTTCACTCATCTAAGACATCATTAGTCACAGAGAAAGGAGTTTGCTTACAATGCATTTTTAAGGTGGCACTGCCCCTTTAAGGATGCTGACACTTTCTCTGTCGTTAGGTTTCAGAGTTAATGTCACAGGGAGATGGATGGGAGAAATTCACTGCAGAGTTGTTTCTAGTGACAGGATCAGACAGCACTGCTTTGGGGCCCATGCAGAATGACTGTTTCCCAGGCATAAGGGGTTAACAACTTAATTTTTAAAGACGGTGAAAGTATAAACCCTGCCAGAACCAGTGGGGTGGTCAGAGAATCGCTGGTTTGATACATCCCCACGCACCAGCCCAGTCCAACACCCATCCCCGCAGACCGGGTGGTCGCACCGCACACTTCCCCGATGCCCCACTTGGCTGCAACCACAGCTCATGGTTGGCCTGGCACATCCATCCCTGGAACGGGAAGGCTCAGTCAGTGCCAAGGACTATCCCACCCTCTCTGCCAAGCGGGCCAGTCACAATGGAGGTTTGTTGGGATGCAGACACAACTCCTGCCCTCCCCATTCCCATTTCACATGGGCCACCAAACTGCCATCAGAGGGGCAACTTCTCTCCAATAACCTGGGGCGAATTCCATCTGCCCACTGGAGGTGGAAGGCTCCATGCTCCCCCATCACCAAAGTCTCCAAGCTACGCAGCATTCCCAGGCTTCACATTTGGAGAGATCTCGGTTCAAACTCTTCCCCCAGGCTATCCGAGCTCTGTCTGCCGTGATCCCCCCTCAGCTATAACACGCCAGGTGATAGTCCCCTTCCTAACCTGGGGCCAGCACGTCTTTCTGGGTGGGACTGGGGACCAGACGGGAGAATGCACCAGGCCTACAGATGATCTAAGCAAGGTGAGTGGAGAGAACAAATGCCTTCCAGTTACCTCCCCCCAGTACAATGCTGAAGTGGCTTAGATCACTAGGAGAGCCACAGTGGGTAATGGTGGGAGGAGAGGATCTCATGTTGCTTGTAAGTTACTTGGGGACACAAGATACCAACAAAATGGAACAGTCTCTCACCAGCTCATCCAGGTTCTTGAGATCACACAAGGAGATTCTCTGCGGCCTGCTAGGGTAGACAGGTGACTCAGGGCCCAGGTCTTGGCTAACCTCCTGGGTTTCCAGCCCCGCATAGGCTACCTGATCCCTCATTTCCTCCTCAATCTCCTCCTCCATCTGGATCAGCATGGGGGCCAGCATCCCAAACTTGGAGCCCCTCCTGGCGACCTCCAGAAGGCACAGGACGAAGTTCTTCTCATTCTTCTTCAGCACCAGGTCATTGGTCTCGAACATCAGCACGTCCTGGATGCCCAGGTCCTGCCGGCACCACTGGATGAAATTGGAGACGTTGTCCCTGGCGATGAAGGAGCCGGGCACCACATTCTTGGCCTGGTAGACAACCTCATTCTGGGGCACCCTCATGTGGGCAGCAGCTTCTGGGCGCTGCTGCTGGAACTCCAGAGCAATGCGGTTGACGTTGTTGGCATGTTGGCAGAGATCATACCCGGTCTCCAAGGTCTCCATGAAATTCTCCACCTGGACATCCCAGCTGTAGAGGGTGTTGAGCCACTCAGCCAGGTCCTCCTTCATGGCATAGAGATACTCCTCACTGGACCGGAAAGGCCGGATGCTCTTGGAAGCTGCAGACTGGATGTTGCTCAGGTCAGCCATCTTGCATCCCGTCCCTGGGCGTCACTTCAGTGAGAAGATGACAAACATTAGAGACAGAGAAAGGCAGAGAGACCACCACTCCTCCCCCACCTCTCCAGTGACCTGGAACCCACGCTCAGCTCCTCCGATGTAGCAGACAAGTCCAGCAACAGGAACAGATTGCATTATCAGGATCCAGGTGCCAGCCAGTGATTTCCCTACACCCCCTCTAGGGGGGGTGTACACCTCCTCTAGGGGGGGTGTACACCCCCCCTGAATTTTCCCAACACCCCCCCCAGTTTTGTGAACTAGTTACATGCAGTGTTACCAATTTAGTGATTGTTTGGGAATTTGAATTTAAATTGAAACATTAATACACACTTTAAAAGCATATAATGTATATGATAAAATATGTGTATCTGAAAATGTATAATAGATTTGAAAAGTATGAACACAGACTAGCTTCCTTATACAGCTTTTGTTTTTTGTGACTGTCAGTGCATTCATTTCGGTGATGTTGGCTAACCTAATAATTTCAAATGATGATTTGTAAGCAAAGTCTAAAAGAGCTCTCCCTGACAGCTAGTGATGAGCTGAGGCTGGGGGGAAAGGCTTCAGGACCAGATTGTATTTACATTCACACCTAATCTACCTAGGTATCCACCAAACAGAGCTGTACTCCCCAAGTGATAGATTTTGGCTGGGTTTGGGTTACAAATCACTTGAATGCGGGGTGGGGTGGGGTAATGAAATGTTGTTTTTATTGTATGAGTAAAGGGCAGTAGAACTGTCCTTAGCCTGTACTGATTGAGGGCATCAAGAGAGAGGGTGGGGACAGGTGTTTTGCTTTATGGTCTGCCTGAGTCACAAGTACTATTTGACCTGTGCCTCTCCACTGTTTAAAGACCGAGCTGATTAGGCTTCATAGAGAGTCTTTTGGTTTGTTAAGTGACCACTAGAGCGGAAATCTCTGATAATCAGGTCTAAGTGCTTAGACCTGCTGTGGGACAATGTTTCTATAGAAGAGATGCCCCAGTCTGCACTAGCACCGAGGTTCCCCCCACCCCGAAGAGCTGAAATCACTGAGAGTCAGGTGGAACCGCGAGAAACCGACTCACAGAGGTCACAGTGGCAGGTGGCAGCAGAAGGTGACAGTGTAGGGCTATTGGGGCACAGCAATAGAGTGAACGGTGGCATGACAAACAACAGCGGCCAGGAGCATTGGACTTAGGGTGACCAGATGTCCCAATTTTATAGGGACAGTCCCGATTTTTGGGTCTTTTTCTTATATAGGCTCCTATTACTCCCCACCCCCGTCCCGATTTTTCACACTTGCTTTCTGGTCACCCAAATTGAACTATGTTTTAGTGATCTTTCTCCAGAAGCTATATTTGTGACTGGGAAAGTTATATAAATATATGTTTCCTAGTAGGCCAAGATTTTAAAAATGCATTATTTGCCAAGATCATTATCTCACATCATCGCTATCTCAAGAGGTTGTTATCTTGGGGAGTTTCTGTACTAAACTTTTTTATTATTATAATTTTTTATGTAAGAATGGCTATATTGGGTCAGATCAATGGTCCATCTATCCCAGTATCCTGTCTTCCGAAAGTGACTGTTCCACGTGCTTCAGAGGGAATGAACAGAACAGGGAATCATTGATTGATCCATCCCCTGTCGTCCACTCCCAGCTTCTGGTCAACAGAGGCTAGGGACTTTCAGATCATGATGTTGCATCCCTGCCCATCCTGGCTAATAGCCATTGATGGACCAATCTTCCATGAACTTATCTAGTTCTTTTTTGAACCCTGTTATAATTTTGGCCTTCACAACATCCCTGGCAAAAAGTTCCACGGGTGACTGCGTTGTGTGAAGAAATACTTCCTTTAAAACTTTGTTTTAAACTTACTGCCTATTAATTTCGTTGGGTGACCCCTGGTTCTTTTGTTAAGTGAAGGGATAAATAACACTTCCTTATTCATTTTCTCCTCACCAATCAAGATTTTATAAGACTATCATATCCACTCTTAGTTGTCTCTTTTCGAAGCTGAAAAGGCCCAGTCTTCTCTCCTCATATGGAATCTGCTCCATACCCCCTAATCATTTTTGTTACCCTTCTCTGTACCTTTTTCAATTCCAATATATCTCTTTTGAGATGGTGTGACCAGAACTACACACAGTATTTAAGATGTGGGCATGTCATAGATTTATATAGTAAAAGTGGAGGAGCTTGGTTTGCCACACTGATCAGCTAAGCCAATACTGACAACCTATATGAAAAGGCTGCAAAACACCATGCTTCTGGACTGCATCAACATGCAGAAAGCTTTATAAGCCAGTCACTGTCAAAGCCAATTTTAGAAGAACTTAATGAGGCTGTTAAGAATGCTGGAGACACAACTCAGTTTATGTGAACCAACATGGCTATTGCATCATACTTGCTATTTAAGCAAGAGATACCACACACTACAGGCCTATGTTAAGTGCATTGTCACTTGTTAATTCTGAAGTTGGACACTGGTTCTGAACAAGACTGGCAAATGCTCACTATCTTTCCGCAAAAAAACTCAGCTGACTCTCTTGAAACATGTGGTGCAACAGGGAGAGACTCAGGAGTTGAAAAAGTGAAGAATTCTCTCACTATATTAAAAATCCATGTGCATACATGGCCGACAAATGCAACAGTGCAAATAGGCATCAAGTATTAAATCATTACGTATGTTATCTTGATGTGCGTGGTAGGCCAGTAGATGCATTCTAGATGTTCAGGTTATAGAAGACACATCAGCTGCATCTGTGACATCTTAGAAGAGTTAAATGCTTGTTAATTGAACCCCAAACAGATGGCTGCTTGTGCATTTGATGGAGGTACAAACTTCTCTGGAAGACATAGTGGAGTACAAGCTTTGCTCAGAGAAAAGTGTAACCCTAATCTCTTCTATATACACGGTAGAGGCCATCTACTCCTAGCACTAGTACAAGCTGCAGAATCTTCAAAAGACATTAAAAAGCCACAAGTTTAATGGCTTTTTTATATACTCTTTTTTTTTTTTCAGCAAGAGTCCAAAAGGACTGAACATTTTGGAAACAAATAGAAGATACACTGGGATTGAAGTTCAAATGAGTCCAACCTGGGAAAACCTGCTGGCTTTCTCATGAGTGATTTTGGCAGTTGTCTTAAAATTACTGCAACCGTTATTACTGGCTTTAGAAAGTATCCACCAAGATAGGACAGATCTAAGAAGTGAGGCTGGTGGACTACTTTTGTTACTAAGTTCAGAGAAGACTATGGCAATTCTCTCTCTTGTAAGTCTACTGTTGAAACCACTTGGGTCATTAAACAATGTAATCCAGGCATCTACTACAACAGTAGTAGATCTTTGTCCAGAAATAGAAGCTATCCTTGGATTAGGAAAAACTTTTTCACTAGTAGGGTGGTGAAGCACTGGAATGGGTTACCTAGGGAGGTGGTGGAATCTCCTTCCTTAGATGTTTTTAAGGTCAGGCTTGACAAAGCCCTGGCTGGGATGATCTAATTGGGTTTGGTCCTGCTTTGAGCAGGGGGTTGGACTAGATGACCTCCTGAGGTCCCTTCCAACCCTGAGATTCTATGATTCTATGATCAATCAGAGATATCCATTGAAAATGTACTGGAAGAAGCAAAGACTTCAGTCCAGAAGTTGACTAATGAAGGTACTTGTATTGACTCCATAAGTGAAGAGGACAAGAAGTGTTTGTTAAGCCACCTGAAAAAGTACAAAGACTTGATTCTTACAAATCTACAATAGAGATTTCTGGATTCTATTCAACCTCCACGTAGCTTTTACAGATGCCTGTCTTATAAAACACCTACAGTTGAGTGGAGTGAGGCACTACCAGCAATGGGGCTGCTATGTGATCAGGGCAGAATAGAGAATTTTGAACACAGAGTGGAATATCATACGATGAACGAATGAAGATTTAACTTCAACTTCTTTATCATCACTAGTGGTTTGACCCAGTCTTTGTGCTATGTTTCCTGCCATGAAAGTAGGAATTCATCTCTTGCTAAGCCCAGTCACAACAGCTACAGCTGAACATAATTTTTCCTCATTGAATAGAATTTTGTGTTCTGAAAGAAGTCACCTTCTGCCTGATCATGGGCATATCATGAAGGACTGGAAGTAACGGACACACAAGAAGACACCAAGGAGTGCAAAATTACAACAAGAAACGAAGACTGATGTACATGTAGTGCTTCATAGTAGGCTTGAATAGCCAACTTTAATTTTTGTGATGGTTTTAAAACTTGAGTTAAATCTAATAAAATGGTCGTGAAACATTTTTCAGTTTTTACTATAGTGCCATACAGCCCACTTTTGCCCTCACGGTCTCAGCCCTCATCGGCCCTGACACCCCCCCTGAATATTTCAACACCCCCCCTAATTTCAATTCCTGGGGAAGACACTGGTGCCAGCTATTGAGTGGAAGAAGCATGGTCCCATGGGCAGGGCTGGTGTCACTTTGGGAAAGTTGCTTCCCTTCCCCATTCTGTGCCTCAGTTTCCCCAATCTGTAAATTGGGGACTGTGAGCCACACCCCACATGCAGGAAGTGCCTTGAGGTTTTGGGACCTGATTTCCAAGAGTATTCAGCAACCCTGAATCCCACTTACTTCATCTGAAATTGCAAGTGCTCAGCACCTCTGCAAACAGGGCTCGTCACCCAGTACCCTTAGCGCAAGTGACACCCTGAAGCTTTCGTCTCACAACCCCTTCCTCTGCTCTAGCCTCATTCCCCCTGTGGGGGTGGGGAGGCCGGGAATATTTCCAGCCCTTGATCATCAGTTATTTTTTAACGAAGGGAACAAGAAGCCGGTCACAGGTCATTGAACAGAGGGGAGACACCCCCGCAGCCAGGCGTGGCCTGCCCCAGTGATGAAGTAGCAGCAGCCAGTTGGCTTTCAGGGCCATATTTACCAGCTCCTTTCAAGTGCCTAACAAGCCACCTTTGTCTGCAGTCCTTGTGCAAGGATGACTCACAACAGGCATTGACCAGCCGCCGGTTGAGCGGTGGCCAATATTCAGAGCTGGGGCTTAAGGCACGTTTTTTTGGGGGGGGCTGGGGGTGTTACATGCTGGCCGAGCACTAGGAAGGGCCTTAAGGAAGCGACATGCGAGATACACCCGAAGTTGCAGCAGAGGCCTCGGCAAAGCCGGGAGTTCAGGAGCTGCCTGCCAAGTTCTTTCCCCAGCCAGCCCGAGACGCAGCTGCTGGAACTGCCGGGTCACCCCGGGCGCAGGCAGGAGCGCTCCTGCTGACACATCCCGCGCAGGGATGTGGGGGAGGGATAGCTCAGTGGTTTGAGCATTGGCCTGCTAAACCCAGCGTTGTGAGTTCAATCCTTGAGGGGGCCACTTAGGGATCTGGGGCAAAAATTGGGGCTTGGTCCTGCTTTGAGCAGGGGGTTGGACTAGATGACCTCCTAAGGTCCCTTCCAGCCCTGAGATTCTATGATTCTAAGGGCCCAGCCATGGCGCTGCTCACCTGAGTCACCATCCTCCCTGCCCCTCTCCCCAGGCGCGCAGGCCGGTTCCGAGGGAGCTCAGCCCAGCGCCGGGGCTCCACGTACGGCGTCTCGGGACCGCTGGCTGCGGGGGGGCTGGCGGCGGGTCAGACGCGGGGAGGCACAGCCACGCAGCCCTGGGGAGCCGGAGCTCGCTGGAGGGAGACTCGCCCTCGTCCTGCAGCTAATTCCCCGGGAGCAGCAGCCGGAGCCGCCCCCGCCGATGCCTCGCCTAGACTAATCCGCTCGGCGGCCCCGGGGCGAGGTTAATCCCCCGGGGCTGAGCCTCTCCCGGGAGCAGCCCGGCCCCCAGCACCAGCCTGGCTCCGGGGAGTTCCCCGGGGCCCGTTCGCTTCTGTTCCCGGGCGGGAAGTTCGGTGCCGCCCGATCGCTATGGAAACTCCCCGCTTCCCTCGCTCGCCGCCGGCTCCAGCCCCCAGAGGCCGGAGGAAACAAATACGCGGGCCGCCCACTTGGCTCTGGAGCCGGCCCAGGAAGGGCTGGGAAGCGGCTGCACCCACAGTTAAAGCGACAGCGCCCCATTATTCCCGTAGCGACTTAGTGGGTGTCCCCCGGGCCCCGTCGCCTCTTGTTCACGGACCTCACGGCGAGCCGGGGAGACTGGCCGGGGGGTCGGTTTTGTGCCTTGGAGGAAATCAGGGGCGATGGATTTTCAGCGAGTCACGGGGTGGGCGGGAGGCAGTGACCTGAGCTGTGCACTGGCCAGAAGCCAGGCTCAATCCGTTCTGCGGCTACCGGACAAGGCTCAGTGGCGAGGGCGCAAGAACAGGGCTAGTGGCGGCCCTGATCCTGCCAATGGCACCTCTGTGCCTACAGGGAGGCTGTGGGATTGGCACCATGCCACTACCTAGGGACTTTGCTGCGGCACCTTGAGACCTACAGAGGAAACGCAACAGATGCAGCAGACTGGGAGTCAGGAGACGCGGGTTCTATTTTCAGATCTGCTGTAGACTCGCTAGGTGGCCTTGCGCCTCAGTTTCTCTGTCTGTACAATGGGCAAAAAGATATGTAGCTTTGTAATGCGCTCTAAGTTTTACAGCTGAAAGGTGCTACTGAAGTGCTGACTGTTATTAGAGAGACAATTATCAGCACAATATATTCTCACAGTGATCCCTGCCTTACACAAGGACTTGAACCCAACAGTTTTGTACAGTTGCAGAACTGGCATTGAAATTTGCAAGATCTAGTTTATCTTCCACTTTAAAAAAGAAAAACAAGCAAAACAATTCCCCCTGGAATCTCAGTGTCGAGAAGGCATCTCGGGTTTGTTAAGGATGGTCAAGCTAGGCATCGGTTTTGAGCTGGGAGCCTGCCCTGAGGCCTCACCTCAGCTGGGCTCTTAGTAACAGGTCTCCCACCATGAGGAGAGTGAGTTCTTTGCAAAGGTTGGTTTGGGGACATGGATGGGGCTGTGTCTTTAAGATATTAAATGATCTCATTCTTCCTGCCTATGACACAGCCAGTTCGACCATTATTTGTCAGCCGCTGAGTCATGACCTCATTGTCAAGTTTAAATATTTAAACGCCTGGCAGCTGCACAAAGAAATCCACAGCAGTTTGCAAGTAGGAGCCAATGTTTGAAAATAAGACTCAGTTGGGAGCTTTTGTAAAGAGGAGAGAAGCTGCGTTCTTGAGGAGACGGTTACTTACTGTAACTGGAGGTTCTTTGAGATGTGTGCTCCCTATCTGGATTCCAAACGCTGGTGACACGTGTGTCATCCGTCGACCTCATGGCGTGTCCAAAGCTTTAAGAGACTACGTGTGTCAACGCTGCTACAGTCCCCTCTTACCTGGAAGCAAGGGAACCCAGAGCAGTGAGGTGGGGTGGAGGGCAGGATTGGAATCCAGATAGGGACCACACATCTCGAAGACCCTCCAGTTACAGTAAGTAGCTTTCTCTTCTTCTTTGCGTGCTGGTCCCTAGGTGGATTCTCAACATGGGAGAGTAGCGAGCAGCAGTGAGTGAGGAAGTGGGCAGGAGGGCTCACGAGAAGAGACAGTCTGTAGAATAGTATGCGACCGATTGCTGCATCCATTGCCATGGCAGAGGTGATGGCGCAATGGGCAGAAAAGGTGTGGACGGAGGTCCAGGTGGCTGCCCTACAAATGTCATGCCATAGGACGTCCACGAGGAAGGCCAACGTAGCAGCATATGCCCACGTAGAGTGGGCCGGGGAGAGCGCACAGCAGTCGGCAATACACCAGTTGATCCATTTAGGGCAGGGTTGGGCAAACTATGGCCCGGGGACCACATCCGGCCCTCCAGACATTTAAATCCGTCCCTCAAGCTCCCACCAGGTAGCCAGGTCCGGGGCTTGCCCTGCTCTGGTGCTCCCACCAGGGGCAGGGTCGGGGGCTTGCCTCATTCCGGTGCTCCAACCAGGGAGCAGGGTCGGGGGCTTGCCTCATTCCGGTGCTCCAACCAGGGAGCAGGGTCGGGGGCTTGCCTCGTTCCGGTGCTCCAACCAGGGAGCCGGGTCGGGGGCTTGCCTCATTCCGGTGCTCCAGCGGGGGAGCAGGGTTGGGGGCTTGCCCCGCTCTGCACGTGCCGTGGCATGTCCCCCCTCCGATTCCTACATGTAGGGGCAGCCAGGGGACTCCACATGCTGCCCCCACCCCCCAAGCACTGCCCCCGCAGCTCCCATTGGCTGGGAACCATGTAGGAGCCAGAGGGGGGACATACCACTGCTTCTGGGAGCTGCTTGAGGTAAGTGCCACCTGGAGCCTGCACTCCTGATCCCCTCCCACCCTCAACCCCCTGCCCCAACCTTGATCCCCCTCCTGCCCTCCAAACCCCTCGGCCCCAGCCTGGAGCACCCTCCTGCACCCCAAACCCCTCATCTCCACCCCAGAGCCTGCACCCCCAGCCAGTGCCCTCACAGACACACATACCTGCACCCCAACCCCCTGCCCCAGCCCCTTCCTGCACCCTGAACTCCTCATTTCTGGCCCCACCCCAGATTCCGCACCCCCAACCAGATCCCTCCCACATCCCAACCCCCAGTTTCATGAGCAATCATGACCCCCCCATACAATGTCCATACCCAGATGTGGCCCTCAGGCCAAAACGTTTGCCCACCCCTGATTTAGGGAGTCACTGTGAAGAGAGTGTGTGACCCTGGCAGCATTCAGCAATGGTGATGAAGAGTCGAAGAGACACACAGAAGGCACGGGGGGGTACGCTGAAGATAATAGGCCCCCTGAACATGGAGAGTGTGGAGCATACATTCTCAAGGGGAGGTGTGTGGTGTAGGGTAGGAGGTGCACACTCTGGTTAAGGTGGCCACTTTGGGGAGAAATTTGGGATGGAGGAGTAGGGAGACCTTGTCCTCGTGGAAGACCATGAAAGGTGGCTCCACCGTCATGGGCACCAGTTCACTAACGCATCGTCCAGACGTGATAGCCACCAGGAAGATCACCTTCATGGAAAGATGAGTGAGGGAGCAGAGGGCGGGTGATTCAAAGGGTGGCAAGGATGAGATTAAGGTCCCAGGAAGGAGTTTCAGACTGTGGGGAAGGCGTTAAAAAGGCCGCAAAGGAAGCAGGAGGTAGTAGGGTGGGTGAAGATGGAAAACCCATCCACAGGGCGAAGGAAGGCACTAAGTGCGGCCAGGTGAATGCAGACGGAGGAGTGGGCGAGGCCTGATCGGTGGAGCGAGAGCAGATAATCGAGGATGACGGGAATGGAGGCAGAGTACAGGGGGTGTTGGTGGCACTGTGCCCAGATGGTAGAATGGCGCCATTTGGCTCGGTAACATGCATGAGTAGACGGTTACCAGCTGTGGGTAAGGATGTTGCGGACAGAAGAAGAGCATGCATTGTCTATGCATGCGCCCCATCCAAACCCCAGGCTTTGAGATGGATTGGGGTGTTGCAGCTGGCTGTTTGCTTGCGAGGCCCGGGAGATGGATCGGAGGGCGAGCGGAGAGATGTAGGAGATCCGGGAACCAGTACGCGTGAGGCCAGGCGGGGGCAATGAGGACAAGAGTTGTGTGGTCATGCTGCATCTTGCGCAGGACTTGGGGAAGCAGGGGAATGGGTGTAGCATAGCAGAGGCTGGTGATCCAGGATAGGAGGAGGGGATCACCCCGGGAGCCCTGGCTGAGGCCTCCCCTGGAACAAAAGAGGGAAAGCTAGTGGTTCTCTGGGGTGGCAAAGAGGTCCCAACGCAGTGTGCCCCAGAGATGGAAGAGGGATGGAGAGTGGGTGGGTGAAGTTCCCACTTGTGTTGGCATGGAAGGAGCAGCTGAGCATGTCCGCCAGGGAGTTGCTGGTGCCAGGAAGGTGAACAGTCTGTAGTGTAAGTTGTGTCAGAGGCACCAGTTCCAAAGGAGGATGGTCTCTGCACAGAGAGGGATCGAGCCCTGCCTTGTTTGTTTAGGACGACCACTGTCCTGTTGTCGGGCCGCAGATGGATGTGGTGAGAGTGGAGAAAGGGCAGAAAAGCTTGGCCGGCAAGGCGGACAACCTGCAGCTCCAGAATGTTGAAGTGCATCCGCACTTCCCTGGCTGACTGTGTGGCTGTCCACACCCAGCTGACAAGGGAGGTGTCTGTCATGAGGTGGTGTGAGGCGTCGGGGGCGTGAAAGGGATGCCAGCCAGGACTGTGGACGGGGTTGCGCCACCAGGTGAGAGGCAAGGACCAATAGGGGGGTGAGAACCGGCTTGCTGAGATGGTTGGACTGTGAGCTGTAGACCGAGTGGAGCTATGGCTGGAGACAGGCATATAGCGTAATGGAAGCGCAGGCCGCCATCTGGTTCAGAAGGGAAAGGCACTGACGGATGCGCGGGTGGTGGCAGAGCTGCACAAGGAGTGTGGTGAGAGCAGTGAAGCGCTCTGAAGGAAGGAAGGCGCGTGCCACAACAGAGTCCTATGAAGGTAAGAGAGCGAATAGGAATGAGGACAGATTTCTCCTAGTTGATACAGATTCCCAGGGCATCGAAGAGGGAACATAGGGTTCGGATGGTAGCCAGAAGACTGGTTCGGGACGGGGCCATGAGGAGCCAATCGTCCAGATAAGGAAACACCAAGTGACCTAATTGACCCATGTATGCCGCCACAACAGTGAAGACCTTCATGAACACGCGGGGGGCCCTGACCCCGATACGGGTTCTGGACGAGTTCTATGGCGCCCTTCCACAGGAGGTGTTAGAATATAGATATTCAGGCCTGCCTGTAAAGGCCTCTACTTTAAGAGCTTAGGTGTATTTTTATCACTTAGCTAGTTACAGGGGTATAAAAACAACAAATCAAAATCACCGTCCGCCTGTGTATTGTCCTTCTCTGATTAGGATAGTCTGAGGCCTTGTTCTTAGGCTAAGGCCTTTGGCTAAGCAGCAGGGGCAGCCATAAGCTGGGAAGCCTACGGTCACATCCTCACATCCCAAACCAGTCACAGAAATATGGTGGTGTTGGGCTGTTAGGAAGACGATCGTGTCCTGATGGTGCCCATCACCACCAGATAAAGAAACAAATCTTAAGATGATTAAAAAAAGCTCAGTTTGATACCATCCTGTCTGGCAAGAAATCACTTATCAATGGTTGTGGATGTGAAACCCGCATTTCTGTATGTTTTATCTTTATAGCCCCCACTTTTCTATTGTTAATCTGTCTGGTTCTCTAATTGTTTCTGTCTGCTGTATAATTAATTTTGCTAGGTGTAAGTTAATTAGTTAATTAGAGTAGTGGTATATAATTGGTTAGAGAATTATGTTACAATATAATTGTAACATTGGATTGGTTAGTTAAATTTCAGTAAAATGATTGGTTAAGGGATAGCTGAGAATATTACTATATAAACTGGGGTCAAATAGGAAGTGTGGGGAAGGGAAATTGGAATCATGTTTGCTAAGGGGGGGAACGGGAATGGGGACGGGGAACAGGGACACAGGCAAGGCTCTGCAGTGTCAGAGCTGGGAAGGGGGACTAAGCGTGCGGACTCACCCCTGTGGCGCCTCCTGCTGGTTGCTCTGGGGAATCAGCTCGTCCAGCTCCAGAGCGCCCTCTGCAGACCAGTGGTCCGCCTGACCGCTCTGGCCCTGTGTCCCTCCCAGGGTGTTGCCCTCTGGCAATACCCCCCAGATCTGGATCTCCCCTCCCTGGGGAACCCCCAACCCACTATCATAGAATCATAGAATCTCAGGGTTGGAAGGGACCTCAGGAGGTCATCTAGTCCAACCCCCTGCTCAAAGCAGGACCAACCCCAACTAAATCATCCCAGCCAAGCCTGACCTTAAACACCTCTAAGGAAGGAGATTCCACCACCTCCCTAGGTAACCCATTCCAGTGCTTCACCACCCTACTAGTGAAAAAGGTTTTCCTAATATCCAACCTAAACCTCCCCCTCTGCAACTTAAGACCATTACTCCTTGTTCTGTCATCTTCTACCACTGAGAACAGTCTAGATCCATCCTCTTTGGAACCCCCTTTCAGGTAGTTGAAAGCAGCTATCCAATCCCCCCTCATTCTTCTCTTCTGCAGGCTAAACAATCCCAGTTCCCTCAGCCTCTCCTCATAAGTCATGTGCTCCAGCCCCCTAATCATTTTTGTTGCCCTCCGCTGGACTCTTTCCAATTTATCCACTATCCCCACCTCGCCTCAGTCATAGGCTACTGCCAGTCATAGGCTACTGCCAGCTAGCCCCCGCTTCCTGGGGCAGGCTGCAGTATCAGCCACTCATCACAGGCAAGGTTGGGTTTGGACTTGCTGCCTCTGTCTAACCATAGGCTGCCCCCTGCAACCCCAATACCTATTGGGCCTAACACTAGGCCGCAGCCTGGGGCTTTCCTGGCCGGAGCTCCCCAGCCCTGCTCCACTCTAGGTACCCTGCTGAGGTCCCTGCAGCCAGGCCCTTTTCCCTCTACAGTCAGAGGGAGACTGCTGGAGCTCCTGGCTGCCCTGGCCTTTATAGGGCCAGGTTTGTCTGTTTGTGGTGTGGCCCCCAGCCGAGGCTACTTTCCCACTCAGCCTAGCTTACCTTCCCACCCTCCAGTCCTTCCCCCAGGGCTGACTCCGACCCTGTCAGGGCTGGAGCGGGTGACCACCCCGCTACAGGGACACGGGGTAAATGCTCTGTGGTGTCAGAGCCGGGCAGGGGGATGCAGGGTAAATGTTCTGCGGCGTCAGAGCTGGGCAGGGCGACGCGGGGTAAACGCTCTGCGGTGTCAGAGCTGGGAAGGGGGACGCGGGATAAACACTGCGGTGTCAGAGCTGGGAAGGGGGATGCGGGGTAAACGCTCTGCGGTGTCAGAGCTGGGAAGTGGAACACGGGGTAAACGCTCTTCGGTGTCAGAGCTGGGAAGGGGGACGCGGGGTAAATGCTCTGCGGAGTCAGAGTGGGGAAGGGAAGGGAACACTGGGGAACAGACTCTATCGGCATATAGAGATAAGCCCGACTGGTGTGAAGGGCTTCGGAATATGCTTGCTTGGAAACTAACCCCAATAAACATCGCATTGTCTGTGCTTCTGACTTCTGGTCTTCTGATTTCTGTCTGTGTGACAAGAACCAGGGGAGGGGAAGGGAAAGCTCTCCAACAGAGGCATCTGTTTCCTCTCTGAGAAGGTGGCACTGCGAGGGAGTGTCCAGGCGCTGCTGGGGCAGGTGGCGGGGCGGAAAGGAGAGGCATTCGATGTCCAGCACCCAGCGGTCAGTGGTAATCTGGCCCCAGTTGTGAGCGAAGGGGGCAAGGTGACCCATGAAAACCACTCGCGGGGTGGTAGGAGGGGTGGAGGAAGGTTTGCAGGTCTTGAGTAAGGAGTCAAAAGGGCTGCTTGGGAGGACATTACAGAAAGATGTGGAAGAAGTAGCTGTAGCAGAGAAGCATGGCCATTGTGCATGTGGGTGACGGCGGGAAGAGTCAGGCGGGCGCTGGGGGTAAGGCTGGAATGTGGCACGGGGAAGGGGTTGAAAGGATGACGGTAGCTGGCGGTGAGCTGGGGCCGGGGAGTAGAGGCCCAGGGACCAGAGAGTGGCACAAGAGTCTTTGAGCAAATGCAAAGACTCATCTATTTTGTCACTGAACAACTTATTGTTCTCGAAGGGAAAGTCCTCCAGAGCAGTCTGGATCTCCTGTGGGAAGCCAAAGGCCTGGAGCCAGGAGTGTCAGCGGAGGACAACCCCCGATACCAGGAAGTGCGACATGGTGTTGGCGGCATCAACAAGAGCCTGGAGAGTCACTTTAGCTACCAGTCTGCCCTCGTCCACAAGGCGTTGGAAGTCCTGCTCTTTTTCGGGGGATGGGGAGAAAGGCCTGAAAGGCCGCCAACTTAGAGTAAGGCCTGGTCTACACTAGGAGTTTATGTCGAATTTAGCAGCGTTAAATCGAATTAACCCTGCACCCGTCCACACAGCAAAGCAATTTATTTCGACATAAAGGGCTCTTTAAATCGATTTTCGTACTCCTCCCCGACGAGGGGAGTAGCGCTAAAATTGACATGGCCATGTCGAATTAGGGTTACTGTGGATGGAATTCGACGCTAATAGCTCCGGGAGGTATCCCACAGTGCACCACTCTCGCCTCTCTGGACAGCAGTCCGAGCTCGGATGCTCCGCCCAGCCACACAGGAAAAGACCCGGGAACATTTGATTTCTATTTCCTGTTTGGCCAGTTTGAATTTCATTTCCTGTTTGGACATCTTGGCGAGCTCAGCAGCACTGGTAACGATGCAGAGCTCTCCAGCAGAGGTAACCATGCAATGCCAGAATCGAAAGAGGGCTCCAGCATGGACTGATCGAGAAGTGTTAGATCTGATAGCTGTATGGGGAGATGAATCCGTGCTATCAGAGCTGCGATCAAAACGACGGAATGCAAAAATCTATGAGAAAATCTCCAAGGCCATGATGGACAGAAGATACAGCCGGGATGCAACGCAGTGCCACGTGAAAATTAAGGAGCTGAGACAAGCGTACCAGAAGACCAAAGAGTCCAACGGACGCTCCGGGTCTCAGCCCCAGACATGCCGTTTCTACGCCGCGCTGCATCCTATCCTAGGGGAGGCCGCCACCACTACCCCACCCCTGTCCGTGGACTCCGATGATGGGGTATTCTCATCGGTCGCTTCCTCTGAGGTTTTCGCGGACAGGGAAGATGATGAGGGAGATGAGGAGGACGAGGTAGTCGACAGCCCTTTGAACGCCGATTTCCCCGAAAGCCAGGATCTCTTCATTACCCTGACAGAGATCCCCTACCAACCCTCCCAAGGCGGTATCCCGGACCGTGAATCCGCAGACGGAACAGTAGGTGAGTGTTCAAAACATATCTTTTGAATAGAATAGACATGGTATTAAAGCAATGGGTTTTTAATGAGTAATTTGACCTGAGCACTTTGGCTGCATTCGTGGCCAGTGCAGCTACTGGAAAAGTCTGTTAACATGTGTGGGGATAGAGCAGAAATCCTCCTGGGACATCTCCATGAAGCTCTCCTGGAGGTATTGTGAAAGCCTTTGCAGAAGGTTTCTGGGGAGAGCGGCCTTATTGCGTCCTCCATGGTAGGAAACTTTACCACGCCAGGCCAGTAGCAGGTACTCCGGTATCATTGCCTGACAAAGCATGGCGGCATATGGCCCCGGTGTTTGCTAGCATTCACGCAACATCCGTTCTTTCTCTGTCTGCGTAATCCTCATCAGAGTGATATCAGTCATGGTGACCTGGTTGGAATTAGGTGAATTTTATTATGGGGACTGTTTGCCTGTGCCTTTTAAAAAATCTACCCAGCGGTTTCCAGCCACGCGGTGGGGGCGGGGAGGCGGACCGTTCATGCTGAGCAGTTCGCGGTCAGCTAGCAGGGGTCTTCCCCAAGACCAGCCAAGCGGTGGGTGAGGGGAGGGGGACAGTTCATGCTGGGTGGTTAGCGGTCAGCTAGCAGGGATTCCCCGAGACCAGCCGCGCAGTGGGGGCGGGGAGGCGGACCGTTCATGCTGAGCGGTTCGCGGACAGCTAGCAGGGATCTTCCCGAGAACAGCCATGCGGCAGGGTGAAGGCTAAAGCGGCCATCCTAGAGAATGGGATGGCCGGGGTTACTGTGGTTTCTGCCGCGGCACGTTAACCCACACAGCGCATCAGTAACTGGCCAACTCTAGGAGCTCTGCTTGGAACGGGAAAGGAGGGCGCTGCTGTTCAGTAAGGTTTCAGCAGCCTAAAGTCTACAGCTTACCATGGCCGCCTGCTAGCTGAATTCCGTTGCCCGGCCCTGCTGGTGTGATCTGCACACCAAGACCCCAGGCACTCAATATAAAGATTCAAAATGCGACCTTGTACTGAAAGCACATGTGATAGGTACTGTGCATGGTCTTGTTCCCCAGGAAAGACTATATTCATTGTTCTGTAAAATGTATCTTTTTAAAGAATTCACTCCCTTTTTTTCATCCCATAGTCTCTAGGCTTCCCCCAGCATCTCCCTCCCAAAGGCTGTCACAGATAAGGCGGCGAAAGAAACGAACATGAGACGAGATGTTCTCTGAGCTAATGCAGTGCTCCCACACTGAGGTAGCCCAGCAGAATGAGTGGAGGGACACCATTTCGTAGTACAAGCAGGAGGACAGGCGGGATGCCCGTGAGGACAGGCGGGATGCTCATGAGGACAGGAGGGACGCTCGAGATGAGAGGTGGTGGATGGAAGACCAGCGGGTGATTGAGGCGATGCTTGGGCTACTGCAGGAGCAAACGGACACGCTCCGGCGTCTGGTGGATGTTCTGCAGGAACGGAAGCAGGATGACAGAGCGCCGCTGCAGCCGATCTATAACCGCCCTCCCCCTCCCCCAAGTCCCATAGCCCCCTCACCCAGAGTCCCAAAAACGAGGGGTGGCAGGCTCCGTGCAAACAACCAGTCCACCCCAGCGTACTGCTCAAGTAACAGAAGGCTGCCATTCCCCAAGTTTTGAAGCGTCCTTTCCTTCCCTCCAACCGCACCCCACCCTAGCCTCTGTTCCAGTTCCCTCCCTTTACTGAAAAATCTTGAATAAAAAATACTGTTTTGTTGAACAATGTTGCCTTTATTTTCTTTTCAAAGGAAGGTGTGTTTGAAGGGGGGGAACGGGGTTGGTAATTGGAGAGGATAGGAAATATAAACAGAGTAAAGAAACGGGGGCAGGTTCACCTCAAGGTTAAACAAACGTAAGAGTCACTAGTTACCCTGGTCAGTCTGGAAGCTAGTTTTCAAAGCTTCCCTGATGCGCAGCATGTCCTGCTGTGCTCTTCTAATCGCCCTGGTGTCTGGCTGTGAGTATTCAGCGGCCAGGTGATTTGCCTCAACCTCCCACCCCACCATAAACGTCTCCCCCTTACTCTCACAGAGATTGTGGAGTACACAGCAGGCTGCAATAACAATGATACCCATTGTTGGTTTCGCTGAGATCTGAGCGAGTCAGTAAGCTTCTCCAGCGCCCTTTCAAATGTCCAAAAGCACACTCCACCACCATTCTGCACTTGCTCAGCCTGTAGTTGAAGAGCTCCTTATCACTGTCCAGGGCGCCTGTGTACGGCTTCATGAGCCAGGGCATTAGTGGGTAGGCTGGGTCCCCAAGGATCACTATAGGCATCTCCACATCCCCAACAGTTATTTTCTGGTCCGGGAAGTAAATACCTTCCTGCAGCCGTCTAAACAAACCAGAGTTCCTGAAAACGCGAGCGTCATGAACCTTTCCCGGCCATCCGACGATGTTGGTGAAACGTCCCTTGTGATCCACCAGTGCTTGCAGCACCATTGAAAAGTACCCCTTTCGGTTAATGTACTGGCTGGCCTGGTGGTCCGGTCCCAGGATAGGGATGTCCATTCCGTCTATAGCCCCACCACAGTTAGGGAATCCCATCGCAGCGAAGCCATCTACTATCACCTGCACATTTCCCAGGGTCACTACCTTTGATAGCAGCAGCTCAACGATTGCATTGGCTACTTGCATCACAGCAACCCCCACAGATTTGCCCACTCCAAATTGATTCGCGACTGACCGGTAGCTGTCAGGCGTTGTAAACTTCCAGAGGGCTATGGCCACTCGCTTCTCAGCTGTCAGGGCTGCTCGCATCCTGGTGTCCTGGCGCTTCAGGGCAGGGGACAGCAAGTCACAAAGTTCCAGGAAAGTGGCCTTCCGCATTCGAAAGTTTCGCAGCCACTGCAGCACTATGCGGTCCCACCAGTCTGTGCTTGTTTCCCGGGCCCAGAATCGGCGTTCCACTGTATCAACATGACCCACTGCCACCAGGATGTCCAATTTACGGGGTCCCGTGCTTTGAGAGAGGTCTGTGTCCCTGTCATCGTCACTGTTGTCTCCGCGCTGCCGTAGCCTCCTCGCCTGATTTCTCAACATCTGCCTCTGCATAAAGTGCACGATAAGGCGCAAGGTGTTGACAACGGCCATAACTGCTGCAATGATCTCACCGGGCTCCATGCTCGCGGTGCTGTGGCGTCCGTGCTGTCAATCAAGGGAAAAGGGCGCGAAATGATTGTCTGCCGCCGCTTTCACGGAGGGAGCGGGGGAATGAGGGTTGAATGACGACAGTTACCCAAAACCACCCGCAACGCATTCCTTGCCCCATCAGGCATTGGGGACTCAACCCAGAATTCCAATGGGCAGCAGGGACTGCGGGAACTGTGGGATAGCTACCCACAGTGCACCGCTTGGAATGTCGACGCTTGCCCCGTTACTGTGGACTCACAACGTCGAATTAATGTGCTTAGTGTGAACACACACATTCGACTTTGTAATATCGGTTTCAAAAAATCGGTTTAAGTAAAATTGAACTACTATCATAGTGTAGACATACCCTAAGAAAGAAAGTCTTACTTGGGCAAGATGGCCTGGTAACTGGCAATACGAAATTGGAGACCAGCAGATGAGCAGACCTTGCGGTCCAGCAGATTGAGCTTCTTAGTGTCCAGTCAGGTGGCCTGGAGCGGAAATGTTGCTGGCAGGTGAGCTCAGTTGCAGCTTGCCCCACCAGCGAGTTGGGGGATGGATAGGTGGGTGAAGAGAAAGAGGGAATTAAATAATAGTACACCACCCATTACAGAGTAGGGGCACAAGAAGCCAGGGTCAGCCAAACAGCTTGGGCTGGCTGCATGAAGGCGTTGTGAATAAGGAGGATGGTACAGAGGGTCCGGGGGTTGCAGGATGTCCAGGAATTGGTTTTGTGGAACTTGGACATCTTTGACAGGCAGGTTGAGGGCTGTAGCCATGCGTCAAAGCAAGTCCTGGTACTGCACGTGGTCGTCGGGATGGCAGAGAATGGATGGGATAAGAACGTCATCAGGGGATGAAGAGGTGCCCGTTTGGACCAGAGGGGGTGATGGCGCTGTCGGTGCTGCTGGTGCAGCAGGAGTGGGAATAGTCGGAGGCTCCTCATGCACAGAAGAGGGAGTGGCATGCATTGAAGAAGGGAGATGAGGTGGGTGGAGTGGCATGCCTCGGTTGGGGTTTCAAGCAGTCCAGTAGGGCCAAGCATAGGGGTCGCCAGGCATCGGCAGAGCTTGTGGGTAGAGGAACCAGGGATCAGCTGGTGGAACGTACGTCAGATGGTACGGTTGGTACTGGGGATCTGGGCTGTACAACCGGGCAGGCGAGAAGGCGGTGTCCAGTTCTGAGACCACTCGGATTCTGAAGACAGGTCCAGTAAGGGTGGGGCTATCAGAGCCAGCAGTACCGGTGGTGCAGTGAAGGATGGACAATCCGAGAGAAGCAAGGGTGCATCTGAGAGCGCCCATGGAGAAAGGTGGAGCAGAGCAGAAGGCTGGAGCAGGAGCGGCTCGTCAGTGGGAGACAGCAGACAAAAGGTGCCTGAAGGACCGAGGCGTGGAGGTGAACCAGCATGAGCTCAGCCGTGGGCGTAAGAGGCAGGAGACAGCCAGGTGTACATGGAGCTGCAAGTCCTGATGGTTCTGGATGAGTGGATGGAGCCAGAGGTGATGGTGGCGGATCAGTGGCACCAGTGAGGTGCAGTGATTGGACTTGTGCTCCATGCAAGGCTTCTTCAGATCAGGAGCATCTGGACCAATGTGTGACTTCTCATCTGAGCTGGCACGGCTAGGGGAGGAAACATTGTGCTTGGAGGCGGTCCCCGTCGGGGAGCCCCCTTTATGCCCATGAGCGCGATTCTTGTGTGCACAGTGAACTTTGGCTGGAGGGGCCAGTGCTGGACAGGAAGGGCCCGAGGAGTGCTGGGCATCGCTCTGATGGATCCGTGGTCACCGGATCTGATTGCGCATGTGTGCACATAGCCTCCTCCATGAGGAATTTGCAGAGGCAAAGTTCTCTTGCATCCCGGGTACGAGGCGGGAACAAAAGACAGATGGTGCAGAGGTCGGCAATATGAATCTCACCGAGACAGTAGAGACAGTGCTGGTGCTTGTCATTCACGGCAAAGGAGCGCGGGCAGGAAGCACAGTATTTAAAACCAGCTTGTCAGGGAAAGACCCCCAGAGGAGAGAAAGTGCACTGGAAAGCCCAGCGGAAACCTAAGAACTAAGAGCTATAACTACCTAATGGACAGCTAAGAACTAGAGGAAAACTATAAACAACGAACAGAGAGCAGTGATCTACGAGCACCGAGGAACAGAGATTCCAACTCTGGCCATGCGGCGGGAAGAGGGAACTGGAGCGGTGTCGACCTGTGCAGCCTCTTAAAGCCTCGCACGCGCCACGTGGTCAACTCATGACACACGTGTGGGTCAACGGCCACTACTATGAACAGTTCTGGCTCCAGTGCATGGCGTGCATACGCACCTGCGTTTGGAATCCACATAGGGACTAGCATTTGAAGCAGCAGCACTAGGTTATTGTAAGTAGATTCTAGGAGAGGCTGTTTTGCCTAGTGGATGGAGCAGGGCCCAGCCTAACGATTCCTGGGTTCTAATCCCAGCTCTCCCACTGGCTGAGCAATCTCAGGCTAAAACTCCCAAAAAGGGTTGGTAGTTGGGGTGGGGTGAGAAACCTGGGGCCTGGTTCTCAGAAGCTCCTAGTGCCTCCAACTGCACGTGAGGCCAAGGGGAGCCTACGCCCAGCAGCATCCCTGAAACTCAGACTCAAACTGAGCACCCAGCACTAAAAACAATGTGGCTCCATACCATCTTGGGCCTCAGTTTCCCCATCTTCAAAGGGGAATAACACCAACCCCACAGCTTTATAGAGAACTATGATGGGAGGTGCCAAGGGTTGTTATTAGTTGTTTTCCCAGTTCCTTTAATTAGGTGACTTGCCCAAGGAGCCTGTGGCTGAACCAGGAACTGGAGCTGCATCTCCAGTGTGTCAGCCCAGGACCCTGTCCATGAGATCATCCTCCCTTCCAGCAATAGGGCACTGCTGTGAGGAAGCTCATGCTCTAGGGCAGGGATCTCAAACTCAGATTACCACGAGGGCCACATGAGAACTAGTAAGTTGGCCCGAGGGCCGCATCATTGAAACCTTTTCATACAATGATACAAAAGTATAGTCAAAAATGAAAAAAATGAAGAGTAATATAGTATTCTATTAAAAGTCAATGTATTAACTTTTTAAAAACTGTAATGCAAAGAGGGGTTTTAATAAAATATAAACACTCAGTAAACTGAGTAAACTCAGTAAAATATAAACACTCAGTTTGGAGCTTGGCTGCCAGTGGAGTCGGCACCTATGGCGGGCCGCAGGAAATAACTCTGCGGGCCGCATGTGGCCCGTGGGCCGCGTGTTTGAGACCCCTGCTCTAGGGTCCCACCACCAGCAACTGGGGGAATGACAGGCCTGGTGTCAGAATGACAGGTGTCAGCACCACTGCTTCCCAGATCTCTGTGCTCTGTTGCCAGCCCTGTTCCCCTATGGGTGCAGGGTAGGATTTTGGGGGCAAAAATTGGGGATTGGTCCTGCTTTGAGCAGGGGGTTGGACTAGATGACCTCCTGAGGTCCCTTCCAACCCTGATATTCTATGATTCTATGACAGTACAGCTGGAAACAAAGGCCAGGCTAGAAATCCACAGAGAAAGAAGCTCTGGTCTGTACTTCTGCAGAGCCCAGAGTTCAAGCAGGGTTTACTTTCAGCCAGGAGGAGGAAGGTGCAGATAGGCTGGGAAATGCTGCCACCTCCTGGTTGTTATGCCAGGCACACTGGGTCAAGGGCAGGGGCAGCGCAGATCTCAAGCTCTTTTCTGTCCAAAAGATGGTCAATGGAGCCTCCCTTCTAGGCAAGCACCTGCCAGCCTGCACACACAGACAGGTACGGACAGGCAGAGGGAAGGAGTTTTCCATGCTGTGGAGTGACTCAGTAGTGCAGTGCTGCTGAATAGATTTGGGTTGTCTTTTGTTGAAGATCCTTCTAGTATTAACAGCTAATGAATCCCCCTGCCTAGGGGGAGCGTTAGGGATGCTCAGTGTTAGGGATGTGAGCTTGGTTGGCTTTAACCTTGTACCTTACAAACAGGAGTGAATCTGTTCTACCAAAAAATAAAACCATCAGGATTCTGGCCTGCGTGTCACTTGGCCCACATTGCTAGGCCATGACACTGAGCTTATAGATCAAACCCATAAAGCAAATCTAGGGGGATTCCCTTTACAATGCCATAAACTTCTTCCTTCACTCCTAATAGGAGATCACCTCCAACCAATCATAGCTTCAGAAAGCCCCACCTCCCCCGCAACCTGTTTATGTGAGATGTAAATAAATGTGAGGTGGAAGGGACCTTTGTCATAGCTGATGCTTGAGTGCCCCGATTTTCCCCCACCCTAAAATGTCCCACCCTTGCTATCACATGCACTAGCAGCATTGTAACCACCACACTGGATAGATAGGCTTGGAGGCTTGGAAGGATTTGATTTTTCTCCATGAATGATGGTAAACAGTACACAGACCCATAAAAAAACATTTCCATCAATAATAAATGAAATTTACACATAAGCAAAGTAAAAAAAATGCTGCTTGAGATTAGAGGTTGATTTATGACTATTTACTTCGTATATTTAGCCATGTGATGTAGACAATTCAGGTCTAAATGGTTATAAAGCTTTAACTTTTTGAACCTGAACGTCTGCTGTCATTACATAATTGTCTGACCCGCCATAATTTCCCACAACTGTGAAAATTAAATCAAGAAAAAATTGGGGAGAAAAAACTATAATTTTGCACAATTATGAAAATTTAAATTGACAAAAATCTAAAAAATTGCTTTAAATAAACATTGATATTATCCATCAAAATTATATTTTAAAAAATCAACTTCTGCCAAGCCTATGTATAGGTGTGTTCCCAGCATTCCCACATGATGCTGAACTGGTGACAGCAACTGGAAATGGTAGGCATGAGGGTCTACCCAAGTGGATCCAGCTGCAGAATCAGGGCTGAAGGATTAGTCACAGAATCAATGACTGGGTCTCACCCAGCTGCTTCATTTCATCTTTTCACAATCTGTATTGGAGGAGGAGAAATGGTTGGGGTTCTGTAGTTTAGTAATAGTTGGAAAGTTGATGCAGAGTCAGCATCAGAGCTGGGCCAAGACTGACCCAAAAAAACCAGCCAACATCCATACACATTTGTATTTAATTTGCTTCTGCTTTGTTTGTACTGGGCCAGGACTCATTCTCATGAATATCCTAGCAAGTGAGTTTATTGTGAAGAGCATTAACTGAAACAACTGGGTTTAAGCAAATACTGGGATATCCAATATTCCTGGAGATGGATTCCCTCCTGTGCAAAAGGAGGCCGGGTCTTAGATAATAATAATAATAATACCTTATAGTTAGAGCTCAAAGTGGGCAGTCTCATTATCCCCATTGCACAGATGGGGAAACTGAAGCATGGAAGTGGCTTGCCCATGGTCACTCAGCAAGTCAATAGCAGAGTTGGGACTAGAACCCAGAATTCTCAGCTCAGTGGCTAAGCCACTACTCCAAACTGCCCTGCCCAGTAGTACATCAGCCTCCACTGGCCCCCTGCACAGAGTTGTATTTTGTCTAACCAGCACATCACATCACACCTTTGAAACTGTCAAGACTATTTGCCCCAGAAACATGATTCAGAGTTCATTACATGCATCCAGGAGGGAACGGAAACCTGGCCAGAGACACCAGCGTCCAATCCAACAGCTCAGATTGTCATTGTCGAATCCCCACAAGCTGCCGGCGAATAAGCGACTGAGGGAGGATAATGAGTCGAAATCGTTCAGTGAATAATTTTAGAATCACAAATGCACCAGAGAAAATCATGGTCTATTGGCAGAAAAATGTGAGAGCAGGAAAAGAAGAGCTGACTGAGTGATGAAATCAGATAAACGATCCATTAGTCACCCTAGAGCTAATCAACTTTGAAATATAATACTTAATATTATTACCTATTCAGTTTTATTACAGCAGCATCTAATAATAATACCTAGCTCTCATCTAGCACGTTTCATCAGTTGATCTCAAGGCACTTTACAAAGGAGGTCAGGATTATTATACCCATTTTACAGATGAGAAAATTGAGGCCCAGAACAGGAAGTGACTTGCTCAAGGTCATTGAGCAGGCCAGTGGCAGAGCCAAAACTGGAATCCAGGTGTAGTGAGCCCCAGTCCCGTGCTGTAACCACTAGACCACACTGCCTCCCTCCAATCAAGCATCAGGCCCCTTTGTGTTAGGCGCTGTACAGACAGGTCCCTACACAGTTCTCCACTCACCCAAACCAGGTTCCCTGTCTACATTGCTAATGTTACCAGTCTAGTGTTCCGCTACCTCTCCTCTGCCAGCACCTTTCCTTGCCAGTGAAAGGTTCCAGAAGCAGGGACCTGCTGAAGCCTTTCGCTGCCACATGTAGCTACATGTACTCCACATGCCGCTGCCAGTGGTGTGTAGTCTAGACATAGCCTAAGACTCCTAAATAGCTTTACCTTCATAAATTCAGTACCGCAGCCCCTCTGCGAGGTACACACCTTATACTGCCATTTTACACATGAGGAAACAAGCACAGAGAGATCAGGTGTCTTGGCCAAGGACTTAGAGTATGGCTGGTACAGAGCTGGGAACAGAACCCAGGAGTCCTGACATCTCACCCTGTACTAGCCATCACACCATCCTCCCGCCCATCTGACTCATGAGTGGTAGGGATTGTTTCCAGCACTGCTGCCTGACCACTTCCAACTCTTCTAGGGGAAGATAAGGCCTCGCCTAAGAATTTCACTTGTGAGTTAGGTTCAGCACAGCTGTTAAAAGACAGTAGGCTGAGGGGGAGGTGAATAGCTAGAAATAGGTACTGAGTCATCCAGGAATTTCCCTGAACATCACAGGAACCAATGTTGGATGACACCTGGGTTTGATTTTCTGCCCCAAACCCGTCATGCTCTCCTGGAGAGAGACTCGGCTGTGGCTGGGGAAGCATGAAGAGCTCTCAGGTATACTCCATTTTGGTACCTATAGACAAGACTTCACACTGAGGGAAGGCTGCAATGGAATAGCTGATGGGTCAGCAGCAACTGGCCTCTCTAGCAAGAGGAACACATTGGTCTGATTCCTGAATGTTAGCACCTTCCTAGCTCAGCTTCCAAGACTAAGTCTTGCTTTTAAGGAGCCAACCTATCTCTTAAGTTTAGCGGGTCTCAAACTTTTTTCTAGCGAGGACCACTTCTTAACAGAGATGCACTGGGCACCACCCTTCCCCATTCCTAACTGCATCAGACCCCTGCAGCAGCCAAAATAACTTCTTTCATCGAAAAGTATCTGTGTAAGCAGAGTCAGGATAAGTCCACTCTGACATCTGGTGGTGAGTTGTGGCAAGTTGTGGAAAAGAACTTTAGAGGCTGCCCTCATTTACATAGGCACACCCACCCTGCCTAGCATGAGCCCATAGCAGCCCAAATGGTACTTTGGGCTGCTGTAGGATCCCCAGTTTTCTGTTATTGGGGCAGGAAGAATAAACTGTTATTATACTGATTATGTGAATCAAGGACAGTGGAACTGTACTTGGCCTTTTGTTATGGGAGGAGGACCCAGATAGCTCAGTGGTTTGAGTGTTGGCCTGCTAAACCCAGGGTTGTGAGTTCAATCCTTGATGGGGCCATTTAGGGATCTGGGGCAAAAATCTGTCAGGGGACAGTACTTGGTCCTGCTAGTGAAGGCAGGGGACTGGACTCAATGACCTTTCAAGGTAGTTCTAGGAAATTGGCATATCTCCATTATAAAAAAAAAATCACCTAAGCAGCACTCACTAGGCAAGGGACATGGGTTCCAAAACCCAGGGAATTGAGAGAGAGGTTGTGGGACAAGTATTTGTACCTGGTTGCATAGGCCCCTTCTGAGGGCTCTGAATGCCAATTGCACTGTCTACTCTCTCCACTGTGGAATATCAGAGCTAATTTTGATTCTATTAGGAGTCTAGTTACAGGCTGCTGAACTGGATTAACTTTGGGCCAAGGATGCACCTGCACTGAGGCCCCCTACTACAAGCTGAGATCACTGAGAGCTGTGTTATGTAGTGGGGGGGCCTGAAGATATATTGCTGAGCAGCTGGTGGAGTGGCTTGTAGGATGGCTGGTGGAGCAGCTTGCAGTGAAGGCTGCAGCAGAACCCCACAGAGAGGCGGGACGGTCGGCCTTGAACCCTTTTACCTTCCCCCCCATTTCTATTGGGGGGGGGAGGGGCTCTGCAGATGAACTTTTGAACTCTGGGGCTGCACTGACCAGGGACAGAGACTTTTGGGTGCTGGACTTTGGGGTTGTTGGACTTTTGGGACTTTGGGTGCTTTTGGGACTTTTGGATTGCTGGACTCAAGAACCAAAGGGAGAGGACACGGCCCAATTTGCTGGGGTGGGTCTTGTTGCTCATGGTTTGGTTATGAATCCTGTTTGTGGTGTTTTCCCAACCTAATGCTGCATTGTTTCTCTCTGTCATTAAAAGGCTTTTGCTACACTCATACTCTGTGCTCGCGAGAGGGGAAGTATTGCCTCTTAGAGGTGCCCGGGGAGGGTGATATATATTTGTCCCAGGTCACTGGGTGGGGGCTCGAGCCGGTTTTGCATTGTGTTATTGGAACGGAACCCCTAGATACTGAACCCAGCCTTTGTTGCTGCAAACTCTGACGGGCAGAAGGGTTACATGTGTGTGCCTTTTTAGCTGTCTTTAGTGAGTCAAGCACTCTGTCCTTTCTGAAGAGTTAATAGCAAACCATCTCCTGCTCTCCATTCTAGCTCCTGCTCCATTATCTCCTCAGGAAGCAAGGAGAACAACTAACATCAATGGTCCCCATTAGAACTGAGTTTCATTAACTTTAAATGGGCCAACTGCATCTGAAATGTATGGGGGGCTTCTGACATATTACTGTGGCTCTTTGGCAATGTACATTAATAAATTCTGGCTCCTTCTCTGGCTCAGGTTGGCCACCCGTGGTTTAGACCCAATAAATCCTGCATCTTGGCAGGGGTTAGACTAGGGCCCTTCTAGTCCTATGATTCTATCCCTTTCTCATGGCCCTGACACAAGGAAGAAAGGAGAGCAGTAGAACAGAGACCCTGGCCTTCAGAAAAGCAGACTTTGACTCCCTCAGGGAACTGATGGGCAAGGTCCCCTGGGAGAATAACATGAGGGGGAAAGGAGTCGAGGAAAGCTGCCTGTATTTTAAAGAATCCTTATTGAGGTTGCAGGAACAAACCATCCCGATGTGTAGAAAGAAAAGTAAATATGGCAGGCGACCAGCTTGGCTTAACAATGAAATCCTTGCTCGTCTTAAACACAAAAAAGCAGCTTACAGGAAGTGGAAGATTGGACAAATGACCAGGGAGGAGTATATAAATATTGTTCAGGCATGCAGGAGTGAAATTAGGAAGGCCAAATCACACTTGGAGTTGCAGCTAGCCGGAGATGTTAGGAGTAACAAGAAGGGTTTCTTCAGGTATGTGAGCAACAAGAAGAAAGTCAAGGAAAGTGTGGGCCCCTTGCTGAATGAGGGAGGGAACCTAGTGACAGAGGATGTGGAGAAAGCTAGTGTACTCAATGCTTTTTTTGCCTCTGTCTTCACAGACAAGGTCAGCTCCCAGGCGGCTGCACTCCGCAGCACGGTATGGGGAGGAGGTGACCAGCCCTCTGTGGAGAAAGAAGTAGTTCGGGACTATTTAGAAAAGCTGGACGAACACAAGTCCATGGGGCCGGACGCACTGCATCCGAGGGTGCTAAAGGAGTTGGCCGATGTGATTGCAGAGCCATTGGCCATTATCTTTGACAAATCATGGCAATCGGGGGAGGTCCCGGATGACTGGAAAAAAGCTAATGTAGTGCCCATCTTTAAAAAAGGGAAGAAGGAAGATCCGGGGAACTACAGGCCAGTCAGTCTCACCTCAGTCCCTGGAAAAATCATGGAACAGATCCTCAAGGAATCAATTCTGAACCACTTAAAGGAGGGGAAAGTGATCAGGAACAGTCAGCATGGATTCACCAAGGGCAAGTCATGCCTGACTAACCTAATTGCCTTCTATGATGAGATAACTGGCTCTGTGGATGAGGGGAAAGCAGTGGATGTGCTATTTCTTGACTTTAGCAAAGCTTTTGATACAGTCTCCCACAGTGTTCTTACCAGCAAGTTAAGGAAGTATGGGCTGGATGAATGGACGGTAAGGTGGATAGAAAACTGGCTGGATGGTCGTGCCCAACGGGTAGTGATCAATGGCTCCATGTCTAGTTGGCAGCCGGTATCAAGTGGAGTGCCCCAAGGGTCGGTGCTGGGGCCGGTTTTGTTCAATATCTTCATCAACGATCTGGAGGATGGTGTGGACTGCACCCTTAGCAAGTTTGCAGATGACACTAAACTGGGAGGAGTGGTTGATACGCTGGAGGGTAGGGACAGGATACAGAGGGACCTAGACAAATTAGAGGATTGGGCCAAAAGAAATCTGATGAGGTTCAACAAGGACAAGTGCAGAGTCCTGCACTTAGGACGGAAGAATCCCATGCACTGCTACAGACTAGGGACCGAATGGCTGGGCAGCAGTTCTGTAGAAAAGGACCTAGGGGTTACAGTGGACGAAAAGCTGAATATGAGTCAACAGTGTGCCCTTGTTGCCAAGAAGGCTAACGGCATTTTGGGCTGTATAAGTAGGGGCATTTCCAGCAGATCGAGGGACGTGATTATTCCCCTCTATTCGGCACTGGTGAGGCCTCATTTGGAGTACTGTGTCCAGTTTGGGGCCCCACACTATAAGAAGGATGTGGATAAATTGGAAAGGGTCCAACGGAGGGCAACAAAAATGATTAGGGGGCTGGAGCACATGACTTATGAGGAGAGGCTGAGGGAACTGGGATTGTTTAGCCTGCAGAAGAGAAGAATGAGGGGGGATTGGATAGCTGCTTTCAACTACCTGAAAGGGGGTTCCAAAGAGGATGGATCTAGACTGTTCTCAGTGGTAGAAGATGACAGAACAAGGAGTAATGGTCTCAAGTTGCAGAGGGGGAGGTTTAGGTTGGATATTAGGAAAACCTTTTTCACTAGTAGGGTGGTGAAGCACTGGAATGGGTTACCTAGGGAGGTGGTGGAATCTCCTTCCTTAGAGGTTTTTAAGGTCAGGCTTGACAAAGCCCTGGCTGGGATGATCTAATTGGGGTTGGTCCTGCTTTGAGCAGGGGATTGGACTAGATGACCTCCTGAGGTCCCTTCCAACCCTGAGATTCTATGATTCTTCCAACCCTGAGATTTTATGATTCTACGCTTTGCATGTACGAGGCCCTGGGTTCAATCCCCAGCATCTCCAAACTTCTCTTTGGGGGTTGGACTAGATGACCTCCTGAGGTCTCTTCCAACCCTGAGATTCTATGATTCTATGACTTAAATAAGCGTCGTGTGGGTCACCTGCTGGCATGGGCTTGTTGCAGGGCTTGAACCCGTGGGACTTAGGTATGTAAGTCCCCTGAGGAGAATGGGGTCGGGGTGGAGGGTAAACCGCCCAGCCCAACAGCTAACTAACTACTAACTAGACCTACAATAGCTAAGAACTAAACAACTACCAAATACAAACAGTCCGAAAGAAAAGCTAGGGAAACATGGAGAACTTAAGTATCAGAGCGGTAGCCATGTTAGTCTTGATCTGTAGAAGTGACAAAGAGTCCTGTGGCACCTTATAGACTAACAGAGATATTGGAGCATAAGCTTTCGTAGGTGAATACCCACTTCATCGGATGCAAGCAGTGGAAATGTCCAGGGGCAGATATAAATGTGCAAGGAAGAGTCAGGCTAGAGATAACGAGGTTAGCTCAATCAGGGAGGGTGAGGCCCTCTTCTAGCAGTTGAGGTGTGAACACCAAGGGAGGAGAAACTGCTTTTGTAGTTGGCTAGCCATTCATAGTCTTTCTTTAATCCTGAGCTGATGGTGTCAATTTGCAAATGAACTGAAGCTCAGCAGTTTCGCTTTGGAGTCTGGTCTTGAAGTTTTTTTGCTGCAGGATGGCTACCTTTAAATCTGCTATTGTGTGTCCAGGGAGATTGAAGTGTTCTCCTGCAGGTTTTTGTATATTGCCATTCCTTGTATCTGATTTGTGTCCATTTATCCTTTTGCGTAAGGACTGTCCAGTTTGGCCGATGTACATGGCAGAGGGAAATTGCTGGCTCATGATGGCGTATATTACATTGGTGGATGTGCAGGTGAATGAACCGGTGATGGTGTGACTGATCTGGTTAGGTCCTGTGATGGTGTCCCTGGTGTAGATATGTGGGCAGAGTTGGCATCGAGGTTTGTTGCATGGATTGGTTCACGAGTTAGAGTTATTATGGTGCGGTGTGCAGTTGCTGGTGAGAATATGCTTCAGGTTGGCAGGTTGTTTGTGGGCGAGGGCTGGCCTGCCTCTCAAGGCATGTGAAAGTGAGGGATCATTGTCCAGGATGGGTTGTAGATCACTGATGATCCGTTGGAGAGGTTTTAGCTGAGGACTGTAAGTGATGGCCAATGGAGTTCTGTTGGTTTCTTTCTTCGGCTTGTCTTCATAGAATGATAGAATCTCAGGGTTGGAAGGGACCTCAGGAGTTCATCTAGTCCAACCCCCGGCTCAAGCAGGACCAACCCCAACTAAATCATCCCAGCCAGGGCTTTGTCAAGACTGACCTTAAAAACTTCTAAGGAAGGAGATTCCACCACCTCCCTAGGTAACCCATTCCAGTGCTTCACCACCCTTCTAGTGAAAAAGTTTTTCCTAATATCCAACCTAAACCTCCCCCTCTGCAACTTGAGACCATTACTCCTTGTTCTGTCATCTTCTACCACTGAGAACAGTCTAGATCCATCCTCTTTGGAACCCCCTTTCAGTTAGTTGAAAGCAGCTATCAAATCCCCCCTCATGCTTCTCTTCTGCAGGCTAAACAATCCCAGTTCCCTCAGTCTCTCCTCATAAGTCATGTGCTCCAGCCCACTAATCATTGCTGTTGCCCTCCGCTGGACTCTTTCCAATTTATCCACATCCTTCTTGTAGTGTGGGGCCCAAAACTGGACACAGTACTCCAAATGAGGCCTCACCAGTGCCGAATAGAGGGGAATAATCACGTCCCTCGATCTGCTGGAAATGCCCCTACTTATACAACCCAAAATGCCATTAGCCTTCTTGGCAACAAGGGCACACTGTTGACTCATATTCAGCTTTTCGTCCACCGTAACCCCTAGGTCCTTTTCTGCAGAACTGCTGCCCAGCCATTCGGTCCCTAGTCTGTAGCAGTGCATGGGATTCTTCCGTCCTAAGTGCAGGACTCTGCACTTGTCCTTGTTGAACCTCATCAGATTTCTTTTGGCCTACTCCTCTAATTTGTCTAGGTTCCTCTGTATCCTATCCCTACCCTCCAGCGTATCAACCACTCCTCCCAGTTTAGTGTCATCTGCAAACTTGCTAAGGGTGCAGTCCACACCATCCTCCAGATCGTTGATGAAGATATTGAACAAAACCGGCCCCAGCACCGACCCTTGGGGCACTCCACTTGATACCGGCTGCCAACTAAACATGGAGCCATTGATCACTACCCGTTAAGCACGACCATCCAGCCAGTTTTCTATCCACCTTACAGTCCATTCATCCAGCCCATACTTCTTTAACTTGCTGGCAAGAATACTGTGGGAGGCTGTATCCAAAGCTTTGCTAAAGTCAAGAAATAGTATATCCACTGCTTTCCCCTCATCCACAGAGCCAGTTATCTCATCATAGAAGGCAATTAGGTTAGTCAGGCATGACTTGCCCTTGGTGAATCCATGCTGACTGTTCCTGATCACTTTCCCCTCCTTTAAGTGGTTCAGAATTGATTCCTTGAGGACCTGTTCCATGATTTTTCCAGGGACTGAGGTGAGACTGACTGGCCTGTAGTTCCCCGGATCTTCCTTCTTCCCTTTTTTAAAGATGGGCAGTACATTAGCTTTTTTCCAGTTATCTGGGATCTCCCCCGATTGCCATGATTTTTCAAAGATAATGGCCAATGGCTCTGCAATCACATTGCAGCAAGAGGCTTCTGGGTACACGTCTGGCCCTGTTGATGTTTCCTTATTTCCTCATGTGGGTATCGTAGTTTTGAGAATGCTTGGTGAAGATCTTGTAAGTGTTGATCTCTGTCTGAGGGGTTGGAGCAAATGCGGTTGTACCTCAGCGCTTGGCTGTAGACAATGGATCATGTGGTGTGTCTGGGATGGAAGCTGGAGGCATGTATGTAGGCATAGAGGTTGGTGGGTTTTCAGTATAGGGTAGTGTTAATGTGACCATCATTTATTTGCACTGTGGTGTCCAGGAAGTGGACCTCCTGTGTAGACTGGTCCAGGCTGAGGTTGATGGTGGGGTGGAAGCTGTTGAAATCGTGGTGGAGTTCTGCCAGAGTTTCTTTCCCATGGGTCCAGATGACGAAGATGTCATCAATGTAGCGTAGATAGAGAAGGGGCGTGAGTGGACGAGAGCTGAGGAAGCGTTGTTCCAGGTCAGCCATAAAAATGCTGGCATTTTGTGGGGCCATGCGGGTGCCCATAGCAGTGCCACTGGTCTGGAGGTATATATTGTCACCAAATTTGAAATAATTGTGCGTGAGGATAAAATCACAGAGTTCAGCAACCAGTTGTGCTGTGGCTTCATCAGGGATACTGTTCCTGACAGCTTGTATCCCATCTGTGTGTGGGATGTTTGTGTAGAGAGCCTCTACATCCATGGTGGCTAGGATGGTGTGTTCTGGAAGATTACCAATGCATTGTAGTTTTCTCAGGAAATCAGTGGTGTCACGGAGATAGCTGGGAGTGCTGGTGGCATAGGGTCTGAGTACAGAGTCCACATATCCGGACAGTTCTTCAATGAGAGTGCCAATGCCCGAGATGATGGGGTGTCCAGGATTTCCAGGTTTGTGGATCTTGGGTCGTAGGTAGAATAACCCCGGTCGGGGCTCTAAGGGTATGTTGATTTGTTCCTGTGTTAGTGTAGGGAATGTCCTGAGTAGATGGTGGAGAACTTGTTGAGCAAGTTCCAACGACCATCACGGGTGGTAAGAAGGAACTCAGGAGGCACCGGATTGGCAGGGTCATATATTGAGCACCATGAAGGTGCCACTCCAGGAGGCTCTACAGCCAACCAGACGGGTGCTGCTAGGAGAAAACTTTCTGACGACTGTGCACATGATGGAATTGATATGAGCAAGCACTCAAAGAACTACTTCTAAGGGTAACTAACCATAACAACAACTATCTACAACTATACTACAAGTTCTACAAGTTTCGTACGAACAGAGAATGAGACAACACTAGCTGAAGCAGCAGACTTTCCAGCACCATCACTGGCAGCAAGAAGGAACTGAGGGTGTGGGGAGCCGACAGTGCCCCTTATACCATGACATGTGCACGCTGCTTCAGGGGACGCCAGAGCTGATCTCCTACGGATACTGCTGAGGGAAAAACTTCCAACACCAGTGCATGTGGCGAGCACACCCACCTAATATGGAATGGACATGAGCAAGCACTCGAAGAAGAAAGGGATACATAAGACAGAAAATATAATGCCACTATATAAATCCATAGTAAGCCCACATCTTGAATACTGTATGCAGTTCTGGTTGCCCCATCTCAAAAAAGATATATAAGAATTGGAAAATGTTACAGAGAAGAGCAACACAAATTATAAAGAATGTGGAACAGTTTCCATATGAGAAGAAATTAAAAAGACTGGGACTGTTCAGCTTAGAAAAGAGGTGACTAAGGGGTGATATGATAAAGGTCTAGAAAATCATGAATGGTGTGGAGAACATGAATAGGGAAATGTTATTTACCCCTTCACATAACACAAGAGCCAGGGGTCATCCAATAAAATTAATAGACACCAGGTTTAAAACAAACACAAGGAAGTTCTTCACACAACGCACAATGTGTTGCGAGGAGATGTTGTGAAGGTCAAAAGTGTAACTGGCTTCAAAAAAACATTACATAAGTTCATGGATAGGTCCATTAATGGCTATTAGACAAGATGGTCAGGGACGCAACCCCATGCCCCCGGTGTCCCTAAGCCTCTGACTGCCAGCTGCTAGACTGAACGACAAGGGATGGATCACTCAACAATTACCCTGTTCTGTTCATTCCCTTTGAAGCACCTGGCATTGGGTGGAAAACAGGATGCTGGGCTAGATGGAGGCCTTCTTATATTTTAGATGCAGTCGCACAAACACAGTTGACAAACATTAGTGTTGTGACACACTGCCATGTGGATGATGCTCAGTCATGTTGGTTGTAAACAGGTCAGCTGAGTGCCATGACTTGGTTACTAAACCACAGCTGTACTTTGCAGTGTAGACAGAACATTCAGCACACAGGGCTTTTATAGCTGGTTCTGCTATATTACACCCTGTGCTGATCATCATATGCCCCCTTCCCCCCATGCCTACCAGCTTCTAGGCAAATCCAGAGCGCTAACAAGATACAGTTTGCTTTCCACATCTTACTTTAAGTCACTTACCCATCTCCCATTACCACTGTAATCCTTCTGCTATTTTCTCCCTTCCTGTTTACTGTAGTTAGTCACAAGCCCGACTATACTTGCATTGGCTTCATTGTCTAATGGATCAACCCAACAAAACTACACACGTCTACAACCACCAAGTCAGGGAACCCCGTTACAACACGCCATGGCTGTCCCCTGATCTCTTTATCACTGTTACATGTTATGCAGCAGATGGGACCTAGCCATAGCTGGGTAATTGGGCAGAGGCTAGGACAATCTGGGGTTTTTAGATGAGGTTATGGGGGCAGAGTTTGGTCTGGTCTACACTATTGTTTTTAACCCTGCTGTTTCCAGGTCTTCTGGCCTGGTTAGAGTTGAAGCACAGATAGAGCCTTAAGACACTAAGTCCTAGATCCTCAAAGGAACATAGGAGCCTATATAGAAGCCAACAAAATCCCATTGGTTTCAATGGGAGTTAAGCACCTAAATACCTTTGGGAATTTAGATCTAAAGTGTTAGTGGGACCCAGCCCAATCACCAGTTCTTATCTTCAGTTGCTCACAGCTCTGTGGAGTTTTTCTCAAATCCCTTGAGAACGCATGCCATCATCTTTCATCCTTTTTGCTATTCCACATACTGATGCTACTTTGGGGATGACTTTCCTAACATTTTAAGCTTGTTGGGGGAAAAGCACTGTTCACACCAATAGTGTAACTAATTAAAACTTTAATAAGAACATTTTAGGACAATATATTAGCATCTTATTCAAGCACAGAGCATTAGTAAAGCAGATGGAACAGGATAGTATAATGACCAATTACGGTGTCCTGGGGCACAGGTAGTCTGCTTCTGTCATCATCAGATCCATACTGGTTCCAATCTGGTGTAAAACCTGTGTTGCTCCACCCCCCCTGTGTTAAACATACATCCTTTATACTTTGTCTCAGAACATCCCGTTAAAAGGTGTAAATTATTAAAGCTATCTCATCTAGAAACATTCCATTCTAAATATATTTTCTAATAATTTTGGTGTTAGCAGAGTAAGTAAAATGTGATACCTCCTGGTCTATTTTCTTAAACTATGTCTTAATTATTTCTTACAATAGCTGCCTTATTGTTACTTATCTGCTTCTTCTGGCCTTGGAGTTGTTGACTAGTTTTGTCCAGTCTTTATCCACCCTAGAAAGCTCTATATCTGGCTAGCAAATCATACGTTTGTCTGTTTGCTTCACTTGTATCTACACAGACCAAGAATCCACTGTAGATAAGACACAAACACAACCTTTGAAAGCTGTCAAGACACTTACAGAAAGCAGAAAAGTTTCCTTTTACATTTTCTTATAACAATATATAATATCTGCTTATCTAACTTTAGTTAATACACATTCGTTGAACAGTTCATTGTACATTTCTTTACACGCTCACTTTGCAGATATAAATGGGTACAGAAGGCAGGGGAGAATCAGGCCCTTTGTCTTTGAAGAGTAGAGATACGCTGCAGGCAAAGGGCAAGTAGATCAGCCTGTTTGTACTATATTTAGGTCACTAGCTATACCCCAGGGACCCCACCTCAACCTAAGCTATCAGCTGTATCACACAAATTCCTCTCCCTCCAGGCTAGCTACAGGGCATCGTGTTGTGGCTCATCATAGCGTGTTGCAGTGTCAATGCTCTAGGCTAGAGGTGCCATAGCAAGCCTAGCAAAGAGTGCTAGAACAAGGAATGCTGGGACACAGAGAGCAGTAAGACCAACATGGCTTGGTTTGGGGTTCCTCAGTGAGCAGAGGTGGTGGGCTGGAGATCATAGAATCATAGAATCATAGAATCTCAGGGTTGGAAGGGACCTCAGGAGGTCATCTAGTCCAACCCCCTGCTCAAAGCAGGACCAAACCCAATTAGATCATCCCAGCCAGGGCTTTGTCAAGCCTGACCTTAAAAACATCTAAGGAAGGAGATTCCACCACCTCCCTAGGTAACCCATTCCAGTGCTTCACCACCCTACTAGTGAAAAAGGTTTTCCTAATCTCCAACCTAAACCTCCCCCTCTGCAACTTGAGACCATTACTCCTTGTTCTGTCATCTTCTACCACTGAGAACAGTCTAGATCCATCCTCTTTGGAACCCCCTTTCAGGTAGTTGAAAGCAGCTATCAAATCTCCCCTCATTCTTCTCTTCTGCAGGCTAAACAATCCCAGTTCCCTCAGCCTCTCCTCATAAGTCATGTGCTCGAGCCCCCTAATCATTTTTGTTGCCCTCCGTTGGACTCTTTCCAATTTATCCACATCCTTCTTGTAGCGTGGGGCCCAAAACTGGACACAGTACTCCAAATGAGTACTGAGATGAGTTCAAGAGTTGGTGTTTAGGAGAGTCAATGAATAAACATGAAAACTCTCAATGATTATGCAGAGCTGAGAGCTTTGATCTCTGGTCTTCTTTGATGTCACAGCACCAGCAGATGCACATTAATGACATTATGTTAAAGCCAGCCCCTTCAGGAAAACCCACAGCGCAGCCCTGGTCGCTGCCATTCATCTCTCAGCCTCTGCGTTTGTGTACAACAGACAGACACAGCTTTTCAATTAACCAGCAGCAACAAAACCTTTCCTGCCCAGGCTGGCATCAGCAGAAGCAAGGCCAGGAAAATTCTCTCCATTACTCTGGTTTTGCCTACACAATGCCCCCCTTCTTAAGAACCCCTCTGTAGCACAGCACACTGATTTTATAGTAGATTCTGATTTAGATAGCAGTTTAGGCTGGTACTTTTCAAAGGAGCCTATGGGCATGAGGCACCTACCTCCCATTGAAATTCAGAGGGAGTTGGGGACCTGACTCCTTTGAAAACCAAAGCCTTAGTCCTTCTGTGACCGAGCAGAGATATTAATGTTTCTAAGGGTATGAACATAAGAACGGCCAGACTGGGTCAGACCAAAGGTCCATCTAGCCCAGTATCCTGTCTTCCAACAGTTGCCAATGCCAGGTGCCCCAGAGGGAATGAACAGAACCGAGAATCATCAAGTGATCCATCCTGTTGCCCATTCCCAGACTCTAGCAAATAGAGGCTAGGAACACCATCCCTGCCCACCCTGGCTAACGGCTGAACCTGTCATTGATGAACCTATCCTCCACGAATGTATCTAGGTGTTGTTTTTTTGAACCCTGTTATAGTCTTGGCCTTCACAACATCCTCTGGCAAGGCGTTCCACAGGTTGACTGTGCATTGTGTGAAGAAATACTTCAGTTTGTTTTAAACCTGTTGCCTATTAATTTCATTGGGTGATCCCTAGTTCTTGTGTTATGAGTAAATAACACTTCCTTATTTACTTTCTCCACACCAGTCATGATTTTCTAGATCTTTATCATCTCACTCCTTAGTCATCTCTTTTCCAAGATGAAAAGTTCCAGTTTTATTAATTTCTCCACAGATGGAAGCCATTCCATACTCCTAATCATTTTGGTTGCCCTTTTCTGAACCTTTTCCAATTCCAATATATATTTTTTTGAGATGAGACAACCACATCTGCACGCAGTATTCAAGATCTCTTTCTTGAGTGGTAACAGCTAATTTAGACCCCATCATTGTATATGTATAGTTGGGATGATGTTTTCCAATGTGCATTACTTTGCATTTATCAGCACTGAATTTCATCTGCCATTTTGTTGCCCAGTCTCCCAGTTTTGTGAGATCTTTTTGTAGCTCTTTGCAGTCTGCTTTGGACGTCACTATGCCTACACTACAGCAGCATGGTTATGGCACTGCAGCTGTGGCACCATAGCATAGATCAGGGGTTCTCAAACTTCATTGCACCGTGACCCCCTTTTGCCAACAGAATTACTACACGACCCCAGGATGGGGGGGCCGAAGCTGAGCCCGCCCAAGCCCTGCTGTCCCAGGCGAGGGGGCCAAAGCCCTTCAGCCCGAGGCATGGGGCCTATAACCTGAGCCCCACCTCCCAGGGCTGAAGCCCTCGGGCTTCGGCCCTAGACGGTGGGGCTCGGGCTTCAGCTTTGGGCCCAGCAAGTCTCAGCCAGTCCTGGTGACCCTATTAAAATGGGGTCGTGACCCACTTTGGGGTCCCAACCCACAGCATGAGAGCCGCTGGCATAGATGCTTCCTACATTGGCAGAAGGGTTTTTGCATTGATATGGTTAATCCACCTCTCAGAGAGGCAGCACCTTGGTTGATGGGATTTTTCCTCTGACCTCGCTCTATCTACAGCAGGGGTTAAGTTGACCTAACTATGGTGTACAGGACATGAAATTTTGCACAATCCAGAGTGATATAGATAGGTTGATCTCATTTAAAATGTAGACCAGACCTACGTGCTAGGTCAAATTTACATCACATTTAACAGATCAGCCTGCCCTAGTCAGCACTGCCAACTCTGAGCAAGTTGTCTTAGGCAATATAGAGTTGAAGGAAGAGTAGGGAAGTGTCTTCTCTGCACTGAAACCAATGTGGGAAAGCTTGACTGAAGCCATAAGGGAGAACAAATTAATTAGAACATGTGCCTGAGCACCGATGTTCTCACATCTGTCTGGTTGAAGATTAGAATTTAGAACCAGAATGTTCTACCTGTGTAACTTTGCCACCTAGCGATTGTAATGAAAGCAGCAGCTTGTGAAATTTTGATTTTGGGGTTCCACACACACACAAAAGTAGATGGCAGAATTGAGTGTGATTAAAGAAATAAAACTGCTAAGGCCCAGTCACCCTACTCTTCATCACTTCAGTTTATTCAGACCACACTCCACCTTAGAGAGTTTCAGATACAAAGTGCTTCTATGTAATAGCATAGGACAAATGCTCTCTCCCAAGTTAAGTGTTGCCTAGGTGACATGCTGGCTGTGCTCTGGATACCTTTTCAATCACTTGTGGAGAGCAGACATGTTGGCCCCAACTGTGGCTATGTCTACAGTACGAGCGAGGGGTGTGATTTCCCAGCTCATGTATGCACACTTACGAGAGCCCTCATTGAGCTAGTGCGAGTACACACAGCAGTGTAGCCAAGACACAAGTGGGTTTGTATGTGGCATGGCTCAGCTGTGCCCCCACTACCGCTACCCGTGCTACTATAGCTACCTTAGACTCGTGCTAGAGTGCATACAGAAACAGGGGAATTACACAAGGTAGGAGTGTGGTCTCTATGGTTCCCAGAAATGACTAACGCTCAAGTCATACCTGCCAGGAAGGGTTAATTCAACTATAGTTCTCTCCAACTTCCAGATGGACTCTGTCGTGGAAGGGACTCACCTGACCTACTGCAGGGGGATCTGGCAGTGGGCCCAGAGAGAGGGTTACTCACCTTGTGCAGTACCTGAGGTTCGTTGACATGTGTCCACCTGTAGGTGCTCCATTTTAGGTGACTGTGCTCCTGCATCTCTAGTCAGAGAATTTCAAAAGCAGTACCTGGCTGGGCCCCACGCGCTCTCCTCATCTCACGCCTGCAACTGCAGTTAACTAGCACTGAGCAGCCCCCCTCACCCCAAGTTCCTTCTCTACTGTGGAGGACTTAGAACTCCAAAGTAGAGGGGATGGGGGTGGCTAATGGAGCACCGACATGGACACATCTCAAAGAACCTGTTACCGCGCAAGGTGAGTAACCCTCTTTTATTTAAGTGATGTCCCTGTGGGTGGCTCCACTTTAGGTGATGGCGGAGCAGTGCCTGGCAGGGGGAAGGAGGGGCTTTGGAGTTAGGTCTGTAATTGACGATAAGCCTGTGTGTCCCAGCCAAGTGTCGGATGCTGAGTCCTGGTCAATGACATAGTGTTGAATGACTGTGTGAGATGATGTCCAACTAGATGACAGTGATAGGCATGTTATTCAAGAAGACTACGGATGTGACTATTGATCTGGTGGAGCGTGTTCTGACCTGTGATGGGGACTGTAGCTCATGTTGACAATAGCAAAGTTGGATGCAACCTGAAATCCATTTGGAAAGTGTCTGCTTAGATAGGGGTCTGCCTTTAGACTGCTCCGTAGTGGAGATAAATAATTTAGGAGTTTTTCTGAATGGTTTGGTCCTTTTACGATAAAATGCTATTGTCCTTCTGACATCCAGGTTGTGGAATGCTGCCTTTTGTCTGTTCTTGTGAAGTTTAGGGAAGATGGAGGGTAGGTCGAGGTGGAATGAAGAAGGGACTTTCGGTAAAAATGTTGAAAGTAGTCGTAGGGTGACCTTATTCTTGAAGAGGATTGTATACGGTGGGTAGGTATGCCATGAGGGCCCCGAATTCTACATGTCTTGTGGACATGATGGCAATGAGAAATGTTACTTTCATGGAAAGGTGCACTATCGAGCACATAGCCAAAGGTTAGAATGGGGGCACTTGTGAGAGATTGAAGCACTAACTTGAGGTCCCATGGAGGAGTTGGGATAGAGGTTACATACACCCTATAGATGTACAAAGTCTGAAACTCCATCCACTTGTGGAAGAAAACGAGCTTTCACTCTGAGTTTGTTAGCAACAAGTCAGAGACAGTTTATGGTGGAAGGTTGTGATCACTGACAGGTGGTGTACCCTGAGTGAGCTCATTGATAAACTTGATTTCTTAAGCTGAAGTATGTAGTCCAGGACTATCAATAGGGTAGAGGCGGTGGCTTCGATTTGTTTAGGCTTGTCTACAGTGGCAAGTTGTGTCACCAAAACCTGCATTTTGGTGACAAAACAGCAAGAGTGTACACACTACAATGGGACTTTTGTCACGAAAAACACCCAGTTTTGGCGACAAAAAACTTCCACCCCTACGAGAGACTTTTGTCTTTTCCCTCCCTTTATTGTTGACAAACAGCCAGTGTAGACACTGCTGATTGTTTTGGCCACAGCACTGGCTTCCACCAGTATCCCACAATGCCTGCCCTGTGGGATACTGGTGTCTGCTGGTGTTTTGATCTCTGCTGTCCTGCAGGCATGCACCCCTCCCCTTTCAAAGCTCCGGGAAGTATCTGTACTGCTCCATTTGGGGAACAAACAGAGCAAATCATTGGAATGCTCCTGTTCTGCCCGGTACTAGGGGCACAGCCGCAGGCAGACTGTTGCTGCAGTGGGACGGGGACAGACTGCTGTGCTGCATTGCCATTCCAGAGCTCACAGAGCTTCTCAGGGTTCCCTCCCCACTCTGAACTCTAGGGTACAGACGTGGGGACCCGCATGAAAGACCCCCTAAGCTTATTTCTACCACCTTAGGTTAAAAACTTCCCCAAGGTACAAAATCTCACCTGTACCCTGAGAAAAGGTAATCGCTGCCACCACCAAGTGATTTAAACAAGAACCAGGGAAAAGGACCACTTGGAGTTCCCCTTCCCCCCAAGATATCCCCTCAAGCCCGTACACCCCCTTTCCTGGGGAGGCTTGAGAATAATCTCCTAACCAGTTGGTTACAAAGTGATCAAAGACCCAACCCCTGGGTCTTAGACCAATGGAAAAACAATCAGGTTATTAAAAGAAGGATTTTATTAAAACAAGAAAGGTAAAAATCATCTCTGTAAAATCAGGATGGTAAATATTTTACAGGGTACTCAATTTCCAAACTCAGAGGGATTCCCCCTCTGGGCAAAACCTTAAAGTTACATAAAATCAGGAACAATACCTCCCTTTTAACACAGGGAAAACATCACAAGCAAAACAGAACAACACCTATTTAATATTGGAGGTTTGGTGGAGGTTGGGTTGGAGGAGATTGATTTCTTTCCGGTCCCTCTTTTAATCCCAAGAGATAACACAGACACCAAACAAAGAGCACACACCAAATCTTTCCCCCGCCCAAGATTTGAAAGTATCTTGTCCCCTTATTGGTCCTCGGTCAGGTGCCAGCCAGGGTACCTGAGCTTCTTAACCCTTTACAGGTAAGGAAGACTCTTAACCCCTTAGCTGTATGTTTATGACAGAGCTACTCAGGATGCTGCTCTCGGCGGCTGAGGGGGCTGTGGGAGAACTCGGAGAGAATCCCCAGATGCGCAGGGATCAGCTCTTCCTTCCCACAGCACAGCACTGTGGGATACATACCCACGGTGCATCGCTCACCCTGTCAGTGATGGTGTCCCCAATGTGGACATGATCTGTCGACAGAGGGAGCAAGTGTGAACATCCTTTGGCGATTTTTGTTTTGTCGACTTTTGGTTGTCGACATACGTTTTGTCAACAAAACTTGGTAGTGTAGACAAGCCCTTTGTTTGAGCACTACATGTGGAATCTCTTCCATTTGTGGAGGTATGTTGAACATGTAGTTGACCGTATGCTGTTTAACAAGATGTCTGACTTCCTGAGAGCAGATTGTCTCTTTGCCTTGGAACCATTGAGGAGCCAAGCTCTTAGGTGGAGTGTTTCCAGGTTCAGGTACAAGGTCTGGCTTGTGTCCTGTGACAGGAGATTTGGAAGAAGTGGGAGGATGCGCGGTGGGTATTCTGACATCTGTCATAGGTATGGATAGTGACATGGGCGCCGACTCCATGGGTGCTCCAGGGCTGGAGCACCCACGGGGAAAAATTGGTGGGTGCAGAGCACCCACCGGCAGCTCCCCACTAGCCCCCCCCCCAGCTTACCTCTGCTCCGCCTCCTCCCCAGAGCGCGCCGCCGCTCCACTTCTCCCCCCTCCATCACAGCCTTGCCGCGAATCAGCTGTTTGGCGTGCAGCAAGCCTGTGAGGGGGGAGAAGCGGAGTGGCGGTGCCCTCGGGGGAGGAGGTGGAGCGGAGGTGAGCTGGGGCAGGGAGCGGTTCCTCTGCACACCCCCCCCCCAGCTCACCTCCACGTCCTACAGCCCTCCCCGCACCCCCCTGCCCCAGCTCACCTCCGCTCTGCCTCCTCCCAAGCGCGCCATCGCTCCGCTTCTCCCCCCTCCCTCCCAGGCTTGCAGTGCAGCAAGCCTGGGCGGGAGGGGAGTGGAGGGGAAATGCGGCATGCCTGGGGGAGGAGGCGGGGGCAGGGATTTGGGGAAAGAGATGTTAGGAGTAACAAGAAGGGTTTCTTCAGGTATGTGAGCAACAAGAAGAAAGTCAAGGAAAGTGTGGGCCCCTTGCTGAATGAGGGAGGGAACCTAGTGACAGAGGATGTGGAGAAAGCTAGTGTACTCAATGCTTTTTTTGCCTCTGTCTTCACAGACAAGGTCAGCTCCCAGGCGGCTGCACTCCGCAGCACGGTATGGGGAGGAGGTGACCAGCCCTCTGTGGAGAAAGAAGTAGTTCGGGACTATTTAGAAAAGCTGGACGAACACAAGTCCATGGGGCCGGATGCACTGCATCCGAGGGTGCTAAAGGAGTTGGCTGATGTGATTGCAGAGCCATAGGCCATTATCTTTGACAAATCATGGCAATCGGGGGAGGTCCCGGATGACTGGAAAAAAGCTAATGTAGTGCCCATCTTTAAAAAAGGGAAGAAGGAAGATCCGGGGAACTACAGGCCAGTCAGTCTCACCTCAGTCCCTGGAAAAATCATGGAACAGGTCCTCAAGGAATCAATTCTGAACCACTTAAAGGAGGGGAAAGTGATCAGGAACATTCAGCATGGATTCACCAAGGGCAAGTCATGCCTGACTAACCTAATTGCCTTCTATGATGAGATAACTGGCTCTGTGGATGAGGGGAAAGCAGTGGATGTGCTATTTCTTGACTTTAGCAAAGCTTTTGATACAGTCTCCCACAGTATTCTTGCCAGCAAGTTAAAGAAGTATGGGCTGGATGAATGGACTGTAAGGTGGATAGAAAACTGGCTGGATGGTCGTGCTCAACAGGTAGTGATCAATGGCTCCATGTCTAGTTGGCAGCCGGTATCAAGTGGAGTGCCCCAAGGGTCGGTGCTGGGGCCGGTTTTGTTCAATATCTTCATCAACGATCTGGAGGATGGTGTGGACTGCACCCTTAGCAAGTTTGCAGATGACACTAAACTGGGAGGAGTGGTTGATACGCTGGAGGGTAGGGATAGGATACAGAGGGACCTAGACAAATTAGAGGATTGGGCCAAAAGAAATCTGATGAGGTTCAACAAGGACAAGTGCAGAGTCCTGCACTTAGGACGGAAGAATCCCATGCACTGCTACAGACTAGGGACCGAATGGCTGGGCAGCAGTTCTGCAGAAAAGGACCTAGGGGTTACGGTGGACGAAAAGCTGAATATGAGTCAACAGTGTGCCCTTGTTGCCAAGAAGGCTAACGGCATTTTGGGCTGTATAAGTAGGGGCATTTCCAGCAGATCGAGGGACGTGATTATTCCCCTCTATTCGGCACTGGTGAGGCCTCATTTGGAGTACTGTGTCCAGTTTTGGGCCCCACGCTACAAGAAGGATGTGGATAAATTGGAAAGAGTCCAACGGAGGGCAACAAAAATGATTAGGGGGCTCGAGCACATGACTTATGAGGAGAGGCTGTGGGAACTGGGATTGTTTAGCCTGCAGAAGAGAAGAATGAGGGGGGATTTGATAGCTGCTTTCAACTACCTGAAAGGGGGTTCCAAAGAGGATGGATCTAGACTGTTCTCAGTGGTAGAAGATGACAGAACAAGGAGTAATGGTCTCAAGTTGCAGAAGGGGAGGTTTAGGTTGGATATTAGGAAAAACTTTTTCACTAGTAGGGTGGTGAAGCACTGGAATGGGTTACCTAGGGAGGTGGTGGAATCTCCTTCCTTAGATGTTTTTAAGGTCAGGCTTGACAAAGCCCTGGCTGGGATGATCTAATTGGGTTTGGTCCTGCTTTGAGCAGGGGGTTGGACTAGATGACCTCCTGAGGTCCCTTCCAACCCTGAGATTCTATGATTCTATGAAAGGGTTGGAATGGGGGCAGGGCTGGGGGCAGAGTTGGGGCGGGAGGGGGGCGCGAGCACCCACCGATGCCGGCTAAAGTCGGCGCCTATGGATAGTGATCCTGCCCCAAGGTGAATCAGAGAAATTACCTGTGTGCTGGGTGTATGGCAACATGAAAATTGCAGGTCAAGGGCTTCAAACCAATCCCCTGGTTCTAGTGCTGGAATTATTGCTGCTAAAATAACCATTCTGAATTGTGTTTTGACAAATTTGTTTAGCTTCCTGAGATCCAGGATGGGCCTCCATCCCCCTCACTTTGTCTGGGTTTAAAAATAATGGGAATAGAGACCCTTCCCTCTGTGTTGTACCAGCACTGATTCTACCGCACCCAGTTATAGAAGGTGGTCTACTTCCTGTCTCAGGAGGTGCTTGTGAGAGGGGTCCCAGAAGAGGGATAGGGACAGAGGGTGGGTAGGGGAGATGGAGATGAACTGCATGGAGTAGTTGGTCTTGATGATTTCCAGTACCCATTTGTCGGAAGTGATGGTTCGCCAGGTTGGGTAGAATGGCATTAGGTGGTTTGTAAATCGATGGTTGATGGATAATGGTTTTAGCAATGGTAATTGGGGGAGGTCTCACAAAACTAAGTGATTGGGCAAAAAATGGCATATAAAATTTATATAATTGGCTAAATGGAAAGTAATGCACATTGGAAAAAATAACCCCAACTATACATACAATATGATGGGGGCTAATTTAGCTACAACTAATCAGGAAAAAGATCTTGGAGTCATCGTGGATAGTTCTCTGAAGACATCCATGCAGTGTGCAACGACAGTCAAAAAAGCAAACAGGATGTTAGGAATCATTAAAAAAGGGATAGAGAATAAGACGGAGAATATCTTATTGCCCTTATATAAATCCATGGTACACCCACATCTTGAATACGGTGCACAGATGTGGTGGTCTCATCTCAAAAAAGATATACTGGCATTAGAAAAGGTTCAGAAAAGGGCAACTAAAATGATTAGGGATTTGGAACGGGTCCCATATGAGGAGATATTAAAGAGACTGACTTTTCAGCTTGGAAAAGAGGAGACTAAGGGGGGATATGATAGAGGTTTATAAAATCATGAGTGGTGTGGAGGAAGTGAATAAGGAAAAGTTATTTACTTGTTCCCATAATATAAGAACCTTCTAATTTGATGTTGGTTGCTGTGACACAATGGTTTCAGAAGAATTTGATCTACATTTGGATGGTCTTTGTCTGTGTGTCAAAGGGTCGTATGGACTCTGGTTCTGTAGGGTGCCTGTCTTGAACATTGCGATGTGTAATATCTGCCTTGTTTCCGTTTTATTGCAGATGTATCAATGCCTAAAGATCTGAGAGTGGCGCTCGAATCCTTTAATATATGAAGGGATTCGTTGGTCTTACCCACGGACAATTTTGGACCTTCAAATAGAAGGTCCTTTACTGTGGATTGTACCTCCCTTGGAAACCCCTACAGGTAGAGTCAAGAGGCTCGGTGCATTACAATGGCGGTTACATAGACTTCACCACCATGTCTGCAGAGTCTAAACATGCCTGAAGGGTTGTTTGAGCCAGGAGGTGTCCTCCAGAGATGAGTGATGAATTGCTTTTTTTCCCTTCAGGTATGAAAGCAGTACATTTGGATAATTCTGAATAATTTGTGTGGTCATATTTCACCATCAGAGCTTCATAATTGGTGATTCTAAACTGTAATGTCGCAGATGAATAGGCCTTGCAACCAAGTAGATCCAATCTCTTCCACTCCTTATCATAAGGGGTGGCCCTGGAGTAATGTTGCCTACCCGTTCGTTAACTGCATCTACCACCAGTGAATTTGGCTGGGGGCGGGTGTGAATAAAAATGCCCATTGTTTCAAAGGGACATATTTTTAATCTGCCCTTTTACATGCACGTGGGATTGTGGTGGAGGTCTACCAGATGGTTGTGGCAGGCTCCAGGACTGCATCATTTCAGGACTGCATCATTTCTAAAAGAGCAATCTTGGGGGTAGTTGATGTTCGGAGTATGTCCAACAGCTTGTGTTGTGATTCAGCAACCTCCTCGAGGGGTATTTGGAGTGTGTTGGCTACTCTTTTAAACAGTTCTTGGAACTGTTTGAAATCCTTTCTGGTAGTAGGGAGTGGAGGCATGATGGTCTCCTTGGGTAAGAAAGAGGTGGTGTGTGTGTGTGTGTGTGTATATCTATCTATCTATCTATATCTTCATACTGTATGTTCCATTCTATGCATCTGATGAAGTGAGTTGTAGCCCACAAAAGCTTATGCTCAAATAAATTTGTTAGTCTCTAAGGTGCCACAAGTACTCCTCGTTCTTTCTCCTGTTCTAAAGCTTCTTCAAAAGTCTGTTCTTGGGAGACGTCAGATGCCGCTGCTGACGTTGGTGGGGAGTGCCTACGCATTTCCTTGAGAACACTTCGGGGTTTGGGGTAGTACTGCCTATATACTGTCCGTGGGTCCCAGTACAGCCATTGTGGTGGGAAAGGTACTGGTGAAGTACCCATGGGTGTCCTTACCACCCCCTGGATATCAGGTCTGGGATGGTGTCTGGTGGGGGTAATTTATTTTGTGTCAAGGTCCAAATTTCTTGGTCAAAATATAGTCAAGTTCCAGACTCCAGATAAAATACAAAAACAACAATAAAAAGATTTTTTGGTCCATTTAAAACCATCTGGCTGGCCAAATTTGGCCCACAGTCCACCTATTGACTAACACTGGTGTCCAGGATGCTCTCATAGTTCAGACGTAATACTGTCTTGCACAGGTGAGGAGTGTTGGGATGAAAAAACTTCCCTTTCTTTGACTTCCCTGCTGGAGAAAGGAGGGGCAGATCGATTTGGAGGATTCTGAGGAGGTAGTGAGAGTATCTGTACTGAGGAGAGGGGACTCTGGTGCTAGGGTCACTGTTAGGTCCTTATGTGTGAGGAACTGCATTTGTTGCAGTGCTGAGAAATGTTGCAATATCAGAATTGGTACCAATCTCAACTGCACCAAGGAAGATATAGGCTTCAGTGCCACGCATCTGTGTTATGCACCAGAGAGCCAGAAGGTGGCGCCAGTGCCTGAGATGTTGCAGAGCCAGGGGTGCATTCATTGGTGCAGCCAGTGTCAGCGTGGGAAGGGCAGCCTTTTCTCTGCCTTCCCTTTTAGAGCCTGAGCGGCACTGGCGTGTAGCAGGGTGGATACCCGCTCCTGCCCTGAGAGGCTTAGAACAGCCCAGGAGAGGGCTACGGCTGGGGCATAGGCACCGACTTTTGTCAGCACCGGTGGGTGCTCGTGCCCCAGGCCCCCTCCCAACTCCACCCCCAGCCCCGCCTCCTCCCCCGGGGAAAAATTGGTGGGTGCTGAGCACCCACCGGCAGCTCCCCACCAGCCCCCCCGCCACGCACCCAACTCACCTCGGCTTCCGGGTTCCCACCAGAGGTGCCTCCTGCTGAAGCCGCTTTTTTTTGCTTTCATGCGCAGCCGCCCCCCTGTCAGCTGTTCGGCGGGCGGCAAGGGGGGGCGCAGGGGAAAGCACAGCGGGGCGGCACCTCGGGGGAGGGGTAGGGGGAGGAGGCGGAGCCGAGGTGAATTGGACGCACAGTGGGGGGGGGGGGGGGGAGGGTGGGCTGGCGGGGAGCTGCCAGTAGGTGCTCAGCACACACCAATTTTTCCCCATGGGTGCTCCAGTCCCGGAGCACCCATGGAGTCGGCACCTATGGGCTGGGGATAAGGCAGCAGGTCTGATTGGGGGAAGTAGCTGCAGCTAGGCCACTCCCCAAACAGAGCCCAGCTGGCCCCTAGAAGAGGCTGCTAGTCAGGAGTCTCCCTCTGCCTGTAGCAGGAGAAGGGCCTGGCTGCAGGAGCTAAGCAGGGACCTGAAGTGGAGCAGGGCTGGGGAAAGGCTAAGGGAGCTGGGGAGTTCCGGCCTAGGAAAACCCCAGGCTGTGGCCTAGGCATAGGCCAACTGGGTACAGGCATTGCAGGGGGCAGCCCCTTTATCTGGGGTCTGGAACAGGTAGGCCAAGGCAGCAGGTCCAACCCAACCTTGCCTGTGATGAGTGGCTTATTCTGCAGTTTGCCCCAGGGTGCGGGGGCTAGCTGGTGACTGGCAGTAGCCTATGACTGAGGCGAGGTGGGGATAGTGGGTGGGGGGTCCCCTGGGAGGGGGGAGACCCTGAGATTAAGGCTGTGGGGTATTGCCAGGGGGCAACACCCCAGTTAAAGGGGCACTGGGGTCCTGGGAGGGACACAGGGCCAGAGTAGTTAGGCGGATCACCAGCCTGCAGAGGGTGCTCCAGAGGTTGGGTGAGCTAATTCCCTGGAGTCAACAGCAGGAGGCGCCACCGGGCGAGTCCGACCCGCTTACACGACGATACCAGAAGTTTGCCAACTCAGGTACTTAGCGGTAGCGCAGTCAGTCCCAATGCTGTAGATCGAATTGGGGAATGGCTTCTGTTTCAACCTGGTCTTTGTAGAAGTGGACGCTTTCCTCTTGGCATGTCTTGGGAGAAGTTTGTGATCCCAGGTCTGAAGGCTGGGCAGAAAGACTTCACCATGAGAACTGAATTTTAGTTTAGTTTTCTTGTGTGGGCCTTAATGTTATGGCAACGAGTGCACTGTTGGGAGTACGCGTGTTGCCCCCAGACACATTGGGAATGACCGTCCAAAACTGGGATTGCCTCGCAGCAGGAGAGGCAACGTTTCAAGCCAGGAGATCCAGGCGTTCTGAAGGAAACTATCCCCTAGAGGGATGAAATTGTAAAGGAAACGGGTTTTTTTTTTTTAAACGGAGAAAGGGGTCTTAAACTAATCTATTGTATACAGATACTCCTAACGCTAATTCGGAGGTAAATCATGTGGAAGCACTGCTGAAGCTCTGAGTTGGACCAAGGGCGGTTGAGAAAGAACATGAGGTGGGGAGCCGCCGCACAGTGCTAGTTAACTGCCACTGCAGGTGAGAGATGGGGAGAGGGCACGTGCAGCCCAGCTAGGAACAGCTGTCAAAATTCTCCAACTAGAGGCTCCTAACATGGAGCACCTACAGGGACATCATTCGAAGCTGAGTTAAAACTGTTGCCAAAAACTTTTAAAGAGGTTTTCAAGCACTGAGGTGTCTGATTTCAGCTCTTTTGGAGCAGTGAAACACTTGGGCATGTCTGCAAGAGCAGCTATTGCACAGCCAGCTGGGATGCAAACCTAGTGCTCTGGCATGCTGCGCACTGTTCGTGTCAATCCTGCTGCTTCACACTAAAAGCTCCCTAGTGTGCACGGACATGCTGCAGTTTGAACACTGATGCGCAGCAGTGGGCTCCACCCGTTAGGGCCTGGCACACTGAAGCAGTATAGATTCGCAACCCATCTTGCTGTGCAGTAAGTGCTCATGGAGACGCTGTAGAAGTTCTTTATCTGAGTGGTTCTGAATGCCCCAGAACCAGCACGTTCCCCTCCCTCCCCGAAGAAAACTGCTCACCGTCTTTTTCAGCGCGCGCACACGCACACACACACACACACACACACACACACACAAAATATGCAGTCACCTCTTCCATGAGGGAAAAGAAGAGCTACCACTAACAGTCTGAAGTAACGAAATATTTCACCTGACAATTGGTAAATCCTGATTTTAATTAAGTCACCTCGATTAAAACTCCAACTCTGCAAACTGAGATGGGATTTTTCATCACCATAAATAGCTGTGGTCTCAGTTCTAGCTCTAAGAGAAATGGCTCAGTCCAGCAGCAAAGCACCCAACTATCTCCAAGCTGGACTCTGGAGGCCTTAGAAGAAAGTGTGTCACTTACACAAACTTGTTAGAGCAACAGTATTCTCCCTTAGATGCTTGCCTGGCACATAGGAACACATACAGGGCCTGTCACTAACCTGGTGCTTGTGCTATGTGACATGCTCTTGGATTTCTCCACCAGCACTGACTCCTACTTTCCTGATAGGCATCCTGTCTCGGTTTTATATACATGTCCCCTCCCTGCGAGATCAGAAATAATTAAGCCTGGAGAGCACTGCATTTCACACCAGAAGCTGGCATTCTGGCAATGAGTAGTGTGTACACTGAAGAATCCCTAGGAGTGTAAGTTGGTTGTTTTGCTTGAACTTTCAACCCACACTGCCTGTATTACTTTCAGAGGAATGTTTTTTACTCAAGATGATTTCATTTACCCTTCAAGTTCATATAGTCCTACATTTCTACTTACTGGGCTGCCTTGTGCTGAATGTTATCAACAGAGCACTGCCTCCTTAGATGCACTCAGATACCAAGATGGTGGGCATGGTATACATGAAATAAAAACACTACCAGCGAGAACTTAAAACGTTCGTCTGCTATTTACAAAAAGTCTAGTCATGATATACCCAGCAATACATCTTTATTTACAGCCAGGGTGCAATTCTGAAGTCCAATGGATCATTTGAAATGGTGTGTTAAATTCCGTCCCCTGAATGCAGTAAGCCACAATTTACAGTGTAAGGTTAAGGTGAGTGCTCTGCCTTGCCAAATACCCTTCAGGATTGGTTCAATCTTTTCATGGTAGATTTCAACCCCCTGCTCCCTCCATACAATGTAACATTCAATATCAAAGGATTACAAGCCATATAATACATACAACTCATGAGTGAAACTCACTGCCTCTTCTGCAGAGCCCACAGAGCTGGAGTTTGCGATGCCAACTCCAGGTGGAGATGTTCAGAGTGCTGTCGAATAGAGGCTGAGAAGTGTTAAGTTTATAAACATTTGGAATTTTATTTTAAAAAAACATCACAACCATTAACATTGTTACAGTTAGTTCTCCTCCTCCTGGTTTTGCAAACAATGATACTGAGCATGCTCACAACAATGGTTTCTCATTGCTTTAGTTTTAGTTAAACGACCATTTTGTTTAAAAGGAAAAAATAACTCAGCACACTACCATTTAACTTGGTTTTAATGTTTCTCCACAAATGGTGAAAAATACTAAAGTACAGACAAGGAATAATCATAATGTTGTGGCCAACATTATAAATATGGAATTATAAATTTAAAACATTTTCTGGTTTAAAAAATAAATCTGGTAGTAAATGCAGCTCTGCAGGTTTCTGCCTCTAGTAGGGCCGGTCTCTCCGCTCCTGACGATGTTCACCCCTACAAAAAGGAAAAAGCTTGTTTGGTTACAGCTCATAGGACACACCCACAACCATGCTGTTCCATTAGACGGAGGAGCAGAATGTGAAAAGGTTTAGAAAATCTGACTTAAGGAAAAGTTAAAAAACCTGGGCATGTTTAGTCTTTGGGAAAAAACACTGAGGACAATCTTCAGATGTGTTAAGGGTGGTTATAAAGAGGACTGTGATCAACTGTTCTCCATGTCCCCTGAAGGGAGAACAAGAAATAATGGGCTTCATCTGCAGCACAGGAAGATTCAGCGTAGATATTAGGAAAAACTTTCTAACTCAAGCACTAGAATAGGCTTCCAAAGGGGGTTGTGCAATCCCCACCATTGGATCAGACAAACACCTGTCGGGGATGGTGTAGGGTTTACGTGGTCCTGCCTCAGCGCAGGAGGCTGGACTAGATGAGGTCAAAGTCCCTTCCAGCCCAACATTTCTAGGATTCTATGCACACTCCTAGCACACGAGGCGGCTATCACAATTTTCATTATTCAGTGTTTGTTCCTGTCCCCATCAACTTTCTGATCAAGAGTTACTGATTTTCTAAGCTTTATTTCTCTACTTGCCTTTGATCACATCAGATCTTGCTTCATTCCCTGCCTCCACCCCAAAAGCTATTTGAAGTTGTCAAATCATCATAGCTCAGTGGTCCCCAAACTTTTTACCTCTCCCCCCTCCTCCCACAGCTCCAGGAGGGGTGGATGCAGACAGGATTAAGGTGGTTGGACTGGGGCCACAGCTGGGCGCACAGCCAAGGCCCTGAGCACAGGGCTGGGAGCAGATCCGGCAGCCAGAGCCAGGAGTGGAGCTGGGTGGGGCTCCGTCCCCGCCCCCCATGGGCGCTGGCGTGGGCCCCAGCAGCACCCCCCCTCCAATGTTCCTCCCCACCCTCCTAGGGGCACACCCCAGGGTTCAGGGACCTCTGTCCTAGCCTATTGCCAGGTTCCTTAGTTTGCTCTCCTACATACTTGTCCATTTTTCCTGGTCCTCCACGCCTGCTGCCTCTGCCTCCCATTTGCTCCATAAGAGGTCCAGGTGGGCCCCCAGGTCCTCCTCGTCTTCCTCCTCCTCCAAATCCACCTCGATCCATACCCCGGCCTCCTCTAAATCCGCCTCTATCTCCACCACGTCCACCTCTGAACATTCCACCAGGGCCACCACGATCCATGAGGCCTCCTCTTCCTCCTCTCATTCCACCAGGGCCACCTCTGCCACGATCTCCACCTGGTAAAGAAAAATGTCACCATGTACATTTGAAACCAGTGCTCTATAAGGTGAAAACATGCCTGCTCTAGAGACTTCCAGGAGTGAAAACTTAGTCCTTTCACATTAAATCATCTCTAACTTTCCTCCAGACCAGACGCAAGAGGAAGCAGTAAAAGATGTGTGCATGCAGCTTTGAGGCAGTGGGTAGCTTAAGGCCTGGCAGTGGAACCGTGAAGAGGGTAGCCACCCCAATCACAGGGCAGGAAACCCACTTTTCACTCTTCCCAAAATTGCTGGCCGTTTGTCAAAAACATGAATGCTGGCAACATTGCACAGGCCGGAGGAACAAAGCACAGATGCCCAGGAAGCAAGATCATGCCATTTTCTGGGCTGGAGACAGCCACACCGCATGAACTGCATGTTTCCAGAAGTCCCACTGAAAATTTTGTGCTACCCTGAAATCCACTGGGGAAGCTTGAGAGGCAGATGGCTGATTTAGAGACCATTTTGGCTGGGAGCCACATAAAGTGACAGTGTCATAGGGCTGGTCTACAGTAGAAATGCTACATTGGTGCAGGTGCACCACTATAGCGTGTCTGGTGAAGTCAGTCTATGCCGAAGGGAGAGCGCTCTTCCTTCGGCATAATTACTCCACCTCCGCTATGTTGGTAGGAGAGTGTCTCCCCATCAACACAGTGCCGGTGAGAACAGTGCTTAGGTCACTGTAACTTGTGTCACGAATCTTTTTCAAACCCCTGAGAAATGCAAGTTAAATCGACTCAAGCAGTAGTGTAGACCTGCCTGTAGGAAACTGGATTGCTGCAGATAGGTGAAAGGAGAGTCACAGAAATAGCAAGGGGGGGGGGGGGGGGGGCAAGTCACCTCGGGCAGAGCAGAACCACAAACTGTTGCCTCTACAGCTCCAAGAGGGTATTATTTACCCAGTAATTATCCATGTCTAGCGATCAGTCCCTGTGTCAATCACATACGCAAAGGGGGTGTACTTAAGTACTCATCTCCCATGCTCTGGGAATAACCTTGAGATCCTCTGTAAAAGCTGTGCCACATACATACCTGGAGGTGGGAAGGGGGGTGGAAGAAAGCCTTCTGGTTTAGGAGCCTTGCATTGATTACATTCTGTTCTCCAGGCAAAGTTCTGGTTTCCACATCCCCTAGACAGAACCATCAGTTAGTGAAGACTTTAAAAAAAACCAGTTATTTTTATCAGGCAGAGTAAATCTGAATGAGAGACAAGATTCAAAGATCTACCTTAATAACTTTTAATGGCTATGTAACTGATCTAGGAGAGGAGGCTGGTCCTAGTACAGAATGGGAGACAAATGTAAGGATTTTATTCTCAACTTCGATACTGAGTCTGTAAGTGAGGAAGTCAACCAGCCCATATTTCTCCATCTTCAGGGTGTGTGATGACTAACTAGTTAATATCTGCACCACACTTCTGGGTAACAGCCCTTTTTATCTCCTGGTCTGCCTTGCCAGTACAAAAGAATGGCAATGTATCATTACACCGAATTATGTGGCTGCTCCAAGTATGCTCCCCTTTGGGGCAGGGACTGTCTTTTTGTTGTGTTAGTACAGCACCTAGCACAATGGCACTACTGCAATGCAAACAAATAATATTGCTATCTCTAATATGGCAGAGGTGTTAAATTGGCAAGGACTGTATGTAATCACTAATGCATCTGTGCTTAGTCCAAGCTCTCAATTACAGTAAATTCAACAGCTTATTTTTCAAAATTTGAACTGTACTTTATTACCAGAAGTTCTGGCCCCTAATTGACAAGTACCCAGGCATTTTGATGACATGAGTATTAGCATGATGGGGGGCTGTGACATTCCGAAGAAGATGAAAGCTGATACTGGGCCAAGTATCACGTAAGGAAGAAGGCATCTGGGTTTACATGCAGGACTACAGGGCACTGGTATTAATGCATTAATGGTAATGCAAACACTTACGGGTTGGGGCACTGCCAGTCTCCAGCTCGGTGCTGGACGTTTCCTCCAGAAGGGTTTCCTCTAGAACCCCGCGGTCCTCTTGGGGGGAAGCCTCCCCTGTCTCCACCTCTGCCTCCCATACGGCCCATTGGACCACCAGAACCACCAGGACCCCCTGGGCCTGAAAGGAAGAAGTCAGTTAATTACAATACAAACACTGGTCACCTCCACAACTTAGGGTATTGCTTGGCAATGTTCCCTCTAATTTTTTACAGCCATGTGCAGAATGAGTTTTGTTATGTGCAGCACCAATATCGAGGTAATGACGTGCGCCACCGCCCACCAGTACAAACAAAAAGCCTAGATATATTTTGTTTTTAAAGTTTTAGGTATGGAAAAAGAAATATTAAAACAAGTGCTAATTAACAAGGTGCATTGCTTAAAATGTGTATTTAATATGAAATCAAATAAAAAAATTAAAAAAAGAAAAAGAAAATTAACATGGATGGCTGCATTACACTGAAATAGGACAGAGACAAGACAGTAGACTCTCTGTATGTGGCTGATTGTTCTCTCACAATGTGGGGCACCACTGCTGCGGACCCATCCAGCCTTAGTTATAGCCCATGCTATCTAAGAAGAGGCGCCGATTAAGTATCCCTTGGAGTGGAGTACCCGCATTTTATCATCCTTTCTAACAACTCAAGCTAGTAAACATACCAAAATGTGGCATACTGAAAACAGCTATAATAGATAAAACAAAGACACAGTCATTAAGTGAATCAACCAGAAATAGTCATGCTCTCCTCGCAAATATTAATACAGTATTTTCTGATACGGGAAAGGAGATAAAAGGCACTCACTCAGGCTTATACAATTTCTATTAGATGTCAACTCCTAATTTAATACTTTGCACACATAGAACAGTAAAAATAAGTAGTAATAAAGCGACAGATAGCAAACAAACTACAAACAAGTGACAACACTGAAAATAAAAGGGAAGTAAACATCAAGTGGTTGTTATGGGTTTTTAAGTGAGCGTTTAGGAGGGCCCACGCTGTGTAAGTGAAACAGAGCCCTGTAGAAACAGGCAAAGTTCTCCCGTAAATTGTGCATGTCACCAACTCAACACTCAGAAGTAGGCTCATTAAGTTTTTACAAGCCCGGCCTTAAATAAATGGAGCGCATTAACACATGGTTTGCAGACAGACCCCTGCTTCAAAGAAGTTGCAAATAAAGTCTTCATCTTACAAAACACCTAGCACCAAGTGCTTGCTACTTATGAGTCAATGAGAGTACTCAGAAGAGCCAGAACTATACCAGATAGCAAAGAACTGGCCTTACTGGTTTCCAATACCTCTTGCCAAACCCATTTTAAAACTTGTCTGGAGGCCTCTCTCCTGGCCACTACAGCCCCGAAGCTGGGGCTGGGACATGACAGGTTAGAAAATACAAGAGCAATACTGGAAATCAAACTTTAAAGCTGTAGTACATGTTCCCAGACAAAGCTAAATCCAAACATTTTAAGCAGCTGGTGGAGGTACCGTTAATTTTATAAACTAGATTAATCAATCTATGTACCAGGCAAGCAATTCCAAAATGCCATCCAATACAAAAGCTAGGCATAAATAATATATTGTCACTTTTGTGATTATAGAAATAGTTATTAAATGTGATTTTTAATGAGAGTTTTGGGAAGGAGATGATTTATTTGGATTCTTTTAAAAAAAAAAACAAACCACAGACATTGCAGTTATTCTCCAGCCAGAACTACTTATCTACAGGGATCTCCTTTTTGGAAGAATAAAAGCAGTTGTCATATATAAAGCACATCTCAAATCCGGTTTCTACTTTTTCTATTCCCTTGGATTGACTGGTGTACAAAATCCAGGTATAATCTCAGTGGTAAAATAATGAAAATTAAGCTAAATACATTTGATGATTGTATCTATATCCGCTAGTTTTTTACATTACAAAGGCAGAGGGGTAAAATTCTGCAAAATGCATATATTTGTAAATGGCACACATGACATGGGCTAATCTTTAATACAGTGAAACAAATATGATGTTTAAAAATTGACATTTAGTTAAATCTTTCTTACTGGTATTGTGGGATTTATTTGTCTCATGTCTCTTGCCCACAGCCCAGCTGGGGCTGCCTGAGAGATTGGTTTGTTCCATCTCTCCTGGCCGCCGCCCGCAGCCCAGCTGGGGCTCCTTGGGAGAGTCAGACCAGTCACAACTCGCGTCTCCCCCTCCACTCCACCTATTCCCCCCACCAGCTCACCTTCTCCACGTTCTCTCTCTGCAGGGTCAGGTGGCACCTAATTAGTGGAGCCACGGCTCCACTAATTAGGTGCACAGCCCTTTTCCCTGGGGTGCACAACTTAGAAAGAACTATGCTGCTCGGTGTACACTACACCGCAACTCTGCACAATAAGGTTCCGGGGGAATTCAGCTCATTCATAGACTCTGGCCAACATTACCTCCACGCAGCGGGGGAGGCAATCCACGTGATTCACGTGGGGGCATCCCACCCCTCATGCTGTTCATTGGCGCCTTCTTCCGAGTGAGAGAAACTTTGAGTTTGCTTCCCTGGAAATCTTTGCCTGGAAAAAACCCAGAAAAGTGTGGCTTGCTTACATGGTCACAAACTTCCACTATGGGAGGGGGAATAGGGCTTGGGTACCATGTACATGCATCCTACAGGATACACCTCTCCATAGTCACTGATCAAAGGGAAAGGTGTCCTTATATCAAGTGTTGGGGGGGTGGGGGAGAATTCCACCTCTGACCTATAGAACCAAAGAAACTCTACAGAGAGGAGAGTACTGCCATTTAGCAGCATTCCGCAGACTAGTTGGAAGTCAGCGCACTAGGGAGCTGGCTTGTCTTATCTGGTTTGACTAAAACCAGAAAGTTTCCCAGGTAAAGTCTTTCCAAGTAAGATCTGCTTTACCATGTATGTATATCACCTGCCTGTGTGGAGGACATAAAACCTCACTTTTCTAGCCTCTGAATTAGTCAAATACTTAGCTATGAAATAAATCCCAGTCAAAACTATGCTCATCAGCATGAGCTAATTCCAGTCACTTGCCATCAAACCACTCTATAGCTGCTTTGGCAGTTGATGGGTCATCATAGGACACTGTGGCATCTCCTTTTGGCTTTCCAGTTTCTTTGTCAAGATAGAAGTTTATCATAGGTTGCCCAGTCCTCTTGTTCATCTAGCAGGAGAATAAAATCACACTTCAAATTGCAGGGCAATAAATTGAATGAATTGTAAACAAAGATCCCCAATATATCCTTCTCCACTACTCTTAAGATGTGTCAGGGAGGAGAAAATCCACACAGATCGCCACCAATCCCACTTAGAGGATGTGACTAACCCCCTATCCCACCTAGAGGGCACAACTACAGTAGAATTCAGAAACCTGATATGGACATTGAAGGATAAGTCCTAAAAAGCTCTTTTGGAATACAACTCTGCAGGTTATTTCAGGGGTTCTCAGCCTGCCGGCTTGGGACCATACTGCTATGTGGGAGAAGGTCCTGCCTAGAATACACTGGGTGGGGGTGTCTCAGTATGGAAAAGGCTGAGAACCTCAGCTCTATTTTCATCCCACTCTACTAGTTGGTGAGGTAGTTATTGCTCCACACTCCAGAGGTCCTGTACAGAATCATAGGTTTGGAAGGGATCTTGAGAGGTTATCTAAGTCTCCTGCAATCCTAGCAGGACTAAGTATTATCTAGGCCATCCTTGACAGGTGTTTGTCTAACCTGCTCTTTAAAATTTCCAATAATGGAGATTCCACAACCTTCCTAGGCAATTTATTCCAGTGCTAGTCACCCTGACAGTTAGGAAGTTTTTCCTGATGTCCAACCTAAACCACCCTTGCTGCAATTTAAGCCCATTGCTTCTTGTCCTACCCTCAGAGGTTAAGGAGAACAATTTTTTTCCTTCTTGTAACAACTTTTATATACTTGAAAACTGTTGTCTCCCCCTCAGTCTTCTCTTCTTCAACTAAACAAACTCAATTTTTTCAGTCTTCAATCATAGGTCATGTTTTCTAGACCTTTAAATCATTTTTGTTGCTTTTCTCAGGACTTTCTCCAATTTGTCCACATCTTTCCTGAAATGTGGCGCCCAGAACTGAACACCATACTCCAGTTAAGGCCTAATCAGCGCTGAGTAGAGCTGAAGAATAATTTCTCATGTCTTGCTTACAACACTCCTGCAAATACATCCCAGAATGATGTTCTCTTTTTTTGCAACAGTCTTATACTATTGACTCATAGTTAGCTTGTGATCCATGATAACCCCCAGATCCCTTTCTGCAGTACTCCTTCCTAGGCAGCCATTTTCCATTTTGTATGTGTGCAACTGACAGCTTCTTCCTAAGTGGAGTACTTTGCATTTGTCTTTATTAAATTTCATCCTATTTACTTCAGACCATTTCTCCAGTTTGTCCAGATCATATCCTCCAGAGCAACTGCAAACCCTCCCAGTTTGGTACCGTCCACAAACTTTATACGTGTACTCTCTATGCCATTATATAGATCACTGATGAAAATAATGAACAGAACCAGACCCAGAACTGATCCCTCCGGGACCCCACTTGATACATCCTTCTACCTTGACTGTGAACAACTGATGATTACACTCTGGGAACAATTTTCCAACCAGTTATGCACTCACACATTGGGGGAGGGATAGCTCAGTGGTTTGAGCATTGGCCTGCTAAACCCAGGGTTGTGAGTTCAATCCTTGAGGGGGGCATTTGGGGATGTGGGGCAAAAATTGGGGATTGGTCCTGCTTTGAGCAGGGGGTTGGACTAGATGACCTACTAAGGTCCCTTCCAACCCTGATATTCTATGATTCTATGATTCACCTTACAGTTGCTCCACCTAGGTTGTATTTCCCATGCATACACACGTTGTCACCCACCTTGACAACGCCACATTGTTTGAAGAAGTCTGCCAGCTCCTCCAGGGTCACACTGTCACTCAGTCCCTGTACATAAACTGAACTGTTGTCTGAGTCGTCATCTGGGTCTACAGGTGGGCCTAAGGAGATCAAATTCACAGAAGTATCATTATACCAGGTGATCACAAGAGATAATGAAGGACAGAGTTCAGTTTTGTCTGGCCAACTTTAGTGATAATCTCCTAAATGGATTGCTACCTCTCTTTCAGTGAGAGTAAATACTTGTATATTTATGGAAATGCCAGATGAAAATCCAGCCATACAACGTGGGGAAACAGTGGCACCTTCTCTGTACATAAGGAAGAGCCATACCGCATACTGATCACTATGCAAAATATCGGTAAAAAAAGCTCATCCTTTACAAATAATCAGCTAATTTATTTCCGACTGACCTCCTACACAAGGGAATTTTGGTCTGGTCTCTTGCCATGGCTGGATGTATAACATTCAAGTGCCATGAGAAACTGTAACCAAAATTGGGTGGCTGATGTAATGGAAATCTTTTCGGGAAATAATTTGAGATCATCTGTGCAAAAACAGATATTCAACTGCAGGTGCACATTAGATTTTACATCTTTTGTGCAATTATATAGGCAATGACCTAAGCTGATCCTGGAAAGAAGCCACAGAGACACAAAATGCACATTTGTACAGGACTAGAATGGAAAAAAATACAAATTCACAGGCTATGGGTGGTGGAGGGGAGGAAAGGAAGAAAAAAGTAAAGCTAGTATATGTTTGTGTGGTAGTTATTTCAATATTGCTTGAAGTTAGATGCCTGGTATATCTGAATAGCCATGAATATGCTGCTTAAATACCCTCCTCTTTTATAAAGGGAAGGATAAGCATCCAAATGAATCTTTGCAAATTTTAATCAGCCAGCCCAACTATCTGATTAATTAAGAAAGTAGAAGGAATGAATCAAGACTCTGAACTACAGAGGGTGAATGCCAATGAACTTTTTATATAGGCAGGGAAGAAATAAGGCAGAGAATCCTTTGCGGACAAGCAATGTGAATGACTGCCTTTTCACTTGGGGAGGAAGAACAAGTGAGAAATCCTTTTTTTCAGCATGCCCAGGTGATATTCTGAACAGTATTAAAAATTACCTAAATCAAGATCTGGTCCTTCTTCCATGGGTCCTGCCAGTCAGGGGGAAAAAATCATATAAAGTTTTGTTAGTGTACGTCTTGCAGGCTGAAAACCGACACACACAAATCTATCTACTTACAACCACCATATGATGGTGTTGGTTAAACTCAAATTGACCTGCATTGCAAAAATTTTAGCAATGCACCTTTTTACGGTTTTTTGGTGATCAGTTTGCTACTTTTAGCAGCCTTTAAAACCATTAACCATTATTACACTTCTTTAGCTTTATTGGGCCAATCAGTGTATATTTATAAGAAAAGTTACTTTTTTCTTTATTAAATCCAAACAAAATTAAATTTATTCTCCCCAAATTACAAAAGTAGTTTCTCAATACTTCAAGTTACCCTTTGTTTTGTAACCATAGGTTAACCTTATACCCCTAGGCATTGCCGGCAGTACCCATTAAAGTCTTGTTGTATATGTCATTTTTAACCACTTATGAAACTAATACAAATTATATATTTTTTTTCTAAAAACTGACTGATTTTTTTTTTTTTAACACTATCCATTGTAATGCTCAAAAACTTACCACCAGGCTTATTGAAGCCACCTCGCTCTCCAGCGCTGCTGGGGGGATAAACGAAGAAATGAAGGCCTTTCCCTTTAAAAAGCCAGTACCGCTCTGAGCCTCTGGGGCTCACTGGGAAGAATGGCACTGGCTAAACATCTCCAAACAATGCATCTGTCTGTCTCTCTCTCATCTCGTCACTATGCCTTTCTTCAGGGCAGCTTGCTCAAATTTCCTTTACGCACAACCTTGCTTGTCTGGTTTAGACACCACTTTTGCTGCTGTACCCTTTCATTATTTGTATTGGTATTAACAGTACAATACTTGGCAAAAACATTTAGAGATTTTCAAATTGTGTTTGATATTTAAAAAAAAAAAAAAGATAAAGTCACCTATAGGTCAACTCCCTCCCCTTTGTGTGTACATAAAGGTGCACCCTCAGCCTCTTGCAGCAGGAGAGCAAACTGAGTTCCTGGGTCCCTAAACATTAACAGTTAAAAAGGCAGGAAACAACCATATGTAATACCTAGAACACAGTTCAGATGACATTTCCACTAAAACCTTAGTATAAAGCCATACATTCAGGTCACTACTGGATTTAACAGTCTCTGTGGAAGGAGAACGTACAGAATATATCAGGGCTCAAAGGCCTGGGGGTGCAGCTTTGTGGACACAAACCAGAAATTAAGATTTTAATGTGTGCCAATGCAAAAATCACAGCCTCTAGCTTTTAATACAAAAGCACAGGCTAGGCTATTAGTTTTCAATTGCTTCCAAGTGCTGGTTAATTAGGAAAATGCCACCTGAAAAGGGTTTTATGGGTGGGGGGAGGGGAGTGTTGTTTTGAGGGAGGAAAGAGAGGAGGGAGAGAGCCATCATTTGCTAGCCAGTATTGCACCTTTAATCTCTAAAAAGGTTTTAAATAAACAATTCCAAGCTGTTGCATGCAGCTTTGCTTCCTTTTTTTTTTTAAAGTACACACCATATATGTAATGTCTCTCTTTTTAAACACATACGTTTACACTTTTTAATGTTACACAATTCTAAAGTATTATACCAGTATGCAGTTACCAAAGTTACAGAAGGATTCCATTTATACAATGAATACATTTGGTTAAAAATATTCTATGTATATTTTTCCTCTCCATATGGACACCGTGTCTAGTCCCACTTTTCATTATGCTGCCGGCTGAGTACTGAGTACGGGTACTTTTTAAGTATTGAAGTGTATACAAGGCTCTCACTTTGTAACCTGTAGCATATAAATGCGACAAAGCATGTTAAAAAGTTTCCATGTTTAACAGCCAATGAAAATATAAAATAATTGAGTCAATGAAAAAGGGCATGTTAATAACATTGAGCTCCTTACCTGCAGGAGACACTGAAATCCATCACCACACCATGATAAAAGGGCCGAGTTCCCCTACCCTGCCCCTTGGGTGTTCAACCTACTGCTTCATGGGAAGGCCATCTTTTCTATGGACAGTAGAAAAACTACATCCAAAAAGCTGGCGGCCTCTTTAATAGACTGTCAGCTGGAAATCACTACAGAAGTAATTTATTCTTTGATTACAGGTGTGAAATTAGAGAAAAAAATCGTGAATCTTTTGCAGTGAACAGCACCAAAATGGCTAGAAGTTTTAAGACGTGATGATAGTAATTTCAAGTGTCTACATCTACTTTAAAAACATTAGAAATAAATACATTATGGGTGAAATCTTTATATAGAACAATGGAACCCTGTTCCATTCAAGCCAATTTATGAAGTCAGTACTGTTTCAAGTGTTTATCTTTAAAATATAAGTTCCAGGTAGTTGTATTTCTCCAATAAAGATTTCAGGCCATTTGGATTCACTTTAGCTGAGCTATGCAGAATGACAGAGTAACTTCTCCAATTCCTAGGTGAAATGGGGTTCTAAAACAAGTCGCCAATAAATGCCGCACATTTATTTAAGGCTCTTGACTCACTTGCCCAGCCATACAAATATATGGGGTAACATTTTACCAAGGTTCTCCTGATGTTTTGCACTTCAATCTCCACATTTCTAATCCGTATGAATGAAACACTCTGCATAGCTTTACACTAAGTTTCATAGGGATGGAACACACACAAAGCTAAACCTTCCTTATATTAGCCTCGATAATTAGTCCATCATCCTCACCTTTATTAAAACAGACACCAGAGACAGGGAGCTATAAACTACTGATCTGAACAAATAGGTTTACTAAACCAGATTATGCCATCAGTTAAAATGACCAAACTGATTTAGACCACCTGAAAGCTCCAATGGGGAGCAGTCCTGGAAGTCAAGTCAGATCTCTGGTTGTTCTTGGGGCTTTTCTTCACACTCCAACCAAGCCACTCTAGAGCCATGGCTTCAATAATAATAAACTGACCCATACATTCACTTATGACAGTAGCTCCAAGTGCTACTTCTAGTGCAAACAGAGGCTGAGGGGAAACATTGTATAAAACAGATGACATTAGGCTTCTGCCATGTACATACCTGAAACGTCAACACCCCCAATAGCGAGGCAAAGAAGGTGAAACTTGGATCTCCTGGAAGGTTTGTGTGTGTTCTATCCAAAGTTATTGTTAAATCCCACAGAGGATTTCACCTCTGAATAACCATGAAGGAAGCTGAAAGTTCAGTATTTCATAAAACCCTTAATTCCCCTAAACCCAACAAACTGCAGGAAAAAAAAATAGATCCTGCCCCTACTTCCCCTAGGAGGACATTTCCATGGACTAGAAACAATCTCACTATTAATAAATATTCTCCATGGAAGTGTGGTTTGAAATGTCATCTTTCAGCCGCTCCTTTCATTTCAAATCCTATGGGTAAAACAGAATTAGGTAAAAGGAGAAAAGATGTGCTCTTACCCCATTCCACCGCGTCCTCCTCCCCGCCCACCTCTGCTCATGCCTCCACGATCAAATCCTCCTCTTCCCCTTCCCCGGTTATCAGGGCCACTCATGCTCCGACTTTCTCCTGGGCCAGAAAAGCCTCCAGATTCCTGTCCATATCCACCCATATTGCTGGTATGGTCCTGACGAAATGAACCTGAGGAGAGTTTGTATTGCAGATATTAAAGCAGAAGAAGATAAAGTCAGACTTATTCTGAAGTGCCTGTTCCGATTACAGTAACTCCTTACTTAAAGTCATCCCGGTTAACGTTGTCTCGTTGCTGATCAATTAGAGAACATGCTCGTTTAAAGTTATGCAATGCTCTCTTATAACGTTGTTTGGCAGCCGCCTGCTTTGTCCACTGCTTGCAGAAAGAGAAGCCCACTGGAGCTAGTGGTGGGGGCTTGGAACCAGGATGGACTGGCAGCCCCCACTATCAGCTCCCCGCTCCCAAGTTCCCTGTGCGGCAGACACCCAGCAAGCTATCAATTGCTGGGCAGTTGCTCCTGCCCTCTGCCTTGGAGCTGCTCCCAGGAGGCGCCTGCTTGCTGATGGGGGGGTGGAGAAGAGGAGGAGAGAGAGAAAGAAGAGGGGTGCTAATGTCACGGTGTCCCGACCCCCCGCTCCTGCCCCTTGCTACTTTACCCCATTTCCACAGAGCTGGAGGAGGTGGGGAGAGGAAAGAGAGGGAGAGGAACATGACTCAGGCAGAGGGAGCTTGCTGGCAGCAGCTGCTGTCTCAACTTGCTGATCTACTTAAAAAGGCAATGTACTCAAGGTGGGGTCAGCTTTCTTAAAGGGGCATGCGCGTCTCGCTCTCTCACACATGCTGTGTGTCTGTCTCTCTACACCATGCTGTCTCCCCTCCATCCATTCATGCTGCCTTGTAAAGTGTGAGGCTACATTTGTGTTAACCCTTGAGGGCTCAGCCGAGTGCTAGTTCATCATTTAGCAGTAAGGCATTCCCTGGGAAATATCCCACCTTCTTCCACGCTTAAAGTAGCATTTTTCAGGAACATAACTACAACGTTAAGCGAGGAGTTACTGTACCTCTTTGCACCTCCCTTCAGTACCATGAACTTTAGCAATACTGTGAACTAACCGTTTGACATGGGTCTTAATACAATGGCTCTACTGAATGCAGGGTGCAAAGCAATCGACTTGCGGTAAGTCTACAGAACTACCTGCTGGCTGGAAAATACTCAAATGCTAAATGAGCACAAAGCCTCCTTCAGAGATTTACTAGTATATCTTATTTGACAAACACTACTGAGACAGTACAATCATTATAGCTCGTCTCCTTAGATGAGCTTCATTACGCAAACTCACTGGGCTGGCTGTAACTGCTGCTCTGCTGGCTGTATTGGCTTGGGGCCTGGCTGTAGGATCCAGTCGGGGGAGGATAACTAGTAGGTGGCTGCTGGCCATAGCTGCTTTGCTGGCCATAGCTAGTCTGTTGTCCATAGGTGCTTGGCTGCCCATAGGTGCTTTGCTGAGAGTAACTGCTCTGATCGTAACTACTTGGCTGTGTAGAGGAATAGCTGAAAGACATAAGAATTAAGAAGTGTTTCTAGATGGAAGGTAAATCAAGCTCCCTGGAAACACACATTAGGCTGCAGTGGTATCTAACTAGACAGTAATGCAAGTCGGACAACGTGTATTAACACAAGTCATTTAAAATGTGAGGTCATCCTATGGAGGCTGATTTGCAAGCATAGGAAAAAAAATAAGGGTTGCTAAAAACAAAACCACTGATCTAGTTCTTTATAGCTCTAAAAAGAGATGAGTATGCCATGGAAATCACTAGTTTCCAAGTGGGAAATCTGCACCCCTTGGGACATTGCACTTTAAATACTTTAAAACGAACAGAGATTCAGTGAATGATTTGATATCTGTCATCTAGAACTTCAAAGCCCCTGAAGACTATGAAATACCAGCTGGTAAAATGGTTTGTTTGTAACTTGTTTCCCTGGCTTCTTATAAATCAAGAGCAATCTAATTCACTTTATTTCCAACAAAAAGTCTCTCTGCTTGGCATGTGTACGCTTTTCAGACATGCTTGAAAATTTCAAAAGCAATGCCTGTCTGTTCTATATTTCAGGATGAACAACTCACCTGAGATTCATGACGTGTGCGGAAGCAGCATTTTTAAAAGTTAACACGGAAGAGGAATACAGAGAGCCTGAAACATATCCTCTCTTTAGGACCCAAAGTTTTAGGAGGCAATGACATGTAATTAAAACGTGGCTTTCACACTTAAGAGTTAAAAGTGAATATTTTTATATAAAACATTTTTCTTGAGTAGTCACTTTTGCCTTTTGTTATTATAGATATCTATCCTTTGATTAGAACTTATTTAATCACAGCCCTGTATTCTTTCCTCTTTGACCCTGCAGTGAAGAGAAGACTGGTTAGATGCAAGTAAGCTTGTTTATGAAAATATCTGATAATCTGCAAGCATGGTAAGAAGGCTTATAAAGAACAAAATGCTTAAAATCCAAAATAATTAGTTTTCACACACTAGGAAAGTCCCTTTAAAAAAGCCAACAGCACTTTTATCCAACCAAACAAATTTTAATGCTTCATCACGACCTTCATCAACCCTAATTTTCTGAAAGAATTACCTGGTTGGAGGATAGGATGGAGGTGCAGTGACAGGCTGCATAGGGTAACTTCCAGGCACCTGAGGATAACTGTAGTTACTTTGTCCATATCCTAAGCTGGGCTGGCTGTAACCTGTGGTACTCGACTGAGGCTGGCTAGTCTCCGCTGGCTTGCTGCTATCCTGGGGTCTAAAAACAAAGTTTACCAATGAGGAGTCATCCTGCCCCAATTCTCCTTGCAACAAGTAATGATAATCCCAAGCACACTCAATAGAAGACCAGGATATATTAATGTATGATTTAAAGTTGCCATTAGGTAATCCAATGCATTTTAATTTCAAATCATAGTAATAGAATATCAGGGTTGGAAGGGACCTCAGGAGGTCATCTAGTCCAACCCCCTGCTCAAAGCAGGACCAATCCCCAACTAAACCATTTCAGCCAGGGCTTTTGTCAAGCCTGACCTTAAAAACCTCTAAGGAAGGAGATTACACCACTTCCCTAGGTAACCCATTCCAGTGCTTCACCACCCTCCTAGTGAAAAAGTTTTTCCTAATATCCAACCTAAACCTCCCCCTCTGCAACTTGAGACCATTATTCCTTGTTCTGTCATCTTCTACCACTGAGAACAGTCTAGATCCATCCTCTTTGGAACCCCCTTTCAGGTAGTTGAAAGCAGCTATCAAATCCCCCCTCATTCTTCTCTTCTGCAGGCTAAACAATCCCAGTTCCCTCAGCCTCTCCTCATAAGTCATGTGCTCCAGCCCCCTAATCATTTGTGTTGTCCTCCGCTGGACTCTTTCCAATTTTTCCACACCTTTCTTGTAGTGTGGGGCCCAAAACTGGACACAGTACTCCAGATGAGGCCTCACCAATGCATAATAGAGGGGAATGATCACATCCCTCAGTCTGCTGGCAATGCCCCTACATATACAACCCTAAATGCCATTAGCCTTCTTGGCAACAAGGGCACACTGTTGACTCATATCCAGCTTCTCGTCCACTGTAACCCCTAGGTTCTTTTCTGCAGAACTGCTGCCTAGCCACTCGGTCTCTAGTCTGTAGCAGGACTCTTCCCTTCTCATAGACTCAGACTTTCAGGTCAGAAGGGACCATTATGATCATCTAGTCTGACCTCCTGCACAATGCAGGCCACAGAATCTCACCCACCCACTCCTGGAATAATCCTCTCAACAAGGTTCTCCTTGTTGAACCTCATCAGATTTCTTTTGGCCCAATCCTCTCATTTGTCTAGGTCCCCCTCTGTATCCTATCCCTACCCTCCAGCGTATCTACCACTCCTCCCAGTTTAGTGTCATCTGCAAACTTGCTGAGGGTGCAATCCACGCCATCCTCCAGATCACTAATGCAGATATTGAACAAAACCAGCCCCAGGACCGACCCTTGGGGCACTCCGCTTGATACCGGCTGCCAACTAGACATGGACCCACTGAGTCTGACGATCTAGCCAGCTTTCTATCCACCTTATAGTCCATTCATCCAGCCCACACTCCTTTAACTTGCTGGCAAGAATACTGTGGGAGACCATATCAAAAACTTTGATAAAGTCAAGGAATAACACGTCCACTGCTTTCCCCTCATCCACAGAGCCAGTTATCTCGGCATAGCAGGCAATTAGGTTAGTCAGGCATGACTTGCCCTTGGTGAATCCATGCTGACTGTTCCTGATCACTTTCCTCTCCTTTAAGTGCTTCAGAATGGATTCATCAGTTTCATTACAATGAAAGCAGATAGAATTCATTAGTGAAATTCAAGACTTTTTACATTCCGATTGGCAATTTATACATTCTCCCACCACTACTAGAGAAATCATTCTCTACCTCTAACAATAATTAAAAATACAATTTTGCTACAGCTTCCATTTACTTTATTAATCAGGTGCAATCTCAAATCTAAAGCACATTAATTTAGAATTAGACCAACTCCAGCATGGCCCCAGACAGCTCACATTCTAGAGCCAATTAACTCAGCCATTCCACTCTAGGTCTTCTTACACTATGCTTGTAAACTGTTAGTACAAAACTGGTGAACAGCTTTGCCACCTGATGGCATCAGTTTTAACATTCAATCTGATTTAGAGAGAACTGTTCTAAACCCTCTTTTTAAAGAAAATCTTACATTTGCTGAACATACAATTAAGCTAAGAGGCCTATTATCAACAGGGGCCAAACACGTTGAAGCTATTTTGTATCAAGTCATACATGTACACCCATTCCCAAATGACATGCTAGGCAACACTATTGCTTTAAGTAACCCCATAACTAAAAAATAGACAAGTGTTAATTTTCCACTATTTTTCTTATCTCACAGTTTGATAGCACTGCATTTACAGTCCGCTGCAGTGTTTGGTTGGTCAGTAGAATTTCCTGCGTTAGGCAACAGCTTGGTACCATTGCTGGCACCCTGTGCTGAGCACAGAGGGAGGAAGTCCTGTACACACTTTTCCCAGGCACTGTAAGAGCTATGAGATACAGCAGCAAAGCTGAAACCAAAAATGCAAAAGGAGAGGCATGTGCACAGAGAGGAGAGGAGTGGGCCCAAGCGTGTGTATATTACCTTGCAGGTGCAGATGTTGCTGGCTGCTGCCCATAGGTTGGGTAGGCAGGCTGGGTGCCATAAGCGGACTGTGCTGCATAAGAAGCCTGGGTGGTAGTAACTGTGGGTGTGGTGGTGTCGTAGGCAGCTGTGCCGTACCCCTGGACGGGCTGACTATAAGCTGGGGGGGCAGTCGGGGTGGTATAACCTAGAACAAACAAAAGCTTGGTCAGATTGACTTTCAATCTAGACTTCATATTTCAGACTACTTTTATTCTTCCTTCAAAGAGTTTTACCCAGAGATTACAAATGTTATTGATTTTACTTTTATTATGCAATATAGGTAACCTGAAAACATAAAAATTGACTTATGCCCCTTTTCTGCTTCTTCATGGCATATGAAGGCCTGGAAATTTGTTTTCCCCAAACAGCATTTTTGCTTTAACATTAGAAATTCCAGTCTAGTCTTCCAGGTCTGACTAATGACACGAGAAATAATTACATCACTGAGAACAAAAGCTGATTGACCAAGGGAAGTTCCTTCGCAGTCAGACTAAAGATAGATTGTTTACAACAATTTAACTTCAGTAACTAATTAAAAAAATATACAATACAGGTGGAGACCTGTAGAAAATACTCCAAAACAGGGAAGAGTCAGAACATTCTTGTTATTTCTAAAGTAAAAAAACCAAGCAATTACAGAAACCTTTAGCTAAGTCACACCCATACTAGGCCTTAATACAGCACAAAGAAAAGGCATAAGGCTAACTTTTAAGATGCTCTTTACAGGTTACCATTAAAGCACTATGTACTTGCAATCATTAGTAATTCTTGAAATGTAAAGAATGAACTTTAATTTTGCACTTACATAAGAACGGCCATACTGGGTCAGACCAATGGTCCATCTAGCCCAGTATCCTGTCTTCCAACAGTGGCCAATGCCAGATGCTTCAGAGGGAATGAACAGAACAGGGCAATTATCGAGTGATCCATCCCCTGTCATCCAGTCCCAGCATCTGGCAGTCAGAGGCTTAGGGACACCCACAGCATGGAGCTGCACCCCGACCATCTTGGCTAATAACTACTGATGGACCGATCCCTACGTGACCTTATCTAACTCTTCTTTGAACCCAGTTACACTTTTGGCCTTTACAGAAAGGAATTCCGCAGGTTGACTGCATTGTGTGGAGAAGTACTTCCTTTTGTGTGCTTTAAACCTGCTGCCTATTAATTTCAATAGGTGACCCTGGTTGTTGAGTTATGTGAAGGGGCTAATAGCACTTCCTTATTCACTTTCTCCACACCATTCATGATTTTATAAACTTCTATCATATCCCCCCTCAGCCGTCTCTTTTCCAAGTTGAACAGTCCATCTTTTTAGTTTCTCCTCATATGGCAACTGTTCCATGCCCCTAATCATTTGTGTTGCCCTTCTCATACCTTTTCCAATTCTAATATATCTTTTTTAAGATGGGGTGAATTGTATGCAGTATTCAAGATGTGCGTGTACCAGGATTTATATCATGGCATTATATTTACTGTCTTATTTATCCCTTTCCTAATGGTGCCTAACATTCTGTTAGCTTCTTTGACTGCCAGAGAACTATCCACAATGACTCCAAGATCTCTTGAGTAGTAACTGCTAATTTAGACCCCATCATTTTGTATGTATAGTTGGGATTATGTCTTCCATTGTGCATTACTTTGCATTTATCAACACTAAATTTCATCTGCCATTTTCTTGTTCAGTCACTGAGTATTGTGCAATCCTTTTTAACGCTTCAGTCTGCTTTGGACTTAACTATCTTGAGAAATTTAGTATCATTTGCAAACCTTGTCACCTCACTGTTTACCTCCTTTTCTGGATCACTTATGAATATGTTGAACATCATACTCTAAGTTAGAGAAGAGGTATTTCAATAAAGAAACATACCAAGAAGTCAAATTGTTTTTGCTGTTTTAATATGGCATTGGTTAAATTTAATATGGCTCAGGTAAAAATATTCAGTAGTTAATATAAACAAATCTTTGATACTTCTTTAAGATATATCTATCACTGCTCTTATCTCCAGTTAGTGGGTGGGAGATGTTCTTTACTGGTATTTTCCAGCAGCTCAGTTTGATTTTGCAAAAGGGCACTGATAGCTAGCATTGAGAAACAAACTAACAGGAAAACATTATCTCAGTCCTATTTTTCATCAATTAAGATAACAGCTTCCTTTTTACTTGTTAATTTTATTATAATTAAGAAACTTGTAATCACAAAGAAGAGTACATCACATATAGTGTTCAGACTAACTACACTGGAGTTTTCCTTTCCACTGCCTGATTTTCAGAAGAGAATCTCCAGTACTGTAATGTTTACTAGTCAGCATTTTTTCCTTTAATACTCAGTGTCTTCAAAATGCACAAGGCTGCTTTCACTACTCACTGTGCTATGTAGGTGACCTGTCACAAAATTCAGACCTTTCTAACTGGTTAATGAAGCAGTATTTTAAACTGAACAGAGGAAACGACCTCATAGCACATGCCAACACAGCTACACTGGTAAACTATAAAACCAACTTCAGTTCAACATTCTGAGTAGTAACCCAGCACACATGTAATAATTCAAGTGTTCCTCATGAATCCCAGCATTTTAAATTGCACTTGTTACAATTCAGCCAAGCCAGAAAAGCCAAAGTGCAAGTAGGTATTTATTCTCCCTTCCTATAGGGAAGCATAAATCAACAATATTTGCTTTTCATAATATTCTGGGTATTCATTTCTGTCTAGAGTGCAAATCCCTGTTCTGAAGCCTAAGCGTGCTAGTGAGGAAAAAAGGTGAATGAGATGGTGCTGAATGGTGTAAAATGAGCACAATTTTGTGTGTGTTCAGCAAACTGAAACAGTTGAAACACTCAAAAAAACCAAAAAACAGGAGCCACAAAAGCATTCCACAAAGACTGGCTGATACCTAAAGTTAGATGAACCCCAATTCCAAACAACTAAGTCCCAAGAGCTCATTGACAATATCAGGTTTTTGCAGTAAGTCAGTTCCCAGTGATCTGAGGTAAACTTTACAATAAACTAATGCACTTGGGTCCCAATCCTGTACTCAAAGAGAACATGTTGCAGGATCAAGGCCTTAGCTAGATCTTTCCAACTGTGGTCCCTTTTCCCCGGCACATTTGATGGTATTATTAAAACCTAAATCCAAAGCAGGCAGCAGAGTTTGCACACTGCCAGATGTCACCAAGGTCGTGAACTGTCCTAGGAAAAAGAACCTTGAATTTTAAGCACATGTGAACTCTAGTCTTGGCACATCATTTGTAAAAGTGCTTTTAATATTTAAGCCTCAATATGTAAATGGTTAGTAATTTAGGAACCCATTACTGTAAATTCTAATTTCAGCTGAACAAAAGCTTAGTTTAGGATAATACAAAACAATTAGAGCTGTATCTTTTGATGTATTAGATTCCACTTCGGGGGAACATTTAGACCAGCATCTCTCAAACTGGTGTCCGCGGGGCCCGCTGATCAATTCTTCCCCCTCCCTCCCAGCACCTCCTGCACGACCAGTGTGCAGGAGGCGCTGAGAAGGATGGGAAGGAGTGTGGATGGGGCATGCTCAGGATAGGGGGTGGAAAGAGGCATGGAAGAGGGGCAGGGGTGGAGTGGGGGCAGCGAAAAGGTGGGGGCAGCGAAGAGGTGGGGCCTTGAAGGAAGGGGTGGAGTGGGAGCAGGGTCTGGGGCTGAGTGGGAGACTGCAAAATTTTAAAAATCAAAATGGGGGGCCTCGGGTTGCTAAAGTTTGAGAACCCCTGATTTAGACCATGTAACCACCCATTTACCAAACAATTTGAGAGTCTCCAACACAGACAGAAAAAATAAACTTTAAGAACTTCATAATCTGCTTTAAGAAGCCTGGTAAAGATATTCCTTAGTCAGCTCCAGTTCCTCTCACAGGATCTAACACAGCAAGCCTTTTGTATGCAAAACCCCCATTGATGTAAATAGCAGTTCATTCTGCATTAGAAGGGAAGGATCCAGCCCTCAAAGAATACTCGGCTAAAATTCTGGATTGAAAAGGATTTATTTTGAAATAGCTGGCTTCTCTTCAGGTGGTGGCAGTTTTCAAAGTTCTCTCTAATTTAAACAGCCAGCATCATAAGCGACTATGGTGTTTAATAAGTTCCTGCAGAATCCTAATACATACTGGACAGGTAAACTTGCCATAAGTGAGAACCAAGACACAGGAAATTATGCTCACCATCCATAAAAAGTTATTCTTCATGATGGTAGGCCATCAACTTAAAGATATGTAATCTAAGTACTAACCTTTTAAATACATAATACGAAGATACAGTGGGCAAAAAGAAAGAATGGGTTTGGTTATTTGCAGAAGATAATTCTCAATCTAGAGATCACAAAGAGGTCCCCAGAGTTACGACTCCTCCTCCCAACCTTTATGCCTAGAGGGGAAAGGGAGTCCCAAAAAATTGCTTAATTGGAGTAACAATATAGAAGATATTGATAACCTTTGGATTAACTCACATCTCAAATGCATACCAAGGTGCAAATCAGTGCCAGCCACACAGGACCAAAAAGGCTGGGACAAAGGGGAGACTGATTGAGCCTCCCCTATGTGGGGCTAAAATATGGCCCATGCAGGTGAAGACAACCCTAGCCTGGACCACTATCATGGTGCAGAAGAACCAGCTCTACTACTCCTGCAGACAGACCCCCACATCAGTGGTATTTCAAAGGGAATGGGGAGAGCTTCCCAGAGCAACATAAAGCTCTGTGACAACATAAATTAGCCTTTTAACGAATTATGAAAGTAGACAATTAAAAAAAGCACCATTTAAACAATTGTCTTATGCAATATAAAGTCAGCTTCTAGAGAAAATTAAGAGCAATTTTACTGGAAGTCTAAATGTGATCCTTTTTAGGGTGTTAATCTGTGTTTTATAAAGCATGAAAACATAGAAATTGCATACTGAACAGTATCTTTGATGGATTTTGGATTAGGCCCCTAAGAGGTTTCAGGTTGTTTAAAACAGTACTACTATCGGTTCACCTTTGGATGGCTCTGAATCTTCTAGGAGAGGATGGTGTAGTGCAGGGATGGGAAAACTTTTTGGCCAGAGGGCCACATCTGGGCAAATTGCATGTAGGGCTGGGGCAGGGGGTTGGAATGCGGGAGGGAGTGCGGTGTGCAGGAAGGGGGTCAGGGCAAGGGGTTGAGGTGGAGGAGGAGTGTATGAGGGGGCTCAGGGCAGGGGGTTGGGGTGCAGGGAGGGGTGCGGAAGGGGGCTCAGGGAAGGGGGTTGGGGCTCAGGAGGGGTGCGGGGTGCAGCAGGGGGCTCAGGGCAGGAGTTGGGATGCAGGAGAGGTGCAGGGTAGGGGGTTGGGGTGCAGGAGAGGTGCGGCAGGGAGCTCAGGGCAGGGGGTTGGGGTGCAGGAGGGGTTCAGGGTACAGGCTCCGGGCCAGCGCCGCTTACCTGAAGCCGCTCTGGCATGGCAGTGGCACCGTGCTGCTAAGGCAGGCTCCCTGCCAGCCTGCCCTGCACCGTTCCTGGAAGCACCCGGCCCCATGTCCCTGCAGCCCCACCCCCACCCCCCGGGGGGGAGGAGGGGGGCAGAGGGCTACATGCGCTGCCCTCACCTGCAGGCACCGCCCCCTGAAGCTCCCATTGGCCAGGAACGGGGAACTGCAGCCAATGGGAGCTTCAGGTGTGGAACCCACAGGTGAGGGCAGTGCACAGAGCCCTTGCTCGCCCCCTTTGGCCACAGGAACATGGTGCCAAGGGCGCAGGGGTGGCAATTCTGCAGACCGGATCCAAAGCCCTGAGGGGCCGGATCCGGCCTGCGGCCGTAGTTTGCCTACCCTTGGTGTAGTGACTTTAGCACTCGGCACTAGGTGCATGTAAGTAGCATATATAAGCAGTTCTGCCAAAGTTAAACACAGGGAGGCAAACTAATGCAAATCATACTTTAAGGACCTACACCTATGTGGTCTTCCATTTGACCTTTTTTTTTTTAAGTGGCATTTTTTTATTGGATGTGAGAAGCAGCAGCATAGGAAAAATATCAAATATTGTTATATATCCAAGCAAATGTAACTTGAGCTAAACATGATGCAAGCAAAAAACATAATCCAGTATAGATTACTGTTCCTGTAACCCCTGCACATTAAGGGCTTGTCTTCACTACAGGCTAAATCAGCAACGCTGCAACAGAAGCAGCAGCATCAATTTAGCAGGTCTGGTGAAGACACCATAAGTCCATGGGAGAGCGCCTCCCATCAACGCAGACATCGCTGTAAATCGATCTAAGCAATGTCCAATTAAATTACGTAACGTATGTAACTTAACTAGCGTAACTTGGATCGACCTACCTTGTTAGTGTAGACAAGTCCTTAGTGCTAGCAGAATAAATGGCCGAGATTTTTCAGAGATATTTTTAAAGTTTAAGTCTACAAATATATTCTGTTAATGATTTCTGATCTTCAACATTTAAATGCTGAACCAAGAACAGATCACCTCTAGGGCTGCGTGAGTTACAAAAGCTATCAGTTCTCATTCTTCAAGGCATAAGATTACTGTCAGAAAGAAACCCTCCCCCACTTAAAAATGGTGTTAAAAAATTGCACAATTAAATACATTATGGGGTAGTTTTTTCTTCACATTTTCCATTGTAAGGCATCCACCTTACCATCCATCCATGCCCAGATACTAGTAGAAGCACCACTTGTATGTCCTGGATATTTCTAGGGAACCTTTAGGAAGTTTCCATTCCACTAGAGCGTTAACTTTACTTTGAATAAAGGATGAGCCACATAAAACTGTAGCCAGGATGTCACTTGGGTGACGAGAGACTACGTTTTTTGCATGGATTCCTGGTTCAAACCGAGTGCACCAGAATATAGTCTTCAAATGATGGTTCAAGTCTCTCCAGATCAGTTGTTTTTTTAAAAAACAACATTAAGGTATTTTTATGAAGACTCCAGTTTAAAAAGCACAAGTTTGAGTAATTTACAGCGCATTTATGAAGATGTCAAGTATGTCTGAACTGGAAACCCATAGACATAACATGGAACATGCAAAGGTGGTGGTCAGAACAATCTGAACATGTCTAATCATGCTGTTTACCCTTTAGGAAATGGTAAAGACAGCTAGGTATATTCACCTGGAACATCTTGGTACAGCTGTCACTAGACTGCTTGGAAAGTTTTATCCATAGAGCATGGCACTCAGAAGTTTGCGAATGGTACTCATTATACAGACATGGAACTAATAAATGGCACTAAATTCTAGCAAATTTTGAATAGTACTGTATGTTTAATGTGATGTTATTAGGGCTAAAACAAATGAAACACCTAAAGGGTTAACATCACAAGTTTAGACAGAATGAAACAGCATTTCCCATGCAAGAGTGAGCAGGATATTCAAACCTGTACTGGTCCCTTCTACTGTGGAAAGCACAAGACAAAAAGTAGAGGGTACACTATCAGAACAGGCAAACAGTCACTTTAACCAATTTGATTTTCAAGCAACTGAAGAGATGCCCAGAGTACACATTCCCAATGAGCATTGTTACACAGCTTTTGTGTGTTTTTTTTTTAAACCAAGTACATTCTGTAGATTAAACGGGTATGTTTACTCCTGGCATTCATCCCACCCACATCTCAGCATAGTTTTAAATCAGCATTTCCTAAAAGAAAGGCTATAGGAAGAATAAAACCTTTTCTACGTCAAAGCTGCCCTAATCAATTCAATATGGTTTATGACAGGTTTCAGAGTAGTAGCCGTGTTAGTCTTATTTAGGTAGAAGATTTTAACTAAGCTCTTTCCCCAATAAAAACAGTCATGCAACAGTGTTGAGGCTCTTACCCGTTGGAGGCTGCCCATATGAAGTTGCATATGCAGTTTGCCCATATGTTGCAGTTGTCTGAGCCTGTGTGTAGCTGACATCAGTGGGTTGTCCATAAGTTCCATAACTCTGTTGCCCATAGGCCTGCTCCAAAGAAGATATATATTTAATTCAAGCACTGAGATCAGTTTGTTTAATTACACAGAGGCATATAAACAGTCATTTTGGTGACACGGAGTAAAAAGGCAGCAATGTGGAACAATTTAAATCAATTTATTTTTGTTTTAATAATACACTTAAATTAGGTTGAGGCTTTGTAAAGCTAATTTAAGATATTATATCTTTAAATTAAAATTTATAATCAAGTAAATTATAAATGCTGTTTCTAAATGTCACTACTGGTATCTTTATTACAATTTTACAAACCCCATAGGCCAAACAAAATATTGAAAACTAAGCCCTTGATCTTGCAAACACTTAAATACATAACTTTACCCACATGAATAATCCCAGGCTTCCTACAGACTTTGACAGGCGTACTCACATGTTTAACGTTAATCATATGAATGTGTGTATGCAGCCTGAGGAGCTAAAAACCATACTTTTTATTGAAACTTTTCTTAGTGGAATAAAATCTTTGCCACTTCAAAACAAAATTTCTTCAGTGTTAACGGTGAAATGTTACTTAGGCTTTCAAATCATTAACAAAGTTGTTGTGAACATTTTTAAAAGTAGGAGCCTAAACCCATATTTAGGTACTCGAGGGCATGATTTTCAAGAACACCTAAGGAGGCTTGTTATTCCAGTTGAGCTAGCCTACCTCCAGTATCATCCTGGGAAACACAGGAGATACCATGTGCTGCTAATCACTGTGTATGTCAACACTGCAGCTGGGTCTGTGCCTCTCAGCCTAGGTAGCCAGACTCAGGCTATCTCCACTTAAACTAGCATGCTAAAAATAGCAGTATGGACATTGCAGCATGGGTGGCCACTCACGCTGCAGCTAGCCGCCTAAGCCTGGCTGACCCCATGGGTCTGAGTCCCTGACCATGCTGCAACATCCACACTGCTATTTTTAGCATGCTAGCTCAAATGAGTCTGTCTACTTGGGCTGGGAGCTGTAGTGTAGATCAGGGGTCTCAAACACGCGGCCCGCGGGCCACATGCGGCCCACGGAGTTATTTCCTGCGGCCTGCCATAGGCGCCGACTCCACTGGCAGCCAAGCTCCAAACATTACTGAGTGTTTATATTTTATTAAAACCCCTCTTTGCATTATAGTTTTTAATAAGTTAATACATTGACTTTTAATAGAATACTATATTAGTCTTCGTTTTTTTCATTTTTGACTATACTTTTGTATCATTGTATGAAAAGGTTACAGTGATGCGGCCCTCGGGCCAACTTACTAGTTCTCATGTGGCCCTCCTGGTAATTTGAGATCCCTGGTGTAGATATACCCAGAGAGTGATTGTTCTAGTAGAGTGATTAGATTAGCAGTTGAGTTGTTGTAACTTGAGCTGCTGCATCCCCACTGAATTACTGGTTGGAGTTTCAAACACCCTCCTTCACCTACCCAAGTTTAAAGCACCACATCTCTCGTGCTAGAAATCTGTGTGTGAAGATGTGTGTGTGGGTGAGGGGCAAAGCACAAGCTATATCTCAAGCTAAAAATGCAGTGAAGCCTTATGTGACTTAGGACCATGTCTCATTGACTTCAAATTACAAACCCTAAAGGAGGATAGCCTAGTCACAGTGAAAGCATTTCAAGTTTACTATAAGCCTAAAAAAGACTAACAAGGAGTTGAAGAAGCATCCCTCTATCAAGTTCAACAACTATGAACTTGAAGTGGTGAACGAGTTCACATACCCGAGGTCCACTATCACAGACCATCTTTCACTTGAAAGAGAACTCAACGTCCGCATTGGAAAAGCTGCCACAACAATGTCCAGACTGAATAAGAGGGTATGGCAAAACAACAAACTGACAGAACACACAAAGATCTGTATGTATCGTGTGTGTGTTATCAGCACACTTTTGTATAGAAGCAAGACATGGACCTTATACTCTCATCAGGAAAAGAGGCTCAACAGCTTTCATATGCATTGCCTTCGTTGAATCTTTGGAATCTCCTGGAGGGACAGAGTCACCAACGCTGAGGTGCTCTAACGGGCCAGCATACCCTGCATGCAAACACTTCCCAAACAGAGACACCTCCGCTGATATGGGCATGTGGGCTGAATGAATGATGGGTGCATCCCAAAGGACATCCTCTACGGCAAATTGGCATTAGGAAAAAGACCCATAGGACATCCAAAATTGCGTTTCAAAGATGTGTGCAAGTGAGACCTCAAAAAAATGGACATGGATGTGGACAAATGGAAAGATCACACTCAAGACTGCAGCCTTTGGAAACAAGAGTTTAACAAAGGAAGCAGTCCAGCTTAGCTGAGGAGAAAAGAGCTTGCAGAAGGCAGAGCCCAAAGAGTCGAAACATCACCTTTAAATGTGACAGATGTGGCAGAGATTGTATCTCTCACTCTCGAATGCCATAAAACCAACAGAGTAAATGCTTTACCTCTCAGGGGTGCATACCCATGGTCTCTCGAGACTGAAGGATGCCGCCTATTAATCTACCTCAGGGGTTTTCAAACTTCATTGCACTGCAACCCCCTTCTGAGAACAAAAACTACTACATAACCCAGGAGGAGGTGACCCAAGCCTGAGCCCACCCGAGCCCTGCCAAAGCCAAAGCCCCACCACCCTGGGCAGGGGGACCAAAGCCAAAGGGCTTCAGCCCCAGGTGGGGGGCCTATAACCTCAGCCCCACCATCCAGGGCTGAAGCCCTCAGGCTTCGGCTTCAGCCCTGGGCAGGGGGGCTCTGGCTGTGGCTCCAGTAAGTCTAATGCCAGCCCTGGCGACCCCATTAAAATGATGTCCCAACCCACATTGGGGTCCCAACCCACAGTTTGAGAACCGCTGCATCTAGTTCTAAAGTCATTTCTCATCCCATAGAATTATGTAAACAAAACTTAAATTAGTGTGTAGGTCATTGATTAAGGAAGCCCAAACGCAAAGATTACAGTTGTATTTCTCTGGCAACAGTTGGTACCTTACTGCTGTAGAGTAAAGCATGCAGCTCCCTAGAAAGTGAAACTATCAAATGATGCTAGTAGAAACACGGAAACCTAAATTAGAGTTTTACAAGGAAACTCAGTATTCCTTTAAAATGTATTTGAAGTGTGTCTACAATCTTGATCCTTAACAATCTGGATCCTTAAGATTTTTTTTAAACCAAACATTTTAGTTTCCTTTTGAGGGACATCAGCCTGAAATCTAGTCAATTTCAAGTGTTAATTGTTTCTGCTACCTGTACCTAAAGTCTATTCTCTTCCCATTCCATCCAACTGCTGCAATTTTGCAAATAACATTTCCCTACTTGAACAGGTTTCTCTCTCCTGCACTGCTGAATGAAATATTCACAAACAGGGAAACTGTTAAATACACACAATGAATTATTTTCTCTCAATTCTCTCAGTTACAGCAGTAGGCTAAGAAATTCTTAACAGTAAGTGAACAGTTCCAGATTTTAAGGTTGATGTCCCTTTAAGGAAGCCTTCTACACAATCTAAAACATTATCAGAAAACTTTCCAACATATTTCACATTAAAGCTCAGTCTTTTTCTTTGGTTATTTAATGGCTGGTCAAGTCTGGCTTAGTTTACTGGTAGACATGTGACTCCGTAGCTGTTATGAAAATGCCCCGTTTTACCTGGGTCGTCTGTGCATATCCTTGAGCTGGCTGAGCTGCATAAGCACTGTAGCTATAAAAAGAATGTAATGAAATTTTAAAATGCAGATATACACTACATATACACTACTGAATTGTGTAATACATACTTTAAACACAAATGGAGACTATAATGTTACTTACCCTTGCTGGGCTGCAGCTTGGCTATAGGTACTATAGTCTGCAGGAAAGAAAAAAGAGTAAGAATGTTGACAAAGACAGCTAATAAAATCAATGGCATAAGAGTAGTTGCCAGAATTTCTTCCAGCTGCTTGGAAAAGGAGAAACCATTATAAACAATCAGAAACCAGAGTTTCAAAGGTGCTAATGGTAAACACATTTATTAAGCATTTTGGTTTGGAAGCAAAAACCTCTTCCCTTTGTTACCTGCTGCTTCCAGCAATCTTGGATTACCCTATTTTGTCACCTTGGAGGGGACCCAGCTACTGAAGCAGCAGGATGTTTTGTTTTTATTTTGTTGTTTTTAAAAGAAACACTATGCCTGACCCCTTTAAGACAGGGTCAGTTTCAGGAGGCTTTGCTCCAAACTATTCAAAGTTGTAGAAGCTAAAATAAGGCTGTGCTCCTTGTATTTTGACTTTAACAGGCCAAAAATGAATCACTGGAAGATTGTTTAAAGGTGTGAGTGTCAAAATCCAAGATATTCAGTTGGCAATGAGTTTTTATATTCCAACCCTCCCCATCCTCCTGATCAAAGACAATGCTGTATTTCAGATTATTATAGATCATAAATGCAAGGCTTCACGGAAAGTTATGAAGTGTTTTTAGTTGCCTTTCAGACATCTGGCGCAAGCGGTGTTCCTCGACAGGTCAAGGCCTTAGTCACCAAACAAATTACTACTTTCAAATGGTTCCAGGGTAAGGAAAGTGTAATTAACAGAGTATGGAGAGATCAGACATTGTTCAAACTCTCTGTATCTATGCAGTCTCTAAATCAGTGTTTCTCAACAACTGGTCCCTGAGATCTCCCAGACACAAGTCAGGAAGGCAGCAAGCCAGTCTCTGGTATCAAAAAGGTTGAGAAAACACTGCTCTAAAGCTACTACAGCCGCTCAGGCTAAGGCATCTAACTTAGTTGAAAGCAATTTGGGACCAGATATTGCTACAATTTTCTTGCAAAGATTCAAGCAGTCCCAAATGGGAACAGATGTATATATTTTTATTTTTACAATACCTCAGGGTTAGCTAGCATAGGCAAGAAAACTGAAGTAAAAAAATCTGAGGAATCTGGCTGACAACTCTGCAGAACTCAAGGATCTGCTTTAATTCTTTCATTTATCTTTCTAGCTTCTTGTAATTGAAATATGTGTGGCACTGAATAAACAAAGGTTCAATGTAAAAACTTAGTATTTTTATTGTATATCAATGGCTCATGTTTCTTAAAGCCAAGGACTCCTCAGCAACACAATTTTCAGGTCTCTGCTTCCCATCTCTTCACCCCATACACATATAATGCTGATTAAAATTAATCATATGGGTTTCTTCCCCTCCCATTTCAATCTTGGTGTTGCTGTTGGGGGATTCAGGCACTGGTGGGGATTTTGAGGGGGAGTGCATTGAAAGGACGTTGCAGTGGCCTGGATGATAACTTGTGACCAGCCTACACGCTATTTTGCACTCTGCAGTGGGAAGAAATAAAGTTATTGTATTGGGAACAGAGGGTCATGGGGTAGAGAGTCTCTGCAAATAATTTATTTTTAGATTAAACACCTGCCATTTGATGCCATTCAGAACCAAATACTGTATGTTAAATTGCTCTTCTGAAAAATCTAAGCTCCTGAGATCCCTCACACAAATCAGACTATATTCTAGCATTGTTTTTTTCTAAATATTTTTACATTCAACATTTTTAAAATTTACAACTTGCTACATCCAATTCTTTGACTCTGCCTTTTATAGATGTTTAAAATGTGTGCCTGTTCCCAGCTCAGATGCATTAACATTTCAGTCTTTAAAACATTCATCTAACAAAATAGTTAAAGTTGACCTAATCTGAGCAAAGCCATTTGTTTCTTTCACTCCACTTTCTTTCATACCTTGCATTGCTTTCCTTCACCTCAGTATTCATCGTTCCCTTTCCTATTTCTTGCTATTTACTTTTTAACTTCCTTCCTTTCTTCCACATTTGCTCCACATTCTTATTCCTAACCAACTCTCCCTCCCCTTCCTTCCTCATTCCCCTTATTTTCTATACATCTATCAACTCCCCCCATCCACTCCCTCAATCTGTTCATATGCCCACTACTCATAATCCCCATCCTCATCTTCCCAGTTTCAGTTCTCCTTTTGCAGCCCTTCTGTTTCACTGAACACACCCAACACTTCTGAGACTACTTCTTGCAGCTGGGGAGCATATGTACATATGGCCACCACTTATGTGCTGAGATGAGACAGGTGAGTCTCCAGCTCTGCTTCCTCTTGCTGCTCAGTGGAAGGACACTGGCAAGCAAATTACTACACCCACAACAATGAGCTGAGCCTCAGAAGCAGCCCCAAATTTGAGAATCTTTACTATGCAATCTTCATTGCTTAGAACACTTATTTTTCCCCTCATCTCCCCTTTTATTTCCTCTAAACAACCTAAGATATTGTGGTTTTACTATTAGGTTCTATAATCAGATTAATTAAATATATTATGAAATCTGTCTAACTTCCCTTCTCTAATGTGCTAGAGTGGACTAGGGAACATTTTAAATAAGAAATATTTTGGTTAATTGTTATAACAAGGGATCCCAGCTTTCCGTTATAAAAAACCCAAAATTCTCCAGTAAAAAACCCAGTGTTTTCCTAGCCACAATATACAGTGGAACCCCGTTGATCCGATCTAACTGGGACTGGGGCCAGATCGGATAAGCAAAAGTTCAGATAATCTGGAAAACAGGCAAAGAGCCTCAGCCCCGACCACCCAGGTCTCCCATTGACAACCCAAGCCCCGCTACCTGTGGCTAAAGCTTTTTGCCCATTCTCCAGATTATCCACATTTTTGCTTATCCAGTGTAGCCCCGGTCCCAATTAGATCAGATAAATGGGGTTCCACTGTAGTTAATATATGTTTGTATTTTTTCATAAAATTTAAAAAACAAAAAAAGTCTCTGTAAAAATGCAAATTCCACATTTTTCCATGGCAAATGGATTTCTGGGATCCCTGGTCATAACATTTCTAAAACTCTCATTTCAATGGGACTTGAATCTTCAGCTCTCTTCTGTTTCATGAGGCTTGACAACGCAATGGTGTAGTACTAATACAGCAGCTCCTGAAGAAAAATTATCCTCCTTTACTGAATGGAAAGACAGGTACATTTTTTTAAACCATTTTGACAATTTCACTCTCACATGTTTCTTTAGTCATTAGTTCTTTAGGTTGATAAGCCCGAAGTTTGACCTATTTATAACTTATAATTTTTTGCAACGCTCATGTACAACTGTATTTTCTTCCAAAGAAATGCTTCACTGGTTTTCTCCAAATAAAAAAGTTATCTGCCAGAAACTAAGTGAAAAGCAGCCATAAAAGAACTGAGTACACATGGAGGAAAGTAAATAATTAAACACTAAATTAAAAAAAACCAAAAAGCATGAATCACACTAACTTTTCAGTACTGAAAGTTTTCTAGCAGAGTGCACCAATTAAATAAAGGTGATTTAAATCAGCAAGCAGGAACCCTTGATTTAAATAATCAATTATAGTCATGTTTTGCATTTGCACTTCAGTTAGTTTCCTGGTTGATTCCCACTGATTGGTAACCACTAAAATATGTAGATTTGCACTAAATGTGGTGCTTTTTTGCAAACAAGGAGGAAACACTACAGCTACACACATGTAATCAATTATCTAGATTAATTTTTATCAGACAATTGTTTTGCTCGTGATTTTTGTCAAGAAGTATTCGAATGAAATTAAAATTAAATCAGGAGTGCACAACCCCACACTTTTTATTAAACAAAACTACCTTAAATGTGCTGGATAAATTTTAAAAAAGTCAAAACACATTTTACATTTAAAACTGATTATTTGATTACCACATCCTTCAAAGTTTTAGAACTAGAAGATCTCATCCTACTGCACAGTTTTTATTCAGATTAAACATGTACTGCTTAATATTTATTTAAAACTATTTGAATAGATTATAATAAATTTAAGCCAATATAGGTTGTCAATTTCAAATATAATTTTAAATGTTTATTTAAAAACCAAACCTGTATTTAAAGAAATCAGATTAAATAAAAATATAAATTATTTTTTTTTTTTTTAAAAAGCATGGATTTTATCCACCCTGTTTTCTGGTGTTAAGGCTCTAGGAGTCTCAGTTTAAAATACCTTAACTGTACTGATTTTTAAAGAAAAGCTGCAAGAATCACAGTGTTCACATTAAAGGTGTACTGGAGCAGATCTACTCTTCTCTGATGAGTCATTTCATAAGACAAAGAGGACCCTTGGTGAGTAAAGAAATACTGTATAACTTTTGTATGCTGTATACTGTACAACTTTTGTATAACCATGGTGCTGTTCTGGTGTCAGAAAGGCTACCAAACCAACCACCATATAACAGGTCCTTAGTTATAACACAATTCCACTATTTAGTGTAGATGGACTCCTAACCATACTCCCAAACAGTGAAAACACCTTCGTCTGTACCAGGCTTTATTACGGTTCCAGAAAAAGTTAATCTATCATCTATCCTAAACAACTGAAACATAATGTAACCAGGTATATTCATCACAGGGTCTCATGACATATCTGTAGGCCAAATATTAGTCTGCTTATCTTTTCACTGCTATATAAACCATATCCACAATGAGGCTCAGTAAACATTTACCGAAGACAATTTTTGCAGTTTAGTCTGCCTATGTGGAGTAGATGTAAATGTTTAATCCACATTAAAAAAATGCTTTAGAACGATATTAGCCCAAAAACGATTTTAAAATAAACTTAAAATACTGAGTCCTAATGTGAAGAGTGATTGTAATGGCCCTATCCATCTTCTTTCCCACTCTACTCCTAAGAAAACTTGAGCCTCTGCAATTAAAGCTGTATTTCCTTAAGACACCCTAGGCATTTTGCATTACACAATTACTGAATGTATTACATGACTAACAAGTAGAAACAGAACTACAGTTCCTCCATTTTGATACACAATTTTCAATAGAGGCACCTTTGCTTTTACTCTAACCAAATACTTAATCCTACTTGTTCTGTGATCCCAGCAACATAACATGCTAATGAAAAGTTGCTGATGTGCTAACTCTATTTTCAAATGTGTACTTTGCAAAAGATCTTTAGTCATGTAATTATATTAACAAAACTATTATTCAGCCCCTCTTTTTGCTTAAATGGGGATGTAAATACTTGTATATATACACCCTAAAACTCAAGACAACTGTTTCTAGGTATTCAAATTTTAACGCTTTGGTGTAATCACTTACTCCTTGGACTGAAAGATGGGCAAAGATCAGTCTCTCTCCAGGGCAATTAATTTGATGTTAAGCCAGAAAGAGAAAGCACTAACCGTCAACTGCTAATTTAAGATAATTTTCATGAACTATTATCAAGTATGAATATGTGTTTTAAAAACATCTATACAGGTGGGGTATTTGCTATAAAAAAATGACAGGTGTACAGAATCATTAGTGATCTTAGAAGGGCAATAATGAGAGAACTGTGCTCCCACCCTCTCAGATCATCCCCTCTTAAACAAGAGCCTTAAAGACAACCCTCAGGCTGACTCTCAATTCTAAACTACACCAGCAGCTGCTCTGACTCATGCAGAGCCAGCCATTCTGTACTTCCAGGTTTGCAAAGCAGTTAGCAATAGTTAGTGAAGCTGGATCCTACAGAGGAGTTGCCAAAGTGGGGTGAGGAGCAGTAAATGTGGAACATTACACAGGGAGATATTAATGTAAAGGTTACTTAAGAATGCACTTTGACTGTGACAACAATACAAGATGGGATTTACAATGAATAATCTAATGCCTCAAATTTTGTACCAACAGAAGCATGCTCTCATTCCTCAGCCAATTTTCTATATTGTAAAGACATCCTTCAAAAATAATTTGTTAAAACAGCTTTAAAGCACTAGAGGTGGTGTGGTTTTTGCATTTTGTTTAGGTGCAAAACAGGATATTCAGATTAGGTGACAGATGCTGAAGTACACAGGTGTTCTTATTTTTGGCAATGAGCACACACAGTACTTAAATCTGAAAGAGTTAAAGGAAAGACATCTCATCATGAGAAACGATTTTCGAGGAAACTAATTGTCTAGTGAGCCCCAACCTCCATTACCACGCCATAGTCCAAACCTTCAATGGTAGATGCTTTTTAAGGTAACATCCATTTTACAACTCCAGGCTCAACAGGAGAGAGAAGGCTTTCATTATAATTAGCACACACTACTGAACACTGGAGTTCTCATCAGTTTTTAAGCTTATGAAAATGAAAATTGTTAACGGTCCATTTCGTTTTGCTTTGATGAATACAACACACTTCAGCACCCTGGAAAGATAAGGCCAGCTTTTAAAAGGCATTTAGATGCCAGCGGCCTACGTATTTGTATAAAACTGGCCCTAAACCCACCGGGTGGCAGTACCCAAGAAGTCCCTGCGGGCTAGTCCCCACAGGGCGGCCTATCCTTGGCAGGGTGCAGGCTCCAAGGAGGAGCTGGACAAGTGGACGCCGCGGATCCAAGCAGGGCTGCACTAACTCGCTACTTAAGTCTCCGCCATTTGCCACAAGCAGCCCTTCCCTCGGGCGGCTCCATTGTCTGAGCGCGGGGCAGGGCGAGGCCGAGCGTCTGGCTAGCCCCACGCAGCCGTCCCCGGGGAGATGGAGGCGGCTGCGGGAGGACGAGCCAGGCCGGACGTTGGTAGGCGGCTCTGCCCGGCGGGGATGGCGCAGCCGGGCCCGGATCCCGCTTCTCCCGCCAGCCCCAGATCCCGCCCCGCCCCCCCCCCAGCCAGGCCCAGATCCCCCCCCCCCCCCAGCCAGGCCCAGATCCCGCCCGCAGCCGGGCCCCCCAGCCAGGCCCAGATCCCCCCCCCCCCCCGCAGCCGAGCCCCGATCCCGCCCCCCCCCCCCCCCGCAGCCGGGCCCCGCCCCCCCCCCCCCCCCCGCAGCCGGGCCCCGATCCCGCCCCCCCGCCCCGCAGCCGGGCCCCGCAGCCGGGCCCCGATCCCGCCCCCCCCGCCCCGCAGCCGGGCCCCGCCCCCCCCCCCCCCCGCAGCCGGGCCCCGATCCCGCCCCCCCCGCCCCGCAGCCAGGCCCCGATCCCGCCCCCCCCCCGCAGCCGGGCCCCGATCCCGCCCCCCCCGCAGCCGGGCCCCGATCCCGCCCCCCCCGCCCCGCAGCCGGGCCCAGATCCCGCCCCCCCCGCAGCCGGGCCCAGAGCGGGGCAAGCCGCGTGGCCTGGCCTGGGGAGCCCGCGCCGCCCCTGTGAACGTTACACAATGGGAGCGGAGCCCGGGCCGGTCTCACCCCCGCCCCGTCCGCCAGCTCGCTCTCCCGCCCCTCCTGCCACACGCGGCCCGGAGAAGGTTCCAGAACACGCCCCCCCCCGGTCCCGGCCTTCCCCGGGAAGCGTCTGTGGCGGGGCCGGGCCCTGCGGCCTCCGCTTGCCCGAGACCCATCCGCCCCGCGTCACCCCCGCGCCAAGGGGCCTCTCCCCCGAGGCTGGGGGTCGGACTCGGCCCGAGTCTGTCTCTCGCCGGGCCCGGCCCGGCCCCGCCACTCACCCGTCGACGCCATTTTCTCTCCTCTTCCTCCTCGTTCTCTCAACGTCCGTCTGGTCGCTCCGCGGCGCGCTCATGCGCAGCCTTTCCAACCTCGGCTCCTACCATTCCGAATGGGGGGGGAGCTAACGACATTTCCCATCCCCACAGTCCCGCGTAATCCCAGCTCCCCTCCGCACGGAGACTCCCTCCCCCGGTCAGGGAGCAAATATCAGTCGGGAGCCTGGGAAGGGAGGCGAGAGGGGCCACATAGATTTATTTCTAGGTATTTCTCCCCTTTGGGGTAGCGAATGGTTCAGTCCACCCCAGTTAGGGATCGTCGTTCAAGAGACACTCTAGGCAAACGCAGAATAGGCCTCAGAGACTGGGGGAGGGACTGGGAGCAGCTAGCAGCCCCAGACTCCGGCGGGGAATGCGAGTTACGTTGCTGGATGCCGCCCATGGGGCGAACTGTGGGGCCGAGGAAGAGCTGCCATCACAGACTGTACTTATTGAAATGACCCACATACACGAGTCATATCCTGGCTTAAAATCACACTACACAACATTGTGTGATGTCATCCTGTCATCACATGTAGCTGTGGGGAGTTTGTATGAGGTCAACACTTGGAGCAGTGTGGTGTCTTGGTGTGGTGTGATCTCATGGAGTCAAAGCATATTGCTGTGATGTCAATGCACGGACCGGTGGGATAACTCACTGAGTGAGTTAGCACAATGTTAATCCGTAGAATTGTGCAGTGATGTTTTGACACAGCATCTTAATGGTGCCGTCTGTGGGAGTGGGGACAGGGCCACATGGGGACGGGGAGGGAGTGGCTGAGTGAGGGTGCAGGGACACATGGGGATAGCAGAGAGAGTGCAAGGAAACATGGGGATGGGGGAGAAGAGGTGACTGAGTGGGGGTGCAGGGACACATAGGGATGGGGCAGATGAGCCTGACTGAATGGGAGATGCTAGAATCAGCCAGGGTCTGCATGGGGGAGGTTCCCCAACTCCCTAACAAGCCTCCCCTCCTAAAAAAACAACTGTTCCATACCTTCCACCCACACCCAACAACCCTCCAGATTCACTCCCAGGCTCCTGCCCAGCAATTACTTCATAGAATCATAGAATCTCAGGGTTGGAAGGGACCTCAGGAGGTCATCTAGTCCAACCCCCTGCTCAAAGCAGGACTAATCCCCAATTGTTGCCCCAGATCCCTAAATGGCCTCCTCAAGGATTAAACTCACAACCCTGGGTTTAGCAGGCCAATGCTCAAACCACTGAGCTATCCCTCCCCCCTTCCCTCTCCCTGAGCTCCTTCCTTACCCCTGACTCCCACAAACCTTTGCACTGCTTCTGAGGGGTGCAGGAAATACGGTTCTGTATTGTAGTTTAAATGAATTATTACTCCACGTTCTGTATTAATATGCCGAGTAAGGTATCTATTTGTTAAAAAACATGTCCTGAATCTTTGTTGTCTGTATTGTTACAGACATACTTGCTGACAGGTATTTTGAAATAAATTACCAAAATAATTGAAACTGGCGTGATTATATTGTGTTATTTTGACAAAATATGCAGAATTTTTCTTTTTTGGCACAGAATTCTCCCCAGAGTAAAGGTTATAAGGAAACCTGCATTTGTCTGAAAATGTTCACCCAGCTCTAATCCAGAGTCACATAACTAGCTTTCCCCACTCCTTGACATCTGCCCCCCACTGCCCCCTAGTCTGCTAGCTTCCCACATGGGTAAACACTGAACAACACAAGCAGCCTCTCCTAGTAGAAAATGACTCTGTTTGCATTAGCATTTCTCAGGAAGTCTCCCCCTGTTGCACTAGAACCAGCACAGCATAGGTGAGAGCAGCAAGAACTGAACTGGGGGTGGACACGAACATATGCTTTATCTCCATTTTGCATGAGCTGCCATCTTGTGTTTCAGAGCCTCAGCTTGCATTCAAAAGGGAAAAGCAAGTCTGTGTCCCTTACAGTTGTAAAGAAACCCCTCAGCAGTGCCTAGAGTGTACCAAACACAGTGATATCTGCCTGGTGCTGTAGAGAGCCTGAAACCAGATGTGTGCGAGGTGCAAACTGCCCCATTCCTCTCAATGGCATGTTAGCTTGGAGGAGTATTACCTATTCCAAGGCTGTTAGCTGTTTCAGTGCTGATCAGAGAAAGGAGAGGGAGGAGCTGCACAATCTCCTTTGAGTGACAGCTCAGTTTGGCACGGGGAGAGGGGGCACTTGGCATTTATTTTTCTTCCAGTGGAGAAGGAACCACGCTCAAGGAGCCCAGCTGAGCCTCGCTGCAGGGGAGTCTGTCCATCCCCACAAAGGCCAGCAGAGTCCATGGGTGTAGCTGGACCCCACTCAGCAGAAGCCTGGCCTGAGAAGCGCTGCAGAGGCCAGCAGAGTGTGCCTAGTCACACGCTGAACAACCGGACCCAGTCAAGCGTGGGACATGAAATGTGATACTCACATATGCAGCCCTCCCTGTGGCATGCCCACAGCCCAGGTTGCATGGGCTGGGCTGCAGGAATGACCTGCAATTGCAGCTCAGTGGCCTTTCTCTTATTGCACCCCCTGCTGGATCTGAGCAGGGAAGGATCAGCCAAAAAGAGTCAGGGAGAGAAGGGGTGGGGGGCTCAGTGCTGGCCCCAGCTCCTCCACCCTGTGCCAGCCAGCGCCTCCCCACCAACCAGCTCCACAGACTACCATCCCTTCCAGCTGCCCCTCAACGCTGGGACACAAACCCTCAGCTCTCACAAAACCCCCATCTTCCTCAGATGTCCCCCAAAGCCACCCCCACCAGCTATCTCCTCCACACACCAAGCGGTCTCTAGCTTCTTCCCCAAGCTATCCAGCTCCCCTCCCCGCCCCGATACTCCACAAACCTAGTGCTGCCAGCTCCCCACAGCCAGATCCCCTATTGCTTTCCTTGCACACCATCCAGCAATCCCCTCTTCCTGTACCTCTACCCTGAGCTTTCCCTACCACTGAGTTGGGCCCCAGCTTTCCCCTCCCAGAACCCAGTCACCCACCTGGACACTTCTACAAATCCAGTTCCTCCAGGCTGTCATCTTCCACCCAGACACCCACCAAATTCAGCTCCCCAGATTCTTACCACTCATATACACCCCAGACACTTCAGCACTCATTCAGCTGCCACATGACCCAAGCTTTGTGCAGCTCTGTGCCCTATCCCCTGCTACTGCTCACTCGGAGTGGGGTATACTGACCTTATACCAAGACTTAAGCTCATGCCCAAATGATATGAAAATCATATAATGAGCTAAGTGATATATGTGCAAATTTGCATAACATCTCTGTGGCAGGGCGCTGCTAGGAAAGCCCTTAATCAGCTCCTGCTACCCCAGCCCTAATCGGGGAATGGATTGGGGCTGGGTAAATAGCCAGCACTTGCCTGGGAACTGCCTGCACCTGCCAGTCTCATTAGCAGAAGGGAAAAGTCAGGCTCAGAGGGAGGACAGAGCCTACTATTCTGTTGCTGGTCAGGCAAAGCCATGTAAATAGTGGGAAACTGGTGGTGGGAATGGGCACCAAATAAAGAGCCTGGGTATTGCACCTGTTTGGAACATCCCTGAGTCTTTAAGGAATGGGGCCAAGGGGCTTAACCTGGAGGGATGTTATATGGAGGGACTTGTCCAGGATTCAAAGCCACAGCTAGGGAGTGGCAACCCAAACATAGAGGGAACTATGCAGTGGCTTGTGAAACAGCAAGAGGAGCTGCAGAAAACCCTGCAGGCCTTTCAGGCTGAGAGACAGGCCTTACTTGCTTGGCAGGCGGCGCAACAAAAGACCCTCCAGGACTTCGTCAGCAAGCAGGCCAGTGTACAGCAGCAGCTCCTGCACCAGTTGGTGAGTCCCCCCGGGAGGCGATGGCAGCTGTGCACCAGGGTTGAGGCTCTGTAAGATGGGCCCCGCCAAAGACCCCGATGCCTTCCTTTGCACTTTTGAACGGGGAGCCATGGGTGCTGGATGGGACAAGGTGACCTGGGCCCTAAGTCTGGCCCCCTATCTGGCCAGAGAGCTGCAGGCTGCTACATGACCCTAACTAATGAACAGGCCAAAGATTCTGAGGCGGTGAAGGCGGCAGTCCTGGACCAGATGGGACTGTCTGATGAAAAGTACCAGCAGAAGTTTCGGGCAGCATGGTGGACAGGGGGTTTGCAGCCCCGCACTTTTGCCCAGAAGCTCATTGATTGGGCCACGTAGTGGTTAAGGCCGGACACCCAGACAGTGGGAGAGAGAATGGACCCCAGAACACTTTGTGCAGGGCTTCCTGGAAAACGAGCGAGTCTGAGTCCAGCGGCACCAGCCAAATACGGTAGAGGCTGCTGTCAAACTGACTGAGGCATATGCGGAGGCAGACTTTCCTCGAAAAGGGGGGCAGACGGGCCGGGACTTGGACTGGGAGAAGAAACCCCAAGAACTTCCCCTCGGGAGAGGCCCTGAGACAGAGAGGAGATTAAGGGGACCCTTAGTCGCCCAGGGCAGTTGGTCTGCCGGCGACTTGGGTGGCAGGGACACAAATGTCGGGACTGCCTGGGAATGGAAAGTGGGCTATCCGAGTTTTGCGGTTGGACGAATGGTAGCGGGAAGAAGCAGGGGGAAAGGACTGGCCACCATCCTCATGTGAGTGGGGAGGAAGCCCCGGAGGGGCTTAGTGGACATGGCCTTGGCCCGCACCCTCACCCAGAGAGGGCTGTGGAAGCCACAATGGTTTATCCCTGGGGTGCGAATGATGCTCGAGTGCATCCACGGGGATTGGAGGCTGTGGCCCAGGTGCCCCGGGAGGTGGGGACCAATTTTTCTGGCAACGGGTGGGGGTGATAGAAGGGTTGCTGTACCCTGTGGTCCTGAGAACAGATTGGGGCCCCGTCCCAAAGAGGAAAGGAAGCTGTGGGAGGGGACCCTCTGGCAAGAAGAGGGGGAAGACCCCATTGAAGGGAGGGGAAACCCCTACATCCCTCGGCCCCAGTGAGGGGGAGGACCCAGGTTCCCTGAGGACAGAGCAAAATCCTAGACAACAAAGCCCGAGTGAAGACAGGAGAGAGCGAGGGTTCGAAGGAGTGCCCTGCTATAAAACCCCCCGGGAAGGAGGTCTGAGAAGAAGGCCCCAGGGAATGCCTGGAGGTGGAACCTCCAGGAGGGGAGAGCCAGACTCTCTTGGACTGGACAACTGCACCTGAGGCCCCGGGCAGCCGGGGCGAGGTCCAGACCCGTCCAGACCCACCCAGCTTCCCTGCCAGACAACAAGAGGGAGCAGCCGGTAGAGCGACCGAAAGGCTGCGACTGGTGCAAGGACCAGTGGGTAGCCGTAGATCTGTGGAACAGTCCCCCCTTCCCAAGGTGCCTTTTGTGGCTTGGGGACGGACAAATCTCTTGAGGAAGACTCTGGGGACCTCCCAGTGGGGGGCGGTGGGCCTCCCTGAAGCAACTTCTGGGGGAGGAGAGGCCAAACCAGCCCCACCCCGGTGGTCGCTTAAGGGGGGAGGTGTGTGGCAGGGCACTGCTAGGAAAGCCCTTAATCAGCTCCTGCCATCCCAGCCCCAATCACTTAAATGTGAAATTGCAGAACTACTAACTGTGGTATGTAACCTGTCCTTTAAATCCGCTTCTGTACCAGATGACTGGAGGATAACTAATGTGACACCAATTTTGTAAAAAGGCTCCAGGGGCGAACATGGCAATCACAGGCCAGTAAGCCTAATCTGAGTACCGGGCAAATTGGTTGAAACTATAGTAAAGAACAAAATTGTCAGACACGTAGACGAACACATTTTTGGGGGAAGAGTCAACATGGCTTTTGTAAAGGGAAATCGTGCTTCGCCAACCTATTAGAATTCTTTGAGGGCCTCAATAAGCATGTGGATAAGGGTGATCCAGTGTACTTGGACTTTCAGAAAGCCTTTGACAAAGTCCCTCACCAAAAGCTTGGTCTACACTACAGAATTAGGTTGAGATAAAGCAGCGTACATCAACCTAACTATGCCGATGTCTACACTTCAGCGTTGCTCCCGCCGATGTAAGTCACTCACTAAACTAACCTAATAACACCAGCTCTGCAAGAGGCATAGCACTTAGGTGGCTGTAGTTAGGACGGGGCAGTGTGTGTAGATTCAGGATTACTTACATCACCTGTTGTCTGTCAGCCTCACGCAGGGCTTACTGCTGGAGCCCCCCAGTGCCCCACACGTGTCCTGGTGACGATGCTCACCACCAACAGAGAGCGTAGTGTGGACATGAACTGAAGTGGCTGTATGTTGATTAGATTGACTTAATTTTGTAGTGTAGACAAGGCCAAAGGCTCTTCAGCAAAGTAAGCAGTCATGGGATAAGAAGAAAGGTCCTCTGGATCAGTAACTGATTGAAAGACAGGAAACAGAGGGTAGGAGTAATTGGTCAGTTTTCAGAATAGAGAGTTAAATAGCAGGGTCCCCCAAGGATCTGTACAGGGACCAGTGCTGTTCAACACATTGATAAATGAGCTGGAAAAGGGGTGAACAGTGAGGTGGCAAAGTTTGTAGATGATACAAAACTACTCAAGATAGTTTAGCCCAAAGCTGATTGAGAAGACTTACATGCTTTGGGTGTTCCTGGCTTCTGACTGCCAGATGTCGGGACTGGACAGAGGGGATAGATCACTTGCTAATTGCCCTGTTCTGTTCATTCCCTCTGAAGCATCTGCCATCGGCTGCTTTCAGAAGATAGGACACCTGGCTACTGGACCACTGGGCTGACTGTGTGTGGCCGTTCCTATGTTCTTACATGCAGCTGCACAAAACACGGCAGCTATGACCATCTCCACAATCCACTGACTCCTTTTGGCAGCTCAAAGGGGTGGAGCTTGGCTTGTAGGCAGAGCTTTCAGAGGGCGCCAGCAACAACCGTGCTGAATTGCTGGGCCTGATTCCCCATAGCCTTGCCCCTTGTGTCCCATTTGAACCCACACAAACAGCATGAGCCTGCCAATTCAGAATGCCCCACTCCCTGATGCTGACAGTCACACTTCATGCCTGGGAACCAGTGGAGCTGCTGGTGCTGAGCCCTTTAAAGAAGCTGGCCCCTGTTGATGAATTTCAGAGGGGCTGAGCACCCACATCTCCCATTTGTTCCAATGAGGCCTGGCTACTGAGCACCTCTGCGTCTTGGACCCTAATATTATGCATTGTGGGCCTCCAATGTCCAAGTCCGTTGGGCCCCACGGTTGTGTTTTGTGTCACAAAATCCAATGGCAATAGAAATATTTTATTAGATTAAAAATAAAAGAAAATGGCACATTGCAAGCCCGGCTCAGAGCCAAGGTCCTGCTTGCCCCAGATCCTGCCTGACAGGAGCTAGGACCCAATGTTTTAGAGGAAGGTGTAAGAACCCGCAGTAGCAGAGGTGGGGTAATCTGCCCCCGCCCTGGTCTGTTGCAGTGAGGCACTGAGCCCTGAAGCATGAGCTTTGCTATCTCTTCCACAGTGGTGGTGTTTGGGTTAGATCCTCCCCTGCAGTGTCTGCAACCCAAACAAGCAGGCGGCTCAGTGCCACCCGGAAAGCAAAAGGGACTCGAAAGAGAACTTTTCCGTGTCAAATGCAAACGGGGAACCAGCAGCAGAGACAAAGACCAGTCGGGTTTCTTTCCAAATCCTTCCAGCTCTCAGCAGCCTGGGGAGGGAGATTTGCCATGGGAAATGCTCTGATTGGCCTAGAGCTCACCTCCAGGGTCCCAGGCCAGAAGAGCCCATTGTGATCAGCTGGCCTGGCCTGGCCTGACCTGACCTCCTTGTTCAGCCCAGGCCAGAGACCCGCCCCACAATAACTCCTAGGGCACACAGAGCTTAGATGCTCCTTTTCATCTCAAGGGTTCAACTTTCTTGACGCTCCCTGGCTGGCCCAAGCATTGTGCAGACTAGAGATGAAAGTGCCTAGCAGAGGAGCATGGCAAAATGGCTGTGTGGTGTCGCCAGGGCCCAGCGAGTCCTGAGCCTGGGAAGGACACACCGCCTCCTCCCCTCTCCCGGGAGCAGCAGGGAAAGCTGGCCTGCTGGAAGTAGGTGAGCTGAGTCCCGAGCCACGTCTTCAAGGCAATGAGCAGAGCAGCCTGGAGAGGTAGGAAAAGCTTTGCCCCCGGGCCAAATCCTGGTGTTCCCGGTTGGGTATTGGCACATGGGCCCTCAGGGACACCATCCTACAGGCCGAGAACCCATGGACCCATATTTGGGTGCCTTCCATATGCCCCTTGCAGCCACAGGGCACCATACAGCCAGGGGCTGGCAGTTACTGTTTGGGGTAGGGAAGGGGAGGCTCCTGGCAGCCTGGTCCTGACACCGGAGCAGGGCACAGGCTAGCTCGGCTGATTTTCAGTGGCACTCTCACTGCCCGGGTCCTGGCCACCGGTCCGGGGGGCTCTGCATTTTAATTTAATTTTAAATGAAGCTTCTTAAACATTTTAAAAACCTTATTTACTTTACAGACAACAATAGTTTAGTTATATAATATATAGACTTCTAGAAAGAGACCTTCTAAAAACGTTAACATGTATTACTGGCATGTGAAACCTTAAATTAGAGTGTATAAATGAAGAGTCGGCACACCACTTCTGAAAGGTTGCCCGACCCCCTGGGCTAGCTCATGAGCTGCAGGGTTTGTAACACAAGGCTTCAGAAACAGCAGCCAACTGCTGTCTTGTGTTTGAGGCCAGCTGTGCGCGGGAGGCCCAGCAGGCTATGGGTTGGCTGCCTCGTGGTCTCTGTTACATAGCACGAGTGGCTCTCAACCTTAAAGTTACAGAAAAACAGGAATAAGCCCTTCCTCTTAACACAGGGAAAATGTACAAGCCAAAACAAAGATAAGCTAACGCATTCCCTGATTGGTACTTACTAATTTTAATGGAGCTGGTTTCATTGTTTCTTGATTTGTTTATGGCAAGCACACAGAACAGACAGACAAAAGCCTTCCTCCCACCCCCCCAGATTTGAAAGTATCTTGTCCCCTTATTGGTCCTTTTTTAGTTAGGTGCCATCCAGGTTACCTGAGCTTCTTAACCCTTTACAGGTAAGAGGATTTTGCCTCTGGCCCGAGGGGTTTTATAGTACTGTATACAGAAAGGTGGTTACCCTTCCCTTTATATTTATGACAGTCTGTGCTTTTGTCTCGCACAACTCTAACTGTGCAGGCTGGTAACTGCTGTGAGCGATCACAGGTCACACCTCGCTGCACAGCCACACAGGAAACCAGTAGCCCTGATCCTGAATCTCAGCTCTGTACAGAGTCCACACAACCACACGGCTACATGGCACTCTCATCTGCCTGCAACTCCCATGCTGACAAGGTTGGGTGCTGGGTATGGGGATCAAAGGGGCAGGGCACCATGCTCGCCTCCTGTAACAGCATTGGGTGCCAGGGTGTAGCCTGCCAGGCACAGGTCTCTGAGAGGGCAGTATCTTGGAGACAGGGTCCCAGCTCACGTATTAAGGGCCATGGTGAAGTTTGGGCAAGATCGAGGCTCCTTGTTTCCTTGTGTATTGGGCCTCGGGGGACACATCGGGATGCCCTGGTCAGAGCTCCCTGCTTCCCCATAAAACGGATCCCAGTGGGCTGACCTCACCTGGGCACAGCCTGGTGCAAGCATCCTCATTGCCCTTATATGGTTTGCTTGTGTATTTGGGAGACTCAGTCCCCCCTTCTCCCCACAGACAGTCCCTGAGTGCTGAGAACTTCCCAGGCCCTGGTTGCCTCTGCCTGCCTTGCTGAGTCCCCCGAAATCCAGGGTCCCTCCAAGAGAACCATGGTGTAGCTGTCTTTCCCCTCTCAAGGTGATGCTGCCCTGGAGGCGCCTAGCATGGATGTGGGGACTGGAGGGCCCCCCACTTGCCTCCGCTACCCTAATGCTGCTTCTTGGCATCTTTTGGCTGCTGGGGGTTTGCGAGAATCTGTCCTTAGTGCCAGCGCTGCTGCTCAGACACTTCCAAGGTGGGTACCTGTCCTGCCCCCACCCCCCTCCTCTTGCCCACCCCTCCGAACATAGCCTTGCTCCAAGGCTCTCACTCCTGATGCCTGGATGTTTAACAAGTCACTGGTGGGAGACTGGAGCATCCTGCTGGGAGAAGAGGTTCCATGTCTATTTCTAGCGTGCTAGCTCCCTTGAGCTGGGAATGACATGCAGCTCCAGTGTAGGTGTAATCTCAGAGGGGACGGTGGGGCAGGGAGAGGCCATGGGGGGCTGTCAGCGTGCTGGGAAATGATACCAGTGGCTGCTGCGTGGAGGAGAAGAGGACCAGGCCAGACCTGGTCAGGCCCAGGCCTGTGCTGAGTCTTTCCCCAGTGCTGGGCTCCCCTAGGAGGATGGTAAACACAGGGAGTCCCATGTTAACGGGTCATCCCTTGCTCTTCTCCCCAGTGTATCGCCTGGCAACCTACTGCCTGTGCCACACGGACCCCTCCCTCCTGCTCCTCAACTTGCTGCTCTTCCCTGTGCTGGGCTGGCGCCAGGAGCGGCACCAGGGCACCCTGCGCTACCTCCACGCCTCCCTGCTCAGCGCGGTGATCTCGGCTGTGCTCTACCTCATCCTGGCTGGGCTCTGGGCGCCTCCCCCTGATGCTGCCAGCGGCTATACTCCGGTCCACCTGGCCATGCTGGGGCGCCAGCTGGTGCTGAGGAGCAGGGCTGGGGCCTCGGGGCAGGTTCGTGCTGTGGCCCTGCCATGGCTGCTCCTCATGTTCAGCCAGCTTCTCTCCCCTGGGTGCCCCTTCCTCCTCCACCTGAGTGGTGCGCTCACAGGGCTGGCCTGTATCCTTTGGGTGACGGGCAGGGTGTTCCCGGGGCCTCGCCAGCCTGGCACAGCACCGACGGGGCCCGGAAGAGGGGCCCGGGTGTCCCCGCAGACGCTGCAAGCTGGTGAGATCAGCTGGCCTGTGGAATTGGGGTCCACAGGGAGGGGGATGGTGCCCCTGGATAAAGCTCCAGTGAACAATCCTGCCCTGGGAGAGGCTGGGTGGGACTCCACATGGCTTTGCTACCCCTAGATATTAGCAGCCTCGGTCCCTGGAGGTGCACCAGCCCTTTAAGACCCTGCTTCCCTGACCCTAGTTCAACCCCAGCCATTGTCAGATCCGTGTGTCATGTCCCTCCCAGGCCCGCTCTCAGCGCCCTAAGTGAGCCCAGTTCTGCTATAGCTGGTAGGAGAAGGGATCCCAACTAAGGGCCTCTGCTTCCTCCACCAGCTGCCTCACCCCACTCCTCAGGCCTGCTTGCTAGGCAGCTTCTTATCAATCTGTGTCCTCGCCTCATCTGCAGCCACCCCTCTACCTCGGCTGCAGCCTCCTAGCCCCACTGTTGCAGGTCAACTAATTAGCCACAGCTGGGGAGGTAGCGACTGACCCTAGTGACAGTGGCAAAGGAGGGTTTATATGCCCCATCACAGGGCTATGGAGCCAGTGGGTGCAGCCTGCAGCTGTGGCAAAGTCAGCGGGGACAAGGCAAGTATCACTCATGCGGAGCTGGCATCCGGGAGGTGTATTTTAGGTGCCATGGCGGCAGCAGGAATAGCAGGTAACAGAGCAATGTCCACTAAAGCAGCCCCCCGCCCCCCAAGCCTGGCTGCACACTCAGAAGCAGGACACTGGTTGCATTTGGAAGGAGTCTTCACAAAGAGAAAGGCAAGAAACTGGGGTATATTCCACCCAGCCTCCCTGCGATGTGACTCCATGGAAGTCAGTGGTGGGGGAGTGTCTGCCTGCGGTCACAATTCAGCCATTAATTCTTTTAAATGAAAGCTACGATTGTGGAGAAAACAGTCCACTACACAGGAAAATAGCTAACGTTACAGATTGCCTCCTTTGGAGATGGGATAGGGGATATGGAACCTTGTTTGGATGCTGCCACGGCTGGGAGGGAGTGAAAGTCCTTCCCATCTGATAGCTTTTCACTGGCCCATGTGAAAGATGTTTGATGGGTCTCAGTCCAGCTCTTAGTGGATTGGTGTCCCCACAACACAGAAACCACCATGTCAACAACCACTAACTGACTCGCTTGTCTGGGCTGTAGAGGCTGGATTCTTCCTTCCTATCTCTCAGGTCAGGGCAGAGGCGCTGGGTAGAAAGCTGGCACTGCTGGTATCTTTTTATTAGCTCCGGGGTTTGGTCTCCAAGGTTTGGTCAACAACCTTGGAGACCAAACCCCTAAACTATTAAAAGGTACTAATCCCATATGAATATCTCACTGGAAAGGAGCGAGAGCCCCCAGAAGCTTGGTGATCTGGCTGGAGCCTGTGCACTATCCCACGCCTCTTTAGCCCTGAGTTCCTGGCATCCGTTGCACGACCGCAGACGCTCTCCTTTCCGTGAGCTTTCTCCCGGTGCCCGTCTCTGGCTCAGGCTCGCAGACCTTGGCACAATCTGATGTACACACTGATCGTAAAGTAACCATCCCCGGGGTTTGCAGTTACTCCAGGGGTGTTTTGCCCAGCTGAAGGCAGCATTCTTAGGCACCTAAGGTCTGCCTCTGATGTGGTTAAAACAGGAGTCAGTCACAGCTGCCATCATCTTTATGGAGACTACAGATCCCAACATGCCTTGCAGACCCTTGGGTTATTTGGCTCCTAGTTAGCCAGGCTGGGGACCAGGAAGCCAGGAAGCATCCCCAGCTGGGGCCAGCAGCTGACATTTTCCTTGACCAGAGGAACTGGTGGCAGATTGGTCCAGGGTCTTGTCGTGGCTGGAGCTGTCGGAGAGGCGCCTGGAAGTGCTGCATGATGGGGCCGTCTGTAGGACACTGGCGGGAAGCGGCTTCATCCGCTTTATCTTGTGCCCAAGAGGGGAGATCCTTCCCACTAGCCATGCGGCCAGCACCAGTGGCAGGTACATGGGGTGGCTCCGGGCTGGCTGGGGTTCACTGCATCGCTACGAGGGACATCATTAGCTCACAGCCCCTGGCTCTCCCCCGCGCCCCCAGGCGGGCCTGGTGACCCACTGGTTACTGCCATTCATCTCCCTCCCTGACTGCCCCAGCAGTCAGCGCTCTGGACTGCCTGACAGAGACCTGGCTGGAGAGGGCAAGGAGGGAGGCCATGGGGTGGGTCACCCACTAGCGACCCCTCTGGTCTAGTGCTGCATAGCAAGGAGTCTTAGGGGTGGGATGTGGGGTGGGGGCTGACCCAGAACCTCCTCCCCCAGACACAGGGAGTCTCCTGGATCACTGCTTTAGGACCTGGCATTGCCAGAGTGAGAAACACGTCCCTGCTAGAGTCAGGGGGCACTCCGCACCCCCAGTTAAAGAAAGGCACTCCCCCCAAGCCCCACTCACTTGGGGGACACCCTGACTGCCCTCTGTGATGGGCTGGGAGGCTGCTCCCTCCTGCTGTTTGTTTGGACTCCCCTCTAATTCCTTCCTTGATTCCCAGGTCTCCAGGACTCTCTGTGCCCCCAGCCCAGCAGTGCTTCTCGGAGGGCCTTTCAGACCAGTCCTTAGCCATGGCACCTGCCTCTCCCTGGGCTGCTGAAAGGCCTGGGTGCTGGCAGGGCTCTGGGATGCCGTACCCGTCCGTCCCTCTGGCTCGCTTCCCAGATCTCCAGGGGGGCCCTCCCCCATGGGACAGCCCCAGCCTGCACTCTGGGGCATCACTCTTGGGCCTGCGAGAGGTCCTGCTGGATGAGCAGCTGCTGCTGGCCGGGATCCAGGCCTCCCTGAGGGACACCAGCCTGGAGGCTGCCGTGGGCGGAGTGCAGCTTTCCAAATCCTCTGTCTCCTCTCTGCGGTAAAGGGCGTGGGGGGGGGGGGCAAGGCGATGCCTAGGGGTAGAGGGGGAGGCACCCCTTGGTGACCAGTGTGGACCAGAGGCCAGACCCTTCAGCCCACTTGGCTTCTAACCCAGAGACAGATTGGGGGGCTCTTTGGGCAGCACCCACTGAGCCTGAGAGCACAGTGTGGGCTGCCCTCTGGCTCCCTCCCATCTCTGCCGGGCTGCAGGTCCTGGTACAGCTTGTTCATGCTCCATGGCTCCCCCCGCCAAGGTCCTCTCATGCCGACCTGGCCAGATCGGGCTAGTTCAGCCCTGCTGAGTGACCGCTACAGGCAGAGCATTGCACACTAGGAGCAGTGGAGTCTACGGTAATGGGCCACCTGATGGCAGGCTGCTGTCTGTGCCATTGCATGTGTGTTTGGTGGGGATGGACCCTGCAGGAGTGTGGGCAGCCCCCCAGCAACCAGAGAGCCATCCCCATCAAAGAGGCCTGAGTTCTCCCCACCTGCCCCTGCCTGGCCCCATGTTCCCACCCACAGTCCAAAGGTTTCTTCAAAAAAGAGCTAGATAAGTTCATGGAGGATCGGTCCATCAATGGGTATTGGGCAAGGATGGTGTCCCTAGCCTCTGTTTGCCAGAAGCTGGGAATGGGCAACAGGGGATGGATCACTTGATGATTCCCTGTCCTGTTCATTCCCTCTGAAGTACTGGGCATTGGCCACTGTTGGAAGACAGGGCACTGGGCTAGATGGACCCAGTCTGGCCGTTCTTATGGCCTTTCTCCCCCTTGCTCCCCAGGCTGCAGCAGCTGGAGAGGATGGGCTTCCCCACGGAGCAGGCAGTGGTGGCGCTGGCAGCCACGGGCAGAGTGGAGGGGGCCGTCTCGCTGTTGATTGGAGGCCAGGTCGGGGACGAGGCTGTGGTGACGTTGGAGAAAAGGCCAGCCTGCCGTGAGCATCAGCTTCCCCCAGAGGAAGCCGGACCCTGCTTTCCCACCACAGAATAAAGGGCCCCAGTAATTAATGGCACAAATAACAGCCCCAAGCTAAACCGTTGGGTTCGAGATCACCAGGCCCTGAGGGAAGGAAGAGAGCAAAGCCCGTTACCCGAAGCACCATGAGCTTGGGGGCCTGCACCCTCTTTCCCAAGAGTGGGGAGTCCTGTGGGGCTCAGCTCCAGCCTGGGCTCCATGGGGATGCTGCGCGAGAGGATGGGGAAGCAGGAGAATGCTTGGCAGGAGAGAGGAGGCAGGTGCTGAGCTGGGTGCTGCAGGGAGGAAGGGCAGTTGCATGACTGAGGCCTGGCTCGGGCTGTGCCGAGGAGTCACTTGCAGCATGGTGCCTCCCATAGGCGTGTGTACGGGGTGTGCCCAGGCACACCCTAATGCAGGGGTGGGCAAACTACGGCCCGTGGGCCACATCCGGCCCGCAAGCCCGTCCTGTCCGGCCCCTGAGCTCGCCGGGGAGGCTCCCCCTGGCCCCTCCCTGCTGTCCCTCCGCAACACGCCACCGCGCGGGCAGTGCTCTGGGGCAGCACAGCAGCGTGTCTGGCTCTGGCCGCTGCTCTGAGCGGCGTGGTAAGGGGTCTGGGGCCAGAGCCGGGGTTTGGATAAGGGGCAGGGAGTCCCGAGGGGCAGTCAGGGGACAGGGAGCAGGGGGAGGTTGGATGGGGCTGGATAGGCATGGGAGTCCCGGGGGGGTGGTTAGGGGTGGGGGGGTCTTTGGAGGGGGCGGTCAGGGGACAAGGAGCAGAGGGGCATAGATAGGGGGTGGGATCTCAGGAGGTGGTGGTTAGGGGCGGGGGGTTCTCTGGAGGGGGTAGTCGGGACAAGGAGCGGGTGGGTCAGGGATTCTGAGGAGGGCAGTCAGGGGACGGGAAGTGGGAGGCGTATCCCAATGAAATGTGCTGCGCACGCCTACGGTGCCTCCTACCTTCTCCATCCCTTCTCTCGTGCCAGCCCCCACAGGCTCTGCCTGACCCATCCCTTCCTTGGTATGGCTTGAGTTAGCAGCCAGGTGAGTACAGGCCCTCTGATCCTCCCAAAGGTTTGGTCCAGGGCAAAAGCCTTTCTGATCTGGGCTGGGATTCAAGCAGTGGCCTGGAACTCACAGTTAGGGAGCGTCCACGCTAGCATGGGCAAATATATTCGCTAACTGGTGACTGAGTAGCTGGCGTTGGAAAGCACCAGTGTAGTCAGATCCTGTCACTAGCTGGGGCAGGGGGTGAGGCCAGCACTGGGAGCAGCACAGAGGAACTCCACAGCCCAGGGAGCTCCAGGTTTAATGCTGCTCATGGGTGCAGGGGATGCTAGAAAACAGGCCAGATCCTTGCTTGTGTCCTCTGGACCTAAACTCTGCCACACATCGCGTCGCCCCAGGCAGTGCCGTGGCCTTCGGGGTGGGGGGTTATGTCACCAGCAGTCTGGGATCCTAAACAGTAACTGTAACATCCCCCAGCATGTGGCTGAGCTCCTCAAAGGCCGACTCCCCTGGAAAGCAGAGGGGAAGGTGCCTGCCAGCTCCCATCCCATTGCCCGGAAGGTGGCACCGTCTTTCTCTGCCTGCCCTCTGGTTGGCTTTACCAAGGTGTTGGCTCCTGGACCCACCAGCTGCCGACATGATGGTGCCCTGCCACATGGGATTCGCCTGGAGACCACCATCATCATCCCCCTGCAGCTACTTTCCAGCTTTGCTCTGTCTTGCCACAGGCTCTGAGCCAGAGGGCTGTGAGAGCCAGTGAGCCCTGCCACCATTGCTAAGGGCCCCTGCAGAAGTGCCTGCTGCCTGGCCAGCCGGACGTGCCCACCTGGGGAGCTGACCTGTGGACCTGTGGAGGTGGCCTGTCGCTGTTCTTTGCTGGAGAAATAAAGTTTCACCAAACCCTGGGGAGGCTGCTGGCTGCTCTCATTGCCTGTGGCCAGGCTCGGCCAGTCATTTGTTTCCCTCAGGTCCTTCCCCTGGGTGAGGGCAGAGCTGATGGGCTGCAGGGCACTGTGAGCGCCAGGCCTCTAGCCAGCATCTTTCCTAGCTGCAGCCGATGCCTGTCAGCGGTGCTAGCCCCGCTGCTTCCCACCCCAGCTCTGTAAGCACAGCCAGACTGCCCTGCCACTGGAGCGTAGTGACACGTTTTAATGACCTTTAGACCATTTGTCCCTCGGCTGGCTGGGATCACGAGCATACACGATACAAAGGCAGGTTCCCACCCCAGCCACTTGTGCAGTTGGTGGCAGGGTTGCACTGGGCGCTGGTTTCAGATGGGCATCCCCGCTGGGCGATTTCCCTGCTCCTGGCCTTTCTCCCCATTTAACAGCAGCTCTCCCAGTTGTTAGTGGGTGCTCGGGGCCCACAGGGAAGGGTGTACATAACAGCCAGGACGTCAGGGAGGTTGGTGGGAGGTGGGGCAAGGCCAGGGTGTGTGGCTGCTAGGTAGGTTTGGGTTATGGCTCCACCCTCCCCAGCCATCATTAGCTGTGGGGATGCTGAGTTCCCTGACTGATCAAGGAGGTGGAGCAGGGAGCTGAGGCCTGGCCCCCTGCCTGCATCTAGCCATGGTGACTGCCCCTTGGTGACACTTTGGCTCCAGGTGGAAGATCCCTGCTCCCTGGGGGAAGGTGCCCAGGGTGCTGGAATGGGACCTGCCTGAGGCTCAGCTGGAGCCCACCCAGGGGTGGGAGCTGCCCCTGCTCCAGAAGAACTGTTGCTCCAGGTAAAGCCTTTGGGGGGTAAGGAGCGGGCACATGTTGGGTGCAGCAGAGCTGCATGAACCAGCGAGCACCGCCTGGGGTGCAGGGTGCCCCGGCCTCAGTGGGGTCTAGCATCTGATCCCCATCTCTGTGCACAGACTCACTTTTGCAGCGCAATAACAGCAGCTGGCGTGGGGGCCTGGCTGTTGGATCACGGGCTGCTCCCCGCATGGTGTGGGGGGAAACGGGCTGGCTGATGAAAGCCCCACAGCTGCCCCCTGGGCCTGAGACAGGCCAGGACACTCAGAGATGAGTGGTGGCCACAGGGGTAATTAACCCCCCTCAGGTGCCTTTGCTGAACCCAGGTCAAGGGCAGGCCGGTTGCCTTTCCCCGGCTGCTGAGCCAGAGGGGCCTGTGGCAGCAGGTGTATGCTTCAGCCTGCTTAGCTTGGTTTTCAGTGGCCAGCTGGGGCCACCCCCCCTTAGTGCTCGTGTTCAGTGGTACGGGCAGAGCGGCCTTGTAATGCCAGGGCTGCTGGGGCCCAACCCCACACCAGGGTACTGGACTGGTGGAGAGCCTAGTGCTGGGCAATGCCACACACGACCCAGCTGCCCCTATTCTGGGGATGGATTCATGGGTGAAAAGCAGGAACTTGGCTCCACGGAGCTGAGCCAATCCCTGGGGACTGGGAAGGGCCAAGGCACCATCCCCTGCACCCCCTCGGTGGGGGAGCCAGAGACTGAATTCCTGGGGCATGCCTGGGCTAAACCCTCTGCAGTTTGGGGGCAGAAGGGCGAGCGATGCCCTCTCTCCCATCCCTGCCAGGCCGGGGAGCTACAGGCCAAGGTCACCTAGGAGACGTCCCACACAATAGCACCAAGAGATTAAGAGCGCCCCCTGCAGTACAATGAGGGGAGCATGGGGTAGGGGGTCCTGGAGACAGGAGGCAGGCAGCAGCAGCGGGTCAGTTAGTACACACACAGCACTGGTTACAGGCCTCTTTAGCAAGAGAGACAAATAAATACAAAGTCCTGCCGGCCAGCTCCATGGCCTGGGACGGCTCCTTGAATGTTTCCTCATGCGACAGTCCAGAACGATGTGGAGGAGGGGAGGGGGCGTGCCCAAGGGGGGGCTTAATGCTTGGGGAGCTGACTCCCGCTTGCACCCCGAGGGGTGGGCTGCCCCCTCTTCACTTGCTCTCGTCCCCGGCCTTCTGGGCCAGCTGGTGTGGGATGATTCTGTAGGCTGCCAGCCTGTCGCGCTTGCCCCGGTGGAAGCTGGGGGCGCTAGTGGGGAAGGGTTCGGCGCCTGAACCTGGCTCTGGCTCTAGCATGGGGAGGGAAGAAAAGCAGAGTCAAATCCAAACGGTTCTCCACTGAGACCCAACCAGGGAGCTTGCGAGCACAGGGCAGGGCAGTGGCTCTGATGACCAGCTAGTCAGTGTCCAGCTACTCCTTAGCCCTAGTGTGGTGCCAGCGTACTAGTCGCCTAGGCAGAGCACCCAGCAGCCATGTGTCTCCCGCGGGTGCTGCAGGCCAAAGCTCTGGGCATTGGCTAGTCTCATGGGCTGGCCATGTTCTGTCGGCCTCCCTGCCTTTGTGGACAGCAGCAGCAATAAAGCTGCAGAGTTCAGCCCCTAAGCTCCCAGATCCAGGGTTTGGTTGTGCCATCTCCAAGGACAGTCGTATTGTGGCCAGGCATGTGCCTGACACAGCGTATGTGATTGTTTCAAGAAGAGCTGCCAAGGAGAGAATGGTGCCCTTATTTGAATCCATATGATGGATCCAGAAGGTTTTTTTCCCAGGGGAAGAGGAGGGGGGGCAGTTCTGGTGCTCCTGGGGGCCCCGAAATTGGCTGGGGCCCCTGGGCATGGGTCTGTGCATTATTCTGCCACTGCCTGGAACCCTTTGGAGCCTGCCCTCGCCATGAAGGCACATGTGATCAGCAACAATGCAGCCACATGAGGCAACACTGGGCAGCAAAGTGGGAGATTCAGGCTCAGCGCCAGGCTCTGGCTTCCCCCTCCAGGTCTGGGAGAGGCTGTTTGTCACTTCACATCCCCGCTCTCCAGCCAGGTGACGTATGCGGCATGTAGACAACGGAGTCAAGGCCCAGCTCCTCAAAGGTCTTTAGGTGCCTAACTCCCAGGGGGGCACCTAAAGATCTTCATGGATCTGGGTCCATGTGCTCACTCTCCATTGCAGTTGCTACAGAGGAGGGGGGAGGGATAGCTCAGTGGCTTGAGCATTGGCCTGCTAAACCCAAGGTTGTGAGTTCAATCCTTGAGGGGGCCATTTAGGGATCTGGGGCAAAAATTGGGGATTGGTCCTGCTTTGAGCAGGGGGTTGGACTAGATGACCTTCTAACCCTGATATTCTATGAATGGGGGAACTCCCCGAGCGAAGCAGTTGGCTGGGGATGGCGGGTGACCACAGAAGCCAGAATAATGCAGCATGTTAATGCAGCACCTCCTGGGCTCAGCCAGGCTCCGGTGCCGTGGGCTAATGGCTCAGCTGGCATTCAGTCGACAGCCTGACTGCAATGGCAGCTGAGAGCAGCATTCAGGGGCTGGTCATGACAACAGGAGGGGGATTCTGAAGCTGGGTTTTAGACTCTGCAGGAAATGGCCAGAAGACCCTGCTGTGGTGGGCTCGGCACTTCCAGCCCATTACACAGACCATCTGCACCTGTGATTTTCCAGCAGCCCTGGCCCCAGGCAGGTAAAACACATTGGGCAGGACCTTGATCAAGGCAGCACCTATTCCTGTACAGAGCCGTTTGTCACGCCCTCTCTCCCGCAGGGCAGAGGAAAGGAAACCCTCCTCCAAGCTAAACCAGGAATGGTCAGTGCACCTGAGTGACGCCCAGTGCAGACACCCAGGGCACTGTTGTGCCATAGCTCATGCTGCGAATTTCCAATGGCACCGCGAGAGGACAAGCCCCACAGAGCTGCAGGACCGGCCCATGCAGACTGAGTTAGGGATGCCCCACTTGTGGCTTCAAGTACTAGCACCTCTCCCCCCTCCCCAGCTGGCAGTTACGAGACAGGAAGGGTTGTATCAGCACCTAACTGGAATCCCAACCATCTGGCTCCAAACACACAGAGGAGTTGTCATCCACAGACTCGGCATGCAAAGGGGAGCCCACGGATACAACGGGGTCCCCGACAAAGGGCTGGCTCCGAGCGGCCCAGCCATTCAAGGAGTCCAGCTCCCACAGTTCAGAAATCATGCTGAGGAAGAACAGAGTAGGAAAAGTTGAGCCTCTTGTTACCTGGCCAGATGATGGCTTCCAGCAAGGTGACCCTTCTAGCCAGGAGCTCCAGCTGGGCCTGCTGCTGTAGGAAGGATTGTAAGCTAATGGCCTAGTGGAGATCGAGAAGAGCACAGAGTGCGAATTCATTCACCCTCGACGGGGGAAGGGAAGGGGATCCGTCACTGAGGGCTGAGTCAGTGAACCCAGACAGCAGCTTGGAGGGCTGGGGGAGGAACTTCCTCTGTGAGGAGAAGGGATCCCCAAGGGATCTCAGATGGCTGCAGCCAGGCGATTGCTCCTGTACGCCCTTCGGAGGATGGGTGCTTTGCCATTTCCTGCACAGGTTAAACGCTCTCCCCGCTCTCCCTGGTGTCAGGGCCATCAGGCTGTTCTGAGGAGCAGGAGGCAGGTGCCATGCTGTTGGATGCACACCACCAGGCTCCAGGGGAGAAGGCTGCAAGGCTCTCACCAGGAGAAGACAGGGTCAGACCTCTAACTCCCATTGAACTCCCCTCTAACTCCCATTGAGTCCAGGTGGGAATAGAAGGAATCCTTTACTCCTAAACTCAGATCCATCCCCCTGAACAGGGAGCAGCTCTGGGGTTCCCTACCTCTCCTGGCTCCCTCTGCTCAGCCAGCACTTGCCTCCTCTTTCGGGCCCTCCCAGAATGTCTTGCTGGTGTGGGAGGCTCCCCTCTGCATCTGTGGGTGGAACACCCCCAGGACCCCCTGCACTCCTTTCCTATCAACTCTCCTGCCTCCTCACGTCCCTCAGCCCTGATCATTACTCCACGCGCTGTGGGATGCAGTGGCTGGGGAAGGACTGGCACAAAATCAAGGGATTCTGATGTGGCAGCCCCATACAACGACCCCAGCCCTTTCACCATTAAAGGGCACCAACCTGGATGCCACTGGGACTGAGCGGCTATTTTTAGTTCATCCTTAAAACTATTTCAATGTCATTTTAAAGGTGCTTCTCCTCTGCCCAAGAGAGCCTCTGCCATGTGCTCAGGTTGTAGGCGCCTTGATGCAGGACCATCTTTTCACTGGGAACCTTTATGGCACCCAGCCCACTGGGGCCCCAATATAAATACTAAATCACCATAACAGAAAGGGAAATCTGTAATTAACAATCCGTCTGCCTGCTGCCACTAGGGGGCAGTCTCCAACAGCAGGCAGATCCCTGGGGACATGACTCAGTCCCTAGCTGGTCTGCAGCATGCACTGCAGGTCCATTCACCTCAATGGGAGCTGCCCCCATTTTCCGCAGGGCTGAAGCTGCCCCCTTCCCCACTGAGTTCAGATGAATCCCCATGGCACTGGTCTAGCTGCACTCCCTGGCGATGTCAGTGCCTGGGTGAGTGGGTTGGGGGTGTGCTGTTGTCCTGGTTCCCGTGACTCTCCCCCAGTGCGGAGCAGGGTGGGGAGATCTGGGATTTTCCTCCTCCAGCGGCTCCATGACATCAGCAGGTGGGAGGCCACTGTGATGTCACCAAAGCGTGGGTTTCCACAGTTGCCCTAAGCCCTGTTGGAGCGGGATGACGTCATCGCAGGCAACACCGACCCATGTCAGGCGGACTAAATCCCACTGGCTGCCATAAACAAACAGGCAAAGCTCCCAGTGCAGGGAGGTGTGGGGACAGCAAGCCCTAAGCCCAGCCCACCCCACAGCCTGACTCACTGGCCCTCCTCGCACCATGGGGCTGAGCAGTACTGTGGGCTGGAAGCAGGGAGCACTGTTTGTTTGGTGGCAGCGTGCGTGGGCCCGCCCGCATCCTGCCCTGCCTCTCGCTGAGAGCTCAGCCTCACGCCAGCCGCCTGGAATTCTGTCCTTCTGTCTGTCTCTACTCACCATAAAGCCCAATCATTGTTTCCAAGATTAAAACCCTCTCAGCTAAAATCTTCAAAGCCTCTCGGAGCTGGTGTAACCCCTCCCCCTGTGGACGAAAGAGACAGATCCAGCCGTGAAGGGAATGCCCGCGGGTGCACTCTGACCCCCGGGACCTCAGGCAAAGTGGGGAGGGGGGAAAGAAGAGGGATGAACAGCCCAGCCGCCCTCTCTCGAGGGGGTGTGGGCAGCTGGTTAAAAAGCCCCTCCCGCCCCAGCTGGGCACTGACACAACAGGCATGCACACGCTGTGCCTGGGGAGCAGGCTGGGCTGGGTGGGCATTATGCAGCATTCACCTGGCACGGCTCATGACAAACACAGATGGCGCTGGGGAGGGAAGAGCTAGGTCTGCCCACGGAGGAACACGGAAAGAGCATGACTCCCAGATTGACTCTGGCTGAATCCCATCGCTGGCCACTATCCCCTGCCCCTTCCCCCCACCCCTGCAGGTACAAGTCTCTCCCATCCAGATAGCCCCATGGCTGCCATGCCCCAGCCCAGAGTGGCTGCATTTCAGAGCTTGGGGGAAGTGATTGCTGCGTGTGCAGCCTGCCAAGGGCTTTGGGGTGCTCAGGAAATGCAGTAGCCTATGGAACAGTCTCAACTGCTGCCTGTTCTGGCTCCAAAGCACTGCTCTCCACTGGCCGTGTTCCCACAGGACCCTGGCAAAGCCCTGCCACGAGGAGTGCGGTGCTCTGCTCCTGAGGGCCCTGCACTGCAGGGTGCCCTCATCCATTGCGCCCCTCATTCATCTTTGTTGCAGTCCCCATATGGGAATAACAGGGAGCCGCAGTGCTCATGTTGGCCTGCAGGGGCTGCTGTTGGTCCACACTGGGATTCTCACCCTGGGGCTGTCTCCTGACACCCCTGAGATGCTGGCCTGCCCTAGGGCTCAGGTCCCTGGCTCTAGCTGGGAGCTGCAGCAGTATGACAGACAGGAGCCTGGTATATAAAAGGGTGTCTGTGCTGAGGCTGCTGCACACAGAGAGACCCTGGGGCTCTCTGGCTCCCCAGCTCCCAGCCTGCGCTGCCCAGGGCTTGGTTCTCCAAGGCACTGGGCACCCACAGCTGCCAGTGAGGCCAATGGGAGCTGCAGGGTGGCCTGGCCTGGCCCAAGCACTCCTGGAACATGCTGCTGACTCCCCTTCCCAGTGGGGCTTCTGGCAATGGTGCAGCGTGGGGGGTGGGAATGGGGACACCTCGCCACCCTCCCTGTTCTGGGCTGCCCCGGGGCTGGTGTGGCCCTGCGAGGAACAAGGGCAGCCAGGAGCTGCTCTACAATGTGCCTGGGCTGGCACCCTGGAGGTCTCCCCTCAATCCCTACTCCAGGGCTGGCCTCGGCAGGGCCCGCTGGGGAGGTTCTCTCCCGCTGGCTTTAGGGCTCCCACAGCCCCAGGGCAGCGCCCCCCAAGCCAGACGCTCCCTCCACCCCGGTGACTTCGGCTCCCCTCAGGGCCAAGCTGGTTCTGGGTTTTGGAAGGCTGGATACTGCTGCAGCCTCTGCAATCCCTCCAGGCTTCCCTAGCATCCAAGTGCCCAGGGAATGTCCCTGGGACGGGGCAGAGGATCTCCTCCGTTCCTACTCCCCAAACCAACCACCCTTCTTCCTCCTCCACCCACAGAGATTCACTGCCAGGGTTCAACAGAGCACGGGGTCAAGTGCCATCCAGGGCCGTGTGCGGGGCTAGCATTGGCTCTGCTCTTCCAAGTGCAGGGAGGGGGTGGTGAGAGACAGGAGGATGGGGGCATGCAGTCTGGGGACATTAAGGAGACAAGGAGGGGCTATCTGGTACCTGTCAGCCAATGGTCGGGGGGGAGCCAGGCAGGGCTGTCCCAGCAGCACAGAAGCACAGCTGCTAGCCTTGTGCCGGGGCAGGGTGGAGCGGGGGGGTATGCAGGGAGTGGAGAGGGCGCATGCTGCGGGTTAGTAGCAGGCCTCACTGCAGCCAGCAGACAGATGGAGAGACATGTAAAGAGAGGTTCCCACAGCTGTATCAATCGCTAACCCCACAACCAGGACGAGGAGGGCCGGAAGCCCTGGCACCACCCACTTCTCTGGGCCAGCCCTGCCCTGCGGCTCCACACAGTCCAGGCACTGCGGGGACAGACCCAGCTTCCCCATAGGCGCTAATATTTGCACTAGCCTGGTGGGGTCCTGTACTGTGAGCCAGGCCCCTGGCGCTGGCCCCTGCCCTCATCCCCAGCTTTGCACAAAGGGATAAAAGTGGGAGGTGCCAATGCCTCCAGCCAGACACGGCCCCGAGAGCGGAAGGGCTGAGGACTGGGCCCAGGGATGGGGGATGATGATGGGAAAGATCCCGGGGGGTGACGGGGTGGGGAAGAAATGGAGCACGAGAGACAGAAAGAGAGAGAGATGGATGGGACATGGGCTGAGCTCCAGAGGGACCAGGGTGCTCAGTTGGGGCTGCCACTGTGTCCCCCTCCCCAGCCAGCATGGCATGGCCATGGCCCCCAGATCCCACCTAGGCTGGAGCAGGTGAGGGGAAACAAGCCATGGCCTTTGGCTCCATGCCACACGCCACAACCTGCCAGAGTCATTAATTCCCCTCCGCTGTGCCACCGGACAGATGCCAGCAGCCCGTCCTCTCTTCGGAGCTACACTGCCATCATCCGGCCATGCGGCTTCCCCGCCCCGGCAGCCACTTCCTCTCCTTGCACCTCAGCCGAGCCCCACCTGGCAGCTTGGAACGGCACCGCTGACCTTTCACCCCATCCCGGCCGTATGGCGAGCCCCGGCAGCAGCCAGGGCTGAAGGTTGGCCAGCTGCGGCTGTGTCCGTGTATGAGAGGTGATGGGCAGCACCACCGGCACAGAGCTTGGGGAGGCCCGGGATAGAGCCTGGTTCAGGATTGGCCGGGGGGGGTGGGGGTGGGGGTGGCAGGCTGAAATGGGCCCAAAGCTTTCCCCCACCATGCCCTGCGTGGCAGCGATGGCAGTGGCAGAAGTAAGGCCCAGAAGTAGCTGGGTGTCGTGCTGGGCGTCCCACGGAAGGGGCCAGGTCCACAGACTGGCGGGCCAGCTGGGCCTCTAGCAGACGGGAGGAGGGAGCTTCTGGCCACGGCCCTGCCGGGGGCATTTCCATTGTGAGGGGGGATGGAACACGTAGCGCCACAGCACCATGGCAGGGGGGCTGTGCCCTGCAGACTCTAGGGAGGCCCGGGATTCAGGCTGGGTAGGGTTTCTGCTCTCCTAGGAGAGGGCGCTCGCGGGCAAGGCAGGCTGGTTCCAAGCAGCCTATATGCCATGAGGGGAGAGAAGGGGCTCTGTGGTCCTGTCCCCCACACATGGGACACCACATTAACCAGGGATTCCAAGGAGAGACCCCAGCACTGCTTCTCTGGCTTTGTGCCCAGCTCTCTGGTGCTGGGACTGCATCAGGCTCTGTCTTTGGGGCTGAGGGGTCGTGGCAGGATGCTGCAATGCAAAGCCCTATGCCCCCCCGGGAGGCTGGTGCCAGGGCTGGGTGCAGTGTGCAGAACAGCGGTGGGTGAGTGAGTGGCTGGTGCCCTGCACTTACCCAGGTGCCCTTCTCCCCCTGCTCGCCTTTTGGACCCGGCTGCCCCTGAAACAGAGACAAGAGAGATGCCAGCGTGAGCCGGAGCCAGCCCAGGGCGGCTGACACAAGGGGCACCAAAGGATGAGAAGCCTGGGGGGAGGGGACAGAAGAGGCCTGCTGGGAGGGGCATATGGGAAGGAGGGTGCACCCCCCCAACATGAAGAGGGATGTCTTTCCTTCCCCCACCCCAGGCAGGCCCCGTTCCACAGAACAGGGGCCACCCTGGGATGAACAACCAGTTGGCACCAACCCTTGCCCAGGCTGGAACTCTGGCCTTGGCCCCCATCCTCCCTCCAAAGTGTAACAGACCCACAGAGGCCAACTGAACCCTTCCCAGCGTGGGGCAGGGGGCGCTGGGGGAGATGGGGAACACACAGCCCACTCTCAGGGTGGGGTGGGAGGCTCTGGGGCACAGACAGCCCTCTCCCAGTGTGGGGCAGGGAGCCCTAGCGTGAGGGGGCACAGACAGCCTTCTCCCAAGGTGGGGGCTCTGGGGTGAGGGGGCAGAGACAGACCTTTCCCAGCTTGAGGCAGGGCGCTCTGGGGTGAGGGCACACAGCCCTCTCCCACCATGGGGCAAGAGGCTCTGGGGCACAGACAGCCTCTCCCAGCATGGAGTGGGGGGCTCTGGGATGGGGGGCACACAGAGCCCTCTCCCAGTGTGGGGCCTAGGGCTCTGGGGTGAGGGGCATGAGGAGAGGCCCCCCCCCATGTAGGACAGGGGGCTCTGGAACCTTGGAACCCAGCATTCAGAGCACTGGAATGCATTTGCGGGATCAAGCCCCACAACGTACACGTTCCCAGTCCAGGCCTCTGCTCCCCGGAGAGCCAGGAGGGCCCCAGAGAGAGAAGGCGGCGAGTGACTGACCCTGGCCTGGCACACTGCCCCAGCCCCTCCGGCAGCTCAGAGACAGCCAGGCCTCAGAGTACGGAGCAGTGGGATGGCACAAGGCCTTTGTGTGCCTGTTTGTCTGGCACAGCATCGCCCACTTGTGGAGCAGCCACAGGCCCAGTGAACCCGAGAATGGTCTCTGTCAGCCCCAGGGTGGCAGGGCACAGCTTGGGAATGGATGGGTGGGGAGAGCCGTTTCCCCCCCCCCCCCCTCTGCTGGTGGAGGAAGCACTGCTGGCCTTGGAGGTGGAAGGGTTCCCCGATGGCGGCCCGACACGGTCCCTGCCTCCGTGCCCAAGCCTGCCCCAGGAGGGGAACGTTGTCTCCATGGCCTCTCTGCCCAAGCTGCCAGCGAAGAAGCTGGTCGTAGTGGCAGAGACAGAAGCATTTGTCCAGCAACCCACCTCATTTCAGACAGGCCCCTGGACAGGACCCCCATCTGAGAGCGAAGGGTCTGTGCTCTGCCCCACTTGACGGCCACGGAGCTGCTCCTGTGAGTGGTAACCCCTCCGCACACCAGGGCTGAGCTCCAGCCTCTGGCAATGGCCCGGGAAGCGGTCGGGTGGCAGGGGGCTGGCTGGTCCCATGCCCTGCAAGACATAGGCAGTGCCTGCTGGCCTGGCCCAGAGTAACTCCAGAGTCTGCGCCTGGCATTACAAAGGCAGGACGCCTCTGCTCCACCATTGCCCCTGCCCTCAGCCTTGCCCCGTGCACCCCTCTGCAGTCCCGTCCCCTCACGCTCAGCCCTGGCTACTAGCTGCGCGGCAGGGGTTGGGGGTCACTCACTCTGTCTCCTTTCTCCCCTGGGCGACCAGCAGCTCCGTCAGCACCTGGCGCTCCAGGTAAACCCTGCACAGCAACAATGACAGCATCAGCATCCTGGTTTCAGGGGCCACTCTCCCCAGCCTGGCCACAGCCTAGCTGGCACCACTGGAGGGGGCCGGCTCCAGATACTCAGGCAATGGGGGGGGGGGTGGTTCTTGAGGGCCATGGGAAGGGGAGAAGGGGTCTCGTGTACTCAGGGCAGGGGTGACCTGGGGCAGCACAGGGCTGGCCTTAACATGAGGCAAACTGAGGCGGCTGCCTCATGTGCCAAACTATGCGCCGGGGGGGGGGGGGGGGGGGCACTAGGACCCAGAGTGTAGAAAATTGTGTCTGCTGCTGGTGTATCTGTATTCTCTCAGAGATGGTGGAGTGCGGTGCTGGAGGAAGGAGGCACAAGAGACATAACAGGCAGGCAGGCGAAAAGGTGAGAGGGAAGAACAGAAAGCAGCAGGAGCTGCAGAGAGAGAGAGGAGGAGGAGCCTCTTATGTACCTCTCTAGCATCACCAGGAGCTGGACTGATTAACACCAGCTTCTCAGGGAGCTTCCTGCTGCTTCCCTGAACCCACTTGAGGAGAACAGGCAGTCAACTGGAGCCCTTAGGCCCTTAAGATACTGATATCCTGCTACCAGCCTGCTAATTTGTCCCCTTCAATTGACTGTTGAGAGCCACTATAGCTGGCACAGAACAGTCAGAAAAAGCAAGCAAGCAAAGGAAGCTTTTCTATCTAAGCAGGAAGGAGCTCTCCTGAGATCCATAGACACAAATGTTCACGTTGAGCCTTCTGGCCCCAGTGAGGATGTGAGTGATGAGGAGATGCCTGATCTTCCAGTTAGTCAGAGTGCAGGTGACCTGGCAGCTACTGCAGCATCCATATCTCCATCTCAAATGGATGTAACCATGCACATTCCTAAAGAAAAGTGTAGATCAGAGAAGAGTGTGATGGAGGAGCAAGAAACAGCTGCTGCTGAGTTTAGTTCCTTAAGTCTAGATGATCCAGGACTGTGGACCCACTTGAGGGATTTCCTTGTACAGCATGGGCCACAGCAAGTGAAAAACTTCATGTCCCCCAAAGACAATTAAAATAGAAGTTTCCATCCAACACATTACTGGCGTGAAATCCCCAATGGTGACAAAGTGGAGAGGCCATGGCTTATGTACTCAAAAACCCAGAATGCCGCATACTGTTTTTGTTGCAAACTCTTCCAGTCTAATGTTCCAGCCACATTGGGTTCTACAGGAACAAAGGACTGGAAAAATTTGGCTAGAAATCTGGCATGCCATGAGAAGGCAGCAAATCACCAGAGAGCATTCCATGCGTGGAAAGAGCTTGAGATGAGACTGAGGGTAAAGGCCACCATAGATGATCAGCATCAAGAGAAGATTGCATCAGAGTCTCTTTATTGGCAAAATGTTCTGAAAAGGCTCATTGCCATTGTGAGAATGCTTGCTACCCAAAACCTAGCACTGCGTGGCACTTCAGATCAGCTGTTTGTGCCAAACAATGGAAACATCCTTAAAATTGTGGAGCTGATGGCTGAATTTGATGCTGTACTCCAGGAGCATCTAAGAAGAGTCACCATCCAAGAAATGTACACACACCACTACCTTGGGAAAACAATTCAAAATTAGATCAAACAGTTACTGGCAACAAAAGTCAAAGAGAAGATTGTGGCAGATCTGAAGTCAGCAAGATATTACTCTGTTATTCTGGACTACACACCTGACATCAGCCATACGGAACAAATGATTTTAATGGTGCGTTTAGTAACAACAACTGAACCTAGTGAAAGTGTCTCTGCAATGGTGACTGTCAGAGAGCATTTTCTAGAATTCATTGACATTGATGATACTACAGGAGCTAGTATGACAAATGTGCTTCTTAAAAAGCTGAAAGATTCGGGAATTGCGATAGCTGACATGAGAGGTCAGGGCTACGATAATGGTGCCAACATGAGAGGAAAGAACAGAGGAATCCAGACACGGATCCGAGAGTTAAACCCTCGAGCTTTTTTTGTCCCATGCAGTTCTCATTCATTGAACTTGGTGGTCAGTGGATGCAGCATCAGCCCCTAGGGAGGCTGCTGAATTTGTTAATGTAATTCAAAGCATCTATGTATTTTTCTCTGCATCAACTCATCGATGGCAAATTTTGAAGCAACATCTGGGAACGTCCTCTCTGACACTGAAACCACTGAGTACCACACGATGGGAAAGTCGAGTGGAGACATTAAAGCCTATCAAACACCAAATTGGGAAGATAGATGATGTCATAGTTGCCATTATGGAGGATAATGCTATGACAGGAACTGTTCATGGGAGAACAGTGGGAGAGGGAAATGGAATAATCAGAAACATACATAACTTCAAATTTCTGTGTGGCTTAGTGTTGTGGCATGACATACTGTTTGAAATAAATGTTGTAAGCAAGAGACTCCAAGGTGCTGACCTTGATATATCTGGAGCAATGGAACAACTGGACAAAGCAAAGTCATACCTACACTTACCAGTCGGATGAGGGATTTCAAAACGTTCTGAAGAGTGCACAGAAGTTGGCTGGGGAACTTCACACTGAAGCTATTTTCCCACCCATTCAAGAATACAAGAGTCACCGAAGAAGACAACATGTTGATTATGAGGCACGGGATTATCCCATAAGAGACCCCAAACAACAATTCAAAGTTGAATTCTTTAACCAGGTGCTAGATTGTTCAATACAGTCAGTTGAAGAACGTTTCATGCAGCTCAAGGAACACAGCAGTATATTTGGGATGTTGTATGATATTCCAAAACTCCTCACTATACCTGAAGAAGACCTGCACCAGCAATGCAGGGCACTAGATACAGTGTTGACACATGGTGACATGTGCAATATTGATGCGAATGATTAACTGATAGCCCTTTCAAGATACATTTCAGCAGGATCAACTCCAAAGTCTGTTCTGGAATATATGTGCACAAATAAGATGACCGCCCTCTTTCCAAATGCTTTTGTTGCTCTGCGCATACTTATAACACTTTCTGTAACAGTTGCCAGTGGAGAACACAGCTTCTCCATGCTGAAGTTAATAAAAACACATCTACGCTTCACAATGACACAGGAGAGGCTGGTCGGCCTTGCAGCCATCTCAATAGAGCATGAGCTGGCCCTGACTGTGGACCTTCAGGAAGCAGTTCAAATCTTTGCAAAGAAAAAGGCACGGAAAGCACCACTTTGATTATTCAAACAGATACAAATGCCAGTATCTACTATGCAGATAAGAAAAGTTACATTTGCTGTTCAGGTGTTTGAAGTTACTTAAACTTTCAAACCTATTTAAAGTTACTTAAAATTTTTGAACAAAGCATTTTAAGTTGTTAGTTCTCCTTTATTGGGGTAGGTAGAAGAGCAGTACCATGAGAGTAGAACAGGAAGAAGGCAGAATTGAGACCTTTCAAAGTTGTGGCCCAAGCGAGGGGCATGGGGGCATCATTTGAGCTCCCCGCCTCAGGTGCCAAAATGTTGTGGGCCGGCCCTGGGGGAGCAGATCACGTACTCGGCCCAATAAGAGAGATGAGATACTCTGCCCTGTTCCCCGCCCCATGGGCAGCTCCCCGTGCCCCCTGCCTCTTCTCCCCCAGATACAGCACTTACATAGCGCCCTGGAGGGCCTGGCAGCCCGACTGGCCCTGGGGGACCCAGAGGACCTGGAACCAGAGGAGCAGAACACACTGTGTCATTACGCCCCATATTCTTCATAATAATATTATTATGATATGAGTATGGCATAATTATGATGTATTTTGTGCAAGATAAGGCATGTGACATATCATTGAAAAGGTTATGATTTACTGAATATGATTATCCTATTTGTATGCATGTGTCATTTTGGTATCTGAAGTTAAGAATATTATCTATGCATCTATTACAAATGTGTTTACACCTGGGGAATGCCCACTAGACAGAATGCAGTTTAGATGGCTGGCTAGAATAGGCCATTAGGGAGAACAATAGGTTTTAGAAGATGCTAATCTCCCACTGGGAAGCCTACCTGGGGATGCTGCAAAAAGCCTCTGAGTCATGGCTGCGGTGGCCCTACAGGGACGTGTGACCAAGTCCCCTGGTACTGGACTCCATAATATTACTGTTTTTCCACTGACTGGGCATGGGAATCAAACTGGGAGACAAAGAATTCCCACCATATGCAAACACTATTTAAGGCAGGGGAGTGACATCATCGTGGTTTGTTCTTCACTGACTCCCCGCCCAAGAAAGAGGATGGCTGTAAACACATGAGAACAAAAAGACTGAGCTGGGGAGAAGGGCTGAACCCAGGCTAGAGGGTTGTCTAGCCTGTGAAAGAAATACCTGGAGTTTTAAGCTGCAAGCAAGTGCAGCCTGCCTTCAAGAATCTCTGCAATCTGCCTAAAACAACAGTTAGGGTGAGAATTTGTTACAAATATCCAATTTCTTTAGTATATTAAACTTAGATTGAGTATTTGTTTTATTTGCTAGGTAATCTGCTTTGATCTGTTTGCTATCCTTTATAATCACTTAAAATCTGTCTTTTGTAGTTAATAAACTTGTTTTGTTTTGTCTAAGACCAGTGTGTGGAAATCATAACTTGGGGCAGAAAGCTGTGTATCTCTCTCTCCACATTGAAGGAAGGGGCAAATTTCACGAGCTTATGCTGTACAGTTCTCTGTGCAGCGCAAGACGGTGCAATTTTGGGTTTACACTCCGGAGGGGGGGTGCACTTGAGTACTGGGCAGTTCCTTAGCTGACCCTTCCCATGCAGAGCTGGTCTCAGCATCTGTGAGTCCCACTACTTGTATGTGTGCTAGTAATGTGCAGTCTGGAGCCTGGGGAAGGGCTTGGCAGGCTGCACAGCAGTACAGTGTAAAGGGAGCCCAGGCTGGTGGGTCAGGCAGGCTCAGTGGTACCCCACTTCCAAGTGGCACCCCCCCCGGGGGTGGCACCCCCTCAGCTGGCAGCACCAGGCTCATATCTCTGCTGTTACACCCATCAGTCGGTGGCACATTCCTACAGGATGTATATCCCTCAGCTTGGAATCCCTTGTGCCAGAGACCATCGCATAAAGCCCCATGGAGGCCGTGGGGGACTGGAAGGAGACCTCCACTGGCCGGGGTAACTAGCTACCTGGACATCAGGGCTCCAGTGAGGAACGGGGAGGAGGAGAACTTACCCATTGGCCCTGAAGGCCCTGGGGGTCCCGCAGGCCCCATGGTGTCAACGCCGCCAGATTCGGTGAAGGTGTTTGACAGAAGCGGGTCCCCTGGGACATGGAGGGAGGAGAGATTAGAGGAGACTGCCAGGTGGCGCTGGCTTATAAGGACTCTGAGGAGCCCCATTTTCCTCCTGGAGCCTCAGTGAAATGGGCCCAACATCCCTGAGCGGGGCCAACTGCACAGCCAGACTGGGCCCAGTCCAGCCACTCGCTCAGCGAGATCTGGGCAGAGGGCCATATCTGCTGGGTATGGCACAGCAGGGACACAACAGCCAGCCAGCCACTCGGAGTAACAGCTGATCAGACTCACGCACGCGCGAGCCAGCATGCACAGGCCACCCTGGTTACCAGCAGGGGTCAGGCACGAGCCTTCAGCATAAGCCTCTCCCACTGACTGAGGGGCAGGCTTTTCTCCTCAATGCTCCAGCTGCTGTCTGGAGATGAATCACACCCACTTTGCCTGTGTAGTCCATAGGCACTGACTGTCATGCATAGTAATCCTCGCACAGGCACTCAAACACATATACCAGTCCCTGCACATTCAGACATGCATACCCAGATCCATACGTGTGGCCAAGTGGCGAGGGCACTGGACAGGGACTCAGGAAATCTGGGATCTGTTCCCTGATCTGCCACTGACCTTCTGGGTGACTGTGAACAAGTCACTTGCTCTGTGCCTCAGTTTCCCCATGTATAAAATGGGGATAATGCTATTGCCTTCCTCTGTAACACACTTTGAGATCAACCACCGAAAAGAGCTATTCAGGAGCGGGGTACTATTGTCTGCAGAGGCGCACGGACACAGTTACAAAGGCATGGGCGCACGTGCAGTGGAAAGCCTTGCCCAGAAATAGTTTGATCTGCATCCAAGCCAAGTGGTTTTAGTTTAGCATGTGTCCAGCAGCTGCACTTTAGCTCATGGGGTGGGCTGCTAAATCTGGCCACTAGGGGGCAGAGCAGGCCAATCCAATCCAGGACCAGGGCCTATATTAAGTGTCAGTGTAGTAGCCCTGTTAGTCTGTGTCAGCAAAACGAAAATAAGAAAGAAAAACTTGTAGCACCTTAGAGACTAACACATTTATTTCAGCATAAGCTTTCGGGGGTTAGAACCCACTTCACTGGAATGAATCCGATGAAGTGGGTTCTAACCCCCGAAAGCGTATGCTGAAATAAATTTGTTAGTCTCTAAGGTGCTACAAGTTTTTCTTTCTTATTTTCGTTATATTAAGTGTAACCACCGGAGCCTGCAGCCATGGAAGGCGAGCATGTGCTGGGGAGGTGCTCGGCACAAGCCTCAGCTGAGGGACAGCCTGGCTCCCCTGCTCTGCCTCCCTCCCACCGACCTGGGACCCAGCGCAGAGGAGAGGCCCAGGATCAGTCTTTGCCTTGCACCGCGTCCCTTGTCACATGGAGGGACCCAGCTGGAGGTGGCCCCTGGCCTCTTCCTCCTGACGTTCCCTTGGGACAGCCCCGGCAGGCTCACCCTGCAGCAGTGAAGGGGTTAACACCGCTAGCTGAGGTACAGCTAAGGCTCCCGCTCCTTGTCAGCAGCTCTGAGTCATGACTTCAGGCACTGGCACCCGCCCAGTGAACACGGCTGGCTCCAACTCTTCCAGCCCCAAGCAAAAAAAACAACAACCGAGCGCCGCCCGCCCCGAGCGCCGCCCTGTCGAAACACGCCCCCCGAGCGCCGCCCGCCCCGAGCACCACCATCGAAACACCCCCCCGAGCACCGCCCGCCCCGAGCGCCGCCCTGTCGAAACACCCCCCCGAGCGCCGCCCTGTCGAAACACCCCCCCCGAGCACCGCCCGCCACGAGCACCACCATCGAAACACCCCCCCGAGCACCGCCCGCCCCGAGCGCCGCCCTGTCGAAACACCCCCCCCGAGCGCCGCCCTGTCGAAACACCCCCCCCGAGCGCCGCCCGCCCCGAGCGCCGCCCTGTCGAAACACCCCCCCCCCGAGCGCCGCCCTGTCGAAACACCCCCCCCCCCGAGCGCCGCCCGCCACGAGCGCCGCCCTGTCGAAACACCCCCCCCGAGCGCCGCCCTGTCGAAACACCCCCCCCGAGCGCCGCCCGCCCCGAGCGCCGCCCTGTCGAAACACCCCCCCCGAGCGCCGCCCTGTCGAATCACCCCCCCCGAGCGCCGCCCGCCACGAGCGCCGCCCTGTCGAAACACCCCCCCCGAGCGCCGCCCTGTCGAAACACCCCCCCCGAGCGCCGCCCGCCCCGAGCGCCGCCCTGTCAAAACACCCCCCCCGAGCGCCGCCCTGTCGAAACACCCCCCCGAGCGCCGCCCGCCCCGAGCGCCGCCCGCTCCGAGCGCCGCCCTGTCGAAACACCCCCCCCGAGCGCCGCCCGCCCCGAGCGCCGCCCTGTCGAAACACCCCCCCCGAGCGCCGCCCTGTCGAAACACCCCCCCCGAGCGCCGCCCGCCCCGAGCGCCACCCTGTCGAAACACCCCCCCGAGCGCCGCCCGCCCCGAGCTCCACCATCGAAACACGCCCCCCCGAGCGCCGCGCGCCCCGAGCGCCGCCCTGTCGAAACACCCCCCCCGAGCGCCGCCCTGTCGAAACACCCCCCCCGAGCGCCGCCCCCCCCGAGCGCCGCCCTGTCGAAACACCCCCCCCGAGCGCCGCCCGCCACGAGCGCCGCCCTGTCGAAACACCCCCCCCGAGCGCCGCCCGCCACGAGCGCCGCCCTGTCGAAATAACCCCCCCCCGAGCGCCGCCCTGTCGAAACACCCCGCCCGAGCGCCGCCCTGTCGAATCACCCCCCCCGAGCGCCGCCCGCCACGAGCGCCGCCCTGTCGAAACACCCCCCCCGAGCGCCGCCCTGTCGAAACACCCCCCCCGAGCGCCGCCCGCCCCGAGCGCCGCCCTGTCAAAACACCCCCCCCGAGCGCCGCCCTGTCGAAACACCCCCCCCCGAGCGCCGCCCCCCCCGAGCGCCGCCCTGTCGAAACACCCCCCCCGAGCGCCGCCCGCCACGAGCGCCGCCCTGTCGAAACACCCCCCCCGAGCGCCGCCCGCCACGAGCGCCGCCCTGTCGAAATAACCCCCCCCGAGCGCCGCCCTGTCGAAATAACCCCCCCCGAGCAACGCCCTGTCGAAAACACCCCCCCCGAGCGCCACCCGCCCCGAGCGCCGCCCTGTCGAAACACCCCCCCCGAGCGCCGCCCTGTCGAAACACCCCCCCCGAGCGCCGCCCTGTCGAAACAACCCCCCCGAGCGCCGCCCTGTCGAAACAACCCCCCCGAGCGCCGCCCTGTCGAAACACCCCCCCCGAGCGCCGCCCGCCCCGAGCGCCGCCCTGTCAAAACACCCTCCCCGAGCGCCGCCCTGTCGAAACACCCCCCGCGAGCGCCGCCCGCCCCGAGTGCCGCCCTGTCGAAACACCCCCCCGAGCACCGCCCGCCCCGAGCGCCACCATCGAAACACGCCCCCCCCGAGCACCGCCCGCCCCGAGCGCCACCATCGAAACACGCCCCCCCCGAGCGCCGCCCGCCCCGAGCGCCACCATCGAAACACGCCCCCTCCCGAGCACCGCCCGCCCCGAGCGCCACCATCGAAACACGCCCCCCCCGAGCGCCGCCCGCCCCGAGCGCCGCCCGCCCCGAGCGCCGCCCTGTCGAAACACCCCCCCGAGCGCCGCCCGCCCCGAGCGCCGCCCTGTCGAAACACCCCCCCCGAGCGCCGCCCGCCCCGAGCGCCACCCTGTCAAAACACCGCCCCCGAGCGCCGCCCGCCCCGAGCGCCACCCTGTCAAAACACCGCCCCCGAGCGCCGCCCGCCCCGAGCGCCACCCTGTCGAAACACCCCCCCCGAGCGCCGCCCGCCCCGAGCGCCGCCCTGTCGAAACACCCCCCCCCCGAGCGCCGCCCGCCCCGAGCGCCACCATCGAAACACCCCCCCGAGCACCGCCCGCCACGAGCGCCGCCCTGTCGAAACACCACCCCCCCGAGCGCCGCGCGCCACGAGCGCCGCCCTATCGAAACAACCCCCCCGACCGCCGACCGCCACGAGCGCCGCCCTGTCGAAACACCCCCCTGGGCGCCGCCCTGTCGAAACAACCCCCCTGAGCGCCGCGCGCCACGAGCGCCGCCCTGTCGAAACAACCCCCCGAGTGCCGCCCGCCCCGAGCGCCACCATCGAAACACGCCCCCCCCGAGCGCCGCCCGCCCCGAGCGCCACCCTGTCGAAACACCCCCCCGAGCGCCGCCCGCCTCGAGCGCCGCCCGCCCCGAGCGCCGCCCTGTCGAAACACCCCCCCAAGCACCGCCCACCCCGAGCGCCGCCCTGTCGAAACACGCCCCCCGAGCGCCGCGCGCCACGAACGCCGCCCTGTCGAAACAACCCCCCGAGCGCCGCCCGCCCCGAGCGCCACCATCGAAACACGCCCCCCCCCGAGCGCCGCCCGCCCCGAGCGCCACCCTGTCGAAACACCCCCCCGAGCGCCGCCCGCCCCGAGCGCCGCCCGCCCCGAGCGCCGCCCGCCCCGAGCGCCGCCCTGTCGAAACACCCCCCCGAGCGCCGCCCGCCCCGAGCGCCGCCCGCTCCGAGCGCCGCCCTGTCGAAACACCCCCCCCGAGCGCCGCCCGCCCCGAGCGCCGCCCTGTCGAAACACCCCCCCCGAGCGCCGCCCTGTCGAAACACCCCCCCCGAGCGCCGCCCGCCCCGAGCGCCACCCTGTCGAAACACCCCCCCGAGCGCCGCCCGCCCCGAGCTCCACCATCGAAACACGCCCCCCCGAGCGCCGCGCGCCCCGAGCGCCGCCCTGTCGAAACACCCCCCCCGAGCGCCGCCCGCCCCGAGCGCCACCCTGTCGAAACAACCCCCCCGAGCACCGCCCGCCCCGAGCGCCACCCTGTCGAAACAACCCCCCCCGAGCGCCACCCTGTCGAAACAACCCCCCCGCCACGCTCCATCCTGCTGAAACAATCCCCCCGAGCGCCGCCCACCCCGAGCGCCACCCTGTCGAAACAACCCCCCTGAGCACCGCCCGCCCCGAGCGCCACCCTGTCGAAACAACCCCCCCGAGCACCTCCCGCCCCGAGCGCCACCCTGTCGAAACAACCCCCCCGAGCGCCACCCTGTCGAAACAACCCCCCCGCCACGCTCCATCCTGCTGAAACAATCCCCCCGGGCGCCGCCCACCCCGAGCGCCACCCTGTCGAAACAACCCCCCTGAGCACCGCCCGCCCCGAGCGCCGCCCTGTCGAAACAACCCCCCCGAGCGCCGCCCACCCCGACCGCCACCCTGTCGAAACAACCCCCCCGAGCGCCACCCTGTCGAAACAACCCCCCCGCCACGCTCCATCCTGCTGAAACAATCCCCCCGAGCGCCGCCCACCCCGAGCGCCACCCTGTCGAAACAACTGCCCCGAGCGCCACCCTGTCGAAACAACCCCCCCGTCACGCTCCGCCCTGCTGAAACACCCCCACCCCCCGAGCGCCGCCCGCCCTGTCGAAACACCCCCACCCCCCGAGCGCCGCCCGCCCTGTCGAAACACCCCCACCCCCCGAGCGCCGCCCGCCCTGAACACTGCCCTGTCGAAACACGCCCCCCCGCCACCCGAGCGCCGCCCCGGCAAGCGCCGCCCCGCTGAAACAACCCCCCCAAGCCGCCTGCCCCTAGCGCCACCCTGCTGAAACAGCCCCCCAAGCGCCGCCCGCCCCGAGCGCCACCCTGTCGAAACACACACCCCACCCCGAGCGCCGCCCGCCCCGAGCGCCACCCTGTCGAAACACACACTCCACCCTGAGCGCCGCCCGCCCCGAGCGCCACCCTGTCGAAACACACACTCCACCCCGAGCGCCGCCCGCCCCGAGCGCCACCCTGTCGAAACACCCCCGCCACGCGCCACCCTGCTGAAACAACCCCCCCCCGAGTGCCGCCCCCCCGAGTGCCGCCCTGCAGAAACAGCCCCCCAAGCGCCGCCCCGCCGAGCGCCACCCTGTCGAAACAGCCCCCCCCCCGAGCGCCGCCCGCCCCGAGCGCCACCCTGTCGAAACAACCCCCCCGAACGCCGCCCGCCCCGAGCGCCACCCTGTCGAAACAACCCCCCCGAACGCCGCCCGCCCCGAGCGCCACCCTGTCGAAACAACCCCCCCCCCACGCTCCACCCCGCTGAAACAACCCCCCCAAGCCGCCCGCCCCGAGCACCACCCTGTCGAAACACACACCCCACCCCGAGCGCCACCCTGTCGAAACACACACCCCACCCCGAGCGCCGCCCTGTCGAAACACACACCCCACCCCGAGCGCCACCCTGTCGAAACACACACCCCACCCCGAGCGCCGCCCTCCCCGAGCGCCACCCTGTCGAAACACACACCCCACCCCGAGCGCCGCCCGCCCCGAGCGCCACCCTGTCGAAACACACACCCCACCCCGAACGCTGCCCGCCCCGAGCGCCACCGTCGAAACAGCCCCCACCCCGAGCGCCGCCCGCCCCGAGCACCACCCTGCTGAAACAGCCCCCCAAGCGCCGCCCCCCCGAGCGCCGCCCTGTCGAAACAACCCTCCGCCAAGCGCCGCCCCGCTGAAACAACCCCCCCAAGCCGCCCGCCCCAAGCGCCGCCCCCCCGAGCGCCACCCTGCTGAAACAGCCCCCCCAAGCGCCGCCCCCCTGAGCGCCACCCTGTCGAAACATGCCCCCCCGCCCCCCGAGCGCCGCCCCGGCACGCGCCACCCCGCTGAAACAACCCCCCGAAGCCGCCCGCCCCGAGCGCCACCCTGCTGAAACAGCCCCCCAAGCGCCGCCCCCCCAAGCGCCACCCTGCCGAAACAGCCCCCCAAGCGCCGCCCCCCCGAGCGCCACCCTGCCGAAACAACCCGGCCCGAGCGCCGCCTGCCCCGAGCGCCACCCTGCCGAAACAACCCGGCCCGAGCGCCGCCCGCCCCGAGCGCAACCCTGTCGAAACACACACCCACCCCGAGCGCCGCCCGCCCCGAGCGCCACCCTGTCAAAACACACACCCCACCCCGAGCGCCGCCCGCCCCGAGCGCCACCCTGTCAAACGCCGCCCCGCTGAAACAACCCGCCCCGAGCGCCACCCTGTCAAAACACACACCCCACCCCGAGCGCCGCCCGCCCCGAGCGCCGCCCTGCCAAACGCCGCCCCGCTGAAACAACCCGCCCCGAGCGCCGCCCGCCCCGAGCACCACCCTGTCGAAACACGCCCCCCCCCCCCCGAGCGCCGCCCGCCCCGAGCGCCACCCTGTCGAAATCACCCCGATATCTGCTGGGAGAGCAATACAGCGGTCCACAGACAATCCAGGAAGTTTTTGGAAAGTGTAGGGGACAATTTCCTGGTGCAAGTGCTGGAGGAACCAACTAGGGGAAAAGCTCTTCTTGACCTGCTGCTCACAAACAGGGAGGAAATAGTAGAGGAAGCAATAGTGGATGGGAACCTGGGAGGCAGTGACCATGAGATGGTCGAGTTCAGGATCCTGACACAAGGAAGAAAGGAGAGCAGTAGAACAGAGACCCTGGACTTCAGAAAAGCAGACTTTGACTCCCTCAGGGAACTGATGGGCAAGGTCCCCTGGGAGAATAACATGAGGGGGAAAGGAGTCGAGGAAAGCTGCCTGTATTTTAAAGAATCCTTATTGAGGTTGCAGGAACAAACCATCCCGATGTGTAGAAAGAAAAGTAAATATGGCAGGCGACCAGCTTGGCTTAACAGTGAAATCCTTGCTCGTCTTAAACACAAAGAAGCAGCTTACAAGAAGTGGAAGATTGGACAAGTGACCAGGGAGGAGTATATAAATATTGTTCAGGCATGCAGGAGTGAAATTAGGAAGGCCAAATCACACTTGGAGTTGCAGCTAGCCGGAGATGTTAGGAGTAACAAGAAGGGTTTCTTCAGGTATGTGAGCAACAAGAAGAAAGTCAAGGAAAGTGTGGGCCCCTTGCTGAATGAGGGAGGGAACCTAGTGACAGAGGATGTGGAGAAAGCTAGTGTACTCAATGCTTTTTTTGCCTCTGTCTTCACAGACAAGGTCAGCTCCCAGGCGGCTGCACTCCGCAGCACGGTATGGGGAGGAGGTGACCAGCCCTCTGTGGAGAAACCCACAGGGCGGCGCTCGGGGGGGTTTAGACAGGGGTGCGGCGCTCGGGGGGTTGTTTCGGCAGGGTGGCGCTCGGGGGGGTTGTCAAAACAACCCCCCCCCCCCCGAGCGCCACCCCGCCAAGCGCCACCCCGCTGAAACAACCCCCCCCCCCGAGCGCCGCCCCGCCAAGCGCCGCCCCGCTGAAACAACCCCCCCCCCCGAGCGCCGCCCTGCCAAGCGCCGCCCCACTGAAACAACCCCCCCGAGCGCCACCCTGCCGAAACACCCCCCCCCCGAGTGCCGCCCCACCCAGAGTGCTGCCCTGACAAAACAACCCGCCCCGAGCGCCGCCACGCTGAAACAACCCGCCCCAAATGCCGCCCCACCCAGAGTGCTGCCCTGCCGAAACAACCTGCCCCGAGCGCCCGCCGAAACAACCCCCCCCCCACGAGTGCCGCCCCCGCCCCGAGCGCCGCCACGCTGAAACAACCCGCCCTGAGTGTCACCCGCCCCGAGCGCCACCCTGCCAAAACAACCCGCCCCGGGCGTCGCCCTACTGAAACAGCGCCCCCCCCAGTGCCGCCCCCGCCCCCCCGAGCGCTGCCCTGCCAAAGTTAAAAACAAACAAACAAAACAAAACCCTGAGTGCCACCCCACTGCCCCAAGATTGGCCGCCCCTTAGAAGGCGCCGCCCCAAGCACATGCTTGGTCGGCTGGTGCCTGGAGCCGGCCCTGCCAGTGAAGTCACAGCAGTGCACAGTGCTGCCGCTGCTACAGGTGCTGCTGCTGCAATGGTTACTCGGGCAATGCCACCCCCTCGTGAGACCGGGTCACCTCGCTGGCACAGCTCAGCTCCCAGGGTGCAGGGCACGTCCCGAGGGCTGGGCTGTGCACTGCGTGATGGGTGGCACTCCACCTGGGTAAGTGTAATAACAACACCTAGCTCACACACAGCACTTGTCACCAGTAGGTCTCAAAGTGCTTGACAAAGGAGGCCAGCATCATCATCCCCAGTTCACGGAGGGGAAACTGAAGCACAGGGAGGGGAAGTGGGTTGCCCAAGGGCATCCAGCAGCCCAGAGCTGGGAATAGAAGCCGTGTTTCTCGAGGTCCAGTCCAGTGCTCGCTCCACTAGGCCATGCTCCAAGGGTCTGGTGAGGACTGTGGTTGCCAGACACTTAGGGCTAGGGACTCTGGCTCCCCGCGTGTGACCGAGAAAGGCAAAGGTGAGCTTCAAAGGAAACACACAGCTGGGTTCAGCCCACCCCCCCTCCGTTTTTGTGTTGCTTTTCTATCATGGAGAAAGACACCCTAGAAGGGTTTTATTTAAAAAGAAATATTTTACATTCAAATATCAAGTCTCATCTAACCGGGGAGACTCTGTGGCTGACTGGAGAACTGGGGCATCCCATGGCAGTAAAAGCTGAGCATTGGAGAGGGAGAGGGATTTCATCTGCTGGTCTGATTTCCCAGAGACTCTCAGTGACTCCCACCTCCAGCCCCTAGCTTCTGAGCAGATAAGCCAGGATCTGAACCTGAGGGCCTGTCCCTGTGTGCCGTGCCGGGAGCAGTCTGCTAGAGCACCAACGCTCACTCTGTTCATCAAACTCCAACAGCCAACGAACATGGGGAGAAAGGGTGTCTTTGTTAAGGATCCCCCTCCCCTTTAATGAAAATGTGACGGCTCACAGCATACATCTCCTGCCACGCCACCAAGGAGTTCTCCAGCAAAGCTGGGGGAGACTAGACTTGCCGTTTCTGATATTTCTAAGCAGAAAAACCCTTTAAAATCCTCCAACGCCAGCCCCTCTCCAGCTGCCTTTCTCCCTCAGAAGGCAGCCACACGGCCACAAACACATTATTTTTTTCTCCTTCCTGTCACTGCTACCTTGTGCAAACGCAGGGTAACTACAGCACCAGGCAAAGGACAATTAGGAGGCTGGAGTGAGACACAGAGTGATCCAACGGGACTGTTTTAGCTGCATCTGACTGAGCGCAGGAATCGGCTCCTGCCCTCCTCAGTGCCACAGAGCCCGACACAGTGACTAGCAAGGGCTTCCAGGTATGTGGTTCTTCAAGGACCCAATGACACCCACTGTCTGGGCAGGCCTGTGCCTGCTTGGTGCTTGACTAAGAGATCCCACACCAAGGGAAACCCAGGTGCTGTGGGAAGAGCAGCTGGGGACTCGGTAGGTGGCGCCCTGAGCCAGTCCCAAGGCCATGCCCCAGTACAGGGGAGTCGCATCTTACGCGGGGGTTAGGTTCTGAAGTCAGAGCGTACGGCGAAAATCGCGTATAGTCAAACTCTCATTGAGTGGAATGGCGAGCGGAATCGCCCGCACTACAGGTACAGTATTTACATTGTTATTTCTCTCTCTTTTTTTTTTTGCTGAGTGCGTATAGTTGAATTCGCGTAAGTTAAATGCGGGTATGATGTGACTCCACTGTATAATGTCTCAGTCACATGAGACACAAGCTGAGATCCTAGCCACAAAAGGTTATCTAAACCCCGCTTTTTTTTTCCAACCTGTAAAGCTGTTCATGTTGTCTCTAGAAAGGAGGGGAGGGGTAGCTCAGTGGTTTGAGCATTGGCCTGCTAAACCCAGGGTTGCGAGTTCAATCCTTGAGGGGGCCATTTAGGGATCTGGGGCAAAAATTGGGGATTGGTCCTGCTTTGAGCAGGGGGTTGGACTAGATGACCTCCTAAGGTCCTTTCCAACCCTGATATTCTATGATTCTATGATCAATGAACCAATGCTGGGCATTATTGTAAAGGAGCTAGCTCCTGCCCTCTGTTCCAAATGGAGACAGCATTCTCCTTCACTTCCTGTCCCAAAGTGGTGTGGAGCCATACAGAAACTAGGAATAGCAAGGGTTAAATGGGCACTTCACAGACAGAAGCGACAAAGGGTCCTGTGGCACCTTATAGACTAACAGAGGTATTGAAGCACAAGCTTTCGTGGGTGAATACCCACTTCTTCGGATGCAAACAGGTAACTAAACACAGAGAGGAAACCATTTGCCCCAGATCACACACTGAGCCAGAAAGAGAACCCAGGAGTCCTGATGCCCAGTGATCTAAACCAGCGGTTCTCAACTTTTCCCATATAGTGACCCTACCATAGAATCACAGAAACGTGGGCTGGAAGGGACCTCGAGAGGTCATCAAGTGCAGCCCCTGCGCTGAGGCAGAACCAAGCAAACCTAGCCCATCCCTGACAAGTGTTTGTCCAGCCTGTTCTTAAACCTCCCATGGTGGGGATTCCACACCCTCCCTTGGGAGCTTGTTCCAAAGCTGAACTGTAGAGTTACAAAGATTTTCCTAATATCTAACCTAAATCTCCCTTGCTGCAGATGAAGCCCATCACTTCTTGTCCTACCTTCATGGGACATGGAGAACAACTGATCACCATCCTCTTTATAACAGCCCGTAACATATTTGAAGACACTTATCAGGTCCCCCGCCTCAGCCTTTTTTTCCTCAAGACTAAACATGCCCAGTTTTTCTAACCTTTCCTCACAGCTCAGATTGATCATCTTTGTTGCTCTCCTCTGGACTCTCTCCACATCTTTCCTAAAGTGGGGCACCCAGAATTGAATCATCTTTTACATATGACTCCTGTTAATACAGCCCAGAATAAGAGTCTTTTTCATAACTGCATCACACTGGGGACTCACAGTCAATTTGTGATCCACTCTAACCCCCAGATCCTTCTCAGCAGTACTACTGCGTAGCCAGTTATTCCCCATTTTGTCATTGCGCATTTGATTTTTCCTTCCTAAGTGAAGCACTTTGCACTTGTCTTTATTGAACTTCATCTTTTTGATTTCGGACCGGTACTCTAATTTGTCAAGGTCGTTTTCAATTCTAATCCTGTCCTCCAAAGTGCTCGCAACCTCTCCCATCTTGGTGTTATCTGCAAATGTTATAAGCGTCCTCTCCACTCCACTATCCAAGTCATTAATCAAAATATTGACTAGTACCGAACCCAGACTGACTCCTGTGGGACCTCACTAGACACATCCCCCCCAGTTCAACAGGATCATTGTATCACAACAGAAAAGGGGGTTGGGATCCCACCCCACAAAACTATTAAGGAATGGGCAAGTGATTACAAACCCCTGTAGTGTGTTCGTGCCCCCTGAGGGGGTGTGCTGGCAGCTCCCTGCTTGAGAATCCATGATCTAAACCATTGTATCACACTACCGTGATCATTTCCACTAGCCAGTCTCTCCTGGGCTGCCAGCCCCAGTGCCCTGCTGCTGGAGTTGCAGCCATCCTGTCTCACTGTCTTCTGCCTTGTGTCACTGCACATGTGGGCCATGGAGGGCAGGGGTGCAGCCTGGGTCTGAGTGGGGGGAGCTGCACGCACGGGCAGGCACAGATGTGGGGAGCAGATGCCCATGTCTGCAGGGTGTGGGGTGTTCGCGCATGGATGAGCAATGGTACCGACTGGTGTGCATGCAAACGAAGGCTGGCATGTGGGGGCTGGGTCCTACACTGAGCCCTCTCTGATTTGCTCCGAGGGGGCTCAGCCTGCCTGCCAGCACCACCTCTGGTTAGCATTAGCACCAGCCAAAGCACCTGGGACAGGGGAGAGCTGCTGCCAGCTCAGCTGCATTTCACCGAACTGCTGCATCTCCAGCCCCATCGGGTGTCTCCTTGGACAGTCACTTGGCCAAAGCCGGAGGTGCCAGGAATCGCGCCCAGCTTGCCCGGCTGCCAGCCCCCTGCCTGTCAGCACTTTACAGCCACAAGGCCATGTTCATACTGACGTGCTGGTAAAGTGCCAGGAGCTTTCATGAGCACAGGACCTTTCATCTCTCCTCTGGAAAACAGCCCCTGCAGGGCACATCACCCCCAGTGCCACACTGGGGCCATCCCCTACTGACAGGGTGACCAGCTGTCCCGCTTTTATAGGGACAGTCCCGATTTTTGGATCTTTTTCTTCTATAGGCTCCTATTACCCCCAACCCCCTGTGCCGATTTTTCACACTTGCTGTCTGGTCACCCTACCTACTGACTCCCCCCTGCAGCCCAGTGCCCCCTAGCACATGCTCTGTCTCCAACCAGGTACCATCCCCCCTCCCTCCCAGCTACTTACTTGGGTCAGCGATGCGGGATATTGTAGGCCCCACTGGGGCAGGGAGGTCTGGGGGGCCCGGGGGCCCTGGCAGGCCCGGAAATCCCTTCTCTCCGGGGATGCCCCTTGCACCATCCCGCCCTGGTGGACCCGGGGGGCCTAGAAAGGAAGAATAAAGGCAGGAAAGATCATGAGGGCTGAGTGAAAGCAACTCTTGCTTTACAGTTGCCGGCGTCACCTGGGCAGGGCCGCCACGTGGGGGACCCTTCCTGCACAGCACAGCTGCCATGCTTGTGGGCATGGCCGCCCTATAGTACAAACCATGCCTGAGTGAAAGGCATTGTGGGTATTTCCTTGGCCTGGGCAGGAGGATGAGCCAGATCTACAGAGGGCTCCAGGCAGTCCTGCCCCACCAGCCGGGCAGCCAGTGCTAGCAGGGTGCTCACCTGCCATGCTCCAGTGCTGTGTGGGGCAGAACCCAAGCTGCTGTGTGCTGAGCGAGCTGCCTTGGGGATTGGGGTGCCACCCCCTTCTCTCAGCCCTGGCTGCAGGATGCTGCACAATGGCAGAGCCCTGAACTGTCCTCACCCTGGATCTGGACACGTGACTTATCCCAACCCGTCCCAGGGACCTACCTGCTGCCCCGCGGCTGGCACAGCACAGGCTCTGGGCCGGGCAGGGGATGAGGCAGTTCTCCGAATGCCGGCTCCGCAGCCAGAGGCCCAGTGGCCCCAGCTGTGCTTCACTTTGCCCTGATATATGGCCAGAGGGGCTGCAGAGCGGGGAAAGGCCCTTCCCCTTCCTCCTGGTCTGCCCCTCCCCCATTCCAACGGCCCTTCCCCTTCCTCCCGGTCTGCCCCTCCCCCATTCCAACGGCCCTTCCCCTTCCTCCCGGTCTGCCCCTCCCCCATTCCAACGGCCCTTCCCCTTCCTCCCGGTCTGCCCCTCCCCCATTCCAACGGCCCTTCCCCTTCCTCCTGGTCTGCCCCTCCCCCATTCCAACGGCCCTTCCCCTTCCCCTTCCTCCTGGTCTGCCACTCCCCCATTCCAACGGCCCTTCCCCTTCCCCTTCCTCCTGGTCTGCTCTACGCCCATTCCAACGGCCCTTCCCCTTCCTCCCGGTCTGCCCCTCCCCCATTCCAACCGCCCTTCCCCTTCCTCCTGGTCTGCCCCTCCCCCATTCCAACGGCCCTTCCCCTTCCTCCCGGTCTGCCCCTCCCCCATTCCAACGGCCCTTCCCCTTCCTCCCGGTCTGCCCCTCCCCCATTCCAACGGCCCTTCCCCTTCCTCCCGGTCTGCCCCTCCCCCATTCCAACGGCCCTTCCCCTTCCTCCCGGTCTGCCCCTCCCCCATTCCAACGGCCCTTCCCCTTCCTCCCGGTCTGCCCCTCCCCCATTCCAACGGCCCTTCCCCTTCCTCCCGGTCTGCCCCTCCCCCATTCCAACGGCCCTTCCCCTTCCTCCCGGTCTGCCCCTCCCCCATTCCAACGGCCCTTCCCCTTCCTCCCGGTCTGCCCCTCCCCCATTCCAACGGCCCTTCCCCTTCCTCCCGGTCTGCCCCTCCCCCATTCCAACGGCCCTTCCCCTTCCTCCCGGTCTGCCCCTCCCCCATTCCAACGGCCCTTCCCCTTCCTCCTGGTCTGCCCCTCCCCCATTCCAACAGCCCTTCCCCCCGGTCTGCCCCGCGCCCATTCCAATGGCCCTTCCCCTTCCCCTTCCTCCTGGTCTGCCCCTCCCCCATTCCAACGGCCTTTCCCCTTCCTCCCGGTCTGCCCCTCCCCCATTCCAACGGCCCTTCCCCTTCCTCCCGGTCTGCCCCTCCCCCATTCCAACCGCCCTTCCCCTTCCTCCCGGTCTGCCCCGCGCCCATTCCAACCGCCCTTCCCCTTCCTCCCGGTCTGCCCCGCGCCCATTCAAACGGCCCTTCCCCTTCCTCCCGGTCTGCCCCTCCCCCATTCCAACGGCCCTTCCCCTTCCTCCCGGTCTGCCCCTCGCCCATTCCAACGGCCCTTCCCCTTCCTCCCGGTCTGCCCCTCCCCCATTCCAACGGCCCTTCCCCTTCCTCCTGGTCTGCCCCTCCCCCATTCCAACGGCCCTTCCCCTTCCTCCTGGTCTGCCCCTCCCCCATTCCAACGGCCCTTCCCCTTCCTCCTGGTCTGCCCCTCCCCCATTCCAACGGCCCCTCCCCCATTCCAACGGCCCTTCCCCTTCCTCCCGGTCTGCCCCTCCCCCATTCCAACGGCCCTTCCCCTTCCTCCTGGTCTGCCCCTCCCCCATTCCAACGGCCCTTCCCCTTCCTCCTGGTCTGCCCCTCCCCCATTCCAACGGCCCCTCCCCCATTCCAACGGCCCTTCCCCTTCCTCCCGGTCTGCCCCTCCCCCATTCCAACGGCCCTTCCCCTTCCTCCCGGTCTGCCCCTCCCCCATTCCATCCTTTTGCAGCCTGCTACCAAAGGCCCCTCTCCCCTTTCCAGCAGTAGCCAGCACTGGATGCTCCACAGGACGGTAAAAGCCACCAGTGCCCCGCAGGTGCCTAGCTAGCACTGGCTTCCTCCTAACCCCAGCTGCTGACCGGCTGATTTCCTGGCCTGGGGAGGAAATGCTCCCTGGGGCTGGGCTGCATGCAGGGGTGGGAGCCAAACCCTGCTCTGCATGGAGTGCCCACCGCCCTCTCCCACAGAGCCTGCTCTCGCTGGAGCCGGTGGGGTCAGTGTGCAGTGGGCTCTAGCCCTGGCAGTGCCAGGCTTGTTGTACCACAGGCCCGGGAGCGTTTAGGAGCGAAGAGCCTGCAGGCTGTACTGGGCAAAGTGCCCCCTGGCTTGAATGCTGTCACACATGTTTAACGGGGCCCCCTTGGTGACCTTCTCTCCCTGCCCCTGGCCTTGGCTTGGGGCGGGGGGGGGGGGGGGGGGGAAGCCCCCAGCACAGGAGTCTGCCTGTTCCACAGCCCCTGGCAGGGGGCATCACCCTGCCAAGGAGCTCCTGGTAATGACGCCACCCACTGTGCCAGGATCAAGGGCTCCCTAGGGTCCCACGCTCCTCCCTGGCTAGGGACCAGCTGAGACCCAGCACCCAAGATGGCAGGGGAGAGAGACAGCCAGGCTCTCCCAGCCCCCAAACAGGTGTGAGGACTCAGGCTGTCCTGGCAAATGGGTATGCCCAGCTCGGAGGCACCACACCATCCCCTCGCGCCAGGGGAAAGGGAGGCTCTGAGCAAAGGAGGAAAATGAGAGATCCTCCCTGCCAGGAACCCAGGCCTGAGCTCCCCCAGCTAGCTAGCTCAGCCCGGCTGGTTAATAAGCCCAGTGGGGCTGTGGTAGAATCACCTGCCCGGCGGCCTGCCCCACTGCTGGCAAGGAGCCCATAGGTCTGTGTTTAAAAGCTCAGCAGCAGCAGGCTGCTGGCTGCTCAAGGCTGCAATCATTGCTGCCCCGCCTTGCTCCTGGCTGGCTCCAGGCTGCTCCAGCCCTGCGCCCTTGTCCGGTGCCTTGTTTGGCTCTGACTCCCAGTTCTGTTCCTGGCTCCAACCACTAGGCTGGGCTCTGGTGCTCCCCTCTAGGCTAGACTACCCATGTCCCGGTCACTCCCCCAGCACTGCCAGGGTGGAGAAACCTAGCCTGGCAGGTTTCCGATGAGTCAGACACCCCATCATGAATGAGGGGGGATCACGGTGAGGGCTTAGAACACACGCAGGTCTCCTTCCTTCCTGGGGGGGGGGGGGGGGGGGGGGGCTCAGCAACCCCATCCCATTCCTGTCCCGCTCCCCCCTCCTGCCTTGCCATGCTCGGCTGCTCCTACTTCCACGGGGAGCGGGCTGCTCAGTGACGGGGGGCTTCCAGCCACAGCCCCTGGAGTGGGCCCCACCATCTCCCAGGTGCAGGGCAGGGATCAGCTCTCCCTGGAGATCCAGCTCCCCCCAGGCCATTAGAAGGGCCCACTGGCCCTTGGCCTGGTGGTGGATTGCAGCTGAAGACGGAGCATGCAGCGAGAGGGTGCGGGAGCTGGCACTGGCTTGCGCAGGCCTCCCTGAGGATGCAGGGAGGTGGAGAACAAAGGGAAGGGGATGCGAGAGGGAGCAGGGTGTGTGCGCCTGGTGGGGGCCTTGGGGAGGATGGCTGTTAATGTTTAACTCCAAATGGCCGGCAGTGACATGGCACTGGACACCTTCCAAGCCTAATAAACATTACACAGACCAGCGGGACTCTGAGACATGCTGCTGCCAAGAGCAACTGCAGCTCCCAGCATTAACTCCTTCCCCAGTCTGGCTCCCGGCTCACCTCGTAGGGAGGGGGCCAATCTTCCCGCCATGTCCCAGACTTTCTTGGGGGATCCCAGTCTCCATGGCAATGCAAACCTGCCCCACTCCCTGCAGCGCTAACCTGGGAGGGTTCATCTTCGTGTCCATGCAGTCCTGAGCTTCCGCCAGAGATTCCCCGGGAGCAGGGGGTTCCCTGGGTGTGCATCCCCAGCCCTGACCTGGAAGCGCAGCACTCCCTCAAGGAAAGATCATTTTGCAGTGCTAAGAAGGATTAGCATGCCATGGACTAGGATTTTCCAAACCCTTTGACAGACCCCAGCCTATTAAGGAATTGACAGGGAAAGAGGAAAAGCGCCGTCATGGGCCTGAAAGTGGCAAAGAGACTGGGCAGGATTAAATGGCCTAGTTCCAACCTAGATAAACTGGGAGGGAGGGATAGCTCAGTGGTTTGAGCGTTGGCCTACTAAACCCAGGGTTGTGAGTTCAATCCTTGAGGGGGCCATTTAGGGATCTGGGGCAAAAATTGGGGATTGGTCCTGCTTTGAGCAGGGGGTTGGACTAGATACCTCCTAAGGTCCCTTCCAACCCTGAGATTCTATGATTCATCGCAGGGTGCGACGTGGTTCTGTGCTAGGGCCGGAGTGGTCTGCTACAATAATAATCCCTAGCTCTGGGCGCCACCAAAACGGAACCAGATTGCTGGTGCTTACAATTAAAAAGGTCATAGAACAGTTTTTAAACTAAGGGCTAGGGGAAAGCTGACAGGTGCAGAGGAGCATGTGGTTCGGACATCCCTTAGGGGAAGATCTATAAATGGAGATTCCCTATGTCCTAATAAGGAGGAGACGATGGAAAATGATAAAATACAGGGAGGATCTGATGAGAAACCATCAAATGAAAAAAAGTCCCATTCAATTACATCATGCGATAGGGGACAGTGAAAAAATGAAAAGTTTTTAAAGTGCTTATATACCAATGCTAGAAGTCTAAATAATATGGGTGAACTACAGTGCCTAGTATTAAATGAGGATATTGATATAACAGGCATCACAGAAACCTGGTGGAATGAGGATAATCAATGGGACACAATAATACCAGGGTACAAAATATATCGGAAGGACACAACAGGTCGTGCTGGTGGGGGAGTGATACTATATGTGAAAGAAAGCATAGAATCAAATGAAATAAAAATCTTAAATGAACTAAATTGTACTACAGAATCTCTATGGATAGTAATTCCATGCTTGAAAAATAAGAGTATAGCAGTAGGGCTATATTACAGACCACCTGACCAGGATGGTGTTAGTGACTCTGAAATGTTCAGGGAGAGTAGAGAGGCTATTACAATAAAAAACTCATTAATAATAATGGGGGATTTCAACTATCCCCATATTGACTGGGTACATATCTCAGGACGGGATGCTGAGATAAAGTTTCTTGACACCTTAAATGGTTGCTTCTTGGAGCAGCTAGTCCTGGAACCCACAAGAGGAGAGGGAATTCTTGATTTAGTCCTAAGTGGAGCAAAGGATCAGGTCCAGGAGGTGAATATAGCTGGACCGCTTGGTAATAGCGACCGTAATATAATTAAACGTAACATCCCTGTGGCGGGGAAAACTCCACAGCGGCCCAACACTGTAGCATTTAATTTCAGAAAGGGAAACGACACAAAAAGGAGGAGGTTAGTGAAACAGAAATTAAAAGGTACAGTGCCAAAAGTAAAATCCCTGCAAGCTGTGTGGAAACTTTTTAAAGACACCATAATAGAGGCTCAATTTAAATGTATACCCCAAATTAAAAAACAAACATGGTAAGAGAACCAAAAAAGAGTCACCGTGGTTAAACAACAAAGTAAAAGAAGCAGTGAGAGGTGAAAAGGGAGGGAGGAATAGCTCAGGGGTTTGAGCATTGGCCTGCTAAACCCAGGATTGTGAGTTCAATACTTGAGGGGGCCATTTAGGGATCTGGGGCAAAAATTGGGGATTGGTCCTGCTTTGAGCAGGGGGTTGGACTAGATGACCTCCTAAGGTCCCTTCCAACTCTGATAGTCTATGATTCTAAAAGGCATTCTTTAAAAAGTGGAAGATAAATCCTAATGAGGAAAATAAAAAAAGAGCATAAACTCTGGCAAATAAGTGTAAAAATATAATTAGAAAGACCAAAAAAGAATCTGAAGAACAACTAGCCAAAGACTCCAAAAGTAATAGCAAATTTTTGTTAAAATACATCAGAAGCAGGAAGCCTGCTAAACAACCAGTGGGGCCACTGGACGATCAAGATGCTAAAGGAGCACTCAAAGACGATAAGGCCATTGCGGAGAAACTAAATGAATTCTTTGCATCGGTCTTCACTGTTGAGGATGTGAGGGAGATTCCCAAACCTGAGCCATTCTTTTTGGGTGACAGATGTGAGGAACTGTCCCAAATTGAGGTGTCATTAGAGAAGGGTTTGGAACAAATTGATAAAACTAAACAGTAATAAGTCTCCAGGACCAGATGGTATTCACCCAAGAGTTCTGAAAGAACTCAAATGTGAAATTGCTGGACTACTAACTGTCATCTGTAACCTATCATTTAAATCAGCTTCTGTACCAAATGACTGGAGGATAACTATTGTGACACCAATTTTTAAAAAGGGCTTCAGAGGTGATCCTGGCAACTACAGACCAATAAGCCTCACTTCAGTACCGGGCAAATTGGTTGAAACTATCGTAAAGAACAAAATGGTCAGACACATAGATGAACATAATTTGTTGGGAAATTATCAACATGGTTTTTGTAAAGGGAAATCATGCCTCACCAATCTTCTAGAATTCTTTGAGGGGGTCAACAAGCTTGCGGACAAAGGAGATCCAGTGGATATAGTGTATTTAGATTTTCAGAAAGCCTTTGACAAGGTCCCTCACCAAAGGCTCTTAAGCAAAATAAGCAGTCATAGGATAAGAGGGAAGATTCTCTCATGGACTGGTAACTGGTTAAAAGATAGGAAACAAAGGGTAGGAATAAATGGTCAGTTTTCAGAATGGAGAGAGGTAAATAGTGGTGTCCCCCAGGGATTTGTACTGGGCCCAGTCCTATTTAACATATTCATAAATGATCTGGAAAAAGGGGTAACCAGTGAGGTAGCAAAATTTGCAGATGATACAAAACTACTCAAGATAGTTAAGTCCCAGGCAGACTGTGAAGAGCTACAAAAGGATCTCACAAAACTGGGTGACTGGGCAACAAAATGGCAGATGAAATTTAATGTTGATAAATGCAAAGTAATGCACATTGGAAAACATCATCCCAAGTACACATATAAAACGATGGGGTCTAAATTAGCTGTTACCACTCAAGAAAGAGATCTTGGAGTCATTGTGGATAGTTCTCTGAAATCATCCACTCAATGTGCAGCGGCAGTCAAAAAAGCGAACAGAATGTTGGGAATCATCAAGAAAGGGATAGACAATAAGACAGAAAATATCATATTGCCTCTATATAAATCCATGGTATGCCCACACTTTGAATACTGCATGCAGATGTGGTCGCCCCATCTCAAAAAGGATATATTGGAATTGGAAAAGGTTCAGAAAAGGGCAACAAAAATGATTAGGGGTATAGAACGGCTTCCATATGAGGAGAGATTAATAAGACTGGGACTTTTCAGCTTGGAAAAGAGGCGACTAAGGGAGGATATGACAGAGGTCTATAAAATCTTGAGTGGTATAGAGAAAGTAAATAAGGAAGTGTTATTTACTCTGTGGCGGGGTTCGTACTCCGTCGCCCCTCTGAGATGCAGGGGGGCTAGGAGGTACCCTGCCTGTCTAGTTCCCGGTCCGATTTTTATGCCACTCCTGGCAGCCCGTCCAGCAGGACTCAATGGCCAGAGTCCCCCTTAGTCTCTTCCCCTGAAGGGATAGCACGGCCTAGGGGCCTGAGTTACTTCAGCGTGCCTTCCCAGTCAGGTAAGGCAGTCTTGAGTTCTGAGCTTGGGGCCCGTCCCCAAAGGGCAGCGGTCCTCAGTAGGGGACCTGGGGCCCAACCCAGGGCCTTAACAGCGGGTAACACAGCCCACCAGGGTCAGCGGGGAATCCCCCCGAAACACACTGCCCTCACTGGGGTGGGAGGTACCACTCCCGCACCCCCCCGGGTCACTTCCTACCGGCTCTTTTGATGCAGTAGTCCATGTGCTTTCTGAGCCCCCAGGCTCCTCAGTTCCCTGAATTTCCTGGGGTTCCAGTAGCAGCTGGCCTCCAGTCCCGGTCTTGGGCTCTTTAGCTCTCCCTGGTAAGGGCGGCCCTAGCTCCTGGGCTGGAGCCTCTGCTGGGCGTCCTTCCTCCTCAGCAGCCAGCCCTGACTGAGCAGCTCTGCAGGCTTTTATAGCTGGCCCCCTGCTGGAGCATGCCCAGCAGGGCCTCAGGGGCGTGGCTTCCTCTGCCAGCAGAGAAGGGTTAACCCTCTCATGGCCAGTGCAGGGCCAGTCTTCCCTGTCACATACTCCTTCTCATAATACAAGAACAAGGGGCCAGCAAATGAAATTAATAGGCAGCAGGTTTAAAACAAACACAAGAAAGTATTTTTTCACGCAGCGCACTGTCAACCTCTGGAACTCGTTGCCAGAGGGTGTTGTGAAGGCCAGTACTATAATGGGGTTCAAAAGGGAGCTAGATAGATTCATGGAAGATAGGTCCATCAATGGCTATTAGCCAGGATGGGCAGGAATGGTGTCCCTAGCCTCTGTTTGCCAGAAGCTGGGATTGGGTGACAGGGCATGGATCTCTTGATGATAACCTGTCTGTTCATTCCCTTTGGGGCACCTGCCATTGGCCACTGTCAGAGGACAGGATACTGGGCTTGATGGACCTTTGGTCTGACCCAGTATGGCCGTTCTTATGAGACTTATGAGCTAGCGCTTTTCATTGAGGGTCAGTGTCCTCATCCCCATTTCACAGGCAGGGAACCTGAGGCACTGAGTGGGGAAGGGACTTGTCCAAAGTCATCCAGCGGGCCAGCGGCAGAGATGGGAATTGAACTCAAATCTCTTGAGACCCATCCAGTGAACTATTCACTAGGCCACACTGACCTCACTGTTTAATGTCTTACATACAGAGACTGGCTTTGTGTTCTGTGATTGTACAGCACCGAGCACGCTGGGTTCTGCTCCATGACCGGGGTGCGTAGATGCTACCGTAATATAAATAAATAATTATCTGGAAAAGGAGTCGAGCAATGAGGCAGCAACACTTTGCAGAGGACCCAAGAGAAAGAAGACTAGAGAGGTCTGGGAGGAAATTCAGAGGGACCAAACTGCGCGAGGACATTGGGCAGCAGATGAAATTCTGTACTGACAAACACAAAGCAATGCAGATTGGGAGGGATGATCTGAACTACCCACATCTACCTGAGTTCCAAATGAACTGTGGCATCTCAAGAGAAAGGCCTGGGAAGTACAACAGGCAATTCCATAGAGACCTCTGCTCAGTGCATAGCTGGGGTCCAAAAAGACCAAGAGGTTAGGATGCAAAAGGAATGGGATGGAGAAAAATAGGGGAATTGTTAAAATGCCTTTATCTAAATCAATGTTCTGGCCTCAGCTAGGATACTGTGTACCGGCTGCCCTGCCTCCAAAAAGGACAGCAGAAATAGAGAGGGGGGGTGGGGGGGTCAGAGACAGGCAATGTGAATGGTCAGAGAATTCCGACTGAGGCAAGACTGAACAGTTTGGGGCTGCTGAGAGGAGACAAAGGAGGGGGCACAAGGAAACAAGTAGGCTACAGGCCAGTCAGGGGTTCCTGCCTCCCTCCTTTGGCACACAAGGACAAACGGGCATTCAATGGAACTGAAAGGCAGCTGAATGGAAATACTCGTCTAGAAATGGGTAATTAGCTGGCGGAACTCATTGCCACAGGATATCAAGGGTAGCACTGAGGTTCAGAGCTGAGTAGCAGTAAAAAAGGGTTAGACATGACTCTGGATATGAAGAATGTCCACAGTTACACTAGAGAGGGGCATTATTTTAAGGGGATACAAACCCTCCTGCTTCAGGGCATGAGCCAACCTCTAATTGATGGGTCCAGGTTCTTCCCCCATGGGAGGGGTGTTTCACTGGGTGGGTTCCAGTATCTTCCTCTGAATCAGCTGGAGAGAGGAGGGTGGAAAGGACAGATCCCCGCCCTGATTCCTACATCTCAGCTCTAAAAAAACTGCCAAGAAAAGGAACATTCCCCATGGACCAGCCAGCCAACATCATCCATGGGGCAAAATCCTTGGCTGGGCTAAGCCTGACCCAGAGCCCATGGGTGTCAGTGGGATCCTGCCTGCAAAGTTCAGGGCTTTGGATCAGGGCCAAAGCAAGGGTGCAGCTGGGATCAGCTCCCCCTCCCTCTCCACCACCCCTACGCATACAGCAATGTGGGTCAGCCTGCCAGCCGAGAAGCACTGAGCTCTGGTATAGCTTGCAAATAAATGCCAGCCAATGCCAGGGCTCTGGGCTCTTCAGGGACCGGGGTGGCAGTTGTGATGCCCCTATGCTTGCCTGGTTGTCCAAAGCTGGCATCAAAGTGCAGGGATCCATGGTGGCCCCCAGCTCCTGGAACAGTGCCCTGTGCTGGGCTCGGTGTCCAAGACTCACCTGGTGGTCCAGCAGGACCCTGGGCTCCAGGGATTCCCGATGGCCCCCGGCTCCCAGCATCTCCCTTGGGACCGGACGGGCCTGGGGGTCCTTGGGGCCCTGGTTTCCCTGCAATGGAAAGAGCCGAAGGAAACACCCAGTCAGGTGGCTGCGCAGTGCTTGCCAGGGGCCGTGCCCCCTTGGAAGGACAGGAGGAGGGCAAGGTACCTCTTCGGGCAACCCCAGGAATCCTAACCCCCAATCCAAACCCCCAAGGAGGAGGGTGGCCTCCTGCGGCTGCCACAGTCAGAAACCAACGGGAGTGGATCTTGGAGGTGCTGTAAGGGGCTGGGCTGAGAGGGGGAGCCCTCTACCCAGAGCCCAGGTCTGCGGTGGGACAAGCCTCCCCCCATGCTGGCCCCGGCCTATGGGCCTCACCCCTGCTGTTTAGTGTCCACAGCCTCAGTGCTGAGACAGCTGATGGGGGGCCTGAGGCTCCCCTCACCCTGGAGTCGCACCTGCCCAGCCATGCTGGGGTGGCATTCTGAGGGGCACACCTGCCCACCAGGGAGGGACAGGGCTGGTCCCCCAAGAACTCAGTGCCCACAGGCACCTTATGGCAGCGGCTCTCAGCTGGAACCCACCGGAACCGGTGACCTGGCAGCGAAGGGCTCAGTGTCTCACTGCCCCAAGACGTCCAGTGCCCACGCCCAACCCGTGCTGCCCACACCTCACTCAGTGAAACGTTCTAGACAGGATCCGGTCAGCTCAATGCCAGGCGAGAGGCCTCATGCCCTGCGGCACCCTACAGAGTCCATATGCAGGGGCAGGGCGATCGCCTGGGGAAAACCCTCACCCCTAGCCCTGCCCATTGGGGCACTGCACCTCTCCTTCCGCCGGCCTGCTGGCTTGGGAACGCTCCTACCCACCACTGGCCGCACTCCAGCTCCCCCCACCCCCGACCCCTGGGCCCACTTTCAGCTCCTCTCTGCCCGAGGATGAAGTGGGGCTGGAGCCCAGCTCACACACACTGACTGGCTGGCAGGGAGATGCAATCACTGCCCCGACGGCAGCAGACACAGGCGTCACCGTGGTCATGACAGCTGCACTGTGGCCGGCTCATGCCCGCCCGCCTGGGGCCGAGCACTCCACTCTTGAAGGAGCTGGTGAGTTAAGCAATACTTCAGCATCGGCTTCTGTGTTCTTTCGAGGGATCAGGGGAAAGGGATGAGAAGCTGAGGGGAGCCCTGTCGGGCAGGGGCAGAGCCTGCAGTGGAGACTCGCCCTCCTTCCCACATCTTCCTCTGCCCCCATCTCTTTCCCTCCCTATTGTCCCCCCAAGGGCATCCATTAGACTTGCTGGTCTCTGCTCCAGGGCTCTTGGGCTGGGGACTCTCTGGTGCCTTAGAAAGAAAATGCCACATACCATCCCGTCCGGGAACAGCTCCCTGCAGCATCTCTCCTGCTCCTGGGTTCCCTGGGAAAGAAGGAGAGAATGGGGCATCAATCTGCTCCCTGAAGCCAATGGTCTCTTCTGCCTTCAGCCTGGCAGTGTCAGCTCACCCTGCCACCCCCTTCTCCTGGTGCCAGGGGTGTTACCTGGCACTGGGAAGCAACTTTACTTCTGAGCCAGGCTGGGGAAAGGCCAGGCCGGCCCTGGAGAGAAACACCCTATACAGCTATAGACTATACAACACAGGCAAGAGTCTATCCACACCCGCCCTCCTCTCCGCCCCCCACAGCTACAGGCCTCAGCCCTGCTCTGCTGGGATCCACCACCAGGGGCGCTCTACTTGGACTTCAAGCTCTTGCAGGAGGGTCCACCTTTCAGCGTTCTGTTTAGACAGCAACCGGCACTAGGGGTTCTGCTCAGTGACTGGAGCGCCAAGCTAGGTACTGCTGCAACACAAACAATGCAAAGTGGTCAGAGGGAAGAACATGGGTTTCCTTAGACCAGTGCCCTTGGGAGCAAAGGGGAATCGGGTCTCTGCCTTTCTTTTCTTTCCTTTGATAATGGCGAGAACATCTCTCAGGCAGTGGGACCCCCAAGGACTTAGACTAATATGCAGCTACAAAGGGCATCGCTCTGCCCAGTGCTGAATTGCAGCCACCTCTGGGGCAGAGTGCAGCAGCTGTGACAGCAGGCAATGAAGAATACCTTGTCCAGCTGAGTTTAGGGAGGCAGAATGGGACTGGCCATGTTGGGACATGGCTGGGACTCTGGGGCTAACTCCCTACCATTGGGGAAAGTGGCCTCGAATCGCTAAAGACTCCAACTGGACAGAGTCTGGGTTGTGTGGCTCATGGGAAAGACAGCACCTCCAGCTCGGACTCGCGCCTATACTGATTCCACCTATAGCGCTGGCTGTAGTGCCGGTGTAGGTGGCCCTTGGAGGTCTCCTCTCCAAGCACTTTGCTTTACAAGTAGCGGATGATTTATCCAGTTCCCATTGCAAAAGGAGACTCCGTTCATATTCCCGGCCACCAGGGCATTGTGAACGTCCCCTCTCCTTCTAAAGGGGGCCCTGATCTCCACCAGGGAATAAACTATCCTCTCATCCCCATACACAGGGCTCTGCTAACTCATTTACTGCATACTTTGGTTTCATTTTGCCCTTGTGTCTCCCCAGCTCTCTTGTCGCCCTCCCTGTGCTAGGACTGTCCTTGGTCTTCAGGGGAGACAGGACACGGAAAGCAGGGGCCACAGCCAGAGATATGGCTGGCATCTGCCCTCCTCCTTGATCCCACACAAGCTCCTCTCTCCCAGCCAGTCCAGGCCCTGTGTGGCAGGAGTCAGGGAAGCCATCTGACCTGCCCCATCCCTTCAGTCTCAGGGGCATGTTTGGTAGGTCCTGGTGGCTCATTTAGCTGGGATCTGCTTGTTGTTAGAATCCCAGCCAGACTGTGATGATGGCGACCAGGGGAAATTCCTCTAGTCATTCTGTTGATCTCTGAAGGTGCCAGCTGGGGAAGCAGTAGCCCCAGGTGCCAGGAGCCCAACAGACTTGCCGCCTGGTTCTAAAGCCCAGTTGCCAGCTGATCTCGGGACAATATTCACTGGGGCTCTAAGGGCCTGTTGCACGCAGTAGCCCTGTGGGCTCTCTCCCTCTGCCACTTCACCTGCATGCCTGGGCGGAGATGGAGCAGCAGACCTAGGACCGACCACACCCAATCACCTAGGGCTGGTCTAACTCGTGGCACAGCAGCTGGCCACGCCCTCCCGAGCCAGGTGATGGGTCCTGTCCTCCACGTGGAGTCCTGGCCCTCACCACCACCCTTCTGCTCAGCGCTGCAATGGCAAGGCAGCCTGCACCCGCATGGGGTGACGGAGCGACTCCCAGACCATCTCCAGCCAGGGGCTCATTAACAGCACAGCCCCTCCCAGGGGCCCAGCGGAGCCAATGGGAGCCTTTCCATTGACTGTCTGGGAGCTGGAGTGGGCACTACCTGGGCAGCCCCCTTCTCCCCCTCATTAACACAGCAGCCCAAGAGCCCGTCCTGGTTTGGCTACCATTTAGTTCCCTTGGGGGAAGGGAATCGTTCCACACAGCTATACGTTATCTCCTGCTGCTGCTCTGCCCCTAAAGCACAAACACATGGCCTGTCAGAGCAGGGGAGGCCTGATGATAAATCTTCCCGCTGCACGGAGCTGGAGCCAAAGCCAGATCAGCCTGCTCCTCAGCTGCACTCAATTTAACTCCCATGGCCTGGTGCAGTCCCTGCCCAGTGGGGGATGGGACGTGGCAGAGGCTCCACTCTGAGCCCCTTCCTTTGGGCTGGGCTGGAATGGGACAGCAAGCGCTACCCTTGTCCTCCAAAGACCCATGTCCCTACACCAGTGAGGGGGGAGGCTGTCCTCCTCTGGGACAGACAGACAGACAGCTGGAGACAGCCCTGCACATCGGGAGTAGATTTGATTCTCACTTGTTGCTACGTTTTTCTGCATGTTCATATGACAGACTGCAGGCATCTGGGGCAAGGGCTGTCATAGAATCATAGACTCTCAGGGTTGGAAGGGACCTCAGGAGGTCATCTAGTCCCACCCCCTGCTCAAAGCAGGACCAACCCCAACTAAATCATCCCAGCCAGGGCTTTGTCAAGCCTCACCTTAAAAACCTCTAAGGAAGGAGATTCCACCACCTCCCTAGGTAACCCATTCCAGTGCTTCACCACCCTACTAGTGAAATAGTGTTTCCTAATATCCAACCTAAACCTCCCCCTCTGCAACTTGAGACCATTACTCCTTGTTCTGTCATCTTCTACCACTGAGAACAGTCGAGATCCATCCTCTTTGGAACCCCCTTTCAGGTAGTTGAAAGCTGCTATCAAATCCCCCCTCACTCGTCTCTTCTGCGGAGTAAACAAGCCCAGTTCCCTCAGCCTCTCCCCATAAGTCAGTGGTTCTCAACCAGGGGTCCGGGGCTCACTGGGGGGCTGCAAGCAGGGCCAGCGTTAAGACTCACTGGGGCCCAGGGCAGAAAGCCAAAGCCCCACTGCATAGGTCTGAAGCCCAGGGCCTTGGGGCTAAAGCCAAAGCCTGAGCAATGTAGCTTTGCAGGGCCCCCAGTGGCGTGAGGCCTCAGACGATTGCCCTGCTTGCAGAAAATCAGTTATTGTGGCACAAGGGGGCCGTGGAGTTTGTATAGCTTGTTGGGGGGGGGCTCAGAAAGAAAAAGGTTGAGAATCTCTGTCATGAGTCATGTGCCCCAGCCCCTGTCTCTTCATCACATGTGCACACAGCACCTGGCACAGTGGGGTTCCTGACCTCTGACTCTTCTGTAAGTGCAAATAAGGATTGCTTTCATAGTTACTTTGCTATGGCCTTTAGCGACTTTTTAATTAGAATACCTCTATAAATGCAGCACTGCTGAATTGCTGCCACCTCTGGGGTGGAACACAGCAGCTGTTTAATAGCGCACTGCAATGGCCAAGAAGAATCCCATGTGCAACTGAAACCCCAAGGGAGTGTTTGGGAGGTGGACTGTGTTGACCCAAGCTGGGATTGGGGCTGAGTTTTGGGGTGACAACTCCTGATGACGGGGATTCGCAGCTGAAGAGTCTGGAGGCTCAGGAGAGATTTTAAGCCTTAGGAAAGTTACAAGTGAAAGAACAACAGAGCAGAGGTGGAGGAACCCAGGGAAAGGTGTGCTAGTGGGGATATCAGCCCGGCTGGATTCACCCATCACTGGGCCCTAGGCAAACACACTTCTCCCAGCCTTGTGGGACAGGAGCTGCCACTGTGGGGTGAGTGCAAGATGGGCACACTCTCCAACCCCCCTCACCCTCCAGTCTCCCCTCTGCACCAGGCCGAGCTTAGGGTGGCAGCTGCCATGGTGGAGGGTGAAGCTGCCCCCTTGGCGCAGCGAGGAGGAAAAGCGTAGGAGGAGGAGGATGCTGGCCTAGGATTTTGAGCCCTATGTGTTAATGTGGCCCTGGACATCAGGCTGAGATTTGGGGCAATGGAGACCCTCTGCCCCCCCACTAGAGCCAGGGCACAGAACTCCCTGCAGCATCAAGGGCCCATCCTGCTCTCTTCACTCAGACCAAACTAGGAGCTTTGCTTGAGTGCCTTGGGCAGGACCGGGCTCCAAACTGATGGAAAGGCCCAGCTCCCCATGCTTAGTGCCACCGGAGTCCTGCTTGTTCCACCTCCAGGGCTAGGCATGGAGGGGACCTCGGGCATGTGGATTTCTGCAGGGGCAGGAAGGATCTTGGTCTAGGCAGGAAACACACATCCGGCTCTCAGGATGGCTTCCTGCCTGCAGCCTCCAGCTGCCTCAGCTCCGCCCCAGCAGCCACTGTCTCACTTACCTTTCACACCTTCATCCTCAGGGGGCCTGTGGGTGGACAGAGACCCCCAGAGCTGGTAGGAATCCGAGGGGGCAGCCCCCTTGGTGATGAGGTGTCTGTTGGGTACTGGGGAAGTTGCAGGCTCGGCCGCTGACAGCAACGCCACCTACAAGCAAGAGAGAGTTCCCAGCAGTGCACCCGGACACACTGCGCTAGCCAGAGGTGGGGCCCATCTCCTCTCCCACTATGGTTCTGCATTGACAGCTGTCCCCCACAGCCACTCAGCGTGGCCTTCCGAGGTTGGTGAGCCTGCTGCAGGGTTGGCTCTCAGCAGAGGCTCATGGTTTACGATCCAGAGGTCACAGGTTCAATGTCCCACAAGGGTCTGGTGCTGCACTTCTATGGAGGAAGCCTTGCATTGTCCTAGACAGTCAGAGCTTTGGGGTTGAGGGGAGGAACTTGCAGCTTTGCTAAATGCACGGAGTAGGGCTTGAGGGCCTTGGTGTTCTGACGTGGTAGCCTTTGTCTCTGCACAAACTCGCATCAGCTGAATTAAACTGGTTTAGTTAGCCCTTGTGTGGACACCCCCATTTCAGCTTATGTTGATTTAGCTTAAACCACTTCCTAAGGCCTTGTCTACACTGGAAATGTGAACCGGTGAAAGTTCTGTCGGCATCAGTGATTTCCCTACACCCCCCCTGAATTTTCCCAACCCCCCCCCCAGTTTTGTGAACTAGTTACATGTAGTGTTGCCACTTTAGTGATTGTTTGGGAATTTGAATTGAAATTGAAACATTAATACACACTTTAAAAGCATATAAAGTGTATGATAAAACATAGACTAGCTTCCTTATACAGCTTTTGATTTTTGTGACTGTCAGTGCATTCATTTCGGTGATGTTGGCTAACCTAATAATTTCAAATGATGATTTGTAAGCAAAGTCTAAATGAGCTCTCCCTGACAGCTAGTGATGAGCTGAGGCTGGGGGGAAAGGCTTCAGGACCAGATTGTATTTACATTCACACCTAATCTACCTAGGTATCCAGCAAACAGAGCTGTGTTGCCCCAGTGATGGATTTTGGCTGGGGTTGGGTTACAAATCACTTGAATGCGGGGGGGGGGGGGTAATGAAATGTTGTTTTTATTGTATGAGTAAAGGGCAGTAGAACTGTCCTTAGCCTGTGCTGATTGAGGGCATCAAGAGAGAGGGTGGGGACAGGTGTTTTGCTTGATGGTCTGCCTGAGTCACAAGTACTATTTGACCTGTGCCTCTCCACTGTTTAAAGACAGAGCTGATTAGGCTTCATAGAAAGTCTTTTGGTTTGTTAAGTGACCACTAGAGCTGAAATCTCTGATAATCAGGTCTTAGTGCTTAGACCTGCTGTGGGACAGTGTTTCTGTGGAAGAGATGCCCCAGTCTGCACTAGCACCGAGGTTCCTCCCACCCCGAAGAGCTGAAATCACTGAGAGTCAGGTGGAACCGCGAGAGACCGACTCACAGAGGTCACAGTGGCAGGTGGCAGCAGAAGATGACAGTGTAGGGCTATTGGGGCAGAGCAATAGAGTGAATGGTGGCATGACAAACAACAGTGACCAGAGCATTGGACTTAGGGTGACCAGATGTCCCGATTTTATAGGGACAGTCCCAATTTTTGGGTCTTTTTCTTATATAGGCTCCTATTACTCCCCACCCCCGTACCGATTTTTCACACTTGCTTTCTGGTCACCTTAATTGGACTATGCTTTAGTGAGCTTTCTCCAGAAGCTATATTTGTGACTGGGAAACTTATATAAATATATGTTTCCTAGTAGGCCAAGATTTTAAAAATGCATTATTTGCCAAGATCATTATCTCACATCATCGCTATCTCAAGAGGTCATTATCTTGGGGAGTTTCTGTACTAAACTTCTTTATTATTATAATTATTTTTTATGTAAGAATGGCTATATTGGGTCAGATCAATGGTCCATCTATCCCAGTATCCTGTCTTCCGAAAGTGACTGTTCCAGGTGCTTCAGAGGGAATGAACAGAACAGGGAATCATAGATTGATGCATCCCGTCGTCCACTCCCAGCTTCTGGCGAACAGAGGCTAGGAACATTCAGATCATGATGTTGTATCCCTGCCCATCCTGGCTAATCTTCCATGAACTTACCTAGTTCTTTTTTGAACCCTGTTATAATTTTGGCCTTCACAACATCCCTGGCAAAAAGTTCCATGGGTGACTGTGCGTTGTGTGAAGAAATACTTCCTTTAAAACTTGATGCAATAGCAATTTTTGTTTTAAACTTACTGCCTATTAATTTCATTGGGTGATCCCTGGTTCTTGTGTTAAGTGAAGGGATAAATAACACTTCCTTATTCATTTTCTCCTCACCAATCAAGATTTTATAAGACTATCATATCCACTCTTAGTCGTCTCTTTTCCAAGCTAAAAAGGCCCAGTCTTCTCTCCTCATATGGAATCTGCTCCATACCCCTAATCATTTTTGTTGCCCTTCTCTGTACCTTTTTCAATTCCAATATATCTTTTTTGAGATGATGTGACCAGAACGACACGCAGTATTTAAGATGTGGGCATGTCATGGATTTATATAGTAAAAGTGGAGGAGCTTGGTTTGCCAGACTGATCAGCTAAGCCAATTCTGACAACCTATATGAAAAGGCTGCAAAACACCATGCTTCTGGACTGCATCAATATGCAGAAAGTCTTATAAGCCAGTCACTGTCAAAGCCAATTTGAGAAGAACTTAATGAGGCTGTTAAGAATGCTGGAGACGCAACTCAGTTTATGTGAACCAACACTGCTATTGCATCACACTTTCTATTTAAGCAAGAGATACCACACACTACAAACTAGAGGCCTATGTTATGTGCATTGTCACTTGTTAATCCTGAAGTTGGACATTGGTTCCGAACAAGACTGGCAAATGCTCACTATCTTTCTGCAAAAAACTCAGCTGACTCTCTTGAAACATGTGGTGCAACAGTGAAAGACTCAGGAGTTGAAAAAGTGAAGAATTCTCTCACTATATTAAAAATCCATGTGCATACATGGCCGACAAATGCACCAGTGCAAATAGGCATCAAGTATTAAGTCATTACGTATGTTATCTTGATGTCCATGGTAGGCCAGTAGATGCATTCTAGATGTTCAGGTTATAGAAGACACATCAGCTGCATCTGTGACATCTTAGAAGAGTTAAATGCTTGTAAATTGAACACCAAACAGATGGCTACTTGTGCATTTGATGGAGGTACAAACTTCTCTGGAAGACATAGTGGAGTACAAGCTTTGCTCAGAGAAAAGTGTAACCCTAATCTTTCCTATACACACTGTAGAGGCCATCTACTCCAGCTAGCACTAGTACAAGCTGCAGAATCTTCAAAAGCCATTAAAAAGCCATACATTTAATGGCTTTTTATACTCTTTTTTCAGCAAGAGTCCAAAGGACTGAACATTTTGGAAGCAAATAGAAGATACACTGGGATTGAAGTTAAAATGAGTCCAACCTGGGAAAACCTGCTGGCTTTCTCATGAGTGATTCTTGGCAGTTGTCTTAAAATTACTGCAACCGTTATTACTGGCTTTAGAAAGTATCCACCAAGATAGGACAGATCTAAGTAGTGAGGCTGGTGGACTACTTTTGTTACTAAGTTCAGAGAAGACTATCGCCATTCTCTCTCTTGTAAATCTACTGTTGAAACCACTTGGGTCATTAAGCAATGTAATCCAGGCATCTGCTACAACAGTAGTAGATCTTTGTTCAGAAATAGAAGCTATCCTTGGATCAATCAGAGATATCCATTGAAAATGTACTGGAAGAAGCAAAGACTTCAGTCCAGAAGCTGACTAATGAAGGTACTTATATTGACTCCATAAGTGAAGAGGACAAGAAGTGTTTGTTAAGCCAGCTGAAAAAGTACAAAGACTTGATTCTTACAAATCTACAGTAGAGATTTCGGGATTCTATTCAACCTCCACGTAGCTTTTACAGATGCCTGTCTTATAAAACACCTACAGTTGAGTGGAGTGAGACACTACCAGCAATGGGGCTGCCATGTGCTCATGGCAGAATAGAGAATTTTGAACACAGCGTGGAATATCACACGATGAACGAATGAAGATTTAACTTCAACTTCTTTATCATTACTAATGGGTCGACCCAATCTTTGTTCTATGTTTCCTGGGATGAAAGTAAGAATTCATCTCTTGCTAATCCCAGTCAAAACAGCCACATTTGAACATATTTTTTCCTCATTGAATAGAATTTTGTGTTCTGAAAGAAGTCGCCTTCTGCCTGATCATGGGCATATCATGAAGGACTGGAAGTAACGGACACACAAGAAGACACCAAAGAGTGCAAAATTACAACAAGAAACCAAGACTGATGTAGATGTACTGCTTCATAGTAGGCTTGAGTAGCCAACTTTAATTTTTGTGATGGTTTTAAAACATGAGTTAAATCTAATAATAGTTTTTACTATGGTGCCATACAGCCCACCTTCACCCTCAGTCTCACCCCTCATCGGCCCTGACACCCCCCCTGTAAATTCGAACACCCCCCCAATTTCAATTCCTGGGGAAACTACTGGTCGGCATAGTGCCACCAACTGTTCAGCAGGATGTGCTCACACTCAGCTGCTAGGGGTGGTGCATCACACTGATTTGACAAAAGCATGTTGCATTGTGAGTAGGCATCCTGGCATCCTCCAGGCCACCTTCAGGCACGCTGCCTTGTAGAAAACTGTTGGTTTGTATTGTGAGGTACCCAGGTACCTCTCAGGGAACTGTGGGCATTAGGGGGTCAAAGCCCACCATTCCCTCTGTTCTATCCCATGACTACAGCCCTACCACATTCACGATCCATTTTGGTCAATTTCACGGTCATAGAATTTTTAAAATAGTAAATTTTATGATTTAAAATAAAATAGTAAATTTCATGATTTCAGCTATTTGAATCTGAGATTTCACATTGTAATTGTAGGGGTCCTGACCCAAAAAGGAGTTGGGAGGGGGGGTCACAAGATTATTTTAGGGGTGGTGCGGTACTGCTAAGCTTGCTGCTGCAGACCGCAATGCTGCCTTCAGAGCTGGGCAGCTGGAGAGCAGCAGCTGCTGGCCGGGAGCCCCGCTCTGAAGGTAGAGCTGCCGCCAGCAGCAGCACAGAAGTAAGGATGGCATGGTATGGGATTGCCACCCTTATTTCTGTGCTGCTGTCTGCAGAGCTGGGCCCTCAGTCAGCAGCCGCCACTCTCCGGCCGCCCAGCCCTGAAGGCCGTACAGAAGTAAGGGCGGCAATACCACGATCCCTCCCTAAAATAACCTTGCGGCCTCCCCTGCAACTCCCTTTTGGGTCAGGACCCCCAGTTTGTAAAAGGTTGGTCTCCCTTGTGAAATGGGTATAGTATGGGGTAAAAGTACACAAGAGACCAGATTTCATGGTCTGAGACGTGTTTTTCATGGCCGTGAATTTGGTAGGGCCCTACCCATAACTGACTGCTCTGGTCCCATTTATGAGCTTGCCCCTGCACCTGTGGACAGGGTCCAGGGGAACACAGCACCCTTCTCCATTGTAAGGACAGGGCATATGGTCCTGTTGCATTTGCAAGGAGGCAGTGCTCAGACACACCTAGCTGGACACTGAATGCTTGGGCTGTGCTGTTGCAGCTATTCATGGAACAACTGCACTCGACAAGCGGGGTTAACCCAGGTCAGAGTGTCCACACAGCCTCCTGCACCTTAAACCGCTGCTACTCTGCATGGAGAAAAGTCCCTGGTGCACAAAGGGTCGTGTGGAAAACCTGGGCTGGGTTCTTGGGAACGGTCTCTATTTCCTTGTGCCAAAGTCCTGGTCAGAGCCATGGGGACTCTTTCTAGGACATAGTGACTGGGGCCTTCAGGTGGTATGTGCCCAACTTCCATGGCCTGGCGCACCTGCTAAGATCAAGCACTAATCTCTTGCCTGTGAGTTCCTGGGGCTCTCTATTTCTGATGCCAGGTCTAAAGCAGAGCAAAGGTTAAAGCACACAGAGGGTTAACCTGGTAGCCCAACCCCCTAATACACTGGCCTCCCTATGACATTGAGCCCTGATGGGTGATATGATCACAACAGAACCTCGCCAGCACATTCCTCAGGGCCCCAGGCCAACTGGTCTTAGTGACACTTCTCCTGGAGTCCTCAGACAGTCCATCCCACGGAAGTCATCTCCTAGGGAACACACCCTATGGACTGGTGTCACCCCAGCTGGAGACCATTCATATCACACAGGGATAGAAACCAGGCACCAGATGCACCTCTCATCCCCTCCACTGCCAGTCCAGTCCCCTACAGTCTGGTCTGCAGGGCCTGTTAGTTGTGTGTGTCTCAGGTGCTGGGGCTTCACAGCATTGGCACAGGTTTGCCTGAGTGGCAGAGCTGTGAACAGAACCCAGGAGTTCGGTGTCCCATTGTTTAATAACCACAAGACCATCTGTCCTCCCCTAACTGCTTACAGCAACCTGAAACGTCAACCGTTAAAATCCCACCTGGTTCATAAAGCACTCAGCTTCTGAGCAGCCATGCCACACCCTGGCTATGCTCTGTCTTGTCCTAGGCAACTTCTGCGAGTGCTTTAGAATTGTAATTCCTGTAGGACGGAGATAGATCATCTGTTGGGGCCTGACCTCCTGCTACACATGGTGCTTGTCTATGGAGAAAGGCTGGGTGGTCCAGTGGCTAATCCAGGACTCAGGAAACCCAGGTACAATTTCCCACTCTGCCACAGACTTCCTGTGAGACCTTGGGCAAGTCACTTAGCTTCTCTGTAAAAATGGGGATAATAGCGCTGCCTTTCCTCCTCGGGGGTCATGAGGATAAATACACTGATGCTTCTGGGGTGCTCTCTGTAATGGGAGTTGTGTCAGTACTACAGAGAGACAGCTGTCTGCTCCTGGGGTTGGCACAGCTGGCTGAAAACAAAACAAATGCAATCTTGCCCCAACCTTTTGAAATGTTGAAGTTCTTTTCATTTCAAAGGGTAAAACAGGAATTGCAGGATGAAGGAATGTGCCCCAGGAATTGCATTTCTGGGCAGAAAAAGAAAGAAGAATCTCTCCAGTAGGAACAAGGCAAAAAGAAAAGAAGGGGGAAATGAAGAATAATAAACAAAAATACTTCACAAAATGATAGCACAAAATGTTGATGAAAAACGAAAGACAATTGTTTAAAGTGAACAAGCTGGTAACCCCACTCCAAGTGTGACACAGAATATCGGGGGCTGGACTAGCTGACCTCTTTCCACATTTCCATGAGATTTCACTGGGATCCAGGGGTAAACGTCAGACTCAACAATGATCCCAACCTCCGCGAGATGCAAAGTTTTGAGGTGAGATGGTCACGCTGGTTCCCCTACCACACCCCGTGCTCCCTGATCCTGTCCCTGCCACATAGACACTGACCTTGGCTTCCAGGCTGTTGAGACGCGCCGTCAGTTCCACCACTTTGCTGCAATTCAAACACCCTGGGAAATCAACCGAAAGAACAGAGAGTAAAGGAACTGGGGAGAAATCTGAGGCCAGGATGGAGAGGGGAAGAGAGGGAGTGGGGAGGAAATAAAGAGGAGGGGAAGAGTGGGTGTCAGGGAGTATGGACGTGGGCTCATACCATTCTGCGCCAAACGTTCCCTGGGCAGCCCAGGTGTAGGCTGCATGCCAGGTGCTGGTGTAACCCATTGGCCCAGCCTGCAGCGGCCAGGAGTCTGCTACAGCCCCACTCACAGAGCTTCAGCGGCCAGTTCAAGCCTGGCTGTGTCAGCCAAGATGGTGGGATCCATACCCTGGCTCCAGGACAGGGAAGCACCGAACAAGTCAGGCCCAGTCACTCTTTGTCATCCCCATTCTGCTCCCCCAGGGGGTCCTAACCCTGATCCCAGGAGACCCTCATCTGCTGGGGGGGAGACCAGAACTCACTTCCAGGCAGGACTCGTTCCCTGGGGCTCACCCTGAAGAGTAAGGACCCTGCTGTGGTGCAAGCCAGGTGCAAGCACAGCACTCCCGCAGCAGAGACGATGACTACTCTGGGGGTCTGCCCCAGTTCCAGCCATTGGGGCACAGCTCAGCCTCGATCTGCACCTGCACAGCTACCCCAGACATAGGTGCCGACTCTGTGGGTGCTCTGGGGCTGGAGCACCCACAGGGAAAAATTGTTGGTGCTCAGCACCCACTGGCAGCCAAGCTCCCCTCACCCCTCGACCCACCTCCTCCTCCCCCATCCCCCCAACCGCGCTGTGTCCCTGCTCCTCCGCCTACCTCCCAGCACTTCCCCCCAGCCGCCGCCAAACAGCTGTTTGGCAGGTTGCTGGGAGGGAGGGGGAGGAGCGGGAACGTGGTGTGCTCAGGGGAGGAGGCGGGGCTCGGGTTGGAATGGAGCAGGGAGGGGGCGGAGTTGGGGCAGGGACTTTGGGGAAGGGGTTGGAATGGGGACAGGGCAGGGGTGGGAAGAGGCGGGGCAGGGGCGGGGCCAAATGGAAGGGGTGGAGTGGGGGCGGGGCCAGAGGCAGAGGTGGAGTTGAGCACCCAGGGGAAAGCGGGGAAGTTGCCACACATTACCTATGACCCCAGTGGTTGTCATTGGAGCAAATGGCCAATGCGGGCAAGGCCTCGGGCTCTTGGTCTTGGGGACTTTGGCCCAGGCTAGAAGGATTTACAAGGGTCAGGCAGCAGGGCCTTTACCCGATTTCACAGAAATGGTGAGCGATAGAGATGTTATGACCTAAAGCTGGTTCTGGACCAGGGCTGGGCAAACAACTGATTCCTGGGCTTCCCAGCCAGACCTGAAACAGGCCTTTCTTCAAGCCTCGACACGGTCAGATCATTTCCCACACATGCCCCCTTATTTCCCCTGGATGCCATCAGGATCGGAAGGTGCTCAGGTACTGTGAAGAAGGCTGTTGGCACCGAATTTCCAATCCAAGCAAGTGCAGGAAGTACTGGAAATATACCAGAGACTGAGGTGACAGGATAGCTAGTGACAATACTGTAGACTGACCAATCGACTTATGTGGGATCACACCAGTACCCTACTCGCTCGCACTCATGTAAATCCTCAGTTCCACAATTTTCCAAACCCAGGAGACTTGGAAAGCATCTGAGCTTATGGGTGCTTAACTGACCCCCCTGACCGACCCACTGCTGCTACCGACCAGCTGAGGTCTGAGAAGAAGCAGAAATGACCTATCACTCTTGATGGGGGGGGGGGGCAATTTAAAGGTTGGTGGGCATGTGACCACCCAACGCGTTGCCTCTGGCCCCTTTCCCACACCCACTGTGCATCCCACCAGTGGCGTAGCCAGGTTTAGAGCACAGGGGGAGCGGAGTTAAAAAAAGGCACCGGGAGCAAAAAAAAAGCTCCGCTCTGGCTGTAGCATAGGAGCAAAAGGCATCAGGAGCAAAAAAAGGCACCGCTTCTGCTCGGTGGGGGAGCGGCCGCTCCCCCTGCTCCCCCCCGGCTACGCTACTGCCTCCCACACCCGCTCCAAGCCAGCACTTCCTTGCTCCCACCCCCCTCACAGCTCCTTCCCCACATAGGTCTCCCATTGCCTGCCCGCTGCAGGCACAGCACAGACTGGAGCGGGCTCCAGACACCTACAGCTGAGCAGATAACCGTGGCTCTGGGCATGGGCGAGGAAGGAACAGGACTCAGAGAACTTCCTCACACACCCTTTGGCGGAGCTGCGCTGCCATGCCTGGCTCTTCCCTGCCCTGGGCACATCCTAGCAGGCTCAGCAGGAGTGCTAGGTGCCTTTCCCAGGCATGTCCCCCTCAGCTGTGCTCAGCCCGAGTCCGACCCTGGCAGAAATCGGGGGGGAGGGGGGCACACATCTCGCCTCTGACGTTTGCAGTGTGGAGCAGACAGCCGTCTGGGGATGGCAGCAGGGCAGATGCATTGGGAAGATGCAGTACTAGCACCCAGTAACAAAGCCAGGCTTCCCTCCCAAGACACAGCAGGAGGCGGGACCGGAGATAGAGATAGAGATCAAGATCTGCCTCTGCCTCATGCTCTACCATGAGCTCTCAGCCCACGAGACCAGCTCCTTGCACACCTGGTTGCTATCAAACACTGACCATTTTATTGTAATTCTTCCTGGAGTTACGTCACATTTCTGGAGAGACACAGGTGAGATCCTGATGCACTTGCAAGTACTTACCCCACCCCCCAGCATTTTTCATCCCATGTAGGAGCATTAGCTGTGGCATTCTGGCCAGATTTCAGAGTGGACAATTACACTCTGCATCCCCGAAACTCTTGGAAGTTTTTGTTTCATACAGTATTCTTTTTCACTTCCTGCCCTGAACTATTGTGAGGTGTTATAACACGTGGAGTGCTGTAGCCCAGAGGCAGCTGCATTTAATCTACTCTGATCTAATCTAATCAGCCCTGTCCCTGGGATGAATCTGGCCTGTCTCTTCAACTAGTTTTGCTTCTGGTTCTGTAGCAATTTGACCTGAAGAAAGCTCAGACACCCCTTAACTTCACCAACAACGTATGCCAAGGTGGGAGAGCCTCTTCTGAGGGTGAAAGAAGCATAAAGAGAAGAGCTCTAGCCCTCTCTCCCTGGGGCAATACTCATTCACATTTTCCAGTGTCAAAGGGAACCAGGAGTTTTGCAGCAGTAATTGTAGTTAATTGCTACTAGTCCCAACACAGAGCCTGCAGTCCTCACTGTCAAGAGTCAAAGCCGTTTCCATGGTTACTCATTGCCTGGCCCTGACTTTTAAAGGGGCAGCATCTCTTTTTTTTTTGCATCTGCCATTTCAAGATCTCTTCCCCCTTGCTCATCGAGGGATGGTCTGAGTCCTAGGAATGTCCTCGTCTGCAATTTCTCCTCAGCCTGAGTCTCCTAGGTTCAAGATGCCCTTCCCAGCTGAGAGTAGATAAGGGCTCTGTGCAGATCCCATGGACACTGCCCCTCTGCCCCCCAGCTGGAGAGGTCCCCAAGGCCATAGCCACCCACAGTCCCAGACATTAACAACCCAACCCAGCTCCAGCTGGCTGCTGGCACATCTCTGCGCGCCCCTGGGGGGAGGGGGACAGCATGTCTCCGTGCATTGCACACGCCCACAAGCGCCGTCCCCGCAGCTCCCATTGGCCAGTTTCCGGCCAATGGGAGCTGTGGGGACGGTGCTGGAGGCGGGGGCAGTGCACGGAGCCACCTCCCCCACCCCAGGGGCTGCAGAGATGTACCAGCGGTGTGGGACCACAGCATGGAGGCAGCCTGCCTGAGCCCTGCTGCAAAGGAGCCCTCCTTAGCCTGGGGCCCTGGGCTGCCCCTGTGTTAATTCGGCCCTGCTAGTGCCGGACTTCCCTCATTCTCTCCCTCTTTCCCTATCTGTCTATCGTTCTCTTTTCCCACTGCCACTCTCTGCCCCCTCCCTGCCCTTGAAATAGGTCAGAGCAGGGGCAAGGGCAGTACGGGTTTGAGGGGAGGAGAGATGCAGGGTTTCTAGCGTGGCACAATCTCCAGCCAAAGAAAGGTGACCCCTTCCCTCCAGACCCACCTGAGTAGGTTGCTGGTCGGAGGGGGAGCCTGCGCATTGAGGCACTGGGCTGTCCAGCTTCCTGAGGGGCGACGTAGCTGATGGTGTCTGCAAAGGAAACGGATGGCATTAGTCACTCAGTGGACTGGCTCATAGGGTCTGTGGTCTCCATGCTGCCCCCTGGGCTGGAACCCTGGGCCCCAGGGAGACTGTCCAGGGGGAATTGACCCCTAGTCCCTGTCTTGGGGGCTCTCTGGGCCTCTCAGCTCTGGTATTGCCCCCATGAAGGAAGCTGAGCTCAGTAGGGCAGATGCTTATCCCCCTCCTCTCCTGCTGCTCCCAGGGGGTACAAGGCTCTTCCAGGAGCTGGCTCCTGAGAGAGTCAGTAACATTCAATAGCGTTGAGGGAGACAAACGGGTGGAGACCTAGGATCAGACACTCCCACCCAGGGCCAACCATGTCTACTGCAGCACTGCAAAGGACTGGAGGCCCCGGCTGCAAGCCTGGGTGCAGAGACCAGTTAATGGGAATGCAATGCCCTTGCCAGTGGTGGGATGCCGGGCAGTGTGATGAACAGCCAGAGGGACACTGAGCAGAGGGCTGGAGGGGTGAGAGAGTGGGGGCAGAGGAGAGCATGTTGAGCTGTGCCCACCACAGGGGCACTCCTTGTTTCCATGGGTCTGGATCACACCCTACAAGCCTGGACAGTTGGTTGGGGATGCTGCTGGGCCAGCGTGGGGTGCAGGAATCCACCCAGCCTGGGTCTCCCACAGGCCGGCACAGAGAACTAATTGCTAGCCCCGAGCTGGCCATCTGCTTTGCCACGAGCCCCCTGCAGGCTGGTGCTGCCTGACCCCCCTGGCACCGCAGAGTCCCAGCCTCCCCAGGGCCGGTGCAAGGATATTTTGCGCCCTAGGCAAAAATTGAACCTTGCGCCCCCACCCCCCGCGCGCAATCCCAACAAGCCTTAATAGACCCCAGGGTCCAGCCTGCCCAGGGGCCAACCGTGCCCAGGGACTGCTCCCGAGACCAGGTTCCCCCCTCCCCGCCCCCATCCACTCCCTCCCACTTCCCACCCCCTGCTCCTTGTCCCCTGACTGCCCCCTCCTGGGACCCTTGCCTCTAACTGCCCCCCAGAACCCCACCCCCTACCTAAGCCTCCCTGTTCCTTGTCCCCTGACTGCCCTCTCCTGAGAACCGCCCACCCTAACTGCCCCCTAGCACCCTACCCCCTACCTGTCCCCTGACTGCCCCAACCCTTATCCACACCCCCGCCCCCAGACAGACCCCCCGGGACTCCCACACCCCAGCCAACCACTCCCCGCCTCCTGACAGGCCCCCCCCCCGAACTCTCGACCCATCCAACCCTCCCCTGCTCCCTGTCCCCTGACTGCTCCGATCCCTCTCCACACCCCCGCCTCCTGACAGGCCCCCCCCAGAACTCCCGACCCTTCCAACCCCCCCTGCTCCCTGACTGCCCCAACCCTTATCCACACCCCGCCCCCTGACAGCCCCCCCCAGAACTCCCGACCCTTCCAACCCCCCCTGCTCCCTGACTGCCCCCCGGCCAGGACTCCCCTTACCATGCCCAGGCTCACACTCCCGGGAGCCGCAGAATCCGAGCGCGGTGAGAGGGGAGCCACTGACGCCTTTGCAGGGCTGCTGCCCCCCCCTCCCCCCGGACCGTGCCGGCTCCTTCATGGCTGGGGCTCAGTGCCCCCAACCACTTGGCGCCCTAGTTCGCCTAGTGGTTGCACCGGCCCCGAGCCTCCCTGCAGCATGGCCCCTCTCCCCACACAAAGCAGAAGGGCCGATAAACACAGCTGGCCCTCTCTGAGCCAGGGCAAGGGCAAGAGCTGGTGCTGCTGGGGTGGGGGAGCAAAGGAGGATGGGCCAGCCTGGGCCTGGACATGGAGGCAAACAATCTGCCCCGAAGGTGCCAGGTCTGGTTCAAGTACTAGCTCTCTGTGATCCTCCCAGGGACCACCCCCGCAGAGCTGCCGGGCACTGAGAAGATGCCAAAGCTTCTTCCCAGGCCCTGCAAGGAGCTAACCGGAGTGCGAGGGGTTAACATCTCCCCCTCCCCCCACAGGTCTCCCAGTCTGTCGGGAGCTGCCTCTTTCGCTCCACCTCCCCTTCTAATGAGGAAGCCCCTGCCCCCCACTTCCCTCCTCGCTGGGGTTTGTAGGCAGGTATGGCCACCTTGCTTACAGCTGAGGAGCCAAGAAGACCCTGGTGAATGGGGGTGGGGGGGCAGGGAAAGCCGGTGCCTTTTGATCTCTCCCCCCAACTAACCAACCTGATCTAACATTCCCCTCTGTCTCCAGGCGGCGCGCCTGCCTGCCCACAGCTCAGTTCCCCAGTCCCTGCCCCCACGGGACTGGGGCTGTAAGGGAGGGGTGCCCCAAACTCAACCCCCAGGTGTTATGGGGGTGCGGAAGGAAACAAGGACGACACACACTTTCCCTGGGCAGTGGGGACAGAATTCCAAGCTCCCAGTAGCTCAGACAGTGGGACGGACTCTGGCTGTTGGGAACCGCAGCGGGGAGAGGGGGCAGACGAACCCCTCTCTGTCCTGATGGCCGCTAGATAAGGCTCCAGTCAACATCTGAACTCAGACCCCAGCGTAGGATCAGGCACTGATCATCCAGGCTGGCCTCACCCGGGGGTCACAGAATCATAGAATCTCAGGGTTGGAAGGGACCTCAGGAGGTCATCTAGTCCAACCCCCTGCTCAAAGCAGGAATGTCCTTTGACTTGGAAAATGGGAGCCCACTACATTTGTCAGGGCCCCCCTCTCTCCCTGCTGCTTCCCCCATCTCAGGCACCCTGGGTCACAGTCAAGTTCCCGCCCCAAACAGGGAGGTGGAGGGGGTTGGAGTGGGCAGATGACTTCCTGCAGTGGCGAAGGAGGAGCTAAGAAGTCTTGCTTCATTCCTCCATTCGGGGGCAATGTCCTTGGGGCCCCAAGGAAACAGCAATGAATTCCCAGTCCCAGAACCCTGTTGGAATGAAATGGAAGATGTTCTAGGTAAACACTAGGGGATGTGAGGGGTAATAGCCAGGGCCAGCAACAGGGCTGACCTAGCACTGTCATATACATGACAGCCTATGTCTATGGCCCTCTGAGCTACACTGCAATTCCACACAGCTTTCCACCCCTCCATACACTGCACCCTTGCACTGCATTACACCTGTGCGCTGCACCTCCAACCTATCCTGCAACTCTCCACGTATTGCACCTTTGTACTATACTGCAATTAGTCACTGCTTTCTACCTTGCCATGCATTGCATCCCTGCACTGCACCTGTCCAGACAGTGCACCTGAAAGCTACACTGCAACTCTTCAGCGAACTCTGCACTGCATTCCACCTCTGCATTGCACTAGCTCGTGGCACTGCACTACACCTCTGAATGGACTGCACTTCCAGACTACACTGTGACTTTCCATGCATTCCATCTCCGAGTCACACTGCATCTCTTTGCATCACAGCCTCACTTTGCCCCAACAATAGTGCATGAGCACCCTGCATTGTGCACATGCCTCAGCTTTGCACCTCAGTGCCATATGTGCTACTCTGCATCATGTGCTGGGGAACTCCCTGCTGCAGGAGGCCATTGAGACAAAAACAGTTGCCGGATTTGACAAAGGGCTGAGTGACATTATGACTGTTGTAATAACTCTGGTTGCTCTGTAAGCTGAGTGTGATCAAACCTCATGTTTCAGGGTGTTTGATGAATGCCAGGAAGTGTCCCTTCCAAGTACAGCTCCAGGCACCAGAAGGGGAAGGTCTGCCGGTAGGGCCCTTGTTTCCCCTGTACACTGGCACATGCCCAGATCCAAGATTAAATCTGCTCCCAGATCACTGTGCACCCTGAAGTTGGCACTGGAGAAAGGCACAGCGGCCACCAGGTGTCAGGCAGTGGCGGGGGAAACAACACAGTGGGAATCAGGGGAGGGACAATGCAGTAGACACTTGTGGGTGTGGGCATTAGGGGGCAGAGAGCATCTGTAGGGGCAGGAACCCATGGGCACCAGGGTTGGCAGTGGAACAATGAGGAGGGCATCTGGGGGGCAGGCCACAGTCTGGCAGGAATGGAGGATGGGACATGTGCAGCACCCAGTGGGGATGGCACGGCGGGCAGGGGTAAGGGGAGGTATAGTGGCATTGGAGAATGGGGGGCATGGTGTGGTGGGCAGCATATGCAAGGCACAGTGAGCAGTCACTGGGGGGTGGGATAAGGCTTGGAGTGTCCCGCATTGCATCGTGTGGGGCTGCCCTACAGGCAATGTGTGCAGGCAGGTGGGTGGGATCAGCCCCGAGGCCACGTGACATGAGCACAGCTGAGTTTGCCCCACGCTTAGGCACATGTCCAGGTCCTGCCTGCACTTGGGGGAGCTGGGAGTTCGGGTTTTCAGAAAGAGGTCAAACTTTTGCAAACAGCCTTTGAGCACGGCTGTTTGGTTTGCTTTGGGATCAGGGCCTGCTGTCTCCAGATCCTGCCCTGGCGCTGCTGGGGCAGGCAGAGACCGAGAGAGTGAGTTCGCATGGGACTCACCTGTGGGACTCACTGCCGCAGCCTAGTATCCCAACAAACGGGCTGCTGTGTGCGAGCCCTGCCCTCTACTGGCTGCAATGAGAACTGATTTGATTCAAGGTGAACTCCAGTGAGGGTTTTCAGAGCAGGGGCAGTTGCGTTCGAGCTCTGCTGACACTGACACTTACAGAGGGAGGACCAGGGAGCTCATGAGCTTGGGACATTATCTAAGCAAATGGCTAAATAAAGCTTGTTTGTTTTTTCTAAGGCAGAAATATAGGGGCCAGCTCCGGCATTCAGTTAGACCAGAGGGAATCCAGAGTGACTCCCACCGATCACTCCTCTGACTCCATGAGGAGCACTGCAGATTTCCCCCAGTGTCACTGAAATGGGCTGGCCCAGTATGGCTATGGGCAGGGGCAGTGTAGGAGCGAGGGTAGCTCAGGCACCGAGGGGGGTAGAGTTACTTGAGAAAAACAAAGCTGAATTTCCCCTCCCGGAGATCAGAGTGGAGCTCGCATCCCGGAGCCAGGCTCCATCTGGGACCAGCTGGAGGAAGTGACCCCAACTGAGACACAACGGATTTCCTGGGCCACCCACATCTTCGGGGAGCACTCCAGAGGAGGGGCTCGGGTTGGACCCTCAGTGAAAGGGTCCCACCCCTTCCAGCACCCAGTGCATCCCAGCTCCCAGGTGTCATAGAATCATAGAATCTCAGGGTTGGAAGGGACCTCAGGAGGTATCTAGTCCAACCCCCTGCTCAAAGCAGGACCAACCCCAACTAAATCATCCCAGCCAGGGCTTTGTCAAGCCTGACCTTAAAAACCTCTAAGGAAGGCGATTCCACCACCTCCCTAGGTAACCCATTCCAGTACTTCACCACCCTTCTAGTGAAAAAGTTTTTCCTAATATCCAACCCAGCAGTGCTTGCAGGTCAGGTCCCCACTAGGGAGAGGGTCTCCCAGGGTTTGGGGACTCAGTCACATATGAGAAACAGCCCCCAGGCAAGAGGGCTCCTGCCCCCCCTTTAGCTCTGAGCTCCATGGCTAATGTGATGGACAGGTCCCGCTGGCTAATGAGGCTTTGTTCTTCTCCAACTCCTTCCATCCCAAGGGGCTTCACCCACACCAGTGAGTTTAACTTCAGTGTCCTGCAAGACAGAGACAATGCCCCCATGCTGCAGAAATGGGAAAACCAAGCCACTGGCTTGGACATGCCCCAGGTGACACAGCGAGTCAACAGCAGTGCTGAGAACTGAAGCCAAGAGGCCTGTCTCCCTGTTCTAACCACCAGACAATGCTACCCTCCCAGAGACAGAGACAGAACCCAGGAGCCCTGCCTCTCCATCCCCTGCTCTTGCTAGTAGACCACATTTCCCACCCAGAGTCAGGAGGAGAACCCAGGAGTCCTGATTCCCAGAGCCTTGCTCTGGCCATTAAATCTCCCAACTGCCCACGCTGCAATAACAAACAAAAATAAAAACTACGCACCCGTTTTTAAAAAGCAATTGCAGTGCCCACGCCAAAGGCACCAGCTTCACAGCCCAGAGACTGAAAACCTACGTTTAACCCCTGAGTGGGTACAATGGGCAGCAATTGGGCAAGCTCCCTGCATGCCTTGCCCCACTTCCCTCTCCCCCCACCCCGATGGCACCCCCTTTATGACTGAGTCTCCATGTCCCAATCAGCCCGTGGCTTCTCTCCTTGTCAACAAGGGGGTGAGTTCCCAGACGCACTTTTATTTTGGGTTGTGGTGCAAGGCTTGTGATATTGGTGTACGTCTGCAAGCCCCAGCTCCCGGACTCCTGGCATGGGGAGAATCCCACCTTTCATTTTCTGAAATAAAAGTAATGTTCTAGTCCTGCTGGTTATGCAGAAAACATGATCCCTAAAGGCTCACAAACCAGAAGGCACCTCTGCAGAACCCAGACCTAAAGTCTCATGATTTTTAACCCACTCTCAGAAGTTTGGGAGCCAGACCCAGACTGGTGATTGTTGAACATCTGTGGCTGGCAAAACTGCCCTTGTCTATTGTGGCTGGACTGAGTCCTCGCCTAGATCTCCCAGATCTAGCACACGTTATTAACTCAACCCACCCCCAAGCCCTGGAGGGGAAAGGCCCATATCCCATTTCTGATCCCCACAGCTGACTAATGCCTTTCGCCCGCTTTCCCAGAGCAGCCCATGGCATCTGCCCAGGCACACACAGTCCTGTGTCTCGGACACTGAGAGGTGTCCCCGGCTGCCGGATGGCCTGACAGCAGCCTGAGCGCTATGTAACCCGTGGTTTAACCCCTCCTGCGTGTCGAGTTAATGCCAAAGATCCCAGCTGCGATTCTCTCCAAAGCCCAGCACTGAATCATAGAATATCAGGGCTGGAAGGGACCTTAGAAGGTCATCTAGTCCAACCCCCTGCTCAAAGCAGGACCAATCCCCAATTTTTGCCCCAGATCCCTAAATGCCCCCCTCAAGGATTGAACTCACAACCCTGGGTTTAGTAGGCTAATGCTCAAACCTCTGAGCTATCCCTCCCCCCTGCCGCTGTTACCCAGCAGGTTATCCCCTGCACCCCATCTCTAGGCAGCACGGTGCCTCCTTGATGGGAAAGAACCGCTCACATTACAAGCCAAAATCCACCACCATGCTCATCAACAAGGGCAACAAGACACAGGCCCTGCCACCCCTCCCTCCTCGCCAGCCCCCCGCTCCTATCTTGCTGCACCCAGAGCACCGAGCCCTAGATGGACATGTTGACCAGGGCTGGCCTCAGAGACCTGCATAGAGACACAGGGCTGGGAATTAACTTGGTTGCTCCCAGCCAAGGAAGGATCCCTCTGGAGGCTCAGATGGGTACATCAGGTAACACAGCGTTGGGAGGGGGCACATAGGCTCCGGGGCAGGGGCTTGGTGGTACAGAGCAATAATTGCTCCTCTGTGGGTCTTGTATCAGAGGGGTAGCCGTGTTAGTCTGGATCTGTAAAAGCAGCAAAGAGTCCTGTGGCACCTTAACAGATATATTGGAGCATAAATTTTCGTGGGTGAATACCCACTTTAGGTAGGGACTGTCCAGTTTGGCCGATGTACACAGCAGAGGGGCATTGCTGGCATATGGCATATATTACATTGGCGGATGTGCAGGTGAATGAACCAGTGATGGTGTGGCTGATCTGGTTAGGTCCTGTGATGGTGTTGCTGGTGTAGATATGTGGGCAGAGTTGGCATCGAGGTTTGTTGCATGGATTGGTTCTTGAGTTAGGGTTACTAAGGTACGGTGTGTCGTTGCTGGTGAGAATATGCTTCAGGTTGGCGGGCTGTCTATGGGCGTGTAGGCTGAGGTTGATGGTGGGGTGGAAGCGGTTGAAATTGTGGTGGAATTCTTCCAGAGTTTCCTTCCCATGGGTCCAGATGATTTCATCAATGTAGCGTAGGTAGAGAAGGGGCGTGAGTGGACGAGAGCTGAGGAAGCGTTGTTCCAGGTCAGCCATAAAAATGCTGGCATTTTGTGGGGCCATGCGGGTGCCCATAGCGGTGCCACTGGTCTGGAGGTATATATTGTCACCAAATTTGAAATAATTGTGCGTGAGGATAAAATCACAGAGTTCAGCAACCAGTTGTGCTGTGGCATCATCAGGGATACTGTTCCTGACAGCTTGTATTCCATCTGTGTGTGGGATGTTTGTGTAGAGAGCCTCTACATCCATGATGATAGGTTTCAGTGTAGTAGCCGTGTTAGTCTGTGTCAGCAAAACGAAAATAAGAAAGAATAACTTGTAGCACCTTAGAGACTAACAAATTTATTTCAGCATAAGCTTTCGTGGGTTAGTACATCCGATGAAGTGGGTACTAACCCACGAAAGCTTATGCTGAAATAAATTTGTTAGTCTCTAAGGTGTTACAAGTTTTTCTTTCTTATTTTCATTCTACATCCATGGTGGCTAGGATGCTGCTTTCTGGGAGATCACCGATGCATTGTAGTTTTCTCAGGAAATCAGTGGTGTCACGGAGATAGCTGGGAGTGCTGGTGGCATAGGGTCTGAGTAGAGAGTCCACATATCCGGACAGTTCTTCAGTGAGAGTGCCAATGCCCAAGATGATGGGGCGTCCAGGATTTCCAGGTTTGTGGATCTTGGGTAGTAGGTAGAATAACCCTGGTCGGGGCTCTAAGGGTATGTTGATTTGTTCCTGTGTTAGTGTAGGGAATGTCCTGAGTAGATGGTGCAGTATTAGTGTATTCTTCAGTGGGATCTGAGGAGAGTGGCCTGTAAAATTTGGTATTGGAGAGTTGTCTGGCAGCCTCCTTTTGGTAGTCAGACCTGTTCATGACGACAACAGAACCTCCTTTATCAGCCTCTTTGATTATAATGTCAGGCTTGTTTCTGAGGCTGTGGATGGCATTGCGTTCTGCACGACTTAGGTTATGAGGCAAGCAATATTTTTCCACAATTTCTGCCTGTGCACATCGGCGGAAGCATTCTATGTATAGGTCCAGACTCGTTTCGACCCTCAGGAGGAGTCCATGTGGAGTTCTTCTTCTTGTGCTGTTGGTGGGAGGGTATCTGTGTATCTGTGTGCTGTTCAGTGTTATCTTGTAAGTATTCTTTTGAGTGGGAGACGGCGAAAGTAGGCTTCCAGATCACCGCAGAACTGTATTATGTTTGTGGGGGTGGTGGGGCAAAAAGAGAGTCCCCGAGATAGGACAGACTCTTGTGCCGGGCTAAGTGTGTAGCTGGATAGATTGATGATATTGCTGGGTGAGTTAGGGGTACCGCTGTTGTGGCCCCATGTGGCAGGTAGGATTTTAGACAGTTTACAGTCCTTTTTCCTTTGTAGAGAGGTGAAGTGTGTAATGTAGATCTCCTGTCTTATTTTAGTAAAGTCTGTTTGTATGGAAGGTTGGTTATTTATGAAAGTCTCCAGGTTGGAGAGCTCTTTTTTGATGTTTTCCTGTTTGCTGTATAGGATGCTGATTAGGTGGTTCCTCAGTTTCTTTAACAGTGTATGGCATAATCTCTCACTGTGGACTGCAGTATGTAGATAGCAATGGATTTTTCACCTTCAGTCCATCTGGTATGATGTCCATCCATTGGCATTTGGAAAGGAAGACATCTGTCTGTACTTGTGCAAGTTTCTTCATGAGGTTGATGGATTTCCACTCCATACGGCTAAATGCAGTGCCTTGCACGGTGTCAGGTATCAGAGGGGTAGCCGTGTTAGTCTGGATCTGTAAAAGCGGCAGAGTCCTGTGGCACCTTATAGACTAACAGATGTATTGGAGCATAAGCTTTCGTGGGTGAATACCCACTTCTTCGGATGCATGTTGTGGAAATTTTCAGAGGCAGGTATAAATATGCAAGCAAGAATCAGGCTAGAGATAACAAGGTTAGTTCAATCAGGGAGGATGAGGCCCTCTTCTAGCAGTTGAGGTTTGAACACTGAGGGAGGAGAAACTGCTTTTGTAGTTGGCTAGCCATTGTAGTCTTTGTTTAATCCTGAGCTGATGGTGTCAAATTTGCAAATGAACTGAAGCTCAGCAGTTTCTCTTTGAAGTCTGGTCCTGAAGTTTTTTTACTGCAGGATAGCTACCTTTAAATCACTCTCCTTTCAAATCAAGGAATGCCAGCTTCCTGCAGCCCCCAGCCTGGCCCCCAAGCTGCCTGCCCCATTCCAGGGCCACTTGCCTGTCCCTCCTCCCCAGGCAGGGGCAGAGGCACACAAGTTAGGAAAGCTGGCCCGGGCCCTGGTACAGTGCCCTAGAGGGGGGAGAAAAGGGGGGGAAGGGTCTCTGACTGTACAGCAGTGTCAGGCTTCCCAGAACTCCAGAATCATGGGAGAGAGGGGTGGGGAGAGTGGGAGAGATGGAAATGGATGGGGGCAAGGGAGTGAGAGGGAAGAAAGATGATACTCTGCTGAGGCTCCTTCTTTCTGTCTGTCTGTGCCCACATGTGCCCCGCTCCCCATCTCTGTCCTCCCACACTCCTCTCTGTTATTTGAGTGCTGCCCGAAGCTTGGGGGTGAGGGATTGCAGCTGGGTCCAACTGGCCTCTCTGAGGGGGTGCTATGGAGTCCCAAGCAGGAAAGAGGGAGTGAATCCCCTCCAGGAGCTAATGGCGGTGCTCCTCACTCTTGCTCCTGTATGCCCCAAGGGTGGGAGTGGGCTCCAGGCCTCCTAGAGTTGCCAACTTTATAACCACAAAAAAACCAACACCCTTGCCCGGCTCCCTGCCCCAAGGCCACGCCCCTTCTCAGTGGCCCCGCCCCCACTCACTCCATCCCCCCTCCCTCTGTGGCTCGCTCTCCTCCATCCTCACTCACTCATTTTCACTAGGCTGGGGCAGGGAGTCGGGGTGCGGGCTCCGGCCCGGGGGTGCTCACCTCAGGCGGCTCATGGAAGTGGCTGGCATGTCTGTCTCCTAGGCGGGGGGCCAGGGGGCTTTGTGTGCTGCCCCCACAGCTGCCATTGGCTGCGGTTCCAGGACAATGGGAGCTGTGGAGCCAGCACTCTGGGAGCTGCACGGAGCCGGCAGGGAGCCTGCCAGCCCCACTGTGCTGCCAGCCGGACTTTTAACAGCTGACCGGAGCCGCCAGGGTCCCTTTTCGACTGGGCGGTAGGGTAATAAAACCGGACACCTGGGAACCCTGGGCCTCACTCCCCCTTCGCCCTGCACTGATGTGGCAACAGCCTTGGCTGGGGCATTAAAGTCAGAGTCGGGCCTCAGTCAATATGTATGTCCCTCACCCCCATCCCTGGCCCATGGAGGGGAGGGGTGGGGCCTGAGCAGGAAGGGAAGCTGCAGGCTGAGCCAATTAGGTACTAACCACCTTCTTCTGCCACTGGGTCCCAGGCTGCCTGTCGGAGGCGCTGGTGAGGTTCTCAGCAAGTCCCTGCTATCCTTCACTAGCACACTGGCCCTGGCCTGCTGTCCCCCAGCTGTGGGGCTTGTGTGGGCATCGGCCCACTCCTTTGAAAGGTCATTGGGGCTGGGACAAAGGGTTCTGAGCCCTAAGAGGTGCCCTGATCCCCTCCCCAAATGCCTGCTGCTTCCAGACTCCGCTCCCTCCCAACTGCTCCACATTTACAACAGATCGGAATTGCCAGCATCCAAGGGATTAAAAGTCCCCTCCCCCACAGCTCCTGTAGTATCCAGGAGCAGGTAGAGTTGGGTGGTGCCCCGGGACTCACCTTCCTGTTCACCACTAGCCACCTGGCTGGGGAGGGGGTGAGCAGGGAGATGGAAGGATGCTCTGACACCACCTCTCCCCTCCCCCTGCTCTGGGGTCCTCATGTCAGGGCATCTCCTCCCCCCGGCTTCCCAGGGCTGTGCTGCCCCCCCAGGGTGATCCACCCCCAGCCCCGGGAAGCAGTTTACAAGCCCAGTGTAAATATTTGCAGGCAGTGAAGGGAAGGGGCAGCACTGGGCTGTTTTGTTTGGAGCCAGTGCTGGAAAAAGACAATAGAGGAGCAGAGCCAAGGTGTTTCCTGAGCCCCGGCCCTATGTGGCCCCGGCTGTCCAGGTCCTTTGCATGTCTCCGCAGGGTGGAGCGGGGTCTGAGCTATCGCCATAGCCTGCCACAGCTACATTGGCAACGTGGTTTCCGTTTACAGCTGAATTTTTATCTCTCTAAAATCCATACACATCACCAGCTCGGCTTGAAAATTGGCATGCCGGGCCATGGGCCAGGGCGGAGTTTGCAGTGCAAATCTGAGGTTCTTGGGTCACAGGGTTCCTGAGATACAGCCCCCATTTGTCCCAAAGGGCCTGTTTTAATTATTTTTTTCCCACAGCCTGGGCTACCTCTTAATAGAGATATCCACTCTGGACACCTCCCCTCCCACTGGACACTGCACAGACCCTACCTCCCCTCCCACTGGACACGGCACAGACCCTACCTCCCCTCCTACTGGACACTGCACAGACCCTACCTCCCCTCCCACTGGACACGGCACAGACCCTACCTCCCCTCCCACTGGACACTGCACAGACCCTACCTCCCCTCCCACTGGACACGGCACAGACCCTACCTCCCCTCCCACTGGACACGGCACAGACCCTACCTCCCCTCCTACTGGACACTGCACAGACCCTACCTCCCCTCCCACTGGACACTGCACCAGGAGCAGTGGGGAGGGGCCCACAGGGGCCCAAACCATGGCCCCATCCCCCCACGCTGCCCCCTGAGGCCCTGCCCCTTTTCCTCCAAGCCCCCGCCCTCATGCCACCCATTCCCCCACTTCCGCACTGCCTCTTCCCCACAAGACCCCTCCCCGCTTACTCCTCTCCGTCCCTCCCCCCATCACTCACCCTTAAGGCCAGTAAAAAGTGGGAGGGCCATGGCCCCCCTGTTCCAGCACCCCTACACTGCACTGACCCCACCTCCCCTTCAGTAGCGTAGGCAGGTCCGGAGCACAGGGGGAGCGGCGCTAGAAAAAGGCGCCTCCCCAGGCTCCCCCTGTACTCACCCGGCGGCGCCTCTGGCGGCGCTCCGGGTCTTCGGCGGCACTTCAGCGGTGGGTCCTCACTCGCTGCGGGTCTTCGGTGGTACCCGCCACTGAAATGCCGCCGAAGACCCGGAGCGCCACTGGGTGCGCTTAAAAAGAAGCCTGTAAACACAAGCTGGGTCCTATCAGATATGTGCAGGGGGTGGGGGCTCATGGCTCCTACCTTGGGAGGAGGGAGGATGGAGCGAGGAGGGAGGCTCCCTCCTGCTCCCTCTCTCCCCCCCAAATTAAGACCAGCTGAATAAATAAATCCTGCCCTGACGAGTCCCTCCTGAGCCCCTGGCTAGAGCCTGAGCAACAGGGGTCGCTCCCTTCCCAGACTGCTGCAGTCCCATGTCACATTTTGGCACCTGTTTGGCTGCTAATAGGCTGAGGCTGGCAGAGTGAATGGCAGACCCCTGGGGGGACAGCCCTTCCCACTGCCTTTGAAAGCAGCTGGGGAGGCAATGCACTGACCCAGGGAGGAAGGAGTCAACAAACAAGAAGAATTGATGGCTTCCCTTTGTCAACGCCTTCACAGGTCGCTGGGAGGGGAGGGGGACTACCATCCACAGAGCTAGTTCCAAGGCAGGCCAGGAGGGGACAGACAGCCCACTGCAGAGCGCCCTGGGACCGGAGATAGAGGGGGACTCGCCCAGCCCTCCTCTCCAAATCTCCCTATCACTCTAGCACTGCTTCCCTTTCTTTTCTCCGTCGCTCTCTTTCTCTAGCCATCTCTTTTTCCAATCGTTTTCCATTTTTCTTTCTTTCTTCCCCCCCCTCCCTCGCATCCCAACAGCTATTGCCATGTCAAGTTATCTGAGTGTTGCCAAGCTCAATACATCAAATGTCTGCATGCAGGATAGAGTTTCACAGTGATGAGACTTCATACCAGGTGTCCCGTTTTTATTGCAGTTCATTTCTGACTCACTGCCAGGCTGCCGTGGATTATGAGGCCGTCTCTTTCCTTCCTCACAGAGTTGCGCACAGTTGGCTTCTTTGCTGTGTAGGCTCGTGGACGAAGCATGAGGGGATAACCCCGGAGAGTACTGCCCCCTTGCTTGTTTGTATGGTGCACAATGCTATACAAAGCATGTCAGTTTCATCTGCTCTGTTGATCACTGGAGTTGATCAGCCATTTTTCTACCAAAATATGTTCCAATGGGGAAAAAAATGGTTGGAAAATGTCTGCTGTACCCCTCTCTACTCCTCATTTTCTAACCCCGTGACAGCGCTGTGACCTGGAGCCTCAGGAGCTCTGCATTCCCCAGGTAGCACTGACAGGATTCCAGCTGTGTGAACTGCCCTACGCGCTCCAGGGGGGCAGCGGGCTAGCGCACCCAATGATGCGGGGGACCAGGCACTCACAAAGGGGTCCCTGGCTCACAGAGGTTACTAGGTGGCTGCGTCTTGCTGTCAGCCAGCGAGAACTGTTCTGATGCGGCAAGGCCACTGCTCACTCCCCCTGAAGACAGACAGCTCAGTAGATTGCCGGACAGTTGGAGCATGCTCTTCTCAGCAGCGCTGGGAATCACTCAGCTTTTCTGCTGAAATCCCAAGTCCTAAGCACCAAGACATCGGGGAGAAGCGGAGGGGGTGAGTTAGTGGCAGGCCCAGTGGACAGTGGGGTTGCCAACCTCCACGATTGGCCTGGAGTCTCCAGGAATTAAAGATGAATCTTTAATTATAGGCGATGTCATGTGATGAAACCCCCAGGAATACGTCCAACCAAAATTGGCAACCCTACTGGGCAGCCGCTGAGCAGCCTCGGAATAGCTCCGAGCGAGCAGGCCCCGCCAGCTCCAGCTCTAGCTCGCGGAAGCCGCCTGCCAAGGCCTGAAGGCAGAGGGCTGAGCAGAGCACTCGCAGGCTCCCAGTGCCCAGCCGCAGCTGGCCAGGAAGCAGCAAAACAAGCAGAGCTCAGCTTCCTGTGCAGCTTCCTTACCTCAGCCCCTGAGTCAGCAATGCTGCGGTCAAAGCAATAGGAATCGGGGAGCGAGCAGGCCTGGGGGTGGCCGCAGGGGGCAGGCCCAGCGGGGGCTGTCTGCAGGGTCAGGGGAGGGGGGCACACAGAGAATCACCCTCACCCAAAGCTGGGTGCCCGGCTCCCTCGCCTTCCTGATCCCCTGCCCTAGACAGCAAGAACGCTGTCTCCCAGGAGCCATGTGTTCCCTCCCTGGCCTAGTTCAGCTTTGGCCCCATTGGGGTCACCCCCCCAGCCCCTCTGCTCCCCATATTGCTGCCCCTCCATCCCCCTCTCATCTCCCACCTCTCCCTCCTGGAGCATTTCAAAGCGGCCTGCCGGTCCCCAGAGACCGGGTCAGCTTGCACCAAAACCTGAGAGCGGCTCCAGGAGATGCAGGAGAGAGAATGTGAGGTGTGGATGGGGAGTGCCCAAGGGGGGGCCAGATGGGGACTGGGGGCTACCAAAGGGGCTGGATGGGGAAATGGGGGTGTGGATGGGAGATGCTGATGGGGGCTGAGGGGAGCTGTGTGTATTATGGGGGGGGGTCCCCCAGTTAGAGCACCTCCAGGACATTGAGCCTGCCTCTTCCATCCACAGGTGTCCCCTCCCCTTCCCGCCCCCCCGCCAACAGCAGGATGTGTGGAGGCACCCCAAGGCCGATAGCTTGGCAGAGTGGAGAGGAGCTGGCAGGCAGCCAGGCCTGGTCCTTCCTCGACTGCCGCTGGGGAAAACATCAATGCAGCAGCCCTTCAGCCTCTCCTCTCCCCCTCCTCCTGCCCCCGCCCTGCAGATGGGGGAGATCGGCTCACCTGCCCCCCGCCCTGGCCCTTGCACAATGGTCTGCCTCAGCATCGTGGGATCATGGTTAAGTTTGTCTGTCCTTTCTTGGCGCAAGGGGGAGCAATTCCTTGGCACAGTTCAAACTGCCCTGCGCCATCTGAGCTAGAAATGAGCCCCCCCATTTCAGGAGAGCCAGTAGCGTAGGCAGGTCTGGAGCACAGGGGGAGCGACGCTATAAAAAGGCGCCTCTCCGCTCCCCCTGTACTCACCCGGCAGTGCGGAGCCCCAGGCCTTTTAAAGTGCCGCCGGAGCTCCGGCAGCGGGACTCCGGCAGCGCTTTAAAAGGCCCACCGCTCCCCACGGCTGCAGGAGCCACGGGCCTTTTAAAGCGCCCCTGCCCCCCTAGCCCGGCTCCAGCAGCGGGGCTCGGGCGGTATTTTAAAAGGCCTGCGGCTCTTGCCGCCACAGGCCTTTTAAATCCCTGCCCGAGCCTGGCTCCGGCAAGCGGGGCTCAGGGGAGCTGCGGGCCGCTTAAAGCGCCGCCCGAGCCCCGCTGCCAGAGCCAGGCTGGGGGGGGGGGGGCGCTTTAAAAGGCCCACGGCTCTTGCAGCCACGGGGAGCCGCTCGCGGGCCTTTTAAAGCGCCGCCCGAGCCCGGCTCAGGCAGCGGGGCTCGGTGCCGCTTCTCCTCACTCCCCCTGCTCCCCCCCGGCTACACTACTGAGGAGAGCCTGGCAGTGCTGCTCTCCCCCAAGCTGGTTCTGGGGTGATCCGGAAGGCCCATACTATGCTGACAGCCTCTGAGTCAACCTCCTTCCCTCTGAGCCTCAGCTGGAACTGAGACCCAAACGAGCTCCCCGGTGCCCAGGGAGAAAGGTGACTTTCCCTCTGTGTTTGGCAGCCATGGCCAGCCCCCCCCCCCCCCCCCCCCCCCCGGGGCTCCTGACTCCCAGATCCATGCCTCCCCCCCGCTCCTGGCGCACCGCGGCCAGCCTCCCCCCCGCTCCCGGCGCCCTGCTTCCACCTATACGACTAGCAGAGGCCAGAGCTTCTGGGCCATCCCCTGTAGCGCCTCCTGCTGGGAGATGCTGGTATGGGACAACTAACAGCTCCCCAGCAGGCAGGGCTCGGCAGTGCTCAGTGATGCTGCGACGGGTAGAGCCCTGTAAATCCGTGGGTATCCGCTTTATATCTGTGGACTATTTCTGCGGATAGCAGTGTGCATGTGGATACAAATTTTGTATCTGCGCAGGGCTCTGACAGTAAGAGCCGGCGGGCAGCTGTGAGGAACCGCGGCACCAATCCTCCACCCTCCACCTGCCCTGGGCGGGAATTCTGGGGGGGCACCTGTGGAGCTGCCCAGGGGCTGTTCGGGCACCACGCCCAGGGCAGATTAAGTTCACCGTGGCTTCCCACAGCTGCCCGCCTGGTTCACCCCAACCCGGCTTCAGCCGGGGGGGCGGCTCGGAGCCACGGTAAGAGCTGGGCGGGCAGCTGTGGGGAGACACGGCGGACCTTCCACCTGCTGTGGGCGGGGGGCCCGAGCAGCCCCTGGGCAGCTCCACAGGTGTGGGGGACACCAGACGTCCTTTAGGGTGACCAGACGTCCTGATAAAATCGGGACCGTCCCGATTTTTGATCGTCCCGCGTCCCGATCGATGGTCGGTCAGGACGCCTTTTGTCCCGATTTCCGGTCTTCTTCCTTTTCTTTTTTTGCTCAACAACTTCAGGTGGGAAGTCCTGATTTTCGGGTCTTCTCATCTGATCACCCTACCCGCCTTCCCCCAGCCAGGCCAGTGTGGAGCCCAGCTGGGGAGCCGTGGCAATGTCCCCGCTCCCCAGGCTCCCCGCCCGGCCGAGGGCAGGTGGAGGGTCTGCTCCCCACAGCTGTCTGTGGCTCTCCCCGACCGGCTCCATCGGCGGGGGGTGCTTTGGTGCCTCAGCCCAGCCCCCAGTATACAGCCCTGCAGACCGGAGGATATCTGCGGATATCTGTGGATCGCATGCGGATACACATTTGTGTATCCGGGCAGGGCTCTAGCAAAGGGGAACCAGTTCATGCGGCTTTCATGGACGAGCAATCCAGGAGGAATGAGATACGCTGTGCAGCCATGTGTGGCCCTACCATAACAACAGCCCCCCCTCCACAGCACCACTGTTTACAAGCAGCCCTACAGTAACTAATTAGAAGAGGCAGCCCAGGGCTAATGAGCTGCAAACTGAACTCGCTGACATCAGGGGATGTTAGGGAAGAATCTGCCCCCAGCCCGGCTCCCCACTCACCCCAGTATCATCTCAGGGATGATCAATGATGAGAACCCCCCACACCTGCCCCACACTGAGGGGGGCTACCCCATACATCTACCCCCAGAGATCCCTCTGCCCCACACTGGCCGGGGTCTGCCCCCTCAGATTCCCTGGGAGGTGCCCTAGATCGCTTGACTTCTAGGTTGGCAGCATGAGGTGCCATGGGGCATTCAAGAGGCTGCCCAGTGACTGATCTTTGCCATCCAGCATCTGACCCTGATGCATGCGGCTGATGCTGATGTTGGCAGCATTCACATTGTCCCTCCTCTACTCACACCCCCTCGGACCCTCATTACAATGAACGACCCAGATTGAGATCTGTCTCCATAGCACTTCCCCATGGCAGTAGTTAGCAGCCGCTCCCCCATCAGCTGGTGCACACAGGGGCTTAGCTGCTAGTGGAGATGGGGCCCGTCACACCCTGGGTGACATAGTGCCCAATGGTTGGGGCCCATCTATGCCAACAACAGTGATCCAGCCAATGGGGATCCATTGCTGACAACCAAAGACAATGCTAGGGCAGCTGGTGTCCTGAGCTCCCTCTGTCCTGCCATGAGATGGCTGTCCCTCTATGCTAGCTATCTGGCCCAGAGTATCCTCTGCCCCACACAAACTACCCTGTATATCTGCCCCCTCTGCCCCCCACGGAGAGAAAGCTGCCCCCCAGAGCCCCCTCTGCTCCACACGGAGAGAGAGCTGCCCCCCAGAGCCCCCTCTGCCCCACACGGAGAGAGCGCTGCCCCCCTGAGCCCCCTCTGCCCCACACGGAGAGGGAGCTGCCCCCCAGATCCCCCTCTGCCCCACACGGAGCGAGCGCTGCCCCCCCAGACCTCCCTCTGCCCCACATGGAGAGAGCGCTGCCCCCCAGAGCCCCCTCTGCCCCCCACAGAGGGAGAGCTGCCCCCCAGATCCCCCTCTGCCCCACACGCAGAGGGAGCTGCCCCCCAGAGCCCCCTCTGCCCCACACGGAGAGAGCACTGCCCCCCAGAGCCCCTTCTGCCCCACATGGAGAGGGAGCTGCCCCCCAGATCCCCCTCTGCCCCACATGGAGAGGAAGCTGCCCCCCCAGAGCCCCCTCTGCCCCACAAGGAGAGGGAACTGAGCCCCAGAGATTCCTCTGCCCCACGGTGGAAGGGAGCTGAATCCAGGCCTCTTCAATCCCGTGCTAGGAAGGGACTGTTCTGATCCATGCCAGCTCTTCAGGGCTCAGTGCCCCAGTGCTCCCAGCATCTGCCCTGCCGCTCACACAGCTTAGAACATCTGCCAGGAGCCCTGTTCATCTGGCTTTTCCTACCTTCTTGGCAGTTGACCCCCGCGTGGCCTGGGCAGCACTTCCACTCCAGAGCTGTGACTGTCTTGTAGGCCACCTTGTACGCTGGTCTCACAACGGCTCTGTAGCTGTGAAACAGAAAGGGCCCCGGCATCAGGAGCATAGGCACCGACTCCGTGGGTGCTCTGGGGCTGGAGCACCCATGGGGAAAAATTGGTGGGTGCAGAGCACCCACCGGCAGCTCCCCGCCGGCTAGGGTGACCAGATGTCCTGATTTTATAGGGACAGTCCTGATATTTGGGGCTGTGTCTTATATAGGCACCTATTACCCCCCCACCCCATCCAGATTTTCCACACTTGCTGTCTGGTCACCCTACCGCCGGCCCCCTAGCCCAACTCACCTCTGCTCCATCTCCGCCTCCTCCCCAGAGCGCGCTGCCACTGCTCTGTTTCTCCTCCCTCCATCCCTCACAGGCTTGCTGCCAAACAGCTGATTCTCGCGACAAGCCTGGGAGGGAGGGGGGAGAAGCAGAGCGGCGGTGGTGCGCTCAGGGGAGGAGGAGGTGGAGCGGAGGTGAGTTGGGGCGGGGAGCGGTTCCTCTGCCCCCCTTCCAAGGGTTACATCCTATGGCCCTCCCCATGTGCCCCACCCCCACCCCAGCTCACCTCCACTCTGCCTCCTTCCCTGAGCACGCCGCTGCTCTGCTTCTCCCCCCTCCCTCCCACCCTCACCCGATGAGGCCGTTCCAGAAGTGGGGTGGTGTGGAAGGATCCAGGATCGATGGAGCACTCCCTTGAGAAGGAGTGGCGCGTCCAGCTGTAAGCTGGATCCCATCAGAGTGGGTGGAGGGGAGCCCGAGTCTTCGTGAAAACAGAGGCTGAGTGGCCTAGCAGCCCCAGGAGCAGATGGTCCCTCTGGGCTGGGGCAGTGGGAGGAGCCTGGGACTGGATGGGCACAACAGCTTAATTCTTCATTCCCCTCCCAGTGGCACGGGGCCTGGGACAGAGTACAGGCTCACCAGCCGCAGCACCCCGGTCACTCTAGCTCCCCCAGAGAGGCCTGGCTGGGGCAAAAATGGAATTCGTTCATCAGGCTCACAGCTGGGTGAGCTAAAGGAGTAATGGCCTAATCCAAGGGCACAGGAAGGATGTGCCAGGGGAGGAGCAGAGCTAGCTGAGTCCAGAGTCAGTGAGATCTCTGGGAAGGGAGACCTCTGTTCCCCTTGGGCCTGGGGAGAGCAGGGATGTTACCATGGTATTGCTGCAGGTGGAGGGAACGTAATAAGCAGCAGGGTGTGGCTACCCCCCAATGGAGACTGAGTGGGTCTCTGTGGTGCGAGAAGGTAGGAGCAGCCTGTGTGCTGCTGCAGGCCCGCAGCAGTTCGAGTGTGTGAGGGGCCCCACCTTGTAGCATGAACTCTGGATGTGTGACTCCCATGCCCCAGCTCTGCCCACGGGAGGGGAGGGATAGCTCAGTGGTTTGCGCATTGGCCTGCTAAACCCAGCGTTGTGAGTTCAATCCTTGAGGGGGCCATTTAGGGATCTGGGGCAAAAATTAGGGATTGGTCCTGCTTTGAGCAGGGGGTTGGACTAGATGACCTTCTAAGGTCCCTTCCAGCCCTGAGATTCTATGATTTCAAAGCCAAGCAGCGTGTGGCAGGGGAGCGGGCAGGGTGGAAGGGGAAGTTGAAAGATGCAGCAGGGTCTCTCTCACCTGCCTCCGTTGCAGCTCCCGGGCCAGCGGCAGCCCTGGAACACCCTCTGCAGGAAGGTACCATTCTGGACATGGCAGGAAACTGTCCTTGTGACCATGTATGAGCACCAGTTTCTGAAAGAGACCAACATAGGCTGCATCACACCCTGCTCGGGGGGCAGATGCCCTTCACTAGCCCTGGCTGCTAGGCCAAACTGTATTGGTGTCCAATGGCCATTGAGACCCCCCAGGGCCCAACCAGGCACAGAGAAGCACAGAGATCCCAGGCTGGGCCCAACTGCTTAAACCAGCTCCCCTTTGCATGCAGCAGCCCTGTGGTCTCAGAGCAAATGCCACATTCCCCCAAGAACTTGGCTGGTTCTCCATGGCTCCCCATTGTGACTGTCGGGCCATTGTCTCCCCCTCCAAGGAGCTGCCCAGCCTCTGAATCAGGTCCAGGCTTCCCCACTCCCTGACCCGAGCGTGAAAACAGTCCCACTATCAACCATGCACGTTTCCTCTGGCCAGTATTCCCACTTAAATGCTGGCACCTTGAGGGTGTTTCACACAGCAGCAGAAAGCACTGGGCCTTTTCCCACTACTGGCCCTATGATGGCCTGGATCACAGAACCCCCTTTGGGAATGCCACCTGATGTGCCTAAACTACCTCTGAGCCTGTTTTCCCTGCCAGCTTGGGACTTCAGTCCCTTGCCTGGTTTGAGCCAGACACGCTTGCCTGCTGCAAACACAGATCCAAGTCTGAACCACGTCCCCCACAAGCTGCAGGCTTAAGAAGTTCAAAAACAGCTAAGAAGTGCTCCTGTCTCCAGCACTCAGATACCCAGGTCCCAATGGGGTCCAAACCCCAAATAAATCCGTTTTACCCTATATAAAGTGTATACTGGGTAAACTCATAAACTGTTTGCCTCTATAACACTGATAGAGAGATATGCACAGCTGTTTGGCCCCCCACCCAGATATTAATACTTACTCTGGGTTAATTAATAAGTAAAAAGTGATTTTATTAAATACAAAAAGTAGGATTTAAGTGGTTCCAAGTAATAACAGACAGAACAAAGTGAATTACCAAGCAAAATAAAATAAAACACGCAAGTCTAAGCCTAATACAGTAAGAAAACTGAATACAGATAAAATCTCACCCTTAGAGATGTTTCAATAATCTTTTATCACAGACTGGACTCCTTCCTAGTCTGGGCACAATCCTTTCCCCTGGTACAGCCCTAGTTCCATCTCAGGTGGTAGCTAGGGGATTTCTCATGACTGCAGTCCCCTTTGTTCTGTTCCATCCCCTTACATATCTTTTGCACAAGGCGGGAATCCTTTGTCCCTCTCTGGGTTGCCACCCCTCCTTCTAAATGGAAAAGCACCTGGTTAAAGATGGATTCCAGTTCAGGTGACATGATCACATGTCACTGTAAGACTTCATTACGCACTTGCCAGCACACAGGTATACAGGAAGACTTACAAGTAAACAGAGCCATCTACTACCAATTGTCCTGGTTAATGGGAGCCAGCAAGATTCCAAGCCACCATTAATGGCCCACACTTTGCATAATTACACTAGGACCTCAGAGTTATATTTCTAGTTTCAGATACAAAAATGATACATTTCTACAATATATATGATATATAATATAATCAGTAGATTATAAGCTTTGTAATGATACCTTACAAGAGACCTTTTGCATGAAGCATATTCCAGTTACATTATATTCTCACTCCTTAGCATATTTTCATAAAATCATATAGAGTGCAACGTCACAGGCCACTTCACCCATTCAAGGCCCCATCCAAGATCGGAGACCTGTTGTGATAGGCGCTGTACAAAGACGTGGTAAAAGGCCATGCCTCCAGTACAGGGACTAGAGCAGCATAGCTCCAGGGCCGTACCTATGCCAGCACAACTCCATAGTGCAGACACATCCTACAGGCGATCAGAGGAGGTCCCGGATTATTGGAAAAAGGCTAATGTAGTGCCCATATTTAAAAAAGGAAAGAAAGAGACTCCAGGGAACTACAGGCCAGTCAGCCTCACTTCAGTCCCTGGAAGAGTCATGGAGCAGGTCCTAAAGGGATCTGTTTTGAAGCACTTGGAGGAGTGGAAGGTGATCAGGAACAGTCAACATGGATTCACCAAGGGCAAGTCTTGCCTGACCAACCTGATTGCCTTCTGTGATGAGATAACTGGCTCTGTGGATATGGGGAAAGCAGGGGATGTGATATATCTTGACTTTAGCAAAACTTTTGATACGGTCTCCCACAGTATTCTTGCCAGCAAGTTAAAAAAGTGTGGATTGGATGAATGAACTATAAGGTGGATTGAAATCTGGCTAGATCATTGGGCTCAACGGGTAGTGATCAATGGCTCGATGTCTAGTTTGTAGCCGGTAACAAGCGGAATGCCCCAAGGGTTCGTCCTGGGGCTGGTTTTGTTCAACATCTTCATTAATGATCTGGAGGATGGGATTAATTGCACCCTCAGCAAGTTTGCGGATGACACTAAGCTTGGGGGAGAGGTAGATACGCTGGAGGGTAGGGATAGGGTCCAGAGTGACATAGACAAATTGGAGGATTGGGCCAAAAGAAATCTGATGAGATTCAACAAGGACAAGTGCAGAGTCCTGCACTTAGGACAGAAAAATCCCATACATTGCTACAGGCTGGGGACTGACTGGCTAAGTGGCAGTTCTGCAGAAAAGGATCTGGGGATTACAGTGGCCGAGAAGTTGGATATGAGTCAACAGTGTGCCCTTGTTGCCAAGAAGGCAAACGGCATATTGGGCTGCATTAGTAGGAGCACTGCCAGCAGATTGAGGGAAGTGATTATTCCCCTCTATTCGGCACTGGTGAGGCCACATCTGGAGTATTGCGTCCAGTTTTGGGCCCCCTGCTACTGAAAGGATGATCATGTGGACAAACTGGAGAGAGTCCAGTGGAGGGCAACGGAAATGATTAGGGGGCTGGGGCACATGACTTATGAGGAGAGGCTGAGGGAACTGGTTTTATTTAGTCTGCAGAAGAGACGAGTGAGAAGGGGGGTTCCAAAGGAGATGGCGCTTGGCTGTTTTCAGTGGTGGCAGATGACAGAACAAGGAGCAATGGTCTCAAGTTGCAGTGGGGGAGGTTTAGGTTGGACATTAGGAAACACTATTTCACTAGGAGGGTGGTGAAGCACTGGAATCGGTTACCTAGGGAGGGGGTGGAATCTCCATCCTTAGAGGTTTTTAAGGTCAGGCTTGACAAAGCCCTGGCTGGGATGATTTAATTGGGGTAGGTCCTGCTTTGAGCAGGGGGTTGGACTAGATGAGCTCCTGAGGTCCCCTCCAACCCTAATCTTCTATGAATCTATTATTCTACAGCGACAGAAGGGGTGCAGGAACACCACCTCCCTGAGTGACAGCAATGAGGTCAATTGAAGCATTCTTCCATCAATCTAGCGGCATCTGCAGAAAAGGACCTAGGGGTTACGGTGGACGAAAAGCTGAATATGAGTCAACAGTGTGCCCTTGTTGCCAAGAAGGCTAATGGCATTTTGGGTTGTATAAGTAGGGGCATTTCCAGCAGATCGAAGGACGTGATCATTCCCCTCTATTCGGCACTGGTGAGGCCTCATTTGGAGTACTGTGTCCAGTTTGGGGCCCCACACTACAAGAAGGATGTGGATAAATTGGAAAGAGTCCAGCGGAGGGCAACAAAAATGATTAGGGGGCTGGAGCACATGACTTATGAGGAGAGGCTGAGGGAACTGGGATTGTTTAGCCTGCAGAAGAGAAGAATGAGGGGGGATTTGATAGCTGCTTTCAACTACCTGAAAGGGGGTTCCAAAGAGGATGGATCTAGACTGTTCTCAGTGGTAGAAGATGACAGAACAAGGAGTAATGGTCTCAAGTTGCAGAGGGGGAGGTTTAGGTTGGATATTAGGAAAAACTTTTTCACTAGTAGGGTGGTGAAGCACTGGAATGGGTTACCTAGGGAGGTGGTAGAATCTCCATCCTTAGAGGTTTTTAAGGTCAGGCTTGACAAAGCCCTGGCTGGGATTATTTAGTTGGGTTTGGTCCTGCTTTGAGCAGGGGGTTGGACTAGATGACCTCCTGAGGTCCCTTCCAACCCTGAGATTCTATGATTCTATGATCTACGCTGGGCCTTAGGGCACAATGCTATGGCACTCGGGGTGGCAGGCATTCAGCCATAGCTGTGTCAACCTATATTTAAAATAATAGCCCAGGCCAGAGACTGTCCCTGCCCCCAAAGAGTTTGCAGCCTAAATTGGTAAGAGAGCATGGCTAGCCCCCTCCCTGCCACCTTCCCCTGCACGGTCACTGCAGTATGCCTGAACCCTGGGACAAGGCAGTTCAGCTTCTGAGGCATGCTCAGTTCTTGGCTTCTTTGCTGAGGCCGCCAGCAGGTTGGCAAACAGTCCCAGACTGTGGAACGAACTTCCACAGGAGCTAAGGCCCGTCCTAGACCTCCCTGCCTCCTGTTCCAAGTGCCTAGTACCAGTTTCTCACTGGCCTCCTTTAACACACACACCAAGCTGAGTGGGCATTTGAAACCAAAATCCAGCCCTGCCAAAACAAGGCATGGCATTGCACACACAATCCTCCCCCTGGGAGAGAGAGAAAGAACCGCACAGCACAGATGTGAGTCATGTTACTCACGCTATGGCTGGACGGCGAGGACGGCGAGTGGTGTGACAGTCTGTATCCCTACCTTCTCCTTTTCTACAGGACTATGACAAATTTGGTACAAAGTATGCTGTCAAGGCTGAGTCCCCACTCTGGCACTTCGAGTGCAGAAGGTGGGGGCCCGCAAGGATTTTAAAAATTAATACTGGCCACTCCAGGCTGGTATTGAACTCCCCAGGTCACAGCTTGTCTCTGACCTTGGATGGGTAGATGCTGCCACCACCCAAGTGCAAACCCCTCCCCCTTTTGAGAACCCAGGAAGGCGCACTTGGGAATTCCTTCCTGTGGGGTACCCTCAAGCCCTTTCACACACACACCCCTCTCCCCCACCCGGGGAGGAGCTGAGAAAAAAACAAAGGAAATCAGCTGTTGGCACCAGTTAACTAAACAACATGTGCACAAACATCTTAGGGACACAAAAATCCAATTCTGTTCTTAAAAAAGGTAAATTTTATTAAACGCCAAAAGAAAGAAAATACATCTGGAACGTAGGCTTTTTGCTAGATCTTAAAAGAAACAATTACAAAAATTAAGCATCAAGATAACTCTCTTGAAGTTCACCTTAAAGGTTACAAGCAAAAGAAAAGCATCTGGGGTTAGCACAGAGGAGTCCACAAGCCTTACAAAATAAAAGAAATGAACCTAATCACCTCTTTTTAGACATTCCTCATCTACTTACACATTGGGATTTCAGGTAAGTAAGTTCGAGGTATGAATTGATGCTTTTTCATACCTGGTTTTAAACCATTGTTGTTTCCCTACAAAAACCCCAGCCCACGCTCAAGTAAATGCTCTGATGCCTGGATCCAAAATCTGCATCAGTTCCATTGGGGCTTCATCTTCTCCTGACGGATCGTGCTGGGGGCTCTGCCTGTCTCCAGCACTCCGGACTCTCAGCTACCACCATCACCTGGGAACCCCGACCAGTTCAAGCTCCACGGAGTGGTGAGAACCCAGCTCGATCTCTCTCTCTCTCTCTGTGTTTTTTTTCTACTCTAGGTTTAGCTTTCACCCTGACTTGTGGGATCAGTTATAGTTTCCTAAACCTGACTTTTGTAATCAAATTGAAGTTAGATTTAATATTGTAACTGTTTTGTTTGTTTGGCTCCCCTATGGTTATTACCTGGCAATAAATAACTTTTATGGTTAAGCTGGTTACTTCCCTCCCTCTCTCTCCCTCCCTCTCTTTTGTGTTTTTGGCTTCCTCATTTGCTCTACAGCAACACTCCTGCTCCTCGTACCTAAGCTAAAGATCCCTGCAGCTCCCAAAAACCCTGTGGGGTTTGCTCACCAAGTGCGTTACAACGAGAACAATTGTAACAGGAAAGTGGGGATCGGGATGTGCTGAACCTGTGGCTTAGGAGAGTGGCAGCTTGGAAGTGCAGTGCTGCTCGACCCAGCCTGCTCAGGCGTGCTCTATTCCGGTGCGGTGCCTGAGACATATGAGGATATCAGCTTGGAAGTGCTGCTTGACTCAGCCTGCTGAATCCAGGGACATATAAGGGATCAGCTTGGGAGTGCTGATTGACCCAGTCCTCTCAGATGTGCTCGTCTGATTCTGGGGCGGGAAGAACCCAGCTCTGGGGAACCTAGGTCCTGCCGGATAGCTCCATTGGGAGGGAACTTGCAGCAGGGAGAAGTAGAGCTCTGTATGAGAACACAAGTGACACAAGCAGTACATTGATAGAAGATAGCTCCCTCCAGAAGAGTAACCCTAATAAATGAGCATGCCCCAAAGTAACGGTCAAATCTGGTAACAGACTGGTGGAGAATGCGAGCAGCATGTGAGCCTAATCATGTGATAATTGTTGAGTAGTTCATAGAATATCAGGGTTGGAAGGGACCTTAGGAGGTCATCTAGTCCAACCCCCTGCTCAAAGCAGGACCAATCTCCAATTTTTGCCCCAGATCCCTAAATGGCCCCCTCAAGGATTGAACTCACAACCCTGGGTTTAGCAGGCCAATGCTCAAACCACTGAGCTATCCCTCCCCCCTGAGGAATGGGGAAATTGAGGCCGAGACCTGAGCAAACTGTCTCTTCCTTTTTCAGACTAAGTTCCATTAGAGAGATCCCTCTCTCATGGAATATTTGGTAACATCCTGTAACTTTTAAGTTAAGAATTGTGCTTAGAATAACTGTAGGACCATGCAATAAGGCGTTAAGAGTTGTGCCTTAAAAGTAAAGATTTTAGAGCAATACTGTGACTGCGTGAAAGGGCTTTTGGTAGGGACCATTAGTGAGATAAGGGAATTCAAGATGTCTGGGAAAAAAACCTTGGCTGCTCACTTAAGACAGGAGAAAACCAATAGATTAGAAAAATGGGTAATAAAGAAGGGGAAATGCCCCTGGGAAAGGAGGTGCTTTAACAGTGAGAATCCCCTGATTGAAGCGAGTCTGAGCTTTGAAGAATATTGCACAACCTTTAGGCCATGGGGTAGTGCAACGGATGCAGCTGCTGAATGGGCATTATTTTATGCGTCTGGACATGGTTGAAATGATAAAGGGAAAGCAGGAACTGGAGCTGGAGAAAAAGCAGTTACAACAGCGTTTGAACAAAGGTGAGACAGACGGGTTTGAATTTATAGCAGAAAAGCTTAAAATGGTGACTGTACTTAGAAATATGCAAGACGAGAGAGACAAGGCCAGCAGGAATGCAGAACAGTATAGGAAAGAGTTAACACACACAAAAATGTTGTTAGAAGAAGCGAGAGCAGCAACTCGCTTCCTGGCAGATGAGAATAAGGCAGCCAAAGCAGCAGCAGGCCATCGGAAGTGTGAGGCAGAGATTAGTAAATTGCATGCCTAACTCTAAAATCTATTAGTGCCCATAAGGCATAGGCACCGATTTCCCCTCTTTCCCGTGGGTGCTCAACCTCCTGCTCTGCCCCCGGCCCTGCCCCCACTCCACCCCTTCCATGAGGCCCCCCCTGCCCCGCCCCCATTCCAAATCCTTCCCCAAATCCCCCCCGGTCCCGCCTCTTCCCCTGAGCGCACCATGTTCCCGCTCCTCCCCCTCCCTCCCAGCAACCGGCCAAACAGCTTTTTGGCGGCGGCTGGGGGCGGGGGGGGGGGAAGTGCTGGGAGGTAGGGGGAGAAGGTGGCGAGGGGGTGGGGAGCTTGGCTGCCAATGGGTGCAGAGCACTCACTAATTTTTCCCCGTGCCATATGCCATAATGGGGTGGTAGCAGCTGTAAGGTTGAGAGAGGATTGCGATTTGGAGCCCTCTGGGAAAATAGAGAGACCCCCTGATGCTGGCCCCAAAAACCCATTCAACCCTGATTGGCCACACATGCATAATGTTGCCCCTGTTTCCACCAGGGATGTTAAACACATAGCTGCAGGAGCCGATCTTCCCACAATGGAGCCGGTCACGGACATAGTAAGATGGTCTCCTAGTCAAGCCAAGGCTATTGCTGAGAGACTGAGGCCACTGACCCATGACACTGCTGTTGCGTGGCTGGCTCGCGTTTGGCAAATGTACCTCTCTGCTGGCGGCATGGACTTAGCCCAATTGGCTCAGTTATGCCCCCCTCCTTGCGATGCAGATGCTCTGGGAGCAGACTGCTGCTGGTCCTGGGAATGGATGATAAATGCTCTTAAATATTACTGCCTGATTCTTCCCTTAAGAAACTATATATAATGGAAGAGCAGAAAGCAGAAGAGGCCCCAGAAGCTTACCTAATTCGAAAGAAGATGCTGGCAGCTCTCACTGATTCATTACCCCAGAGGGAAGAGAATGGGATTATTTCTTCCCATTGTCAGGGACTCGAATTAGTACAGAGCACTTATGCAGGACTAAATCCTCAGACAAAAATGACCGTGGGGCTGTGCATATAGAACACTTAACCTGGGATGAACTAGTGGCAAAAATCAACCAGGCAGGGGATTTGCTGCGAGAGACTGGCGTCTTAAAAAGACAAATCAGCAAAAAGACTACCTCAGAGCCAGTACAGGCTATCACATTTGCGAATAATTGTCCTCATTCTGCCAGTCGCCCTCCCAATTATAATCTCCCTACCTCCCACAACCCTGGGCAGCGCTGACCCAAAGAGACCCTTAGGAACATGATTTGGATGGAGCTGGTGAAGTTAGGGGAGGATACAGTGGCGTAGCCAGGTTTAGAGCACGGGGGAGTGGAGCTTAAAAAAAGGCGCCGGTAGCAAAAAGTGTCGGAAGCAAAAAAGGCGCCAGGAGCAAAAAAAAAATGCTCCGCTCTGACTGCAGCATAGGAGCAAAAGGTGTTGGGAGCAAAAAAAGGTGCCGCTTCTGCTCAGTGTGGGAGCGGCCGCTCCCCCTGCTCCCCCCCGGCTATGCTACTGGGAGGATATGGGAAAATATGATCATCAGCCCCTCAGCATTCTGATGAATGTTTTGTCTCAGGTCATGATGAGAGCTGAGTTAATGCAGGGAGCCCTCCTGCAGCCCACTGTCCTGATACGGAGTGGGTCCCCCATGCCCACTCCCTGTCAAAACCAGATCCCTGCCCCTTCTTCTGAGTGGAGGCTCTCAAGGGAGTTGGCCAATCAGTAGGGGTGCCCAGTTCCCTGCGGGCCTCCCCAGCTGATCGCAAGACTTCAGTGCGAGGTATGGGGGAGACCCACTGTGAGGGCTACAGTGGGGAACCCAGGGATATTAGCCCAACTGCTAGTGGACACCGGAGCATCAGTAAACATTCTAAGTCCTCGGTGGATCTCTGGAGGGAGACCCAGCGCTAAACGGGTCATCAAGGAAAGAACTGGGGCACCTGGGTGACTCACACAAAAGAGCATCAGAAAAATCACTCAGAGGAGGCACACTGGAACAACAGAGCGGATGCCTTAGCCAAAGCCACTGCTACTAGTAACCACACTAGAGACGCAGACCAGGTAGAACAAACAGAGGCAGTAACTACCCGGGGAGAAATTTTAGGCAAAGGAATAGATACCTTGGATTTAGTACTCTTCAGGATGGGGGATACAGAAATCCGGTCCTTAGCCGAGACAGTGAAAGATCCCACAGGAAAATACAGGATTGAGCAGGTTGGAGATGTCTGGTGGGCAGTGGATGCAGATGGTCAAAGGCATTGGACAGTCCCCAGCCAGGTACGTGGGGACCTGATTCAGTTTGTGCATGAGCAAGGGCATAGAGGAAAACAGGATCTTTTAAATAGGGTTAAAGATACAGGAGAGTGGCCAGACATAAAAGTGGATATAGAGCCGCCGTGTGATAATTGTCTGCAGTGCACCATGGTTAATGCTGATCACCAGGTTCAAAAAAATGCATTGGGGCACCAAAGAATAGAGGGTCCCTGGTCCCAGATTCAGACAGATTACATAGGCCCTTTACCCACCGCCAGTAGAGGGAATAAATACTGCCTGGTAATAGTAGATTCCTTCTCCAAATGGGTGGATGCCATCCCTACTAAAACCAACACTGCCTCAGGCACTGCTAAGCAGCTCTTTAACATGGTTTTCTCCTGAATGGGAATTCCCAGAGTAATTGATTCAGATTTGGGATCCCATTTCATGGGGGATGTTATGCAAGAGCTATGTAAGGCTTTAGGCATTAAGCAATGTTTCCACATAGCTGGACACGCTGAGTCCTCTGGACAAGTTGAACGAACCAATTGCTTTGAGAAAACAAATAAAGAGCTCAGGGAGGGATTGGGATGAAAAGCTACCAACCATCTTAATGACTCTAAGAGGCGCAAAGGTGATACTTGGGTACACTCCCTTTGAAGTTATGACTGGAAGGCGAATGCGCGTGCCTGGAAGTTGGTGGTTGGGAGTGGAGCTGCCTAGTGCCTGGGAAGGGAAGGTGGTAACAGAGGAATGGGTACAAACCTTAGTAGAGACGATAGCCGCTTTACACAAGTGAGTGGCAGCACAGCTAGGCATAGTACAGCGAAACACGGACAAAAAACTAGGCTGGGGAAAGCCTCCTTTGATATGGAAATGAGGCCAAGCAGAAGGCTTTCAGCGAAGGAGCACAGTTTGACACACACCTGGGATGGCCCCTGCTTTATTGTGAACCGGGCCAGCCCCAGTGTTTATCCGGTAGAAATCCTGAATGGAAAAAACGGGAAACCCTGGAGGAAATGGTTTCATTCCTCACAGCTCACAGAGTGGAAGGGTAAACCACTTGACCCTCAAGGAATAGTGAGCTGTATTCTCCATCCTGCCAGCAACTCTTCTTGGCTAGCAAGAAGGAACGGCTTGGGGCCGTTGGAAAATATGCGACGGGTGGGCATGGCAGTGCCTACCCCAATGTTGAGGCAGGAAAAGGCCAGAGAAGTCCTCGACTTATTATGGCCACCCTCACGAAGGTCACTGCTTCATATTCACCCTGCAATATTGGTCCCAGAATCTCCCAGTGTATACGGGGGTGGGGGGGGGGAGTGTGGGAGTTTGTTCTCTCTTCTCTGCCCCCTCACAGGTCCCAAACACGAGCCATGACATCCTACCGGTGCACCGGCACTCTGCTGTTCATAAGTGTCTGGAGTCTGATGCTGTCCAGGCTCTACGTTGAACCTGTGATCCCTCTGAACCTCTGGAGGTGTTTGCCAGCGGGATCCCAGAAAGTAAAATTGCTGTGCCACATGCATGGATTCTATGAGAATGGAGGCAACCCCCTGGCCCTGCAGCATCGCTACCAGTTCTACGCTGTCGGCAACTCCTCAGTTGCCCCTGGGAAAGCGTTGCCAAGCGTTGTCACTCAAGTTCTGTTATGAAACTAAGTAGGGCCGGCTCCAAGCACCAGCTTTCCAAGCTGGTGCTTGGGGCGGCATCGAGAATGGGGAGGCAGTCCGTGTCCCGCGGCAGCAATTTGGCGGCAGCTCCACCGCTGTTGCAGCGATGGCGGCAATTCGGCGGCGACTGCTTGGGGCTGCAAAATTGGTAGAGCCGCCCCTGAAACTAAGACCACACCAGACTCCGTCCCAGTCTTCTGTAAGCCATTGTGATCTCGAAAGGGACGTACACCATCAAACGCAACTGGTGACAGCCTTCCAGGTGGCGGAAGGTGCAGGATAGTCCTGGTTTCCGCTGCTGTTTGGGGAGCAATCATGCCCCTACGTGTCATCATTGTCGTCAGAACCCAGACACCTCCGTTACCCAGAGATGAATTGCAGCTGTCTCTGATCAAGTCAGCAGGCAAAAATATCACACGGTTCCTCATAAACTGGGAACTGCTGAACTGGACTTTAGCTGGGCATGACTTGATTCAGCAAGGTCCCCCAGACTCATAGACTCATAGACTTTAAGGTCAGAAGGGACCATTATGATCATCTAGTCTGACCTCCTGCACAATGCAGGCCACAGAATCTCACCCACCCACTCCTGCAATAATCCTCTCACCTATGTCTCAGCTATTGAAATCCTCAAATCATGGTTTAAAGACTTCAAGATGCAGAGAATGGGTAGTTCCATTTAAGGACACACATTGTGACAAGCTCATGCCAACAATTTGGTTTAAATTCTATGGCACATTGCCATTTCGGAGGGATTTCATGAGCCTGGATTGTACAGAATGGAACTGGGCCAACAACAAAAAACAGTTTTAAATTTTGACCCTCTGATCACAAACCTCGCTCCCTTTCGACGTTTAAGAGCCCCAATTTCAGGACACCATGTGTTGAAATTGGATCAACAAGAACATTTGGTTCTTCAAACTCAGACTTCTCTGAAGGGGGTTCAAATCCACTTAGAAGGCCTGAATATCTCTCACATAGCACCTGTATGCGCTCCCTTGATTGGAACTAGCTATAAGGGTTGGGATTAATGGGTAAGAATGTGGCAAGGGGCCGACCATGTAAATACAGTAAAAAGGGAATTAAGTGATTGGATTGCACCCGTAGGAACAGAAATCTCTCTAGTTGATGCCGCAAACATAGAAGTTTTGGCTAATAAACTATCATATGCCACCAAAAATATAGGAAAGATGGGAACCCCATTAATAGCATTTTTGAAACACTTAAGTGAGGAACAGCAGTAAATAAGTAAGGTATTTCCTGGGTGGGAAAGACGCATAGAAAAAGAGGAAGAATTAATGATGTCTTGTGTACAGTCCCTCCAGAATAATGTCTCATTGACCCCAGCATGTGAGCAAGGTCAGGCTCTCACCCAGAAGTAATCATGGGAATGATTCAGCGAGCCATACCAGGGCAATTCCCCTGAAGGCAATCATCTTGGTTCAGCCCCATGTAATGGAGGAAGAATTAGTCTGGTGGAGACTAGTTAACGCTTCATACAATCACCACCAGCAAAGCTTGCAGTTATTCTTGATAACTGTGGCAGACAAAGAAATTAGAGTAATCCACCCACTAGTCCCACTGGGATTACACATGAATGATAACTCAGCAATGTACTCCAGAGATCCTAACACTTGGGCCTGACAGAAAGATAATGTGTGGAACACAGTACATGTAAAGGGCTGTAGGAGAAAAGACGGGTTGGGCTATATCTGTGAAGACCAAGCATTGGAGGAACACAATGAATGCTTCTTCCCACAACCTGGGAATAAGTCTCACTGTTCTTTTGATGTTATCCAGGAAGAGGCATCTGTTATTGTCTATGCTGGTAAAGCGTGTGTGTGTATAAGAACGAGATGTAATGTTGTATTGATTAATGGACATTGGATTCAACCCATGGTGTCTTACGTTAATCACTGTTTCTGTAATGTAACCACCATTGTTAGTTGTGATATTAAGTTTACTGTGCCTATATGGATTGTACAACATTTGAAAGCCTATCCTGAGCTCTACAAGGAGGTTTCCCCCATTTCACTGGGAATGGGTCTCATTGCCATTAAGGGACTATTAACTCATCCCTCCTTACAAGCTGAGCTGCAGAAGCTCCTAACTTTGGGGGAGAATGGCAAACTCAAGATTCAACGCCACAACCAGGAGATCTCTAGGCTAGCAGCTACAGTTAAAAACACAGGCCATCACTCCCGGTGGGAGACTTTGCTTCAGTGGAGCCCCTGTGAAACAGGTCTTTTGAATATCATGCTTCACCCCATTGTGGTGATCATCGGTTTCCAAATTATACTAGCAATTGGTCTGGCTCTACTGATTTGCTGGATTGAGCGACGGATGCGGCAACTGCAGTGGATTGAAGATCAGACCTGGTACCATGGAGTAAGGATGTGATGGGGATACTTGCTCAGTGCAAGCACCCCATCAATGTGGAGACTTGTTACTTGTCAGCTCTGTGTTCTTGGGGGAACCAGGACGCAGTATTCAGCCTCTCGGACTCTTGAAGGACCCCCAGCCCAACCTCTGATTGAACCAAAACTGATCAGAAGAAAGACTTACAAAAAGCAATGAAAAGGCCATGGGAGACACACCTAAGCCCCTGGGATAAGGATGACAGGATTAAGGAAACTCCCCTAGCCTCATTGGCATTGAAGATGGGACAGGGAGGCATCCCCATTAGCATACAGAATGGAGAACAGAGATTCCAAGGCAAGAACCACACTGAATCCTGGGACCAGAAAAACAGGGAAGCAGTGCATCATGGGGAATCGTGCCCCAGATGTTAATGGACCCACACCTGCACACACCCTGCTCAGTAGTTATCAGACCAATTCTAGTAATGAATCCTTGATTGGTATCCAAAATACTGAAGCTGTCTAATTGCACTGTGAGCTCCCTCCAAGGAACACCACCCATAGCCAGGAATAATCAGCTCCCATGTCTAGCCTGAACAAAACAACTTTGGTATCCTCCCTTGTCTACACATCAACAAATCCAGGGTTCTCCCGTGAACCATTGTTGTTTCCCTACAAAAACCCCAGCCCATGCTCAAGTAAATGCTCTGATGCCTGGATCCAAAATCTGCATCAGTTCCACTGGGACTTCATCTCCTGACGGATCGTGCTTGGGGCTCTGCCTGTCTCCAGCACTCCGGACTCTCAGCTACCACCAGCACCTGGGAACCCCGACCAGTTCAAGCTTCACGGAGTGGTGAGAACCCAGCTCGATCTCTCTCTCTCTCTCTGTGTTTTTTTTCTACTCTAGGTTTAGCTTTCACCCTGACTTGTGGGATCAGTTATAGTTTCCTAAACCTGACTTTTGTAATCAAATTGAAGTTAGATTTAATATTGTAACTGTTTTGTTTGTTTGGCTCCCCTATGGTTATTACCTGGCAATAAATAACTTTTATGGTTAAGCTGGTTACTTCCCTCCCTCTCTCTCCCTCCCTCTCTTTTGTGTTTTTGGCTTCCCCATTTGCTCTGCAGCAACGCTCCTGCTCCTCGTACCTAAGCTAAAGATCCCTGCAGTGCCCAAAAACCCTGTGGGGTTTGCTCATCAAGTGGGTTACAACCAGAACACTTGTAATGGGAAAATGGGGATAGGGACGTGCTGAACCTGGGACATATGAAGGTGGCAGTTTGGAAGTGCTGCTGGACCCAGCCTGCTGAGGCCAGGGACATATGAGATAACTGGCTCTGTGGATGAGGGGAAAGCAGTGGATGTGCTATTTCTTGACTTTAGCAAAGCTTTTGATACAGTCTCCCACAGTGTTCTTGCCAGCAAGTTAAAGAAGTATGGGCTGGAAGAATGGATGGTAAGGTGGATAAATTGGCTGGATGGTCACGCTCAACGGGTAGTGATCAATGGCTCCATGTCTAGTTGGCAGCCGGTATCAAGTGGAGTGCCCCAAGGGTCGGTGCTGGGGCCGGTTTTGTTCAATATCTTCATCAATGATCTGGAGGATGGTGTGGACTGCACCCTTAGCAAGTTTGCAGATGACACTAAACTGGGAGGAGTGGTAGATACGATAGAGGGTAGAGATAGAATACAGAGGGACCTAGACAAATTAGAGGATTGGGCCAAAAGAAATATGATGAGGTTCAACAAGGACAAGTGCAGAGTCCTGCACTTAGGACAGAAGAATCCCATGCACTGCTACAGACTAGGGACCGAATTGCTGGGCAGCAGTTCTGCAGAAAAGGACCTAGGGGTTACAGTGGACGAAAAGCTGAATATGAGTCAACAATGTGCCCTTGTTGCCAAGAAGGCTAACGGTATTTTGGGCTGTATAAGTAGGGGCATTTCCAGCAGATCGAGGGACGTGATCATTCCCCTCTATTCGGCACTGGTGAGGCCTCATTTGGAGTACTGTGTCCAGTTTGGGGCCCCACACTACAAGAAGGATGTGGATAAATTGGAAAGAGTGCAGTGGAGGGCAACAAAAATGATTAGGGGGCTGGAGCACATGACTTATGAGGAGAGGCTGAGGGAACTGGGATTGTTTAGCCTGCAGAAGAGAAGCATGAGGGGGGATTTGATAGCTGCTTTCAACTACCTGAAAGGGGGTTCCAAAGAGGATGGATCTAGACTGTTCTCAGTGGTAGAAGATGACAGAACAAGGAGTAATGGTCTCAAGTTGCAGAGGGGGAGGTCTGGGTTGGATATTAGGAAAAACTTTTTCGCTAGTAGGGTGGTGAAGCACTGGAATGGGTTACCTAGGGAGGTGGTGGAATCTCCTGCCTTAGAGGTTTTTAAGGTCGGGCTTGACAAAGCCCTGGCTGGGACGATTTAGTTGGGGTTGGTCCTGCTTTGAGCAGGGGGTTGGACTAGATGACCTCCTGAGGTCCCTTCCAACTCTGAGATTCTATGATTCTATGATATAAAGGGAGTGCTGATTGACCCAGTCCGCTCAGACGCGCTCTGTTAATGTGTATCTGTGTGTATTCGTCTGATTCTGGGGCTGGAAGAACTCAGCTCTGGGGAACCTAGGTCCTGCCGGATAGCTCCATTGGGAGGGAACTTGCAGCAGGGAGAAGTAGAGCTCCGTATGAAGTGTGAGTGTGGCTCCGTATGAAGTGGGGAGTGTGAAGGGGGCAAGGTACTCTTGCCATTCCTAACTCCTTTAACCCAAACTAAAGGCAGAGGCAGAGCTACCAAGGGGCTGCAGACGGGGGAGTGAGTATCTGTTGTGGGGACAGATTGGCAGTTTGACCGTGTTTGATTTCCTGTTTGAATAGTGTGATTTGGGAGTGCTTTGTTCCAGGCTCTTCTAAGAAGACAGTCAGTCAGCTGTGAACCAGCTGAGTGAGGAAACTCTTCAAAGGAAGGGACTATGGATGCTGAGCGATCCGCTGTCGTGACCTGCACAGGATGTGCCATGTTTGTCTTTCTTCCACAGGATAGAAGCGACTTTGTCTGTACAAAGTGCAAGCTGATCTCCATATTGGAAGAGAAGATTCAAGGTCTGGAGAAACGAGTATCAACCCTGCGTTCCATAAAAGAAAATGAGGAGTTCCTGGATAGACGTCAGGATCGGCTTCAGCGGGCACAGTGTTCTGAGGATTCAGAGCAGGCTACGCAGCGGGGACAGAAGGCCAGTGAGGACCATTGGCGGCATGTGACCTCCAGAAGAGGAAAGAGTATGAGACAAGTCCATGTACCAGAAACGCATATTCAGATGAGCAACCGTTTTCATGTTCTCTCCACAGGTACTAGTGCAGAGAGTGGAGTGAATGATACACCTGAGGGAACAGAGCAGAAGGAGACTCCACTGACTGGAAGGCATGAGATGCACAGTCCTAGAGATGGGGGTTCCACGACCACCACTCCCAAGAGGAGGAGGAGGGTGGTGGTGGTCGGGGACTCTCTCCTCAGGGGGACTGAGTCATCTATCTGCCGCCCTGACCGGGAAAACCGAGAGGTGTGCTGCTTGCCAGGGGCTAGGATTCGTGATGTGACGGAGAGACTGCCGAGACTCGTCAAACCCTCAGATCGCTACCCCTTCCTGCTTCTCCACGTGGGCACCCATGATACTGCCAAGAATGACCTTGAGCGTATTACTGCAGACTACGTGGTTCTGGGAAGAAGGATAAAGGAGTTTGAGGCGCAAGTGGTGTTCTCGTCCATTCTCCCTGTGGCAGGAAAAGGCCGGGGTAGAGACCGTCGAATCGTGGAAGTCAACGAATGGCTACGCAGATGGTGTCGGAGAGAAGGGTTCGGATTCTTTGACCATGGGATGGTGTTCCAAGAAGAAGGAGTGCTAGGCAGAGATGGGCTCCACCTGACGAAGAGAGGGAAGAGCATCTTTGGAAGCAGGCTGGCTAACCTAGTGAGGAGGGCTTTAAACTAGGTTCACCGGGGGAAGGAGACCAAAGCCCCGAGGTAAGTGGGGAAGTGGGATACCGGGAGGAAGCACAAGTAGGTGAGTGCAAGAGGGGAGGGCTCCTGCCCCACACTGGGACAGCAGGACGATCGGTGAGTTATCTTAAATGCCTATACACAAATGCAAGAAGCCTGGGGAACAAGCAGGGAGAACTGGAAGTCCTGGCACAGTCAAGGAATTATGATGTAATTGGAATAACAGAGACTTGGTGGGATAACTCACATGATTGGAGTACTGTCATGGATGGATATAAACTGTTCAGGAAGGATAGGCAGGGCAGAAAAGGTGGGGGAGTTGCGTTGTATGTAAGAGAGCAGTATGACTGCTCAGAGCTCCAGTATGAAACTGCAGAAAAACCTGAGAGTCTCCGGATTAAATTTAGAAGTGGGAGCAACAAGGGTAATGTCGTGGTGGGAGTCTGCTACAGACCACCAGACCAGGGGGATGAGGTGGACGAGGCTTTCTTCCAGCAACTAACAGAAGTTACTAGATCACAGGCCCTGGTTCTCATGGGTGACTTTAATCACCCCGATATCTGCTGGGAGAGCAATACAGCGGTCCACAGACAATCCAGGAAGTTTTTGGAAAGTGTAGGGGACAATTTCCTGGTGCAAGTGCTGGAGGAACCAACTAGGGGAAAAGCTCTTCTTGACCTGCTGCTCACAAACAGGGAGGAAATAGTAGAGGAAGCAATAGTGGATGGGAACCTGGGAGGCAGTGACCATGAGATGGTTGAGTTCAGGATCCTGACGCAAGGAAGAAAGGAGAGCAGTAGAACAGAGACCCTGGACTTCAGAAAAGCAGACTTTGACTCCCTCAGGGAACTGATGGGCAAGGTCCCCTGGGAGAATAACATGAGGGGGAAAGGAGTCGAGGAAAGCTGGCTGTATTTTAAAGAAACCTTATTGAGGTTGCAGGAACAAACCATTCCGAGGTGTAGAAAGAAAAGTAAATATGGCAGGCGACCAGCTTGGCTTAACAGTGAAATCCTTGCTCGTCTTAAACAGAAAAAAGCAGCTTACAAGAAGTGGAAGATTGGACAAATGACCAGGGAGGAGTATATAAATATTGTTCAGGCATGCAGGAGTGAAATTAGGAAGGCCAAATCACACTTGGAGTTGCAGCTAGCTGGAGATGTTAGGAGTAACAAGAAGGGTTTCTTCAGGTATGTGAGCAACAAGAAGAAAGTCAAGGAAAGTGTGGGCCCCTTGCTGAATGAGGGAGGGAACCTAGTGACAGAGGATGTGGAGAAAGCTAGTGTATTCAATGCTTTTTTTGCCTCTGTCTTCACAGACAAGGTCAGCTCCCAGGCGGCTGCACTCCGCAGCACGGTATGGGGAGGAGGTGACCAGCCCTCTGTGGAGAAAGAAGTAGTTCGGGACTATTTAGAAAAGCTGGACGAACACAAGTCCATGGGGCCGGATGCACTGCATCCGAGGGTGCTAAAGGAGTTGGCCGATGTGATTGCAGAGCCATTGGCCATTATCTTTGACAAATCATGGCAATCGGGGGAGGTCCCGGATGACTGGAAAAAAGCTAATGTAGTGCCCATCTTTAAAAAAGGGAAGAAGGAAGATCCGGGGAACTACAGGCCAGTCAGTCTCACCTCAGTCCCTGGAAAAATCATGGAACAGGTCCTCAAGGAATCAATTCTGAACCACTTAAAGGAGGGGAAAGTGATCAGGAACAGTCAGCATGGATTCACCAAGGGCAAGTCATGCCTGACTAACCTAATTGCCTTCTATGATGAGATAACTGGCTCTGTGGATGAGGGGAAAGCAGTGGATGTGCTATTTCTTGACTTTAGCAAAGCTTTTGATACAGTCTCCCACAGTGTTCTTGCCAGCAAGTTAAGGAAGTATGGGCTGGATGAATGGACGGTAAGGTGGATAGAAAACTGGCTGGATGGTCGTGCTCAACGGGTAGTGATCAATGACTCCATGTCTAGTTGGCAGCCGGTATCAAGTGGAGTGCCCCAAGGGTCGGTGCTGGGGCCGGTTTTGTTCAATATCTTCATCAACGATCTGGAGGATGGTGTGGACTGCACCCTTAGCAAGTTTGCAGATGACACTAAACTGGGAGGAGTGGTTGATACGCTGGAGGGTAGGGACAGGATACAGAGGGACCTAGACAAATTAGAGGATTGGGCCAAAAGAAATCTGATGAGGTTCAACAAGGACAAGTGCAGAGTCCTGCACTTAGGACGGAAGAATCCCATGCACTGCTACAGACTAGGGACCGAATGGCTGGGCAGCAGTTCTGCAGAAAAGGACCTAGGGGTTACGGTGGACGAAAAGCTGAATATGAGTCAACAGTGTGCCCTTGTTGCCAAGAAGGCTAACGGCATTTTGGGCTGTATAAGTAGGGGCATTTCCAGCAGATCGAGGGACGTGATTATTCCCCTCTATTCGGCACTGGTGAGGCCTCATTTGGAGTACTGTGTCCAGTTTTGGGCCCCACGCTACAAGAAGGATGTGGATAAATTGGAAAGAGTCCAACGGAGGGCAACAAAAATGATTAGGGGGCTGGAGCACATGACTTATGAGGAGAGGCTGAGGGAACTGGGATTGTTTAGCCTGCAGAAGAGAAGAATGAGGGGGGATTTGATAGCTGCTTTCAACTACCTGAAAGGGGGTTCCAAAGAGGATGGATCTAGACTGTTCTCAGTGGTAGAAGATGACAGAACAAGGAGTAATGGTCTCAAGTTGCAGAGGGGGAGGTTTAGGTTGGATATTAGGAAAAACTTTTTCACTAGTAGGGTGGTGAAGCACTGGAATGGGTTACCTAGGGAGGTGGTGGAATCTCCTTCCTTAGAGGTTTTTAAGGTCAGGCTTGACAAAGCCCTGGCTGGGATGATCTAATTGGGTTTGGTCCTGCTTTGAGCAGGGGGTTGGACTAGATGACCTCCTGAGGTCCCTTCCAACCCTGAGATTCTATGATTCTATGATTCTATGAGAAGCTCTACAAGTAACACAAGCCATACATTGCAGGGCCACCCGGGGGCGGGGGGGTGTGTGTGCAAGTGGGGCAATTTTCCCCAGGCCCTGCAGGGGCCCCCACGAGAATATAGTATACTCCCCTGGTGGCGCTTTTACGGACAGGGCAGCACTCCGGGTCTTTGGCGGTATTTCGGCAGTGGATCCTTCACTCGCTCCAGGTCTTTGGCGGCACTTCAGCGGCGGGTCCTTCAGTGCCGCTAAAGACCCGGAGTGAGTGAAGGACCCCCCGCCGAAGATCCAGAGCGCCGCTGGATGAGTAAAAATTAGAAAGGCGCTTAATTAATTAAAGGGTCCCCGAAATTGCTTTGCCCCCCAGGCCCCCAGAATCCTCTGGGCGGCCCTGGTACATTGATGGAATTAGAGAAACCCCACGTCCCAGAAGAGTAACCCTAATAAACGAGCGTACCCCAAAGTAACAGGCAAATCTGGTAACTATGGGTGAGCTGCAGGGATTGAACTCAGGAGCTTTGCATTTAAAAGCATGAGCCTCTATAGTTGGAGCTAAAGGGACAGCTACATGAGCTTGCATGGTATAGTAGAGTGACTACCTCTTTAGGGGTGACAGTGGGTGCCTATGTGAGCATTACTGCTGATGGAGTCGTGTGTGTTCTGGCACTGGCAGTTGGTTTACAAGAGCTCCCTATGTGGCATCAGCTCAGTGGGCTTCAGTATTCTCTGCTTGCCAGAAAGCAGCCTGCGACTAAAACCACACATGCCAGCAGAGCATGGGCTGGTCGGACCGCCCCTGCACTCAGCCAGGCAGCCAGAATTCCTTCCTGCTCTGGTTTTAAGGGGTGTGTGTGTCCATGTAGGGACAGGTCCTGGAAAAGCTCTCAAAGGGAGGGACCCAGGAGATTCAATTAAACATTTTGGAGAAGGAACAAGAGAGGAAATTTCCTCCAGCTCCGAGATCTCAGTGCCAAGTCTCAGCCCTCCAGAGTTATACACCCCTGACCAGAGGGATTTAGAAAGGGAACACTCATAGAGACTCCCTGGGTGACATGACCTAGCTTGCCCTCTCCCCCTCCCCCCAAGCACTCAGCAGCATACTGCCCCCCATACAACCAGTGAATAGTCAGGTAACATGAGCTACATGGTGCAGCCAAGAGATGCAGTTTGGGTGTCTGGTTTCAGACCTCTCTCTCTCTGACAGGGGTCTTTCAGGACAGGGACAGCCTCAGCCTGAGCTAATGAGCTCAGCGGGTCAGATTCTGATCTCACTGATGCTGGTGCAAAGTTGGAGTCACCCTCTTGCAGTCCATGGAGTTACATCAGTGTGACTGAGGAGTGACAGAGATCAGGATGTGGCCCCAGGATTCCTGCCATGCTCACTCACGGCACCATGTCACCCCACTGAATGCCTCAGGCCTTTGCCTCTCATGCCCTTTGAAGTTACCTCTCCCTAAGGCCTTGTCTACACTACAGAGTTTTGTCCACACACGTCAGCTTTCGTTGACAAAACGGTGGAGGTGTACACACTGCCATGCGCCTCCCACCAACAAAACTCTCCTGCTTTGCTGACCAAATAAACCCACCTCAACAAGAGGCGGGAAAGTTAGATCGATGCAGTGTCAGTGTAGACACTGCACTTGGTTATGTTGCCGTACATGGCCTCCAGGAGGTGTCCCACAATGCCCATTCTGATCGCTCTGGTCAGCAGTTTGAACATCGCTGCCCTGCACCCACGTACACAGACACCTGCCCCTCGCCCTTTAAAGGCCCAGGAATTTTTCAAATTCCACTTCCTGTTTGCTAGATGCAGAGAGCGCCCATCTTCCCAGCTGGCCATAGCGGCTCTCCCGCTTGGAGCACAGCCGAGTTGTTGGATCTGCTGGGTCTGTGGGGAGAGGAGACTGTGCAGTCCCAGCTCTGCTCCAGCCATAGGAACGTCGATATCTACAGTCAGATTTCTCATGGCATGTTGGAGAAGGGTTAAGAATGGGACACACATCAGGGCAGTGCCAAGATAAAGGTGCTGAGGCAGGCGTACCAAAAGGCGAGGGAGTCAAACCATCGCTCTGGTGCTGCATCAGAGACCAACTGCTTCTATAAGGAACTGGACGCCATCCTCAGCGGTGACCCCCCTCCACCACCAAGAGCCCTGTGGATACTTCGCGGGGGCTGGAGACAGGAGCCAGCCCATGAGGACAAAGTGGTGGACGAGGCAGTGGAGTTGGAGGATGAGATGGGACAGGTAACACAGTCACCCCATACAATGGTGAGCCAGGACCTCTTCTCGACCCCGGAGCATTTGAGCCAGTCCCAGCACTCTGGCTGTGGTGCACATGATGCAGGAAAGCTGTCTTTGCATCTGTTCCACATTGCCCTATGCAGCTAAACAGTGTGGCAGAACAATGTGTTAATGCACACCGAGATTTCACGGGAATCCTCCAGAGAGATCTCGAGGAAACTTTCCTGGAGATACTCACCAATCCTCTGCCAAAGGTTCCTTGGCAGAGCTGCTTTGTTCCTTCCCCCATTGTAGGAAATATTCCTGTGCCAATCAGCAATCACTTGTACAGGGACCAAAGCGGCACCTAGGCGGACAGCATAGGCACCCGGTCTGAAACTGCACACAGGCAGGAGAGGCACCCTTGCTTACCCCCAGGAGGGAGATATCAATTACAATGACCCTGCCTGTAGAAAATGGTGGCAGAATTTACAATATTGTCCCTAGTTGCTTGCAGTGATCCCTTTAAAAAACCACCAAGACCCTTGCCCCATCTTGAACACTGCCCCCACCCCCAGGCTGAACTCACCACGTTTGGGGAGTTCACTGAGCTGTGTGCTTGCCTAAGGACAGTGAGAAAGAGGTGTATTTTACTATTATGATTCGATACTGTGAGTGCAGATGTGGCCTTCAAGGGAACCTCCAACACACCAGCAGAGCACCTCGGCCAGATAAGGACGTGACCAAGGAGGATATGTCTTGGGAGGTGCTCTAATCCTCTCATGCCACAGAACAAGAACACAGGGTGTGGAGGGACACAGTTAATGAAAATTCATAGATAGGCAGGAGAGGAAGAAGGGCCACGAGTGAATTTTGGTGGGCCAGGAGCAGATGATAAAAGTGATAGAAGAGCAAACAGAGATGCTGACGTCTCTAATAGTGCTGCTGGCAAAACTCATGCATACTTGCCGCCCCCTGCAGCCCATACAGAACTGCTTGCTATGCCCTCCCCAAATTCCTCTCACACATTTCTTGCATCTTCCTACTCCGCCGCAGTACCCCATTCACTCCACCCCTTTGGACAGCGTCCAAAATGACAGTTGGACTTACACATAGCTATGAGAGCCTCCATCAGGAGAGTTCCCTTCTCAGTGTTATGTCCCTTTCAACAAAGCGTTTTCTGTGTGCTGTTTATTGCTAATTGATTATCTTTCAGATAGCGCTGTTTAGTCATCTTTATTTGTCTCCTACATACAGTGGTTGCTGCTGGAATTAATACATAGTGGCAACTGGCACATTTGCAGACTACAAATCAGGGTCAGGAAGCAATCATCGAAATTTTCATGCAAGGCGGCAAGTTAACAAAGCATGGCAGAATGTTTTATAGAAAGACACATTAGTGGTGCTCATTGTCAAAATGGTGCCTCAAAGACCCTTAGCCTCACAAATATTATTCAGCACACAGCAGGCTGCTATGACCGTTGGAATGTTTTCCTCATTTAGGTCTAACCTGCCATAAAGACAGCGCTAGCGAACTTTTAATCTGTCAAGCGCACGTTCAGCGGTCATTCTGCACCTAACAAAGCCTATTGTTGAAGTGCGTTTTCCTTGCTCCTGTCCAGGTTCCCGATGTAAAGCTTCATGAGCCATGGGAGTAAGGGATACGCCGGGTTTCCCAGGATCACTATGGGCATTTCAACATCTCCCATGGGAACCTTCTGGTCTGGAAACAACGTCCCTGCCTGTAGCTTTCTGTACAGGCCAATGTTCTTGAAGATGCGCGCATCATGCACATTCCCTGACCACCCTGCACGGATATCAGTGAAACAACCCCAGTGATCCACAAGTGCCTCCAATACCATAGAGAAGTACCCCTTTCTGTTGTACCCCTTTCTGTTGATGTACTCAGTCGAAAGATGGTCTGGGGTCAAAATTGGGATATGCATGCCACCTATTACCCTGCCGCAGTTAGGGAATTCCATTGCTGCAAAGCCATCTACTATTTCACACACATTTCCAAGAGTCACGATCTTTCATAGCAGGATGTGATTAATGGCCCTGCACACCTGCGGGAACACAACCCCCATGGTGGAATTTCCAGCTCCAAACTGATTCACAACTTACCGGTAGCAGTCTCGAGTTGCCAGCTTCCACCCAGCGATCGCCACACACCAAGAAGGCAACTCTCATTCTGGTGTCCTTGCTCTGCAGTGCTGAGGTGAGCTCCACACACAGTTCAAGGAAGTGGCTTTGCACATCCGAAAGTTCTGCAGCCTCTGCTCGTCATCCCAGACCTGCATCACAGTCTGATCCCACCACTCAGTGCTTGTTTCCTGAGCCCAGTAGTGATGGTCCACTGTGTGCAGCTGCTCCGTGAATGCCAAAAGTAATCTGGTGTTGTTTCTTTCCATGGCACTCAGCAGGGCAGGCACCTCGGATTCCTGTTCAGATTGGGTGCTCATGATGTACTGCAGTGCAGGATCCATCCTTTCAGGCAGAGAGGGTGGGCACACAGTAAACAGAGGCTGTTGAAAAATGGTGCGAAATGTAGTCGGAAGACCATAGAATGATGGGACAGAAAAAGCTGCATCATGTGACATTGAGCCCACATCCATGATGCACTGCGATTCACTCTGCCTTCCCACAACTCCTAGCTGCAGAAGGTGGCGAGTAGCACACTGGGATAGCTAGCTACCCACAGTGCACTGCTCTCACTGCCAATGCTAGAGCACCACGTGTGGACACACTCTGCCAACAGAAGAAGCATTGTGAGAACAAACACAAGTGATGTAATTATAGCAGTTTATAATTGTCGGTGTTACTTGTGTTGACTTAATTCTCTAGTGTAGATTTAAGGCTATCTTAAGTGACACACTCTGCTCTCTTTGCCTGTGTAATTCCTGCTATAAAGAGGACAGTAATTTATTGTTCGCCAGGCCCCCCAGGGGCTGGACAAGAAGGAATTGGCCTAGTTTGCAGGAAAGGAGATGTAGATTGAATATTAGGAACAACTTTCCTAAGTAAAGGAGTTCAGCTCTGGAACAGGCTCCCAAGGGAGACTGTGGAATCCCCGTCACTGGAAGTTTTAAAGAACAGGCTGGACAAACACCTGTCGGGGATGGTCTAGGTTTACTTGGTCTAGGATGGTCTAGGTCCTGCCTCACTGCAGGGGCTGGACTTGATGACCTCACGAGGCCCTTTCCAGCCCAACATTTCTATGTTCCCCTCCCATTGGCTCTTATGGGGACTGTATGTACCCAGTGGCTGGCTGTTTCTATGGAGGGACTACTTTGGGGCCCCTGGGGAAGTAGGTGCAATGGGGTAATCAACTACCCTTCACAAGACCACACCCGGGGCCACCTCTTGAGAGATGCTGGGAAGCTGTTGGGCTCCTTTTGGCTTCAATGAGACAGGGGAGGCAGCGTTGCTTAGTGGATAGCACCAGACTAGGAGAGCTAGGCAAAATTCCCAGCTCTGCTCCTGCTTTGCTGGGTGACCATAGGCAAGTCATTGCCCTCCCAAGCCTCAGTTTCCCCTCTGTGAGACGGGGTAAGGACACTGACCTCCTTGCGCTCTATAAGAACTAGGTATTCCTCTCACTGTGAGGCTCAGCCCCTTTCAGGATGAAAGCTGCTCAGGGGGAAGTAGTGCTCTCATGTGAGCTCCAGTGCACACGAGGAATTTTCCCAGGGTATCACCATTACGCAGACACCTGGCCTGGCCTGGGAACCAGGTGCTGAGGTGCTGCGAAAACTCGAGACTATGGCACCAAAGGCAGTGCCTCCTCTCTCGTCTGTGAGAGCTGGGGCAGCCAGCGTGATGACTCCTTCTGCAGGCTGCTGGCTACTGGCCTTGACACGGTCAAGCCCTTTCTCTTGGCCTTTCCTCTGAGCACACTGAAGTCAAAGGGAGCGGAGCAGGTTGTAAAGGCAGCACTAGAGCCCTGCGGCAGGACCGGGATCCCACAAGGCCCACAGGACCCGCTGCCATAATAGCGGGAGTGGGTGTTGTGTGGTGGGACGGGAGCGAGATTCAAACTAGTCCGGTGCAGGCAGTAGGCAGCACCGTTGCAAACAGGAGCACTGCTTACAACGAGACCCAGACAGAGTGGAGAGATCAAAGGAGAGCAACAAATAATAACCCACCTTCCCTCTGGGCATCTCCAAGGGCCTAACAAACATTAATGACCCATGGCCAGTCCAGTGAAGGGGGGTCTTGTGCGCAGGCAGAGTCCCTGGGGCCTTGTGCGCAGGCAGAGTCCTGAGCGTGATCCGGGGCTTAATCCTTGCACAGCAGCACCAGTGCCAAGAGTCCAAAAATCATGGGATTGGCTTAAAATGCACAAGATTTCAAATAAACAAACACTGGATTCCTTTTCTTTGCCTCCTGCTTGCAGGGCCTTCAGGCTGTGTGCAGGTCACATTTGCCACAGCGCCAGGACACAAGATCAGTGCCGTTTCCTCTTTCAAAATGCATGGACCCCACGCTGCAACTGAGTCTTGACAGCAGGTCTGGGCAGCTCAGGCAGCACCAGAGACCCAGCTGGCAGGGACCAAGGGTTAAGGGCTATGCTCACCATTGCGTCTGCCTGGGGTGGCGCCACGCTAGGGCGGACTGAAGTGCCCCAGTGAGATGGAAGAACTGCTGAGCATGCAGCCTGTGTGTTACTGCAGGAGAGGAGCTGGAGTGCTCATGGAGTTGTGCTGGGGTGACTGCCCAGGCGCGGCTGGAACCTGCATCAGCTGGGAGCTGCTCTTGGCAGCTTATCCCCAGCTTCTTCTCTTCCTGAGGGCTGGAGGCTTTACCCAGCAGCGGGCCAGTTCAGACGGCATCCAGATGCTGCTGGTGCGGCCTGCAGCGTCCAATTCACCTCTGCTGGGAGCACATGGTGGTGAGGGGAATGGCCCATCGCCACCTCTTCAGCCCCCTGCATTGCAGAGCGGATCCCTGCCATGGCCTGGCCCCCAGCCTGGAGCCAGGATCCCAAGATGAGCTAAGTGCAGCAAAGAGCCAGGATGGCGAGGGATCAAACCCACATGTTACGAAGGGAAAAAACCCTGGGAGCTGAGCTCAGCGCAGAGATGGAGCCACCCAGCCCAGACTGCATGGGGACCAGGGAGCCCACGCCAGCCCAGGCTGCCTGCCCACCCACCCACAACAGGCCATGGAGAAAATGAGGGGGAAAGACAGAGAGAACTGCTGTCCCTCTCACTGGACACACAAAGAAACTGCCTGAGCTCACCTGCTCCAGGGCGAAACACAGTCACACCGGCCCTGGGGAGCCAGGCTGGGCAGAACCAGCTACTACAGTGTATAATCCATGGTACTCCCTGCAGTGCCTCCTGTCCTCAGAGCTATACTCTGCCCCCTCCCCATGAGTGCCTCACGCTGGAGAAAAGCTGGGAGTGCAATAGCTAGCTAACAGCTGCTACGCTGGCCGACACCGGGGACCTCCAAAGCTACAAAGCACGAGCTGCTACAGTGTGAACTAAAGAGCCAGGCTTTTGAGCTGGGGCTGTAAGACCCAACTCCTCTGTGCTGTGGGTCGGAAACAGAGAGCGACCACTGGGGTACGCTGGGGCAAGTTTTATTGCACCCCCTGCTGGGAGAGTCCGGGAGTGCCCCAGCACTAAAGCTCCTGCACCGTTCGCAACACTGCCTCCTGCTGGGAGCGGCTGGGTTTGGGACATCGCAGAGCAATCCCTGCACGAGGCTTCCCAGTGCCCTGCAGTGGCATGGTGCTACACAGACCCATTCGTTTCCCCATCCATGCCCCAGATGCAACCAGCAGAGCTGCCCATTTTGCTTTGAAAGCAGCCAGGCCCTGGGCCTGCAGAAAAGCTGGGGACGTAGGGGAGGGGGCAGGCACAAGGAGAGGCTGGAAAGGGGATTAGGGTGACCAGATGAGAAGACCCGAGAATCGAGACTTCCCACCCGAAGTTGTTGAGCAAGCATCGGTCAGGACGCAGGACAAATGATGAAAAATCGGGACGGTCCTGATTTTATCGGGACGTCTGGTCACCCTAAAGGGGATGGAGGGCAAGAGTGACCCCTCTGCTCCTCAATACTGCAGCCTTTCCCTAAGGCAGCACCAGGGCGTCCCCCACTCGCAGCTCCTCCCAGTGGGCTCAGAGGAATGGGAGACAGGATATGGGGAGATTGAGCCCTTCGCCTCTACTGCACGGGCTCGTCTGCCCCCCAGCCATTTCCAGCTGGTACCTCCCCAGTGGGCAGACAGTTAGAGTGGCAGAGAGACTGTAGGGGGGTTAGAGTGCCGAGCCCCCTGCTCTGGGAACACGGGGTGGGGTCAGCTTGTTCAGGGCTGTGTGTGGGGAGGGGGGGAGGTCAGAGCACCCAGGCCCTTGTTCAGGGCTGGGGGGCGGGGGGGGGGAAACCAGAGCACCCAGCCCCTTGTTCGGGACAGTGTATGCGTGGGGGGCGGGGTCAGAGCACCCGGCCCCTTGTTCGGGACTATGTGTGTGTGTGTGGGGGGGGGAATCAGAGCACCCAGCCCCTTGTTCAGGGCTGTGTGTGTGTGTGTGGGGGGGGGTCAGAGCACCCAGCCCCTTGTTCAGGGCTCTGTGTGTGTGTGTGTGGGGGGGGAGGTCAGAGCACCCAGCCCCTTGTTCAGGGCTGGGGGGGGGGGGGGAGTCAGAGCACCCAGCCCCTTGTTCAGGGCTGGGGCGGGGCGGGGGGGGGGGAATCAGAGCACCCAGCCCCTTGTTCGGGACTGTGTATGCGTGGAGGGGGTGGGGGGTCAGAGCACCCAGCCCCTTGTTCGGGACTGTGTATGTGTGGAGCGGGGGGGGGGGGGGGGGGGGGTCAGAGCACCCAGCCCCTTGTTCAGGGCTGGGGCGGGGTGGGGGGGGAATCAGAGCACCCAGCCCCTTGTTCGGGACTGTGTATGCGTGGAGGGGGTGGGGGGGTCAGAGCACCCAGCCCCTTGTTCGGGACTGTGTATGCGTGGAGGGGGTGGGGGGTCAGAGCACCCAGCCCCTTGTTCAGGGCTGTGTGTGTGTGTGGGGAAATCAGAGCACCCAGCCCCTTGTTCGGGACTGTGTGTGTGTGTGGGGGGGTGGGGGGCGGGGAGTCAGAGCACCCAGCCCCTTGTACAGGGGTTCCTGTCACTCTCACAGGAAATCTGAGGGATAATCAGGGGCTGGGATTTATGGGAAGAGGCTCAAGCCCCTCTCCGCCGAGAGCCATGGCTCCAGTCCATCCTGGGGGGCTAGTTTCTGGAAGACATTGCCATGTGGTCTACGTGATCCCACCCTGCTAAACAAACACTTCGGCCCTGGGCTCCCTTCCTCCTCCCAGCTGGGGCAAAGGGGCCATGGTGCGGGAGGGCGCCCAGTGCTGGGTGTGCCCTGGGCGGGCACTCAGCCCAGCCCTGACTCTGGGACTGGCCTGGAGCAGGGGTGGCTGAGGCATCACTAGCTGGCGAAGGTCACGAGGTCCTTCCCTCCCGCTCACTGGCTCTCACATTCCTCGTGCATTCCCAGCCAGAGTTATCTGTCACAGTCTGGCCTCTCCATCCCTTCTGTAGCGGGGCCGGGGCCCCTCCCCACCCCCTGCCCCATCACAAAGGCTCCTTTATGTGATGCCTTCTCTCGCCAAGTGGAAACTGGGCTCTCAGCAGCGGAGACCCTGGGTCTGAATGGTGGGCTCAAGCCCCTGCCACCGCAGCTGTGCCTCCCTCTGCCCAGCTAAGTACCAGGTGCAAGGGAAGGCCTGGGTGTGTCTGGCTTTAAGGGGCCGTCTCTGTGGCGCAGTGGCGAGGGAGGGCATGCTCCCAGCTGGGCGCTGGAATGTCAGAACTCAGCATGTGGGCAGCCGCAGGGCCCCTGGCTGGGATTCCACCCCATCACAGCTCCCCACAAAGGGAGGGAGCGGATGCCACGAGGCCGAGCAGAACAAAGACACTGGCATGCTGGCTCCCGTGCCCACACTGGGGGAATGCTGCCGTTTGTCTCACTCAGCGCTCTCTCTGGGGGTTAATCTATTGCAGACCGCGTCTCCTGCACAAACCCGCTAAGTGGCTGCAGCTGGAAGCCCTCCCCCACCCCCTGCCTGGCAGCACCCCCACTGGCTGGCACTCCCACATTCTTCCCAACAGCCACCGCAGCTGTGCTGGGAGCGGGTGTGGAACCAGCCCCACAGCGCCTCCTGCTGACTGACACTGATATCAACGTTGCTCCTCGGACACCTGCAACAGCTCCTGCAGGGGGTCCAAGCACTGGAACAGCTGGGAGTTCCCCACCCCTGCCCCAGCAGTGCCCTGGGGGCTGGACTAGGGGGGAAGGAAGGAGGTGGGGGGGGGCACACTGAGTGCTGGGGCTGTCTCTGGGGTTTAGTGAGGCTGGGTTTTCCCAGGGGGCCAGGTTCTCCAGGGCTCAGCACCCACAGTTGGGTTCAGATTTGTAAAAGCTAAGCACCCAATGTGCCGTGCCCTTCCGATTCCAGCCAGCCACCCCTCGCTGAGTGACTGTCCCACACAGAACTCCAGCCACCCTACGTCCAGTGTGGGGCAGGCTCCGGGTCGCTCTATCCAGGCATGCTGCTCTAGCCAGGCTCCCTCCCCCCAGCCTGTGAATGAACAACCCGCGTTTAGCTAGTGCAGAGCCTGGCACCTGGGGAGCCCAGGCCATGCAGACAGTGAAGGGGGCACTTCCATGTGACTGCAGCACGGGACTGGAGAGCGACCAGGATTCACTAGGGAGAAGCCCATGGGGACTGTGGCCAGCCAGGCATAGCTAAACTCCTGGTCATTCTCCCTAATCCCCAGATCGGGTCCTCCAGTCTCGGGTGCCTAGTCTCCTGGCCTGACTCCAAATTCTGCCCACAGCGACCTGGTCCCCCTGCCTCTGCCCCCAGTGTGGAGTGTGCTGCTCTGCTGTCCTCCCCATCCCTACCATGCCGGACAGCAGGCTGCGGCCCTGCACTACCCTTAAACCCTGGCACTGCTGCCAGCACACACCTCTGCTGGGAGCTGAGCACTCCAGTATCCTAACCCACCTCAGGCCTGCCCGTGCCCACGCCCACCTACAGCCATGGCCCAGGCTGCCCTTCATCCTGCCTGCTTGCACTCTAGTCTCATGCCTATCCGATCCAGGTCCCACGTCCACTGCACCCACGCCTATCTACAGCCATGCCCTGCTGCACCCATACCTCATGCCACCTGTCAATCTTGGGAGCCACACAAGGGCAGGGTCCACGCCTTGATGCATATTTGCAGAGAATAGAATAGAATAGAATCTCAGGGTTGGAAGGGACCTCAGGAGGTCATCTAGTCCCACCCCCTGCTCAAAGCAGGACCAACCCCAATTACAGCACCCAGCATAAGGCCCCAATCCTGACAGGGCCTCTGAGTGCTTTCACCCTGTAGATATTGGAGCTGGCCGAACAACACCCATCAGAAGAGTTTTCCAGTGAAAACTGAAGTTTTGTCAAAATCAAAATATGTTGCAGGAACGTGTCAATTCTGACTACATTTTTGAAAGGAAAAAGTTGAAACAAATTGTTCAGCTTTCTCATTTCGATAATGTTCATTTCACTTTCACAAGGTAAAAATGTTTGTCTTCAATTGTCTCATTTCAATTCAATTCCTTTTGATTGATGTTATATTTGAATCTTTATTTCCATTGTATATTTCAATAGATCATATTTATCCTCTGTATGACATTGAATAGTTGAATGTAATATCAAAGTCAAAATTATATGAATCAACGTTATTGGAAGGGCACATTTGTATTAAAAGGAAGCATTGCAATGATCCCAAATCAAATGGGGCCGGGGGGGGGGGGGGGGGGAGGAGAGATGATCTGTTTCGTGGGAAATTTCATTCCAACGTGTAATGAAAAATCATTTCAGAATTTCCCACGAATGGCAATTCCAGTTCCCAGCCAGCTGGAGTCAATATTAAACAACCCAAGCAGGCCCGATCGAGGGACCCACAGGAGGGTGGGGCGCCCTGGCTGCAGAGCCACGGGCTGGATGATTCATCTTGCTGCTTTGTGACCTGTGAGATGCCTGTCTGCTCTCCGAGGAGAGGGGCCTTTGAAAAGGAGCTGCCGTGCAAGGAGAATAAAGAATTTGCCAGGGGGAGGGGCATTGCTTAGTTTTTAAAGAGGGGACTCATCGAGAAAAAAGAGCGGGAGAGGAGATCATTGTCTGACAAGCTCTGGGGGGCTTGTGGAGGGTGGAAAGAATCAGAGAGAGGGGTGATTTTCCAGAGGGAAGGGGCCAAATCCATCCTGGGTATAACGGCAGTGAAGTCAGTGCAAAAGGCCTGAAAGACACATGAAAAAGCTGACCATAGGCAAGTCACTTCCCCTTTATACACCTGTTTCCCCTCCCACCCTTCATCTGTCTCCTCCACGAATGAGGCTGAGCACTCTTCGGGGCAGGGTGTATGTGTCCCTAGATCAGAGGTGGGCAAACTACGGTCGTGGGACCCTCCTGCTCGGCCCGGGAAGCTACCTCCGGCCCCTCCCCTGCTGTTTTCCCTTCCCCAGCCGCCTCAGCAATGCTCTGTGCAGCAGGGCTGGGAGCTTCTGGGGCAGCACAGCTGCAGAGCCCGGCTTGACCCGGTGCTCTGTGCTGCGTGGTGGTGGTGTCGTGGCCCGGCTCCAGCCGGGTGGTGCAGCTGTAGCGCCGCCAGCCACCCGTGCTCCAGGCAGCGCGGTAAGGGGGCGGGGAGCAGGGGGGGTTGGATAGAGGGCAGGGGAGTTCGGGGTGGTGGTCAGGGGGCGGGGGTTCTGGGGGCAGTCAGGGGACAGGGAGCGGGTGGATGGGGCAGCGGTCCCGGGGGGCAGTCAGGAGGGAGAGGGAGGGTTGGATGGGGCGGTCAGGGGCAGAGGTTCTGGGGGTGGTCAGGGGGCAGGGAGAAGGGGTGGCTGGATGGGGCAGGGGTCCCGGGGGGCAGTCAGGAGGGAGAGGAGGGGTTGGATGGTGTGGCAGGGGGCAGTCAGGGAGGGGGTTCCAGGGGTGGTCAGGAGACAGGTGGAGGGGTGTGTGAATGGGGCAGGGGTTCTAGCGGGGGGGTCGTCAGCGAACGGGGGGGTTAGATGCGGCAGGAGTCCCGGGGAGGGGACGGATAGGAGGTGGGGGCTGGGCCACGACCCCCTCCCCTAACCGGCCCTCCATACAATTTCCGAAACCCGATGCGGCCCTCAGGCCAAAAAGTTTGCCCACCCCTGCCCTAGATGTTTGTACAGCGGATAGCACAACAGGGCTTAGGTACCCTGACATGGTATAATGACAGAGGGCAATGGGGCAGAAGGCAGATCAAGTTCTATCCTGCACACAGGGACTGCAGGTCGGGCATAGGGGAGTGGTGGTGGGGGGGGGGGAATCACCTTCTGTCCTGGCCAACAGGGGGCAGCACAGAGAATAGAAGAGGTAGGATAGGAAATTCTATTCCAAGCATTTACAGATTGGCGGGCAGGCGGGCGGGGTGGGGGGATGTGGAAAACAATGGGGCGGTAGAAGGTACAAAAGGTACAGTCTCTGTGCCGGGGAGTAGGCAACACAGCTGGTACCAGTACCTCACCGGAGGGCACACAGCGTGAAAGAATAGTAAATATGGCAGGCGACCAGCTTGGCTTAACAGTGAAATCCTTGCTGATCTTAAACACAAAAAAGCAGCTTACAAGAAGTGGAAGATTGGACAAATGACCAGGGAGGAGTATAAAAATATTGCTCAGGCATGCAGGAGTGAAATCAGGAAGGCCAAATCACACTTGGAGTTGCAACTAGCAAGGGATGTTAAGAGTAACAAGAAGGGTTTCTATAGGTATGTTAGCAACAAGAAGAAAGTCGAGGAAAGTGTGGGCCCCTTGCTGAATGGGGGAGGGAACCTAATGACAGAGGATGTGGAAAAAGCTAGTGTACTCAAAGCTTTTTTTCCCTTTGTCTTCACGAACCAGGTCAGCTCCCAGACTACTGCACTGGGCAGCACAGTATGGGGAGGAGGTGACCAGCCCTCTGTGGAGAAAGAAGTAGTTCAGGACTATTTAGAAAAGCTGGACGAGCACAAGTCCATGGGGCCAGATGCACTGCATCCGAGGGTGCTAAAAGAGTTGGCGGATGTGATTGCAGAGCCATTGACCATTGTCTTTGAAAAATCATGGCAATCGGGGGAGGTCCTGGATGTCTGGAAAAAGGCTAATGCAGTGCCGATCTTTAAAAAAGGGAAGAAGGAAGATCCGGGGAACTACAGGCCAGTCAGCCTCACCTCAGTCCCTGAAAAAATCTTGGAGCAAGTCCTCAAGGAATAAATTTTGAAGCACTTCAAGGAGAGGAACGTGATCAGGAACAGTCGGCATGGATTCACCAAGGGCAAGTCATGCCTTACTAACCTAATTGCCTTCTATGACGAGATAACTGGCTCTGTGGATGAGGAGAAAGCAGTGGACATGTTATTCCTTGACTTTAGCAAAGCTTTTGAGCTGGTCTCCCACAGTATTCTTGCCAGCAAGTTAAAGAAGTGTGGGCTGGATGAATGGACTATAAGGTGGATAGAAAGCTGGCTAGATGGTCGGGCTCAATGGGTAGTGATCAATGGCTCCATGTCTAGTTGGCAGCCGGTATCAAGCGGAGTGCCCCAAGGGTCAGTCCTTGGTGCACTCCAATATCTTCATTAATGATCTGGAGGATGGCGTGGATTGCACCGTCAGCAAGTTTGCAGATGACACTAAACTGGGAGGAGTGGTAGATATGCTGGAGGGTAGGGACAGGATACAGAGGGACCTAGACAAATTAGAGGATTGGGCCAAAAGAAATCTGATGAGGTTCAACAAGGACAAGGGCAGAATCCTGCACTTAGAATGGAAGAATCCCATGCAGTGCTACAGACTAGGGACCGAGTGACTAGGTAGCAGTTGTGCAGAAAAGAAACTAGGGGTTAGTGGACGAGAAGCTGGATATGAGTCAACAGTGTGCCCTTGTTGCCAAGAAGGCTAATGGCATTTTGGGTTGTATAAGTAGGGGCATTGCCAGCAGATCGAGGGACGTGATCATTCCCCTCTATTTGGCATTGGTGAGGCCTCATTTGGAGTACTGTGTCCAGTTTTGGGCCCCACACTACAAGAAGGATGTGGAAAAATTGGAAAGAGTCCAGTGGAAGGCAACAAAAATGATTAGGGGGCTGGAGCACATGACTTATGAGGAGCGGCTGAGGGAACTGGGATTGTTTAGCCTGCAGAAGAGAAGAATGAGGGGGGATTTGATAGCTGCCTTCAACTACCTGAAAGAGGGTTCCAAAGAGGATGGTAACAGATGACAGAACAAGGAGTAATGGTCTCAAGTTGCAGTGGGGGAGGTCTAGGTTGGATATTAGGAAACACTTTTTCATTAGGAGGGTGGTGAAGCACTGGAATGGATTCCCAAGGGAGGTGGTGGAATCTCCTTCCTTAGAGGTTTTTAAGGTTAGGCTTGACAAAGCCCTGGCTGGGATGATTTAGTTGGGGTTGGTCCTGCTTTGAGCACAGGATTGGACTAGATACCTCCTGAGGTCCCTTCCAACCCTGATATTCTATGATTCTATTAAATCTGCCCTTCCACCCCCCCACATCCACGCCACTCTCTGGCCTTGCACACCTACACCCCCCACACCTTCTCTGCCATTACACACACACACAGCCATTCCAGCTGGAGCGTCTCAGAGCACCTCAGAAAGACCAGAGCTTTCTGTCCTGCTTATAACACAACCCTGTCACCAGGATCAGCCCACTGGAATGAAGCTCTGCCTTCCAGGGTCTCCTCTCCCTGCAGCCCATCTCACAGTTATTGCTTATGACAGCGGGTTTGGGGGGATAAGTGACACCTATATTGTACCTTTCAACAGAGCATCTCAGCTATCTCTGCCTGAAACCTGCACAACACCTTCAAGAGGAGCCTGGGAAGTGGAACTTAAATTCATAACTCTGCCGGACACTAAAAACCAGGGACTTAACAGAGACACTATGCTGGCTTTATGGCCCATTGCAACAATGTGTAACACATCCTGCTGCCTGCTAACTCTGGTTCTCTCCACTACAGAGGTGTTCATTGCTCACTTTATTTTAAGGGATCTATTACATGTGTGAACACATATGCTTAACAATCTTTCCCCCTTGTACTTAGCTCAGACACTCTGCTTACCTTCTCCAGACCTGAAGAAGAGCTCTGTGTAGCTCAAAAGCTTGTCCCTTCCACCAACAGTAGTTGGCCCAGTAAGTTATTAGCTCACCTACCTTGTCGCTCTCATTACGCCTCTTTAACAAGTGGGGAAACTGAGGCACAGACTGGGGAGATGATTCACCCTGGGAGTCAGTGACAGAAATGAGATTAGACCCCAGGTGTTCTGGCTCCCGATCCCTTGCTCTACTCATTAGACAGCGCTGCCTCCCCCTCTATACACAGGTTCCTCCTCCAAGAGAATGTGGTCCGATTGCTAGGCATAAGGGGTTAATCATTAAACAGGAAGTCTGCAAGAGAGCTAGGTTTGTGGGTCCCATGGGAGAGGGAAAGGCAGCATTTGGCATGGCTCATATCCTTTTTGTAGCTATGAATCCCAGCAGGGATGTGGCAGGGAAGCCCTGCTATGGCAAACCCATGGGACCTGAGAACTAAACCATCCAGGGTGGAAAAGCTAAACAGTGCAGCCCTAAATAGGTCAGTGACAAAGGCAGCCAGCAAAGAGCAGGGCAGGGGATGGGTAGGGGGGCTGGCACCACAGGTCTAAGTCTGGAGACCCTGTTCTATCTCAAGAGTAGCCATTGGGGGCAGGATCATGAGTCTCCCCAAGTGGATCTCCATCATGGTCTGGACCTAGCCATCTGATCTCTCTATGGGATTGCTAAGGTACAGCTCACAAGGACAGCTACGCCCCATGGCTAGAGCCGCTGAATTTTCAAACTGTCAATTTCCCAAGCCTCCGGGAGGGCTAGGACTCACCAGCCAAAGCATGGGCTGAAGAGCAAGTGCCCAGCACTAGCAAGCAAAGGAAGCCAGGGACCATGGTTGGGTAAGGTGAGGCTGGGGAGGGACCCTCCCTCATTGCTGGCCTGGGCCCACACAAGGCGGGAATCCAGTGCATTTCCTTTACTGCTGTCTCCTTCCCCCACACGCCATTGGCAGGCAGCATCTGTGACCTATTCAGTCACTCCCCACAGCTCTCCGGCCTCCCACTGGGCTGGGAAAGCAGCTGCTGGCTGGGGCAGGTTGGAGCTGCTTCACCCCAGCCCAGTTTTCTCTGCAGATGTTCCCAACGGAGACCTTGAAAGGCCCCTTGTTCCTGAGTCCTGCTTCACTCCAGCATCAGTATTGTTCACCCACAGCAGCAGCATGACTCCCACAGCACCCAGTGGGCCAGGGTGTTCCCAGGGACAGCTCTCTGCTGGGGTAAGGAGCGGGTGTGTGTAAGGTTTCCCTACCACACTGTTGCTGTACAGTCAGTTGAATCAAGACTACTAGTGAAGGGCAGGAACCAAACCCCAGCTCTGAATCCCCCCAAATGATTCTCCAGAAGTTTGGAATCAAGTGTTGCTTCTCTGACCGTTCCTGCTGCCCTGCACCCTCAGCCCAAGCTAAGCCTTGAGCTACTCAGCGGGGCTGGGAAAAGCTGCTTCTAACTTGGGATCTTTACCAAGGTTTGCACTGCTCTGTGCTTCCTGGGTTTGCCTGGGACAGGAAGGGGAACTGAGAATGCTTCTGCACACAGTCTCCCTGATCCAGCCGGCATCGGAAGGCCCCACGGATCCAGTGATGGAGATATTTCCAGAACAAAACGTTTCCCGTAAACATCACAAAAGCTGGATGCTGCCCAGAACCAGCAACTCCTCCAGGGTTCCCCAGACCTCAGTAAGAGCTCCCCACACTGCCTGGGGTGCTGGTTTACAGACCAAGTAGATCATAGACAGCAGCCTGAAGCTGTGAGCCCCAGGCTTCTCAGCCAAGACACTTCAACCCCAACCTGCGGGCTCAGCTGATGCAGATTGTTCCCTCCAAGCCTTTCTGCAGAGACAAGCTGGGAAGTACTTAACTGAACTGAGCCCCACCACAGGCCAACCCAAGCCAGCATGCTAGGGCCAAAAGGCCCCCTATACACCCAGCTGCCCCTCACCTGTCACTCTCAAGAGACATTCACAAATCAGGTCTCTTTCCTATCTATGGGCATTTTCACATGCCCACCTAGCGCAGGCCCCGCTGGGTTGATGGCTTGCTGCAGAATGGTGAGGACAAGCACCTCGCCCCTGTAGAGCTCCAGACGTTGTACCAAGGAGGACAACACTGGTCTACGGAAGAGGCATTCAAGCCACCCAGCCTTGGCCAAGGCTCCCAGCCAGCAGAGCCAAGAACAGAAGCTGGGTCTCCTGATGCCCAGCCCTGTGCCCTACCCACTAGACCACAGCAGCACGTGCATACACTCGGGCAGCCCAGTGGCCCATGGCTTGCCCTTGCCGAGACGCTCTTTACCTTCGGTTGGCGTACTGGAGTCCTGCCAGGCTCCAGGTGCAGCTCCCCTCGGGCAGCACGCAGCACAGCCCCAGGACAGCTGGCAGGCATCTCATCCAGCTGAGCTGCTGCGTGCTCATTGTGTCCGTCCGTGGGGCCCGAGCCTCTGAGCCCTTGATCCTTCTTGAACTCAGCCGATCCCCCAGACGTGCTCCCACGCTCCCCCTCCTCTAGCCAAGGCACGACACTCAAGGATCTCTCATTGAGAAAAAAAGAGACGCCCCCTTGGCACAGGGACTCAGGAGAGGTGTAGTGGCCCAGTGCCAGGCCTGGTCGGACTAAAGCCCAGGTTTAGCTGGATTGCGAAGGAGGAGGCTGAGCTTGCAGGGATGTGGGGAGCGAACTCAGATCAGCGCTGCCAATCCTCCCTGCACGGCCCTGCAAAACAAAAATAATAACTGGAGTTAAGTCGCTCTCTGCATTAACTTGGCTGGGGTCCTGCAGCAGCTGTGGGGAGGCTCCAGCTAAGCGTAGAGAGACAGCAAATTACCAGAGGAGAGATCACCTCTCTGCGCTGCAAACTTGCAGGAGAAAAGATGGGCCACAGGGAGGGAGCGCCAGCTTCTCTCACCCTCCAGCTCTGGAGCTTCCTCCGGGCACGGGCAGAGAGGCTGGGGGTAATGCAAGCTGGCTTTTCCCCTCTTGCACTCTGCCCAGCTTGCTCTTACCGCTGGGATGTTTGGCAAAGGGAAAAGTGATTAAGGGCAGCTCAAAGTCCTGCCCCCTTCTTTCGACTGGATTAAGGAACCCAAACAATCCCAGAGGCTTTTCAAAAGACGAGCGAGTGTTGCTCTCTCCTCCTCCCCCCCCCCCCCATGTTCAAGACGTGGACTGATTTCATATTCCCAGCCTCGCTAAGCGGCAAAGGGAGGGGGAAGCCGCTTAGATCATATACAGAGCTCACTTCTTTCTGCTTCCCAGATCCAGCCCCCCACAGGGAGCCACTTCCTGGGATTGCTCAGAAAGGGTCCAATTCTCCTCTCCCACAGCTGGCTGCAATGGTGTTACTCCTCATTTACATCAGTGTAAAGGAGAGAGGCCCAACAGGAACCAGCTGCTAAACTTGGAAAGGTGAAGGGGGAGGGGGCCCAAGCTGGGCTAACTCCCCAGTTGGTGTTGTTCCATAGATAGTGCTCCAATCACTTTGATGGCTGTCCCCGAATTTACACCAGCTGGGGTCTGGCTCCCTTTCGGCTTGATTTGGCTGGTGTAAATCAGGAGGAATGAATGGGGTGGTGCCAGCATGTGAGCAGAATCAGGCCTTTTGTTTTCAATAGACTTCAGCAAATGACTGTTTGGCCTGGGGACTTTCTTTCCTTTCCCGGGCAGGAACCACTTTGCTGCTGGGAATGTGCAGCCCAGGAAAACCAGCTCCTTAGGTGAGACCAGCCTCTGCCTCTCGGTTTCAAACCAGTCACATGAAGGAGAGGAACCAAGGGCATGCGGGGTGGGGGCTGTGTGCTCAAGGTCGGGGCCTTGGGGCTGTCACTGCGGGAAGAGAGGAGTATTAACAGGGTCCATGGAACATTAGAAGGGGAGGTGCTGTGAGTATGTGTGTTTCTGGCCAGGCTGAACCCCTTGTATTTTGCTCTCCAATCTCTTCTGTCAGATCACTGGAAACATAATCGCAAGCCAGTCATTTGCTGTGCTGCTCCCTTTGCTGATACTGGAGGTTAAGAAGAACCTGGATCAAAACTCCCCTGATTTAAACTCTCCGCAGTGCTGGAGCTGGCTCCAGATCCACACATCCCCAAATCCAGACCTGCATCCAAATTTCCAAATTGTGCCCCACCCCCCATTTCTGGCATGGTCCAAACCACTCCCCACCCCCACCCCATGCAAACACCACTGGACTTCAGCCTCAGGCTATGGCTACACTAGAGAGCTTACAGTGGTGCGGCTGCACCTATGTGGCTGCAAACTGTCAGCTCTCTAGTGTAGCCGTTCTGAGCTCTTCTGTCGGCTTCATTACGCTAGCCACCGTAAGCGGCGGTAGCTATGGCGGTGGGAGACGCTATCCCGCCGACATATCACTATCCACACCGGTGCTTAAATAGGCATAAGTAATGTCTTTCAGGGGAGTGGCTAATCCACACCCCTGGGTGACCTAATAGCCATAGCCCCAGAAGTGGATCTGAGCTTGGTGGCCTGGATTTAACACAATCAGGGTCTTGCTTTCTCTCTTCCTGGCTTCTCCTACTGCAAAATCATCAGCACAATACCACACACCTTCCACAGCAGGAAGATGACAGGGAAACTAATATCCGCCTGTACCATGCGCTGTCACAGATGAAGGCTTCTGATGAGTGAAACTGTCAGATGCAACCGGGGGAGAGAACATTTTGGGAGGGAGTCAGCGTTAGCTCTAGTTCCCACACAAACATCCTCACCTCAGCAATTAGCAAAGGCAATGACGATCTACTTCTATTGCACCAAAGACTGAAGGAATGGCTGAAAGAAACAATGGTAACAAACATGATGTGCCAGGTAAATGAATCGAGGTTTAAGTCGGAGAAATGTGAACCCTTAACTGGGTTTGAAAGCAACTCTTCCTTGCTTGCTTTCTAGATTTGCTCAGCCCCAAAGTTTTGTGCTTTCATGGCAAATCTACTGTGCTTGCTGCGAAGGGAAAACTGAGTTTCAGCCAGCTATAATTCTGTGAGCAGTGGAATCAGAGAAAGAGCAACAAGCAAGGGGGGTAAGATCTGGAGAGTGGGATGCCTGAATCTCCATCAAATATCTCTCTGCCCCAGTCTCAGCCAGTGCACATGGCTCCTGGCCTCTATAGTGGAAACCTGCCCCTCCAGGGAGAGGGATCCCTGCAAAGGTTCCTCTACAGCTGCTCCCTTGCTCACAGCTCCTCCAAATGGTTCACAGGAGCCCTTTCAAAAATTTTTCCCCATGGGTGTAGATTGGCAGGAACGGGGGAGGGGGCATAGCCATTCCCCTCCCCCCCCCAACTACAAGCCTCAGACAGGCGTGGAACTTGCTCACACACACACACTGCCCCGTTGGACTGACTGGAGCTGCCCCCACAAATATAAAAGTCAAACTACACCTCTGCTGCTTTTTTCCTAGGGTTACGTCTACACAGCAAAGAAAAACATGGGCTCACGGGCTCAGGCTGTGGGGCTGTTTCATTGCTGTGTAGACTTCCAGGTTTGGGCAGGGTCCTAGAGCCCGGGCTCCAGCTTGAGCCCAGGCATCTACTCAGCAATGAAACAGGCCGGAGCCCCACGAGCCTGAGTTGGCTGGCACAGGCCAGCCACAGATTTTGCTTTGTTGTGTAGACGTACCCCTAGAGGGCGGCAGTTCCTCGAGAATCAGGAGCCAGCCTAAGGGAGCGTGGGGAAAGAGTGGTGTTTCTACGTGGGGCAGGCAGAGTGCAGCGATTCCCACAGGCCTGGGAGCTATTGGGCGGGTTCTGTGGACAGCGGGTTGTTGAGATTGTCAGCTTTCTGGACCAGGGACTGTCTTTTTGTTCTATGTCAATGAGGCCTTTAGCCTCAAACGGGGTCCTCTAGGTGCTACCTGTTACAAGCTGGCCATGCCACTCTGTACAGTCACCAGTCTGGGTCCCATGCGCTTCCAAGCTCTTCGGGTCAGGCCACAATCTAGTCACTGTTCCTAGAACACTCCCAGGCTCAGTCCTCTTGTCTGACACCCACCCTGCTGCTGCCCAGCTGCCCTAGATCCTGAAATCAGCGTCAGAGACAGGGGAGCTGGAACAGTTTGTACAGTGCTCAGGGCCGGCTCCAGGCACCAGCTTTCCAAGCTGGTGCTTGGGGCGGCATCGAGAATGGGGCGGCAGTCCGAGTCCGCAGCGGCAATTCGGCGGCAGGTCCGCTCTTCCCGCCGCCGAATTTCTGCCGCGGGACTCGGACTGCCGCCCCATTCTCGGCCGCGGCAGCAGCAATGGGGCGGCAGGTCCGCCGCTCTTCCTTGCTGCCGCGGGACTTGGACTGCCTGCATCGGGGGCGGACACAGGCAGACGTAGCGGGGCCCCGCCCCCGACGCAAGCAGATGTAGTGGGGCCCCGTCCCCAACGCATGCAGGCGCTACGTCCGCCTGCATTGGGGGCGGTGCCACGGCAACTGCTTGGGGCGGCAAAATGGTGAGAGCCGCCCCTGATAGTGCTGAGAACCATTGAACCAAACTGTAAACCTTGGATATGATGGAAACCACTTCAGGCCAGGGGGTGTGGCAGCACCCCCAGCTCCCCTCGTTCCAGCATCTAAGGTCAGGGAAGTCACAATCCCTCAGAGCTCCACCTGGGCTGGGAGTGCAATGGGCTGCAAGTTTAACCCCTTGAGGGACAATGTGGCAGGAAAACAAGGCCCACACACTTAGCAAAGGGCCACAGTGATCTTACTCTGAAAGCATTCGAGTTACAGAGCTTTGGGAAGAGAAGTCCTGAGACACCCCTTCCACGTCTGAGCTCACTCCTCCCAGCCAGTCCGAGGTACGTCAGCATCCCAGGCTGGGCAGAGTCCTGCCAGCTCTCACTTTCCTGCAGGTCCTCCTTAAGAGTGGTGATGGGGATCTTGTGTTCCCCCAACCTGCAGGCACCATGGTCAGAAACCCATTGATCCATGGGCTGGGCCAACAATTGAGAGTCAGACAAAGGCAATGGCCCTAGATTCCTTTCTTGATGGCTTCCTTGGGATGGTTCTTCCACGAGGTATCGAGCATCTTCCCGGCTAGGACAGCTGTCTGTGAGGCAAGACACTCCAGCTGCGATGTGTGTTCAGCACACAGAACAATACGATGTTCATACCTGGATCCAATGTGCCCAGCTCTGTCCGCTGCCGCAGCGGAAATAAAGTGTAATGACAGTAATAAAAGCATCCATTACAAGTGGCATTAAAAATTCAGTGAGGACCTTACTCCTGGCAGGTGAACATAAGAACAGCCAGACTGGGTCAGAGCAATGGTCCATCTAGCCCAGTATCCTGTCTTCTCACAGTGGCCAATGCCAGGTGCTTCAGAGGGAATGAACAGAACAGGGCGGTTATCTCGTGATCCATCCCCAGTCGTCCAGTCCCAGCATCTGGCAGTCAGAGGCTTAGGGACACCCAGAGCATGGAGCTGCACCCCGACCATCTTGGCTAATAGCCAGTGACAGACCTATCCTCCTTGAACTTGTGTAATTCTTTACTGAACCATAGGCGCCCCCCGGCCCTGCCCCCATTCCACCCTTTCCCCAAATCCCCACCCCCGCCTCCTCCCCTGGGCGCGCTGCATTCCCCTCCCCCCAGGCTTGCAAGCCTGGGAGGGAGTGGGGAGAAGCAGCCGAGCATCCACCGGCAGCTCCCCGCCAGCCCGCCCTGCACTCAGCTAACTTCTGCCTCCCGAGGCACCGCCGCAGCCAAGCTGCTTTTCTTGAGCTCACAGGCGCTCCAGGTCCAGCCTCCTCCCCATACCCCTCTCCCGAGGCGCCGCACTGCACCCACCAACTTTTCCCCGTGGGTGTTTCAGCCCCAGAGCACCCACGGGGTCGGTGCCTATGTACTGAACCCCGTTACACTTTTGGCCTTCACAACATCTCCTGGCAGCAAGTTCCACAGGTTGATGGTGCGTTGTGTGAAGAAGTACTTCCTTTTGTTTGTTTTAAATCTGCTGCCTATTCATTTTATCGGGTGACCCCTAGTTCTTGTGTTATGTGAAGGAGTAAATAACACTTCCCTATTCACGTTCTCCACACCACTCATGATTTTATAGACCTCTATCATATCCCCCCTCAGTCACCTCTTTTCTAAGCTGAACAGTCCCAGTGTGCCTAGGAATGGCTGCTGCGTTGCCAGACAGGTAGTGGCATCCAAACCCCACATGCTCTGGACTCCTATGCACACCCAGAATGCAGTCTGGTTCTGCTCTATCTATCTAGGCAAGTGTGGCCTAGTGGACAGAGCACTGACCTAGCAGAGCTGGGTTCTATTCCCAGCACTGGCCTGCTAGGTGACCATGAGCAAGTCATGTGCCTCAGTTTCCCCATCTGTACAATGGGAATAATGACATTGCCCCCCCCCCCCCGCGCCCTGGTAAAGTGCTCTGAGATCTACTGATAAGAGTAAGGTATTATCATCTATCTATCCCTACCCATTGTGGTGGTATAATAGTTCCTGACAGAGTAATAACCCTCCCTCCCATTGTGACAGATTAGTGTCCATAAGAACATAAAAATGGCCATACTGGGTCAGACCAAAGGTCCATCCAGCCCAGTATCCTGTCCACTGACAGTGGCCAATTCCAGGTGCCCCAGAGGGAGTGAACCTAACAGGTAAGGATCAAGTGATCTCTCTCCTGCCATCCATCTCCATCCTCTGACAAACAGAGGCTAGGGACACCATTCCTTACCCATCCTGGCTAATAGCCATTAATGGACTTAACCTCCATGAATGTATCTAGTTCTTTTAAACCCTGTTATAGTTCTAGCCTCTTCACAACTTCCTCGGGCAAGGAGTTCCACAGGTTGACTGTGCGCTGTGTGAAGAAGAACTTCCTTTATTTGTTTTAAACCTGCTGCCCATTAATTTCATTTGGTGGACCCTAGTTCTTATATTATGGGAACAAGTACATAACTTTTCCTTATTCACTTTCTCCACACCACTCATGATTTTATATACCTCTATCATACCCCACCTTAATCTCCTCTTTTCCAAGCTGAAAAGTCCTAGCCTCTTTAATCTCTCCTTGTATGGGACCCGTTCCAAACCCCTAATCATTTTAGTTGCCCTTTTCTGAACCTTTTCTAATGCCAGTAGATATTTTTTGAGATGAGGAGACCACATCTGTATGCAGCATTGAAGATGTGGGTGTACCATGGATTTATATAAGGGCAATAAGATATTCTCCATCTTATTCTCTATCCCTTTTTTAATGATTCCTTTAATCCTGTTTGCTTTTTTCACTGCTGCTGCACACTGTGTGGACGTCTTCAGAGAACTATCCATGAAGACTCCAAGATCTCTTTCCTGATTAGTTGTAGCTAAATTAGCCCTCACCATATTGTATGTATAGTTGGGGTTATTTTTTCCAATGTGCATTACTTTACATTTATCAACATTACATTTCATTTGCCATTTTGTTGCCCAATCAGGGCTGGCTCCAGGCATCAGCAAAGGGAGCATGTGCTTGGGGCGGCACATCTGAAGGGGCGGCATTCCGGCCATTCCTGGGGCGGCACATTTCAAGGGCCTTTTTTTTTGCTTCGGTGGCTTAGTGCTCAGGGACACAAAAAAACTAGAGCCGGCCCTGTGCCCAATCACTTAGTTTTGTGAGATCTTTTTGAAGTTCTTCGCCGTCTGCTTTGGTCTTAACTATCTTGAGCAGTTTAGTATCATCTGCAAACTTTGCCACCTCACTGTTTGCCCCTTCCTCCAGATCATTTATGAAGAAGTTGAATAGGATTGGTCCTAGGACTGACCCTTGGGGAACACCACTAGTTACCCCTCTCCATTCTGAAAATTTACCATTTATTCCTACCCTTTGTTCCCTGTCTTTTAACCAGTTCTCAAACCATGAAAGGATCTTCCCTCTTATCCCATGGCAACTTAATTTATATAAGAGCCTTTGGTGAGGGACCTTGTCAAAGGCTTTCTGGAAATCTAAGTACACTATGTCCACTGGATCGCCCTTGTCCACATGTTTGTTGACCCCTTCAAAGAACTCTATTAGACATCCTATACAGCAAACAGGGAAAGATTAAGACTGAGCTCTCAAAACTGGATACTCTTATGGAAAACCAACCTTCCACACAAACTTCTTCATGGACTGTCTTTACAAAAACTAGACAAGCCATTTACAACACAAGCTTTGCTTCTTTACAAAAGAAAAAGGACACTAAGCTATCTAAACTGCTGCATGCCACAAGGAACCACAACAGCAGTTCCCTTACCCCACCCAACAATATTGTTAATCTTTCCAGCTATACTCTCAGCCCAGCAGAAGAATCTGTCCTTTCTCGGGGCCTCTCCTTTTGTCCCTCCAGACCCACGAACATGATACAGTTCTGCGGTGACCTAGAATCCTACTTTCGACGTCTCCGACTCAAAGAATATTTCCAACAGACCTCTGTACAACATACTAACCCACAGAATCCTTCCTACCAAAACTACAAAAAGAAGGATTCTGCGTGGACTCCTCCTGAAGGTCGAAACAACAAATTGGACTTCTACATAGACTGCTTCCGTCGCCGTGCTCGAGCTGAAATTGTAGAAAAGCAAAATCACTTGCCCCATAACCTCAGCCGTGCAGAACACAATGCCATCAACAGCCTCAGGAACAACTCTAACATCATAATCAAAAAGGCTGACAAAGGAGGAGCTGTCGTCATCATGAATAAGTTGGAATATGAACAAGAAGCTGTCAGGCAGCTCTGTAACTCCACATTCTACAGGCCTTTATCCTCTGACCCCACTGAGGAGTACCAAAAGAAACTACACCATCTGCTCCAGAAACTCCCTGGAAAAGCACAAGAACAAATTTGTACAGACATGTGCCTAGAACCCCGACCAGGGGCACTCTATCTGCTACCCAAGATCCATAAACCTGGAAATCCTGGACGCCCCATCATCTCAGGCATTGGCACCCTAACAGCAGGATTGTCTGGCTATATAGACTCTCTCCTCAGGCCCTATGCTACCAGCACTCCCAGCTATCTTCGCGACACCACTGACTTCCTGAGGAAACTACAATCCATCGGTGATCTTCCAGACAACACCATCCTGGCCACTATGGATGTAGAAGCCCTCTACACTAACATTCCACACAACGATGGACTACAAGCTGTCAGGAACAGTATCCCCGATACTACCACGGCTAACCTGGTGGCCGAACTTTGTGATTTTGTCCTCACCCACAACTATTTCACATTTGGGGACAATATATACCTCCAAGTCAGTGGCATTGCTATGGGTACCCGTATGGCCCCACAGTTATGCCAACATTTTTATGGCTGACTTAGAACAACGCTTCCTCAGCTCTCGTCACCTAACACCCCTACTCTACTTGCGCTACATTGATGATATCTTCATCATTTGGACCCATGGAAAAGAAGCCCTTGAGGAATTCCACCATGATTTCAACAATTTCCATCCCACCATCAACCTCAGCCTAGACCAGTCCACACAAGCGGTCCATTTCCTAGACACCACTGTGCTAATAAGTGATGGTCACATAAACACCACCCTATACCGGAAACCTACTGACCGCTATACTTACCTACATGCTTCCAGCTTCCATCCTGGACACACCACACGATCCGTTGTTTACAGCCAAGCTCTAAGATACAACCGCATTTGCTCCAATCCCTCAGACAGAGACAAACACCTACAAGATCTCTATCAAGCATTCTTACAACTACAATACCCACCTGCTGAAGCGAAAAAACAGATTGACAGAGCCAGAAGAGTACCCAGGAGTCACCTACTACAAGACAGGCCCAAAAAAGAAAATAACAGAACACCACTAGCCGTCACCTTTAGCCCCCAACTAAAACCTCTCCAGCGCATCATCAAAGATCTACAACCTATCCTAAAAGATGATCCCTCACTCTCACAGATCTTGGAGGACAGACCAATCCTCGCTTACAGACAGCCCCCCAACCTGAAGCAAATACTCACCAGCAACCACACACCATACAACAAAAACACTAACCCAGGAACCTATCCTTGCAACACAGCCCGATGCCAACTCTGTCCACATATCGATTCAAGTGATACCATCACAGGGCCTAATCACATCCGCCACACCATCAGGGGCTCATTCACCTGCACATCTACCAATGTGATATATGCCATCATGTGCCAGCAATGCCCCTCTGCCATGTACATTGGCCAAACCGGACAGTCTCTACGCAAAAGAATAAATGGACATAAATCTGATATCAGGAATCATAACATTCAAAAACCAGTAGGAGAACACTTCAACCTCCCTAATCACTCACTGACAGACTTGAGGGTAGCAGTGTTGCGACAGATTAACTCGAAAAGCAGACTTCAAAGAGAAACTGTTGAACTCGAATTGATATGCAAACTAGATTGCATTACCTCAGGATTAAATAAGGACCTCGAATGGCTCGGCCATTACGTTAATTGAATCTATTTCCCTTAAGTTAACGATCCTCATTCACACCTGTGTGACCATCTTGTTTGTCACTTCAAAGGTTTTTCTTCCCCTGCTGTTATGGTTCCTCTCAATTAATTAGCCTCTTAAGGTTGGTCTATGCACCTCCACCTTATCATGTTTCTCTGACTGTATAAATATCTGTCTACTGTATGTTTCATTCCATGCATCCGATGAAGTGGGTACTAACCCACGAAAGCTTATGCTGAAATAAATTTGTTAGTCTCTAAGGTGCTACAAGTTTTTCTTTCTTATTTTCATTTTGCTGACACAGACTAACACGGCTACTACACTGAAATCTAATAGATTAGTAAGACATGATTTCCCTTTACAGAAACCATGTTGACTTTTGCCCAACAATTTATGTTCTTCTATGTGTTATAAGAATATACATATATATATATAAATAAAATATATATAAAATTTTAAGGGTGGCAGCTTGAAAGTGCTGCTTGACCCAGTCCGCTGAGTCCAGAGGCATATAAGGGTGGCAGCCTCCGGTGCGGTACCTGTGGCACATAAGGGTGGCAGCTTGGAAGTGCTGCTTGACCCAGCCCACTGAGTCCAGGGACATATAAGGGGTCAGCTCGAAAGTGCTGATTGACCCAGTCCACTCAGACTTGCTCTGTTAGTGCGTGTGTGTGTGTGTGTGTGTGTGTGTGTGTGTGCGTGTGTGTGTGTGTTTGTTCATCCAGTTCTGGGGCTGGAGGAACCCAGGCCTGGGGAACCTAGGTCCTGCCGGATAGCTCCATTGGGAGGAGACTTGCAGAAGGGAGAAGTAGAGCTCCATATGAACACACAAGTGACACAAGCAGTACATTGATAGAATTACAGAACTCCCCCCCACCCCCAGAAGAGTAACCCTAATAAATGGGCGTACCCCAAAGTAACGGGAAAATCTAGTAACAGACCTCTTGGGTAGCATAGCCCATAACATTCCCCCAGTCATCTAGCCCATAACTCCTGGCTGGGCTACAGCATATGTGTAGAAGGAGACATCTAACATTGATTGAAAGATTCCAAGCAATGGAGAATTCACCAACCCTCCAGGGTCAGCTGTTTCAGTGGATAATCACCCTCTCTGTTAAACACGTGAGCCTTACTTCCCTGTGAAATTGTCTGCTTTCATCTGCCAGCCATTGGATCTTGCTCTGTCTTTGCCCATTCGATTAAAGGCTGCTCTGCTGTCAGAAATCTGCTCCCCAGGTAGGCACTGCTAGACCGCTGTTGTTGCTAAACCAAAGGAGCTTTGTCATTTTCTGCTCCATTTCAGACTGGAGATGGAGAGGAGGGGTTCTGCATGTGCTAAGGAGGCCAGGGCCAAGTCAGAAGATGATCAGAGTGAGAAAGAGCGACACCAATGGAGGAATTTGGAAAGCCACGATGCAGTATTATTTCAGAGGTGCCTTTTCCCCAGTCCGCTCTGTGCCCCAGCAGTGGAAGCGGAAGCCCAAGCCTGCAGTTTAACAACTACACAGGACACCTGGCTCCTGCTCCCCTCCCCATGCCTGTCCTGCATTGAAACTCAGTCCACCCCTCGCAGCCCTGCTCCTTATCTCCACCCCGGGGGAGGCTGAATCCAGAGTAGCCAGGTGCAGAGTACAGGGGGAGCGGAGCTAAAAAAAGGCGCCTCCCTCTTGTACTCACCCAGTGGTGCTCCAGTTGTTCGGTGGCACTTTGGCAGTGGGTCATTCACTCGCTCCAGGTCTTCGGTGGTACCCGCCACTGAAGTGCCACCAAAGACCCGGAGCGAGTGAAGGACCCGCCACCGAAGTGCTGCTGAACAGCTGGAGCGCCACTGGGCGAGTACAAGGGGAGGCGCCTTTTTTTAGCTCCGCTCTCCCTTTTAAAAGGCGCCACTTGTGCTCAGTGGGGGAGCAGCCGCTCCCCCCGCTCCCTCCCTGGCTACGCTACTGGCTGAATCATGAGGCTGGGGTAAGAGACAGCACTGTTTATGCTAGAGAAACTCACTGCACATTGTTCTAAGCTTCCTGTGCTAATGGCTTCCGCATGTGCCTCCTGGCTGAGGGCCTGTCTCCTATGTCTGGGCCTTGGCAGGGCGAGTGGTGTGTGATCCCTAGGGGAAAAAGGAGGGTACTTCTCCATCCCTGACAGCAGGCAAATGAAACCACATGGAGTTTAATTGAAAAACAACCTGCACTGTCTGCACAACCTCAGCCAGTGGAGGAAATAGATGCATAGGGGTAGAGAGAGAGAGAGGGTGTGTGATTTTTACCTCCAGTGTCAGCTGCGGGCACTCTCCTCCGCTAGCTCACATGGAAAAGCCCTGTAGAGTTAGAGCTGAAAGATCAGCACGCTGGTCCCAGTTCTACCTGCATGGGATTAGCGGTTTGTTACAAGTTCCCAGCCTGTCAGACAAGAGTTTGACAGATCTTGCTCCCTGGAGCCCCCAGGGCAGGGGTAACAGCCATGCAGTGTTCTAGAGCAAGGCCTTCTGGTCAAACACAGAGCAGCAGGAGTTCACCTCTAGACTCCTTAGGAAAACAATGGCTGTGACACCAGGGGTCACTGGGATCCTTCTCCCAGTCCCCAGAGCGAGTCTCTGTGCTGGTCCAGCCCTTTCCCAAGCAGCGAGTCACCCTGGGCTGAGCTCCTGGCTCACTTCTGCTCCCCACTGCTCTCCAGCTCCCTTGCAGCATGCCCTGCACTGCAGCCACTCCCTTTCCCCTGCCACACACCCTGCTGTCCCACTGCAAACACTGGTTCTGGCTCCAGCACTGCCCAGAGCATATGAATTATTTGTATTATAGCAGTGCCTACGAGTTCCAGGCACGGACCACTGCATTAGGTGCTGTACAGACACAGAGCAGAAAGAGGCTCCCGCCTCCAAACAGCTTGCAATCCTGTTTCTCATTGAAGGATCGTTCCCCTGAACCTCAGGCTGGAATTGGGCAGGCTGGGTGTCTCCCCACTAGAGGAGGGCGAATTAAACCAACCCATGGGTGGTGGGTGTCACAGGCTGGGGGACGCTGCACCTCCCCAAACAGCCCAGCATGGCCCCACCCACACTCCACCCCCTGGCCTCGTCTTGTCTGCTTCCAGTTCTCGCTCTTCCCCATGGCCCGGGCTGGAGCTGGCTGGCCTGCGGCAGGGACTTGGGGAGAGGCTGCACCTAGTGCTTGCTCCTCCGGCGCTCCGGGGCTAGGGGTGCTGGGGGCCATGCCACCTGGTGTTCGCGGGGCTGGAGGTGCTGGGGCTGGAGCGGGGGTGGGAAGGGAGGGCTGCCACAATGGGGGTGCTCTGGGCTCCAGCAGGGAAGGGGGTGGAACAGGTGGGGAAGAGGAAGGGCCTCGGGCAAAAGGGGAGGGGCTGGGGGCTAGCCTCCACCAACAGGCAGTTCACGTGCTGCCCCTTTCTTCTGGCAGAGTGGGCTTCACGCCCCTATCACATACATGCTCCCCTGGGCTGGCTCCAGTCGCAGTGGGTGCCGGAGGCCCCAAGGTGATGTCTCATTGGAGAATCTGGGCTGTCAGCACCTTCACACCATGGGCAATGCGCCACATCTCCTGCCACATGCCCAGCTGAGGGGTGCAGTTCCCTTGTGCTGCGGGGAGTTCCATGCTGAGTTAGAATCATAGAATATCAGGGTTGGAAGGGACCTTAGGAGGTCATCTAGTCCAACCCCCTGCTCAAAACAGGACCAATCCCCAATTTTTGCCCCAGATCCCTAAGTGGCCCCCTCAAGGATTGAACTCACAACCCTGGGTTTAGCAGGCCAATACTCAAACCACTGAGCTATCCCTCCCACCCAAGTTAAATGTGCCTCGAGCTACATTTCTGCTGCATTTTCGTTCAGGGATCCTGGTGCTGCCTAAAGCACCGAGGCCTTAGCACTAGATCACCCCCTTGCCCTTTCCTCACAGCAGCTTGGTCCCAGGAGTCCCATGTGGTAGCTTCCTCCATAAGCATCCCAGCTCCGGCAGTGGGGGGAGTTCTGTCATTGCAGCGTGCAGCTTGTCTAGTGCGTCACAATTAATTGTCTCGGCACCCTGCAAGGTGGGGATCACACCCATGCTACAGATGAGAACAGAGAGGGGAGTGCCTTGCACAACGTCACACAGCAAGTCGGTCGCTCAGCTGGGATCCAAATGTCCCTGCCATGCTTAATCCACTAGACAGGGAAGCCACTAGCAAATGCCAGAGCTAGCACATGTGACAGTATCCTTCGCACACTGTTCAGACCCAGCTGGATTCACAACCGGACTCTGCCCCAGAACGTCACTTGCTCTTCTCTGGGACACGTGCCCCCCACACACGTGAGCGCACCTGCACATGCACCCCAACCCTGCCTGTGCCTCTTCAGCCTTGGCCAGAGGCAGTCTGTAAGCAAAGATTGTATTCTCACCTTGCTGGTCTGCATGCACAGTCTGGATCCCAGCAGGGGCCGGATGAACCTCTCCTTCACTCCAACCCACCACGGTCACTTGCTGGTGTTTTGCTTAGCGACCCCCACTACACAATCGCATTGGAAATCAGTGAGGTGCCCATATCACACGTTCCAGCCCAGAGCCATCAGCCTGCCCAGGTTCCAGCCTACTGAAACTCACGGACACCCGTCGGCAGCCCCCCACCAGCGCCCCCCGCACCTCCCGCAGCGGCCAGCCTACCGCCCAAGGCAACTCACCTAGCCTGGGGCAGGGGCAGCAGCCTCAGGGGAAGCTGCCTTCTCGGCGCTGTCGAGAGGCTCCGCCCCACAGATGCTGGCACCCTAGGCGACCACCTAGGGTTGCCTAGTGGGCGCGCCAGCCCTGATTGCACCACACTTTGCACACAGTTGAAACCCACTGCAATCTGACAATACAGACTCCCAGAATGCAGCCCTCCTAGGAGTTCCTGGATTACCACTAGCTCAGTCTAGGAGTCATCTGATGGGAATGTAACACACTTGGAAGGTGGGTCACATCTCCCTTTAGTGACCAGTGCACATTCAGGATAAGAAGCTACTTCTGAGACCAGCTAATAGATTTATTCAAACTCAAGTGGTAGAGGACTATGTTGTGGATTTGAAGGTCAGGGGTTCAAATCCTGCAGGGGGGCTCATTACATGAGTGTGATCTGGGACACCCTGTGACTGAATCAGATGTGGATGCGCTATACAAAGCTCTGTTACAGCTGTAGACTCCCCATTCTGCTTCTCCTCTCTGCCAGCGGTGTAATTCAGGAATAACTGCACTGATGCCTCTGGGGATACCATAGTGGTGACAAGAGACTTGAGTGCAGTTACTGATATGTGCTGTATGAACTCTGGCAGCACCAGCCATGCCAAGGGAGTTACTGATGGGGACAGATCCTGGTGGTGGTGTATGGACTTTGTTGCAGGGACAGTGAACTCAGCATGCTAGCTCCTGGACTGAGTTGAATGATGGAGCACCCTGTCCCTGCTCAGCATTTGCAGGAAGGAGTTCAAAGGGTGGGGTTGTGCCATCCACTCATGTACAGGGCCCTGGATCATTGGTCTTTTTTAAAAAGACAGCGTGAACAGAGGGGGCCCCAAGCGGCAGCGGCTTTCCCTGGCTTGCAGCCACTGCCGTGTGCTGACTTGTCCCATTCCCTGGGCATTTTGCTCCATGATGAATTCACGGAAGGAGTTTAGAGACTGGAAGGAAGGATGTGGAGGTTATTTGCCCAAGCCTTAATCCAAAGGCATTGGCAGTGGGTGGATGTGCGCTTCCGGCCAGCCTGCAGATGGCACTGGTACTTTGGGGCTCAGCTGGGAAATACAGCTCAGGCATGTGTGTCAGGAATGCACAAAGGAGGCCGTCTGAAAGAATCTCTCCGTCAAACGGGAGAGAGGGAAAACTCATGGAACTTAAGCCCACAGAACAGAAGACAGGCAAAGACTGGCCTAGGATGGCGGAGCTGTGGTTGTCTGATGTCGTGGGAAGGATTCAGGTGTGCCCAGTTTGTGGAAGTTGCCCTCCCTCATCCAAAATGGACTTCCAGGCGTTGGTGAAATGCCAGGGAGGAGAAAGGTGCTGCCTAGTGCAGACACTGCCGAGGCTGGCACCACGCGTATGCAGACTCTGGAGGAAATCTGAGCCAAGGGCAACTCAGTGCACACCACTGGGCAAGGAGACTGAAGTAAAGGCAATGAGCTGGCGGGGCCGGGGCTAGCACTGAAGAGCCTGGAGGATGCCCCAGGAAATGCTGCAATGGGAAGTGTTAGTGGGATGAAGTGAGCTGGGCAGGGCATTGTACCAAACCTATGAGCACCTAGGAGGTGCAGCTGTCACTGTGCTGCGCACCACGGCCAGCAAGAACCTCACAGTGAGACCAGAGGTGGAACTTGGCTCCCGCTGCTCCTAAAGCTCAGGCCCTGCCCCTGGGGCTAAAGGAGAATCTCTGTTAGCACTATAGGGCCTATGACTCCCAACTGAGCTGTTTTGAGCCCATCCAGAAGAGGGCAGTGGTGACCCATATGCACTAGCCAGTACACTACAATATTTTTCCCTTCCCCAGGAGCAGTAGCTCATTTGGGGGCATTTGGCTTGTTACACACATTGTCTGCAAGAGCAGTAATTACTGTACCTTCAGCCTATTCAAGGAGTTTGGGGCAAGGCACCACCTACTGGTCCTCCCCGCCCCCATGTAAATAATGGCAGCAAATCACAGGGCTGCACACACTGTGTCTCAATCCAAAGCTTTACAAGGCCCCCATCCCGCTTTGCTGGGTTTGTATGTTGGGCCTCTGGATTGAGAGCTACTCATGTCAGGGTCCCTGCCTTCTCTCAGATCTGCAGAGACCTTGCACAGCAGTTCCAAAGCTGATGTCCAGAGCCCCTCACTGATGCACGGCTGATCACATGGTATTGGCTCCTCCCCAGCACGGTGCAGACACTGTGCAGATGAATGAGGCATCATGCAGTTGGGCTGTATAGTCCCACAGGGATGTTTGAAGCTATCATGCCTCCAACCCTGCTTGAACCCAGGACAATCTGTCCTAACACAGCGCCGATGCTAATTTCTCCCCCCCTCCCCGTAATAAAAAGTGAATAGGAGACCCCCTTGAGCTGCTCAGGGCCCTAAACAATTGCTAGCGCCAGCTCTGATCCTAAGAGTGACAACCACTAGAGCTAAAGCATGACCTGCGCTGGCTGGGAGCTGCAGCAGACTCAGTCATTAACTGCTTATGTGGCCCAGCCTCTAGACGGAGACACAAATGCAAACCTGCAGTTCCACTGGAAACGACGACGTCTGTCCCCTCGAGGTGAAGTGCGTCCTGGTGGACATGTTCTGTGTGATGGGGCTCTGGAGGGGCTGGGAGGGCTACCGAAGCCGTGTGTGCCTGGAACCCCTGGAACCTCAGTGCAGCGATCCCAGTGTTGCTGGGCACTGAAGAGATTCGCAGCCAGTGCTGCCGAGCCTGAGGCAGGGCGTAATGAAAGGGATGGGGGTCTTCAAAGGAGAGAAAGGGGAGACCCCCTGCCAAGAACCATGCTGGCTGCACAGTGCCTGTTTATTCCTGTCTCTGAGGCCCTGCGTGTTTCTGTCCAAGACTCACCTGCCCTGGTCTTCAAGCCTTGTCCTTGGCACGCAGCCATGGATGCTGTGTGACTCCACAGGGAGTACGGTAGATATGAGGGAGGCCAGGACCCCCCCAAGGAGACAGGCTCATTAGGACAATGTAGTTTCCACAGCCCTTGTTTGTGGGCGGGACGGGACCCAAGGGAGCCTGGCCCTGTGGAGTCACTGTGGGAGTGACAGTGCCTGACATCCCGTGCTAGGGATGCTGACACGGTGCAAGGCAGCGGGGACTCAGGGCAGAAAACAGGCCGTGCTGGGTGTCAGCGGGGAACCTGCCCTGCCCGGCACCTAGGGCTGGGCAAACAGCTGTGAGGGGAGAGGTAGCGGGCTCTCAGGCAGGGATGTGGGTAGAGGGGGGCCGAGGTGAGAGTGCGTGTGGCAGGGACTGAGGTAGAGAGGTTGGGGGGCTGCTGAGGCAGGTGGGTGAGGGGGGGCTGTGGGATGGGGGGGCTGAGGCACAGAGGGGAGTGGGGGCCTGAGGCGCTGAGGCAGGGGGCTGAGGTACAGAGTGGGGTTCTGAGGCAGAGGGGGCAGGGGACTGAGCCGCGGGGAAGCTCAGGCAGAGGGGATGGGGTGGGTATGAGGCACACAGCGGGGGTTGAGGCAGAGAGAGCGGGGGGGGGGCTGAGGCAGAGGGGACTGAGGTGCAGGGGGTGCTGAGGCAGAGGGGGCAGAGGGCTGAGGTGCGGGGGGGGGGTCTGAGGCAGAGAGACAGGAGGCTGATGTGCGGGGGCCTGAGGCAGAGGGGGCAGGGGCCAGCTGATGCAGAGGGGATGGGGGCTGCTGAGGCGCAGAGTTGGGGTTGAGGAAGAGGGGGCAAGGGGCTGAAGCATGGGGCAGGGGTCGGAGGCGCAGGAAGAGGGCTGAGGTGTGTGGGAGGGGGCTGAGGCGTGGGAAGAGGGCTGAAGTAGAGGGTGCAGGGGGCTAGGCCCGGGGGAGGGGCTGAGGTGGGGGATGGCTGAGGCAGAGGGGGCAGGGGGATGAGGCGTGGGAAGAGGGCTGAGGTAGAGGGGGTTGGGGGAGGGGCTGAGGTGTGGGAAGAGGGCTGAGGTAGAGGGTGCAGGGGGCTAGGCCCGGGGGAGGGGCTGAGGTGGGGGATGGCTGAGGCAGAGGCAGCAGGGGGATGAGGCGTGGGAAGAGGGCTGAGGTAGGGGGGCTGGGGGCAGGGCTGGTGCAACCACTAGGCAAACTGGGCAGTTGCCTAGGGCGCCAAATGTTTGGGGGCGCCGAGCCCCAGCCATGGAGGAGTCGGCGCGGCACGGGGCGGGCAGCAGCCCTGCAAAGGCGGCAGCGCCGATAGCGTGGAGCAGCTGTGCCCCCCGCCCCTCCTTCACAGGCTGCAGCCCGGTGGCCCACCCCCACCCCGGGGGTGTGGAGAGGGATCGGAGCAGTCAGGAGACAGGGAGCGGGGGGAGGGTTGGATGGGTCGGGAGTTCTGGGGGGGCTGTCAGGGGGCAGGGGTGTGGAGAGGGATCGGAGCAGTCAGGGGACACAGAGCAAGGTGGTTGGATGGGTCGGGAGTTCTGGGGGGGCTGTCAGGGGGCAGGGGTGTGGAGAGGGATCGGAGCAGTCAGGGGACACAGAGCAAGGTGGTTGGATGGGTCGGGAGTTCTGGGGGGGCTGTCAGGGGGTGGGGAGTGGTTGGATGGGACGTGGGACTAAGACCCGGGGGTCTGTCTGGGGGCGGGGGTGTGGATAACGGTTGGGGCAGTCAGGGGACAGGTAGGGGGCATAGTCCTGGGGGCAGTTAGGGTAGGGAGGTCTCAGGAGGGGGCAGTCAGGGGAGAAGGAACAGGAAGGCTTAGGTAGGGTGTGGGGTTCTGGGGGGCGGGGGTCCTAGAAGGGGGCAGTCAGGGGACAAGGAGGAGGGAGGGTTGGGTGTTCTGAGGGGGCAGTCGGGGTGGGAAGTGGGAGGGAGTGGATGGGGGTGGGGAGGGGGTAGGGTGACCAAGCAGCAAGTGTGGAAAATCGGGATGGGGGTGGGGGGTAATAGGAGCCTATATAAGAAAAAGACCCACAAATCGGGACTGTCCCTATAAAATCGGGACATCTGGTCAACCTAGGAGGGGGGAACCTGGTCTGGGGAGCAGCCTCTGGGCAGGCTGGTCCCTGGGGTCTATAAAGGTTTGTTGCGATTTGCCCCTCAATGAACCGATGTGGGGTGAGGGGATGGGGGCACAAGGTGGAATTTTTGCCTAGGGCGCAAAATATCCTTGCACCGGCCCTGGCTGGGGGTTGAGGCCCGGGGGAGGGGCTGAGGCGTGGGAAGAAGGCTGAAGTAGAGGGTGCAGGGGGCTAGGCCCCGGGGAGGGGCTGAGGCGGGGGATGGCTGAGGCAGAGGGGGCAGGGGGATGAGGCGTGTGGAAGAGGGCTGAGGTAGAGGGGGCTGGGGGAGGGGCTGAGGTGTGGGAAGAGGGCTGAAGTAGAGGGTGCAGGGGGCTAGGCCCGGGGGAGGGGCTGAGGCGGGGGATGGCTGAGGCAGAGGGGGCAGGGGGATGAGGCGTGTGGAAGAGGGCTGAGGTAGAGGGGGCTGGGGGAGGGGCTGAGGTGTGGGAAGAGGGCTGAAGTAGAGGGTGCAGGGGGCTAGGCCCGGGGGAGGGGCTGAGGCGGGGGATGGCTGAGGCAGAGGGGGCAGGGGGATGAGGCGTGTGGAAGAGGGCTGAGGTAGAGGGGGCTGGGGGAGGGGCTGAGGTGTGGGAAGAGGGCTGAAGTAGAGGGTGCAGGGGGCTGAGGCGTGGGGGAGGGGCTGAGGTGGGGGATGGCTGAGGCAGAGGGGGCAGAGGTATGAGACATGGGAAGAGGGCTGAGGTAGAGGGTGCAGGGGGCTACGCCCGGGGCTTGCATCCGAAGAAGTGGGTATTCACCCTCGAAAGCTTATGCTCCAATACCTCTGTTAGTCTATAAGGTGCCACAGGACCCTTTGTCGCTTCTACAATACCTCACAATGACACTTTGTAACCCCCATATTCATATGGGGGGTGATATTTCATACAAAGCATGCCATGTAAAGTATCATATGAAAGGCCAAATATGTATATCACTAGTGTGTATAAAGTTATAATGGGCTGTATGGTTGTTACTGAAATATGCTGTGTTTGCTAGTGACATACAAAGGATCCCTGCCCAGGTGGGTGTTGACCACCCATTAATCAACTGTATGACCCAAGTATGTAAACACCACACAATGGAAACTGCTCAATGCAGTGACTTGGGGACTGTTTGATCACTGTGACTCAGCAAAGCACACCAAGACATGCTTGGGCTAGGGTCTGCCAGGCACATGGGCCACAGGTATAAACCAAGGGCAATAGCATCATGTCTTGGCCTTTCTCCTCCCCCACCTATGCTGGAAACAACCGGGATGTGGAGAAGATGAAGATCATCTAAGGAGACTGGTCCAGGCTTCAGGGTGAAGTCTGTGCAATAAGGACTGTAACATCCAGTGGGGTGAGAACATTGCTTGATCTAAATGCTGCCTAGTGTAATAAGGTTTAAGATTTAGATCAGGGGTCTCAAACTCAAATGACCACGAGGGCCACATAAGGATTAGTACATTGGCCCGAGGGCTGCATTACTGACACCTACCCCCCCCACCCCCACTCCACCCCTTCCATGAGGCCCCGCCCCTTCCCCAAAATTCCCATCCCAACTCTGCCCCCTCCCTGCCCCCAGGGGGTGCAGGAGGGGTGTGGGGTGTGGTGGGGGCTCAGGGCAGGGAGTTGGGGCGTGGGGTGCAGGAGGGGTGCAGGGCACAGCAGGGGGTCAGGGTGCAGGAGGGGTGTGGGGTGCAGGAGGGGTGCAGCAGGGGGCTCAGGGTGCAGGGTGCGGCAGGGGGCTCAGGGCAGGGGGTCAGGGTGCAGGAGAGGTGCGTGGTGCGGCAGGGGGCTCAGGGCAGGGGGTTGGGGTGCAGGAGGGGTGCGTGGTGCGGCAGGGGGCTCAGGGCAGGGGGTTGGGGTGCAGAAGGGGTGAGTGGTGTGGCAGGGGGCTCAGGGCAGGGGGTTGGGGTGCAGGAGGGGTGCAGCAGGGGGCTCAGGGTGCAGGGTATGGCAGGGGGTCGGGGTGCAGGAGGGGTGCAGCAGGGGGCTCAGGGCATGGGGTCGGGGTACAGGAGGGGTGCGGGGTGCGGCAGGGGGCTCAGAGGAGGGGGTCAGGGTGCAGGAGGGGTGAGGGCTCTGGCTGTCTGCCCTGCACTGCCCTGCCCCCACACCGCTCCGGCAAGCTCGTGGAACCTGGGGGAGGAGGGGCACAGGGGTCTGTGTCACTGTTGCATCCAGGCACTGCCCCCAGCAGCTCTCATTGGCCGCGGTTCCCCGTTCCCAGCCAATGGGAGATTCTGGGGGCGGTGCCTGGATGCAACAGTGACACAGACCCCTGTGCCCCTCCTCCCCCAGGTTCCAGGGAGATTGCCCTGTCCCCAGTGCGCATTGGATCAGAGCCACTGTACGTAAACGCGGGGGAGGGGGGGCTGGGGGGACCTCGTGGGCCGCAGAAAACAATCCCACGGGCCGTGTGTTTGAGACCCCTGATTTAGATTATGAGTTTATTTTTATTTTCTTTGGTAACCATCTCAGTCCTTTTATGCCTACCACTTATAATCATTTAAAACCGATCTTTCTGTAGTTAATAAACCTGTTTTACATTTTCCATGAAACAGTGTATTTTGCTTGAAGTGCTTGGGAATTCTCAGCTCAGTTACAAAGACACGTGTGTCCTCTCCACATTGAGGGACGGATGGACTGGGTTATAAAGGCTTCTGACCAGGTCAGGTACAGCCCTGGGGGGAATTGGCTGGTGCCTTTCTCAGTGTGATTCATGAGTGGCTCTGGGAGCTTTCATGCAATCTAGCTGGGTGTGGGGCTCCACCTCCTGTTGTGCTGAGTGATCACAGCACCTGGAGGGGTTTGTTGCTTGTCACTAGCAAAGCCTTGTGAGAGACAGCCCAGGCTGGAGAGTTAAGGGGGCACAACGGTACCCCAGCTCCAGGTTGTGCCTGGAGGTACTTACAGACTGTGATCAAGTCATCCCTTAACTTTCTCCTTGTTAAACTAAATAGATTGAGTTCTTTGAGTCTATCACTCTAAGGGCATCGCCACCTTCCTGAGCGGTTCCCTGGATGGCAAATTTGGACGGGACGGGCGCGACATCGCTTCACTGTGGTCCCGCGCTCGCAACGCCATGCGTCGCCTGGGGAAGTGCATCGGCTGCCGCTGGGAGTGGTGCGAGGAGCGCCAGGAGCTGAGAGTCCTGGTGCCACAGATCAGGTCCCACGACAACACCATCGTCACCCCGAGTGCCAGGGGCTTGCTGGAGAGGACCCTGAAGGCAGCCGTCCACTCACTGTACGTGGAAACCCTGAAGCATAAACCGGACCAGGGTAAAGCCTTCGAGCTGACCAGCAAGTGGGACGCCAGCAACCACTTCCTGGCCGGGGGCGGCTTCACCCGTTTCGCTGATTGACGGTTCATCCACCATGCCCGGCTCAACTGTGTCCCACTCAATGGAGCTGTCCGCCACGGGAACCGAGACAAGCGTTGCAGGAAGTGTGGCTACTGCAACGAGACCCTGCCCCACGTCCTGTGCAGCTGCAAGCCCCACTCCAGAGCCTGGAAGCTGTGCCACAACGCCATCCAGAACCACCTGGTGAAAGCCAATGCACTGCGCCTGGGGCAGGTCGCCGTGAACTGCACCATCCCCGGTACCGACAGCCAGCTGCAACCTGACGTGGTCGTCACCGACGAGGCCCAGAAAAAGATCATCCTCGTCGACGTCACGGTCTCCTTCGAGAACAGGACCTCGGCCTTCCACGTAGCCCAAGCTCGTAAGCTGGAAAAGTACACCCCCCTGGACGACACCCTGAGAGTGAAGGGCTACGAGGTGCAGCTGGACGCCCTGATCTTCGGAGCCCTGGGCGCCTGAGACCCCTGCAACGAGCCCGTGCTGTGGACCTGTGGGATCGGTCGACGCTACGCACGGCTCATGCGGTGCCTCATGGTCTCGGACACCATCCGATGGTCCAGGGACATCTACATCGAACACGTCACCGGCCACCGACAGTACCAGGAGGCGTGAGCCGGAACAACATCGTGCATCATCAACGAGAAAGGGACCGAGAGACTTTTTCCCACTGGACCATATGAACTGGAACCATAAACTCACTGAACATTAAATCTCACCAAATGAGGGTAAATCCATCCTCATCATCGTACCCACTCATTCTACTCCACCCCTGAACATAGCCATTAGATATGAACAACTTACCCTCATATCTCAATCTCTGTACTTTGACCCATTAAGCCTTTACCCCCAATTGGGTATTTTGCAGATTATGTATTTCTTACATCATCCGATCCTAAACCGAATTTCGCTCCCCTTGATAATCTGTACCGTATTCCCTGATAACCAGAAACTTCTACGCTTAAACTCTGTACCATTGTTTTTATTTTTAACATTATCTTAATAAAATTCCACAGGCTATCAGGTTACTCATTTCCCTTGCTACGGTCATGCTTTGTCTCACCCTAGTACAGTCTTTCCTAGCTCACACTCTTCCCCTGTGACAGATGTACTATCACCCGGTCCAGTCAGATGTGCAAAGATGAAGTAAACCCCCATCTACATGTGTTATGGTGAGGTATCTCCCCATTTCAGATGTGCAATGAAGTATCATCCAGTCAAATTATGCAATAAAATAACCCTACCCCCCACATCCAGATGTGCTAGGGTGAGGTATTCCCCCCAGTCCAGATGTCCTGTGGTGAGGTATCTCCCCAGTTAAGATGTGCAATGAAGTATCCCCAGTATGCAGTAAAGTAATCCCCCCATTCAGATGTGCTATAGTGTGGTATGCACCCAGTCCTGAAGTATGATGAGGTATCCCCCCATCCAGATGTGCTGTGAGAAGGCACCCCCTATTCCAGATGTGCTGTGGTGAGGTATTCTCCCCCAGTCCAGATGTGCTGTAAGGAAGTAGCCCCCTAGTCCAGATGCACCATTGTTAGCCATACCCCTAGCAGGGGCACCATTTCAGATGGGGCGGGGGGGGAGCGGAGGGCAATTTTAACCGTGATTCCAAAGGCTACTTGGGCACCTGAAAACTCTTGGTTTTTTTGCAGATAATAACTTAGATGCAGTGTTCCTGTCAGAGACTCATTTCTAATTCCTATATAAAGAAAGACAAATAAATATTAGACCCACTCAGCTCTAATGCTTGTTCTGACATCTTGTGTCAATTCACTTAAGGGACACTGGTTAGGTTTAAAAAATTAATGTATATTTTTACTTTGTTAAAACAACGAGGCACCTTAGAGACTAATACATTTATTTGGGCATAAGCTTTCATGGGCTAAAACTTTGTTACTAACTCTTGAATACAATTGAAACAATTGTAAGAAAACCTAGATTACTTTCTATCACTTTTTTGTAGTTCATCATGCTTGGAATTTTTGGAAACATCCTAGTAGGGCAAGACCCTGTGAGTTTATACTGCACCAGCGTGGGGCTCTATGGGTGTTACCCCACTACAAATAATAGACTAGTAACTGGCTTTAAACAGGAGTGAAACTGACACTTTCAAGTCACTTTCATAGTATTGCCAAGGCCAAATGTTCAAAAATCAAAAATCAGGCTCACCAAAAATCATGAGATTGGCTTTAAAATAATGAGATTATGTAAAAATAATAGTTTTAGGGTTTTTTTAATTTACATTCCACTTTTGGGGCATTTAAGGTGCACTGGGGTCACATTTTGAAGCTTTTTCCACAGACATAAGGGCTAGAAACTTCATTTTTCTTTAAAAAATGAAGGCTGAAATCATCACATACCACTTGACTCCAGGAGCTGGGGCTTTAAGGAGAACAATAATTATCATGACACTCATGACAAAACCATGAGAGTTGGTAACACTGCTTTCATGTCTGTTTAAAGACTAGTTATTTTCCAGAAGGCTCTTAAACACAACACTACAGTGATTGAGTTGCAGTTTTCACAAGAGAATATTTTAAATCAAACACCAAGAAAATTCCACATTTTAAAGTTGGGGGGAAAAATGAGACTTCTAAGGTATATCAGGGCCACTGCAGGCAGGAAAGGAAAATAAACAGGCACGGGAGTTCTGGGCAGCTCTTCCTCTTGAAAGAAAGTTGGAGGGTCAAATCTTTTAGTCCTTAATCAATTAAAATTTCTATTGACATCAGTGCCTTCACTCACAGATATAAATATCACAGTGAATATGTGATAACATGTGTGGTCAATAACTATACACTTCATACTTAAATATCTGAGCCGTCTTATTCAGAGTTACACATCTTATATGCATTGGCTCAGGGACTACATTTTCTGGCATATTTTGAACAGTGCTGAGTGCACAGAATGTGCCCAGTGAATAATACAAATCATGACAATAATGGTTGACTTTATGGACTCTGTGAATGCAATTTCTGTTCTTTGTTCTGGTATTGGTCTGAATACAGCTGAAATCCTAAGAATGTGATGTATAATCACATCTGATACTCATATGACACTTTCTCATTCCTTCCTTTTGTCAAACTCAGAACAAAAAATGACAAAACACAATGGTTTTCTGTTAAAATCTAAAATTGCACAGCAGGCATTGCTGTACAACCCAGCCTGGGGCAGAACCTGCCACCCATTGGCAGGTAAGTGCTCTCCTCTCATCTGTCAGTCCTTGCGGCACCTTAGAGACTAGCACGTTTATTTGGGCATAAGCTTTCGTGGGCTAAAACCCACTTCATCAGATGCAGGGAGTGGAAAATACAGTAGGCAGGTATAAATACACAGCACATGAAAAGATGGGAGTTGCTAATTGAATTGGCTCGCTAGCACAGACCTCTCCCTCCCCCACACTTGGTAAGGCAACTCCCATGTTTTCATGTGCTGTGTATTTATACCTGCCTACTGTATTTTCCACTCCATGCATCTGATGAAGTGAGTTTTAGGCCATGAAAACTTATGCTCAAATAAATTTGTTAGTCTCTAAGGTGCCACAAGGACTCCTCGTTGTTTATCCTCTCATCTGACTCTCATTCTCTTTCTTTCCTCATCCTTCCTGACCTTTGCGCTGCTTTTGATACTGTTAACCATGACATCGTTCCCAATCATCTGGGACCAGTTGCTGGAGTCTCAGGTTGCTGGAGTCTCAGGTTGGCTGCTGCCTTGGTTTTGCTCCCATCCATCAGAGGCCTATTTTTTTCAGAATGCAGCAGAGAGAAAGGCTGGTCCAGTGGATAGGGAGCTAGCCCTAGGCGGTTGGTAGGGCACCAAGCTCTCGGGGGTGGCATTTTCGCGCCCTCGGTGGCATATCAGCGGCAACCCCGCCTCTTTTCAGCAGCATTTCGGTGGCAACTCCTCCTCTTCTCGGTGGCATTTTGGTGGCAGCTCCTCCGCTGCGGCGTCAGGTTTTTTTTTTCTTCTTTCCTCTTTGCCGCCTAGGGCGGCAAAAAAAGCTTGCGCCGGGCCTGCCTGCCCCAGACTTCCTGTATGACCTCAGGTCAGTGCCTTAGGGACAGAGTTTCAAAGGTTTTTAGGCACCCAAAGATGCAGCCAGGCATCCAGTGGGGTTTACAAAGCACCAAACCTTCTAGGCGCTTTTGAAAATCCCATTAGGTGCCTAAATACCTTTGAAAATCTGGCTTATTTATAAATGGAGATATGCTAATCTTCTAGAACTGGAAGGACCTTGAAAGGTCACAGAGTCCAGTCCCCTGCCTTCACTAGCAGGACCAAGTTCTGTCCCCTGACAGATTTTTGCCCTAGATCCCTAAGTGGCCCCCTCAAAGATTGAACTCACAATCCTGGGTTTAGCAGGCCAATGCTCAAACCACTGAGCCATCCCTCCCCCACTTAGTCTTTTTGTGCCTCAGTGCCTCATCTGTACAATGGGGATAACAGCCCTGCTCTACCTCACCAAGGGGCTATGATGTGAGGCGCTCAGATACTATAGTGACTGGACCACAAAAGTACCAGAGGTAGCATGGGAACTTCTCTATACCACTGCTAGCCCTTCCCTGGGCTTTGGCCCCTTCTTTTCACTTATGCCCCTCACATCTTCCTCTGTTCTGAATTAGTCTGGATCTGTAGAAGTGACAAAGGGTCCTGTGGCACCTTATAGACTAACAGAGGTATTGGAGCATAAGCTTTCGTGGGTGAATACCCACTTCTTCGGATGCATTCTGTTCTGAATGTAACGTTGGCTCAGAAGGCTGGGCTGCATTTCTTCTGAGTCCCCTGCATTCTCTTTTTAATCCCCTCTCCCCAGCAGAGGGATTCCTGTTTTTACAGTATCAGAGGGGTAGCCGTGTTAGTCTGGATCTGTAGAAGCGACAAAGGGTCCTGTGGCACCTTAGAGACTAACAGACGTTTTTACAGGTTCATCTAATGACTTCCAGATCCTTAATTTAATTACTAGCCTTTTCTGATCTTAATCACCCTGCCTCTGTTTGTAAACAAAACACTGACTCCCTGCCCCAGGGACCCAAGCTGGGAGAAACACCTCTCTGAAGAATCACATTCCACACTAATGCTGAGTGGTTAAGAGCTCCACCTGGGAGCACACCTCCTGTATGAAACATTTGTGGGGGGGGGGGGCACCCTACCTCATTTGCGCCTTTGACCCCTAGTCCAGCTCGCCTGTTCCACTGAGCTATCCCTTCCCACCTCTCCACTAGAGCCTGGACCTGGAAAGCAGCAGAGGATGCTCAGCTGAGCTGCATGCTGTGGTGGCAGGAACAGGGAACATAATCTTAGCCACACGCTGCTGACCCATTGCGGGATGGGGCATGGGGCGACCAGCCCAGCACACTCACCTCTTCTTCCCACTGAGGAGGAAAACGAGGAGCGAGGGGAGAGCCGCATTTCCATACATGGGCTGGAACAAGGGTGTCTCTGATTTATACAGCCCTATTCCAGGTCCATGTAAGGAAGAAAGTAACCGTTTCCCTAGGCTCCATTCCCAGGGCCCCCAGCACACGCTTCCTGCACTCCGGGCTGGACAACAGTGCTGTGGAGCCAGCCCAGCTGTGGTCAGGAGTTTCAAGGCACACCCCTCCTATTCTGGGTTTGACTCTTCTCTCGGAGCAGAGACCTTTCCGTGGAAGAGACAGTGACTGCAACTGGGCTGGACAGCCACAGATGGGCCTTACAGGTTAGGAACAGCCTGTGGGGCCCTCTGGGCAAGGAGTGGAAACTGGGAGCAGTACAGAAACCACACGATTAGTCCTGGACAAGCATGTGCAGCTCTCCAGGCAAGCTACCAACACCCCCTTCAGGACAGCTGAGGAATGATGCACTTTGAGGTTCCTCAGCTGAACAGTCCAGATAAGGGGTGAGAAGATACTTTGAGCGGCAGGAGTGCCAAGTGAGGAAAAGGGGGGAAGCCTGACAGCCATGCTAGTCTGGCACCATGTGACTGTTATGCTTTGGTGTTCTACGCTCAGCTCCATGCTGGAGGCATGTTCTGAGCTGTGCTCATCACCACGTAGGCTTGTACGGGGAGGCACACACACTGCACTCCCTCACGGAAACTTCACTTCAGTTCTTTCTTTGCTGCTCTTGGACAGTAAACAGGAACCCCTCCAGGCTGACAGTCTCTGCCTATGGAAACCCTAACTGCAATCAGCTAGGCAGACTCCATGCTGGCACCAGGCAAGACTGCCCTTTAACAGAGCGTGTAGAAGAGTGAGAAGATCCAGGAGGGCACAACTCCAGCAGTCCCTGGCTCCTGGAGAGCCCCTTGAGAAGGGCTATTGAAACTGGGGGCACCTGAGAGCAGCCCTGGGGCTCATGGCCAGATCCGGGATTGGGAGCAGTGGTGCATAAATATGGCACAGAGCCCTTCTCACTGACCCTCTGTGAGCTGGGATCAGTCCCGGAGGCCAGCATCAGCAGCATTCTTATCTGCAAGCCCTTCACGCAGCTGGGCCAGCTGTGGTGCTCAGCCAGCCCTGCCTTATCCTTCTAACCTAGTGCTGCAGTGATAGTCTTTGGGGACGCTTCTCCGTAAGGAGCTGACCGGATGCTCCTGGAAGAAGCATTTCCTGAGAAGCAATGAGGGAGAAAGGATGGTCTCATGGCGAAGGCACTGCAGTGGGAGAACTGGGTTTAATTCCTGGTTCTGCCACGGATCTGCTGGGCAAGTCTCTGGCTCTCCCTGGGACTCAGTTTCTTTGGCTGTCTTGTCGATTGACAGCGTAAGCTCCCTGGGGCAGGGACTGTCTCTTACTTACATAGGTCACTAGCCTAACGGGGCCCCGCTCTGGCTGGCAGAGCAACAAGAAATCAGCATTGCCCCCATACAAAGCATTACAAAGTCATGGGTCAGGGCCCCAAGAGTCATGAGACTAGTTTTAAAACATAAATAATGTGAGGTTCTTTTTCTTTGCCTTCTGGCTTTTGGATCCCTAGATCACACACAGGTCACATTTCCAAGCTTTTCTCTGCAACCACAAGGGCTAGAAATTTCCTTTTGTTAAAAAGAGAGCGAGTGAGAGAGAGAGAACTGAGATTCTCATGTAATCACCAGATTCAAGGAGCTGATGCTTCAAGAAAAACACCAAATATCACGGGACTTATGATAAAATCACAAAGGCTGGTGACAATGATGATAATTGTCGGTGGTTTCCAGGATGAGTAGGCAGAAGAGAGCTCTGGACACAGCAGTAGCAGCCTCTGAAGAGGTCGGGGATCAGCTCCAGGGGGCTGAAAACCTCCAGAGACTCATTTCCATTTCAGATCAGGGAGTCATTTATAGACTTCATGCTTGGAAATGCAAATGCATCTATTTAGGGATTTAGATAAACAAGCCAACAATCTCTGATTGGGCATGTGTATGCACTTTTCGACTACTTGTCCCTGGGATAAACAACCCAGCAGTTTTCTCTCCTTCCCCACTCCACAAAAAGAATGTCAAGTTCAAAAATGCCTTGAGAAATATCTCCATGAATGTTCTCAGTGACTGAGGAGGCCCCAGTGTCCTGCCAGTCTCAGGACTCCCGTATCTCTAGGGGGTCATCCTTCTGCAGACTATGCATTAGAGAAACTACAGATGTCAGCCAACCCTACGTAGGCGACTTCTGGAAGGATTTCAGTGGGCCTGTGATGGATGTTCACCCCATATTTGCCCTGAAACGTGGGTTAATGAAGACAAAGTAGGAGGCTAATTAACCCACCAGGGCCAGACCACAGCTGAGGGGAATCATGTGGCTAAGTAATCCCCTGGCTGAGTGAGGGAGCCCAGATGAGGAAGGAGCTGGGTTGGGGCTGTGGAAATTGGCAGTAGAAGGGGCCTGCAGGGAGGTAGTCTGCAGTTACTGCCTAGGAGAAGAGAGGTGTGTTTGAGCTGGCAAACCCAGAGTGGGGAGGCCAGGAAGGTAGGAGGGGGCTCGGGGAAAGGCAGTGAGGTCTAGAAGGGAACAAACCTTGGCTGCTGGCTACAGGTTCCGTGAGCAGAATCTGGAGTAGAGGACATACCTGGGTTCTGCTGCCAGCCATGGGTGAGTGGTGGCACTATGCCGCAGTGACTGGGAAGGCTGCCTAGGACTGCTGAGGGAAGATCTTGGTACCCCAGAAGGGGAAATACGTACAGTGACCTGGCCAGAGCGCCGAGTCACAATGAGGCAGCAGCAGCTCCTGGAGAGAGAAAGGGGCTGCAGACCAGCAAAGAGAAATGAAGTGATGGCAGACAAACTGGTGAGCTAGTCCCCAGAATGACCAGCAGGAAGTGCCAGACCTAGCAGTGAGAGGACCACCCCCTTGCAGGGCCTCAGGTCCAAACAGACAGACCCATTGCCTGGTGAGACAAGGCCAGGTCCTCCAGAACAGGCACTAGTGGGGAACTGATGTGCTCCCACGCCAGTCTGGCATATGTCCCCGCGCATGGGGACACACCGGCCAGCTCCCCACAATTAGAGGGGCTGCCCAGATGGTGTAAGAGTCCCGGAGGGGAAGCTGGAGCTCCTGAAAACTGATGCCAAGTGCCCTCAGCTCGGCAGCTCCTGGAAGGTGCTCAGCTCATTGCAGACTCAGCACTGACCAGTACCTAAGGGCATGTCCACATTGGAGCTGGAAGTGTAATTTTGGACTCACAGAAACATACCTGTGCTAGCTCTGATCAAGTTAGCACACTAAGAATAGCAGGGTAGCCGTCGCGGTCTGAGTGGTGAAATGGGCTGGCAGCCCCGAGGGCAATCCTGTCTGAGACCCTATGTATGTGCTTGGGGCAGCTAGCCCCTCTCACCACTCATGTTGCTGCAGTTACACTGCTATTTTTAGCACTCTAACTGGATCAGAGCTAGCGTAGGTATGTCTACTTGAGTTGGAAATCCAGAGATTCCAAGGCCAGAAGGGACCACTGAGATCATCCTGTCTGACCTCCTGTGTAACACAAGCCAGACCTGCCCAAAGGAATCCTTTTTAAAAACAGCCAACCTTTATTTAAAATTTGCCAGTGATGGAGAATTCACCATGACTGCTGGCAAGTTGCTCCAATGGTTAATTTACCCACATGTTAACAATGTACGCCGCATTTCCAGTCTGAATTTATCTAGCTTCAACTTCCAGCAATTGAATCGTGCCATACCTTTCTCTGCTAGCTTGCACCTCCAATGCCAGTGTAGGCATCCCCCAACGTGGAAGAGAAGATCCAGGAGTAGATTTTCAGATCCTACTGGGAATGACTCCATGCATACCGCCCATCCTGCCAAGGCCCCAGGGCCGGTGTAACCACTAGGTGAACTAGGCGGCCGCCTAGGGAGCCTAGTGGTTGAGGGCGCTTAAAAGCCCGCTCAGGTGAGGAGGTGGAGTGGTGGTGAGCTGGGGCTCTGGGAGGGCCGCCCGCAGTAACGGGGAGGGGGGGCACACAGGGGAACTGCTCCCCGCCCCAGCTCACCTCCACTCTGCCTCCTCCGCTGAGCACACTGCCCCCGCTGCCCCCGCTTTAATTCTCCTCCAATCGTTGCCGCAAGCCTGGGAGGGGAGGAGAATTAGAGTGGCACCGGTGTGCTCAGCGGAGGTGAGCTGGGGCGGGCTCCCCAGGCGGGGCTAGCTGCCATAGAGGGGGAGGGGCTCCCTGGGCGGAGGGCAGGGTTAGCTTCCACGGGGGGGGGGAGTTATCTGCCATGGAGGGGGGGCTCCGGGAGGGGTTAGCTGCAGCGTGGGGTGGGGGGGTAGCTGCCGCGGCGGGCAGGGTTAGCTGCCTTGGGGGGGGGCCTCCTCTGGTGGGGGCAGGTGGGCGGGGTTAGCTGCCACGGCGTGGGGGGGGGGGCAACGGGCAGGGTTAGCTGCCACGGGGGGGTTGTGCAAGGTGGAAGTTTCGCCTAGGGCGCGAAACGTCCTTGCACCAGCCCTGCAAGGCTCCTGGGATGCAGTGCAATTCTGTTTAGACACTTAAAATCCAGAGGAACCCCTCCCTTGGGTGGGAATCACTCAGCCCAGAGCCACAGAGCCTTGCATCTTTGCTTCTGATGTAAACCATTTTCAGCCCCAAGAGCAAGGGGACACCACATTTATGTGGCTCACAACACAGGAGACTTGGGATGAAGCACACTTGAGCAGTCAAGTCACCAAGGATGGAATTTTCAAACGCGCCTAAGTCCCAGTGTGCTCCTAACAGACTTAGGCGCGTTTGAAAATCTCACCCAAAGTGAACTGAACACCTTCCACTCAGTGCATAATTTGTGTCAGCGCTTGGCAGTTCCGAGCCCCGGCACCTCCGGGCCTGGCTGTTCAGAGCCCCTGCACCTCTGGGGCTGGCAGTTCCTAGCCCCGGCACCTCTGGGGCTGGCAGTTCCTAGCCCCGGCACCTCCGGGCCTGGCAGTTCCGAGCCCCGGCACCTCCGGGCCTGGCAGTTCCTAGCCCCGGCACCTCCGGGCCTGGCAGTTCAGAGCCTCGGCACCTCCGGGCCTGGCAGTTCAGAGCCTCGGGCACCTCCGGGCCTGGCAGTTCCAAGCCCCGGCACCTCTGGGCCTGGCAGTTCTGAGCCCCGGCACCTCTGGGCCTGGCAGTTCCAAGCCCCGGCACCTCTGGGCCTGGCAGTTCCGAGCCCCGGCACCTCTGGGCCTGGCAGTTCCTAGCCCCGGCACCTCCGGGCCTGGCAGTTCCTAGCCCCGGCACCTCTGGGCCTGGCAGTTCCAAGCCCCGACACCTCCGGGCCTGGCAGTTCTTAGCCCCGGCACCTCCGGGCCTGGCAGTTCCGAGCCCCAGCACCTCCGGGCCTGGCAGTTCAGAGCCCCGCCACCTCTGGGCCTGGCAGTTCCTAGCCCCGGCACCTCTGGGCTTGGCAGTTCCTAGCCCCGGCACCTCCGGGCCTGGCAGTTCCTAGCCCCGGCACCTCTTGCTGCATCAGTTATGACTGTAAAAATTGGCCTGAGCCCCGGCACCTTTTTCATTACAAGTGAAGCCCTGCTTACACTGCCCCACCTCCCTTGGGTTGCCAACCCTCCAGGATTGCCCTGGAGTCTCCAGGAATTAAAGATTAATCTTTAATTAAAGTTTAGATCCTGTGCTGAAATCTCCAGGAATACGTCCAACCAAAATTGGCACCCCTATACCTCCTGCTACAGATCCATTGGTATGCTTTACCCATCGAACAAGCCTAGTCATCCCGGGTATCCTGGACATTGTCTCTTTTTTGAGCCTGTGCCCTCCGTCTGGGTGGATTTTTCAAATAAGAGGAAACGTCCTGGATTTTTGCAGTGCGGACCCTGCAGCTCAGAAAGAGCCCTGATTGGCCTGCTTTCCGATTGGTCCCGCCCCACATCTGCAGCTGATTAGTCCATTCCCCCACAAGCCACAGCTGCTGGATCCCACCCACCCAGGCCCCCCAGTTCCCAGCCTGGGGGAGAGGGTCCGGCAGGGAGGCTGCGGCACTGATTGACGGCTTGCGCTGGGTCCTAGGCTTGTGCCAGCCATCCTGCCCCCCACCTCCAGGGAGTGCCCCTGCCCCAGGTACTGCCTCCCGAGGCGCCGCGGCAGCTAAGCTGCTGTTCCTGAGCTCACAGGCATGCCAGCTGATTGGCAGTGGCATGCCTGGGGGGCGGGGGAAGTGCAGGGGCGGTGTGTCACGGAGTGTGGGGGAGTCCGGCCCTGCACCCTTCTTCCCCGGATTCACTGGGAGTCTCAGCCAGCCAGTAGAACAGAAGGTTTATTAGAGATGCCAGGAACACAGTCCAACCAGAGCTTGTCAGTACATCCAGGACCCCTCAGTCGGGTCCTTCCGGGGGGCAGGGAGCTTAGACCCCAGCCCGGGGGCTCCCTGCATTTCACCCCACAGCTCCAAATGGGGGCAGGGAGGCCAGACCCTGTCTGCCTCTCTCCCCTCTTCTCCGGCCAGCTCCAAACTGCAACTCTCCAGCCCCTCCTTCCCCTTTGTCTCCTTCCCGGGCCAGGAGGTCACCTGATCCCTTTGTTCCAACACCTTCATCTCTCACCTTTGCAGGGGAGGGGCCGGGGCCATCTGTTGCCAGGAGACAGGGCCATTCTCTGTGTCCAGGCCTCTGCCCACCCCTGCCTTCTCGGGCTTTGTAACAATCATGCACCATTGTCCCACCACCTAGATACTCAAGCACTGCATAGGGGAAACCGAGGCACCCACACAGTACTCAGGGAAACCTTAACAACAGTCCTAGTTCGTCACACGGTGCCTCGGGGGAGGGGTATGGGGAGGAAGCGGAGGGCCCCATACCCCTCCCCCGAGGCGCCACGCTGCACTTTCCCCCCTCCCTCCCTCGCTCCCAGGCGTGCAGCCACCCATCAGCTGGAGCACCTGTGAGCTCAGGAAAAGCGGCTTGACTGCGGCGGCGCCTCGGGAGGCGGAGGTTAGCTGGGTGCGGGGGGGGGGGGCTGGCGGGGAGCTGCCGGTGGGTGCTCGGCTGCTTCTCCCCCCTCCCTCCCAGGCTTGCAAGCCTGGGGGGGAATGCAGCGCGTGGGGGAGGAGGCGGGGGCGGGGATTTGGGGAAGGGGTGGAATGGGGGCAGGGCCGGGGGTGGAGTTGGGGCGGAGCCAGGGGCACGAGCACCCACCGGCGCCAACTAAAGTCGGCGCCTATGTGCTGAGTGCCCCCCCCAAATAACCCTCCCAATACACACACACACCCTCCAGTCAGATCCCCCTCCCCTTCCAGCAACCCCAACTGTACCACCCTTCCCACTCCCTCTTCTCCCTCCAGTTCCCCCCACCCCACCCCACCCCACCCCACCCCAGGCAGTGTCTTCTTTTGGGGAACCTGAGATATGGGAATCTTGAATAAGCTCCTACACAGCCCAGAGATCAGGCTGCAGGGGATGGGGGCTTGTAGCAAGAGGAGGACGAAGAATGGCGGCCTAAAAATTGGGCTTTACCATGAGGCCCTAAGATTTTCGGAACTGAGTCAGCCTGAAATAGCCTTTGTTCTCCCCTCCCCCAGTTTTATACTCTCTCTCCACTCTTCTGTTTAATTTCATTTTTAGGAAACAAAATATATTTTCGGCTGGCTGAACAAAAGGAAAACAATTGGTGGACAACAATGTTCTCCCCCTTAATGTCAAAAGTGTGAACAGCCAGTTGGCTTGATTACCAGCTAAAAACACCGGGGATGAGGGAGGGGAGAGTGCGGACACTGTGCGAATTTGAAGGATTTTATCAGAGCCGTAACTAGGAATTTCTGCGCCCGAGGCAGGGGCGCAGAAATTCCTAGGGGCTCTTACCCTCCGCCGAATTGCCGCCGAAGCCGCAGCACCGGCGGACCTCCCGCAGGCAAGCGGAAGCGGCTTCGGCGGCAGTTCGGCGGAGGGTATTTTTAGCAGCCGCCAAAGCCGCTTCTGCTTACCTGCAGGAGGTCCACCAGTGCCGCTGTCGGCTTCGGCGGCAATTCGGTGGAGGGGGCCTTCTCCACACACACCGGCGGACCTCCCACAGGTAAGCGGGGGTGGCTTCGGGGGTGACTTCGGCGGCGGGGGAGGGTGGGCGCGCCCCTGGCAGCAGGCTTTTACATCCTTGCCAGCAGTGCGCCCCAAGGCGAGTGCCTCACTCGCCTCGCCCTCGTTACAGCCCTGGATTTCATCAATATGGAGGGAATAGCTCAAAGGAAGGAGGGATAGCTCAGTGGTTTGAGCATTGGCCTGCTAAACCCAGGGTTGCGAGTTCAGTCCTTGAGGGGGCCATTTAGGGATCTGGGGCAAAAAATCTGTCAGGGGACGGTACTTGGTCCTGCTACTGAAGGCAGCGGACTGGAATCAACGACCTTTCAAGGTCCTTCCAGCTCTATGAGATAGGCATATCTCCATATATATAACATTATTCCCCTGTTTTTTGACTTTCAAAATGCCATCACCGTTTGTGCTGGAATGGGGTAAGGGGCAGCCCCAGCAGCCCAGCCAGGGCAGGTTCCATCAAGCTGCTTGTCACGAGCAGCAGGAATAAAGGCTGTGTGGCGGTATGGGGGGTGCTGTGTGGAAGCCTCAGACATTGGCAGCAGTATCACAAAGCCTCCTTTGTTGTGACTTGGATGCAGGGCTCCTTCTCCTTCTCTGGGGCAGGTGGCAGTGGGCTTTCATTTGCAAGCTGTCTGAAAATCTAAACTTTCATCTTGCACAGGCTCAGCAATTCCATGTCATCAGCAAACAGACCAGCTCATGTGTGGATCACTTCCTCCGCCACAAAACTCTGCTAAAGCACCTCTGTCCTGACTGACAGCATCCTCTGCTATTCCAGGTCTGTGCCCATCCACCCACCCTTCAACCATGCCTATGCTATAGCACAGCACGGCACCGGGAACCCTCAGCTCTGGGACATGACTGCGTCCCCTCTGCTATAGCCCAGCACGGCACCGGGAACCTCCAGCTCTGGGACGTGACTGTGTCCCCTCTGCTCTAGCACAGCACGGCACCAGGAACCCCCAGCTCTGGGACATGACTGTGTCCCCTCTGCTCTAGCACAGCACAGCACCGGGAACCTCCAGCTCTGGGACATGACTGCGTCCCCTCTGCTATAGCCCAGCACGGCACCGGGAACCTCCAGCTCTGGGACGTGACTGTGTCCCCTCTGCTCTAGCACAGCACAGCACCGGGAACCTCCAGCTCTGGGACATGACTGCGTCCCCTCTGCTATAGCCCAGCACGGCACCGGGAACTTCCAGCTCTGGGACGTGACTGTGTCCCCTCTGCTCTAGCACAGCACGGCACCGGGAACCCCCAGCTCTGGGACAGAGGTGCCTCCCTACTGCTCTATCACAGCACCTGGAACACCCAGTACTGACACACGACTGCATCCCCTCTGCTCTAGCCCAGCACCCAGGAACCCGCAGCTCTGGGACATGACTGCATTCTCAATGCTATAGCACAGCAATCGGCAATCCCACCACTGAGACATGACTGCGTCCCCTCTGCTAAATCAAAGCAATCGGCAACCCCAAGTACTGAGATATGACTGATTCCCCTCTGCTCTAGCACAGCACGGCACCAGGAACGCCAGCTCTGAGACACGACTGCATCCCGCCTGCTAACTCACACCAAGGCATCGGGGACCCTCAGCACCTAAGTTCCCTGTAAGCTGCATGGCAGCACAGCAGCCAATTTAGCACCATGCAGGTGCTCAGGGAACCAGCCCAGGGACCTGCCATGGCCAGGGAAGGGGCACCCTACCCCCGCCCCAACTCTGCCGCGGCCCGGACTTGCTGTGGCTGGGGCGCCCCTCCCCCAGCCCGGACCCAGCCCTGGCCCGGACCTGCCAGGGCTGGGGGAGGGGCTCTAGCCTGTGACCCCAGCCCTAGAGTTGCCGCGGTGAGGAGAGGCGCCTCTCCCCCCAGCCCAGGTTCTGCTGTGGGGAGAGAGAGCTGGGGGGAGTCCTATTTCCGTATCCCCAGAGCATCTTCCTGCACCCCAAATCCCTCATCCCTGGCCCCACCTCAGAGCCCGCACCCCCAGCCGGAGCCCTCACACCCCTGCATCCCAACCCTCTGCCCCAGCCCTGAGCCCCTCCCACACCCTGAACCCTTTGGCCACACCCCCACCACATGAATTTTGTTATGTGCACCAAAATGAAGGTGATATGTCACACATAACAACATTCATTCCGCACTTGGGTGGGAAAAATTAGAGGGACACTGCCCAGCACTGAGACATGACTAAATCCCCTCTGCTATATTACAGCCCAGCATCTGGGACCCCAAGTACAGACTGCCTCCCCTCTTCTATATCACAGCACGGCAGCTGTGAACATCCAGGAGTGAGACATGACTGCATCCCCGGGCACCCCTAACATAGAGACACAACTGTGTCCATCTGCTATATCACAGCAATCGGGAACCCCCAGCACTGAGAGACGACACTATGACCGGGGTCCCAGCTGTGGTCACTCAATTAGAGTGAACTGCAAATAGTGCAGACAATCCCCAAAGCTGGTGGATATTCCAATACTTAGATATACCAAGCTAGTATAAAACAGCTTCTTTATTACCTTACTGGTTACTCAGAAGTTCAAACAACACAGTTCCCTTAATGTGATCCAACCTCAGGCCTCCATCCAGGTACCTAAATCAAATATGATGATTTCTGAAAATCTTATTTCATCACATAAAAGAAAAGGTTCTACCAGTCCGAAAGGATTGGACACATATCTCCCAGGTTAATGGGAGATCTTACCCAAAATCTTACCCAAATACACGCTACAGCCAATTCTTAGTAACTAAACTAAACTTTATTAAAAAACAAAAGAGAGAGAGTATGGTTAAAAGATCAATATGCATACAGACATGAATTCAATTCATTTAGGTGCAGATTCATAGCAGAGCTGGTGAGCTTTGTTGTTGGAAAGAGTTCTTTTAGAAATAGTTCATAGGTTATAGTCCAACGTCCAAATATTACATTCAGGGTGTACCAGCATAACTGGGACCTCAGTCTTGTGACTCAAACTTCCCCTGTGTAGCCTATAGGACTAACCTGCTTGCCTGCATATATATATCTTTTCTTATAGTTTAAGTATTTGGTTTATTGTAATAGGTTTATAGATTTATATTTAAGTAAGTTTGGCTGTAATGCAAGAGACCTACAGGCCATATCCTGTATGTTAAGCTAAGGCAAAGTTAGCATATCTATATTAAGACCTTTGACCCAGAAAGCAAAGTTGACCTAAAGCAAAGTTACCTAAATAGATAAGCACCCAGGCATATGTCTAAGACCTTTTATCTAGACCAATAGACAATGGAGAATGACATAGGGGTTTTTTCAATGTTGTACCCACAAACTTAACAGGTACCTCACAAGAAAACGAATGTGCGTATATACGTGTTATCAATACGCACAAACATACTATCCTATGGGGTAAGTGTACCCTAACATTTTGTGGGTGAGGAATGAAATTTGGGCATAGGAGGAAGGATTTCCCGCACTTGTACCTATAAAAGAGGTGACCCACCTCGCTAGAGCACTCCCCTCTATCATTCTCACTTTATCTAACTTACTTTCACTCATTCTTTCTATTTTACTTTATCTATTCTATCTACTATGACTACTACTATTAGTAGGCTATACTTGTTCTTCTTAAACTTTAAGTTTCAAGGGAACTAGGCTAAGCTTGGTTTCCCTAAATTTTATTCTTAGTTTGTTTATTAGGTTTTGATTTTAAGTTTAAGTTAGTCAAGTAAACCCTAAGTTTGCTTTAATAGCTCTTAGGCCTTGGCTACACTCAAGAGTTACAGCGCAATAAAACTGCCTGCAGCGCTGTACCTCACTAACCGTCTACACTCGCAAGGCACGTGCAGCGCTGCATCTCCTCAGGTACAGCGCTGCAGGTACTCCACCTCCCCGAGAGGAATAACGTTTGTTGCGCTGCCACTGGTGCGCTGCGGCTACAGTGTGGCCACCCAATGCGCTCTTATTGGCCTCCAGAAGTATTCGGAAGTATCCCACAATGCCTGTTCTAGCCACTCTGGTCATCAATTAGAACTCTACTGCCCTGGCCTCAGGTGACCAACCGCCAGTCCCACCCTTTAAATTCCATTGGAATTTTAAATATCCCCTTCCTGTTTGCTCAGCCAGGCGTGAAGTGCTCTCAGCGCATCTTTCCAGGTAACCATGCCTCCACGTGCCAGACGAGCCCCAGTATGGCACAATACCGAGTTGCTGGACCTCATCGCTGTTTGGGGGGAGGAAGCTGTCCAGTCCCAGCTGCGCTCCAGCCGGAGGAATTTCGATACTTTCGGCCAGATATCAAGGGCCATGATGGAAAGGGGCCATGACCGGGACGCAATGCAGTGCAGGATAAAAGTGAAGGAGCTGTGGAGTGCGTACCGCAAAGCCTGCGAGGCAAACAGCTCGGGTGCTCCCCCCACAACCTGCCAATTCTACAAAGAGCTGGACGCAATACTTGGGGGTGACCCCACCTCCGTTCCGAGCACCACCATGGACACGGGAGAGCGAGAGGAGGAGGATGAGGCGGGAGAGGAGGAGGAGGAGTGGGGGGGTTGAAGAAAGCAGGAACGAGGGTGCTGTGGCTGGGGGAGAAACCCCTGACTCCCTGGGTGCATGCAGCCAGGAGCTCTTCTCAAGCCAGGAGGAAGGGAGCCAGTTGCAGCGGCCGGTACACGGTGGAGGAGAAAGAGAAGAGCAGGTTCGCGGTAAGCAGCATTTATTTTCGGGAAGGAGTTTTTTCGGTGCGGGGTCCTTGGGCGAGGAGGGTTTGTGCTGCATGCATGCCTAGATGCGGAAGAGTGCATTGATGTGGTCTATCACATCGTGGAAATCGGCCACTGTAATCTCTTCGAAGTCTCAGCCAGAGCGTGGGCAATGCGCTTGCGCAGGTTTATTGGGAGAGCCGCCGTGGTCCTTGTCCCAGTCCGCGCGACTGTGCCACGAGGGGTGGTGGGACCATTGCTGCACACATAGAATCATAGAATCATAGAATCATAGAATATCAGGGTTGGAAGGGACCTTAGTAGGTCATCTAGTCCAACCCCCTGCTCAAAGCAGGACCAATCCCCAGCAGGACCACAGGCAAGCTGCATATGGGCAAGGGCAGAAGCCGCATTGCAGTAGAAGACCCTCCCTTGCTTCCCCGGACACCCTCAGCAGCGAGATATCTTCCAGGACAAACTCCTGTGGAAAATGTGGGGACAGTGTTCAGTGTAGGTTCCCCCTGCAGTTGTTGGCTCTCCCCAAGGCACAGAAACCCGTCGGACAGTACAGCCGTGAAACAATCAGTCCCCCTTTACCCTGTGCTTACTCACCATTTGGGGGCTCCCATGGGTTCTGTGCGCTCTGTTTGGGATGGGAAAATTGTGCTGTTTTGGAGACTGTGTGCGCCCTCCTTAAGTGTGGGGGAATCATTGCTCTGTCTGGCATAAAACAATGATGCCTCTGTTAAGTGTTGCATTTTGCCTTCAAGATGCAACCTTGAGATCTCCGCCGTCCTTCTTATCACCGGCTGAGAGACTCCAAAGGCTCAGGAGGAGGCCCAGAAGAATGAAAGAAGACATGCTGCAGGAAGTTTTGAACCAATCTCTTAAAGAGAATCAAAAGGCTCGGGAGTGGAGGGAGAGCGAAAGCAGGCTCTGCCAGGAAAACGCTTTGCACCGGCGGCAAAGCATGCAGCTCCGGCACGAAAGCACAAAGGAACTGATAAGCATCATGGCGTGCCAAGCGGACTCTATCTAGGCGCGCGTTGCCATGCAGGTGGAGCAGTACTGCGCCTGCCCCCACTGCAGCCAGTGTTCCAAAACACTTTTCCTTGTGCCCCCATGTCACCACCTGCCCACTTCACCCAACATCCAGGTTGTTATCGCCCACACCAGATGCCTCCAACACCTGTAGCTTCACCACCCAGCCCTGGAAACTATAACCCTTACCCACTGCACTCAACCCCCATCCCGAATTATAGACATCCTGAAGTGCAGCTCTCAATGCACTGCACTCCAGACAGGAAGCCCGAGTATGAAAGCAGGACATACCATAACCTGTGATTGAACCGTTCCCCAGACAATCCACCACCCCCTTGCCCTTTCTGTCTCACAAGCAGCTGTGTTTCTTTTTAATACATGTATTTTCTCTTTAATAAATGGATGTGAAAACACTCTTTATTACTGCATAAAGTAAAAGATACCTTAGCCCAGGAAAGAAACAGGCAACGCAAGTCAGCTGAGCAAACACAAATCAGCTTAGCAAGGACAGATTACTAATAACATTGGAACCACTTCACGTCAGGGCCGTGCAGGGCAGCAGACATAACTGGTGGTTTTCAGCCTCAAATTGCTCCCTCAAGGCATCCCTAATCCTTGCAGCCCCATGCTGGGCCCCTCTAATAGCCCTGCTCTCTGGCTGTGCAAATTCAACCTCCAGGTGTTGAACCTCTGAGGTCCACGCCTGAGTGAACATTTCACCCTTCCCATCACAAATATTATGGAGGGTACAGCACGCGGATATAACTGCGGGGATGCTGTGTTCGGCTAAGTCCAGCTTCCCATATAGAGATCACCAGCGGCCCTTCAAATGGCCAAAAGCACACTCCACAGTCATTTGGCACCGGCTCAGCCTGTAGTTGAACCATTCCTTGCTGGTGTCAAGACTCCCTGTGTAGGGTTTCATGAGCCATGACATTAAAGGGTACGCGGGGTCTCCAAGGATCACAGTGGGCATTTCAATTTCCCCAACTGTGATCTTCCGGTCTGGGAAAAAAGTCCCGGACTGCATCTTCTGGAACAGGGCAGTGTTCCGAAAGATGCGTGCGTCATGCACCTTTCCGGGCCAGCCTGCGTTGATGTCAATGAAATGCCCACGGTGATCCACAAGCGCCTGGAGAACCATGGAGAAATACCCCTTCCGATTAATGTACTCGGATGCTAGGTGGGTGGTGCCAGAATTGGAATATGCGTCCCATCTATCGCCCCTCCGCAGTTAGGGAAACCCATTTGTTCAAAGCCAGCCACAATGTCCTGCACGTGACCCGGAGTGACGGTTCTTCTGAGCAGGATGCGATTAATGGCCTTGCAAACTTGCATCAGCACAATTCCAACGGTCGACTTTCCCACTCCAAACTGGTTCACTACCGATTGATAGCAGTCCGGAGTTGTAAGCTTCCAGATTGCAATAGCCACCCGATTGGGCCAAAAGAAATCTGATGAGGTTCAGCAAGGACAAGTGCAGAGTCCTGCACTTAGGACGGAAGAATCCCATGCACTGCTACAGACTAGGGACCGAATGGCTGGGCAGCAGTTCTGCAGAAAAGGACCTAGGGGTTACGGTGGACGAAAAGCTGAATATGAGTCAACAGTGTGCCCTTGTTGCCAAGAAGGCTAATGGCATTTTGGGCTGTATAAGTAGGGGCATTTCCAGCAGATCGAGGGACATGATTATTCCCCTCTATTCGGCACTGGTGAGGCCTCATTTGGAGTACTGTGTCCAGTTTTGGGCCCCACACTACAAGAAGGATGTGGATAAATTGGAAAGAGTCCAACGGAGGGCAACAAAAATGATTAGGGAGCTGGAGCACATGACTTATGAGGAGAGGCTGAGGGAACTGGGATTGTTTAGCCTGCAGAAGAGAAGAATGAGGGGGGATTTGATAGCTGCTTTCAACTACCTGAAAGGGGGTTCCAAAGAGGATGGATCTAGACTGTTCTCAGTGGTAGAAGATGACAGAACAAGGAGTAATGGTCTCAAGTTGCAGAGGGGGAGGTTTAGGTTGGATATTAGGAAAAACTTTTTCACTAGTAGGGTGGTGAAGCACTGGAATGGGTTCCCTAGGGAGGTGGTGGAATCTCCTTCCTTCGAGGTTTTTAAGGTCAGGCTTGACAAAGCCCTGGCTGGGATGATCTAATTGGGGTTGGTCCTGCTTTGGGCAGGGGGTTGGACTAGATGACCTCCTGAGGTCCCTTCCAACCCTGAGATTCTATGATTCTATGATTCTCCACTGTCAGGGCAGCTCTCAATCTCGTGTCCTTGCGCCACAGGACGGGGGCGAGCTCCTCATACAGTCCCATGAAAGTAGCTTTTCTCATCCGAAAGTTCTGCACCCACTGCTCGTCCTCCCAGACTTGCATGACAATGTGATCCCATCACTCTATGCTGGTTTCCCAAGCCCAAAAGCGGCATTCCACAGTGCATAGCATGTCCGTGAATGCCACAAGCAAGTTCGTGTCATACGCGTTACACGTGTCGATTTCATCGTCATCATCAGACTCCTCACTGTCACTGTGGATCTTAAGGAAGAGCTCGACTGCCAAACGTGACGTGCTGGCAAGACTAGTCAGTATTTGTCTCAACAGGTCGGGGTCCATTTCCCGCTGACCGAAACGGAGCACAGATCACACTACAAAGAAACCGTTGAAAGATGGCGCCAGAAGTGGCCGGAAACACAGGGATTGCTGGGATGCGAAGCGATGCATCACGGGGCGTTGGGACAGGACCCAGAATACACCGCACCCCACGTCCCCTTCCCACAACCCACGGCACCAGAATGGAAAGAGGTGTTCTGTGGGATACCTGCCCATAATGCACTGCTCCCAAAGCCACGGCAAGTGCCGCAAATGTAGCCACGTCAGTGCGCTGGCAGCTGCCAGTGTGGACAGGCTGCAGCGCTTTCCCTACTCAGCTGTACGAAGACGGGTTTAACTCACAGCGCTGTACATCTACAAGTGTAGCCAAGGCCTTAGCATTAGTTTCTTCTAAGCTCTGCATCCCTCACTCAAGAATTGAGAATCCTGAACTGCAAGGTTGGTCCTGTGTCTCTTACCCCCAGGTTATCAAGGAAGGGTGTGAGTATATTAACCAAAGCTTTGTTGCATAGAATACTATATTAGCATAGAATCATAGAATATCAGGGTTGGAAGCGACCTTATGAGGTCATCTAGTCCAACCCCCTGCTCAAAGCAGGACCAATCCCCAATTTTTGCCCCAGATCCCTAAATGGCCCCCTCAAGGATTGAACTCACAACCCTGGGTTTAGCAGGCCAATGCTCAAACCACTGAGCTATCCCTCCCCCCATATGTATCTTTTGAATAGCAGTAATGCAATTGTAACATTGTAACTCTGATTATTTTACCATTTACTTACTGTTATTGATTTTAATAAAAAGTCTTTAAGGCTATTATCTGTCTCAGTGTGAGCTTCCTGTCATACCCACAAGGGTCCTTTGTAAATTCTGTGGAGCCTCATTCGGGACAAGAACTTTTATCTTCTGATCAAACAGTTTGGCAAGCCTAAGACCCATACTAATTAATATTAATCCAGGAGACCCCCGCTAGACCGTGCGCCATTATAGCACAAATTCGGTATTAGTGCGGGGGCGAGCATGGATCCCAAAATAAATTGTTTATGTGATGAACTAGGACTGTTGTTAAGGTTTCCCTGAGTACTGTGTGGGTGCCTCGGTTTCCCCTATGCAGTGCTTGAGTATCTAGGTGGTGGGACAACGGTGCAGGATTGTTACAAAGCCCTAGAAGGCAGGGGTGGGCAGAGGCCTGGACTTTCCCCTATGCAGTGCTTGAGTATCTAGGTGGTGGGACAATGGTGCAGGATTGTTACAAAGCCCTAGAAGGCAGGGGTGGGCAGAGGCCTGGACACAGAGAATGGCCCTGTCTCCTGGCAACAGATGGCCCGGCCCCTCCCCTGCAAAGGTGAGAGATGAAGGTGTTGGAACAAGGGGATCTGGTGACCTCCTGGCCCGGGAAGGAGACAAAGGAGAGAGGAGGGGCTGGAGAGTTTCAGTTTGGAACTGGCTGGAGAGGAGGGGGGAGAGGCAGACAGGGTCTGGCCTCCCTGCCTCCGTTTGGAGCTGTGGAGTGAAATGCAGGGAGCCCCGAGCTGGGGTCTAAGCTCCCTGCCCCCCCGGAAGGGCCCGGCTGAGGGGTCCTGGATGTACTGACAAGCTCTGGTTGAGACTCCCAGTGAATCCGGGGAAGAGGGGTGCAGGGCCGGACTCCCCCACACTCCGTGACAGTTTACATTGGGATCCATGGTAACGTGCCCCTCCCCGCGTTAACACGGTACCGCGCATGGCTCCCAAACCCCGCGTTCTAGCAGGGCTGCACAGTAATGAATTATTAATAATTTATTTAATTTAATTAAATACAATTACATTGATGAATTAAATTAATATTATTAGTACACCCTAAATCAGGCTACACAGATGAAGCCTAAGCAGATCTGAGATGCCAGAATCAGGACCAAAGATCTTTTGTACAATTTCATGGCCTCTTTGACAAAGCTGGGAGTTCCTCGGGGAACAAAAGGTAATTAGGATGACTTTGAAGGAGGTCCATCACGGGTACTTAGCTGTAGAATTAACATAAGGCCATTTGCTTGTTCCTCCACCATTCACAGATTATTCGCTATACATTTCAAAGAGAGATGAATGCAGAGATATCCCGTGTTTACAATCCATTTAAATGCTAGGATGTTCTTTTCATCTCTGAACTATCAGAATACAGCATAGACAGGGACTGTTGATTACATTGTTGACCCTACTCATACATATGTAAATACACAAAAACACAAAAATTATCTTCCCACATGTCTTTTGAGGGTTATTTATTTTGCAGGATGTTTAACCCTTTCTGGCCAAGCATCACAGATGCCATCCCCTCTGTTATATCACAGTACCCGAGAACCCTCAGCACTTAGACATGACTGTATCCCCTCTGCTATATCACAGCAATTGGGAACCCCCAGCACTGAAACACGACTGCCTCCCCACTGCTATATCCCAGCACCACCCCTGGGAACCCCCAGCACTGAAACACGATTGCCTCCCCACTGCTATATCCCAGCACCACCCCTGGGAATCCCCAGCACTGAGACACGACTGCCTCCCCACTTCTGTATCACAGCACGGCACCTGGGAACACCCAGCACTGAGACATGACTGCATCCTCAATGCTATATCACAGCATGGCACTCGGGAACCCTGAGCACTGAGATACAACTGCATCCCCTCTGCAATATCACAGCAATCAGGAACCCCCAACACTGAGAAATTATCCCATACCCTCGACTATATCACAGCACCCGGGAACCTCCAGCACTGAGACACGACAGCATCCGCTCTGCTAAATCACATCATGGCACAGGGGAACACCCAGCACTGAGAGGATTCCATCCCCTCTGTTATGTTACAGTACCAGGAACCCCCAGCATACGACTGCATCCCCTCTGCCATATCACAGCATGGCACTCGGGAACCCCCAGCACTGAGACACGACTGCCTCCCCTTGCTGTATAACAGCACCCGGGAATCCCCAGTAGTGAGACATGACTGCATCCGCTCTGCTATAGCACAGCACGGCACCTGGAAAAGGATCTCTCAAAACTAGGGGACTGGGCAACAAAATGGCAGATGAAATCCAATGTTGATAAATGCAAAGTAATGCACATTGGAAAACATAATCCCAACTATACATATAAAACGATGGGGTCTAAATTAGCTGTTACCACTCAAGAAAGAGATCTTGGAGTCATTGTGGATAGTTCTCTGAAAACATCCACCCAATGGGCAGCGGCAATCAAAAAAGCAAACAGAATGTTGGGAATCATTAAAAATCATAATAAGACAGAAAATATCATGTTGCCTCTATATAAATCCATGGTACGCCCACATCTTGAATACTGCGTGCAGATGTGATTGCCCCATCACAAAAAAGATATATTGGAATTTGAAAAGGTTCAGAAAAGGGCAACAAAAATGAGTAGGGGTATGAAACGGCTTCCATATGAGGAGAGATTAATAAGATTGGGACTTTTCAGCTTGGAAAAGAGACAACTAAGGGGAGATATGATTGAGGTCTATAAAATCATGACTGGTGTGGAGAAAGTAAATAAGGAAGGAGGTTATGAGAAGGAGTAAATAACAACTCCTTCTCATAACACAAGAACTAGGGGTCACCAAATGAAATTAATAGGCAGCAGATTTAAACAAACAAAAGGAAATATTTTTTCTCACAATGCACAGTCAACCTGTGGAACTCTTTGCCAGAGGAGGTTGTGAAGGCCAAGACTATAACAGGATTCAAAAAAGAACTAGATAAATTCATGGAGGATAGGTCCATCCATGGCTATTAGCCAGGATGGGCAGGAATGGTGTCCCTAGCCTCTGTTTGCCAGAAGCTGGGAATGGGTGACAGGGGATAGATCACTTGATGATTACCTGTTCTGTTCATTCCCTCTGGGGCACCTGGCATTGGCCACTGTCGGTGGACAGGTGTCACGGAGTGTGGGGGAGTCCGGCCCTGCACCCCTCTTCCCCGGATTCACTGGGAGTCTCAGCCAGCCAGTAGAACAGAAGGTTTATTAGAGATGCCAGGAACACAGTCCAAACAGAGCTTGTCAGTACAACCAGGACCCCTCAGCCGGGCCCTTCCGGGGGGCAGGGAGCTTAGACCCCAGCTCGGGGCTCCCTGCATTTCACCCCACAGCTCCAAACGGAGGCAGGGAGGCCAGACCGTGTCTGCCTCTCTCCCCTCCTCTCCAGCCAGTGCCAAACTGAAACTCTCCAGCCCCTCCTCCCCCTTTGTCTCCTTCCCGGGCCAGGAGGTCACCTGATCCCTTTGTTCCAACACCTTCATCTCTCACCTTTGCAGGGGAGGGGCCGGGCCATCTGTTGCCAGGAGACAGGGCCATTCTCTGTGTCCAGGCCTCTGCCCACCCCTGCCTTCTCGGGCTTTGTAACAATCATGCACCATTGTCCCACCACCTAGATACTCAAGCACTGCATAGGGGAAACCGAGGCACCCACACAGTACTCAGGGAAACCTTAACAACAGTCCTAGTTCATCACATCTCTCCCCCCTTCGAGACCGAACTGAGCGGGGTCACTTTAGCCAGTGACCTGGGGAAGTTCGAACCTGGTCACACCAGGCCGTTCCAGTTCCATGTGCTCCCTTAGGTCGGGTGGGCTTGATGGCACCCACAGGCCGCATGTGGGAAGGTTTATGTGGCCCGTGCCCTTTTTCCATCCCAAAACCCCTGGGGTTCAAGCTGAGATCAGGTCTTTTCCCAGCGCTCCAGTCTGGAGGGCTGTAATTCGGGCTCGCTTGGTTAAGAGCCTCCCTCTTGATCTGGTCCCCTCTCTGACCACATGTCTGTGTCACCAGCCGCTCGGCATCGGCCCCTTTTCCTGGATGCAGCCACGTCGGGGTGAGGTGGTGACTATAGACCGTAAAGCGCCACCCAAATAGATCCGGCTGCTGCTTCTTAAGGGCCTGCACCATGGCCAGGCATTCCCTCTCTATGGCCTGACCGTTCTGCCTCCAGGGCAGCAGCTCCTTGCTCACATACCCGATGGGGTGTCTCCCCCGCTTCGCATAGGCCTGCATCAGCACCACGCCCAGCCCTGTGTCTGAGGCTTCGGTGAACACTGTACAGGGCTTGGCCCGGTCTGGGTTTACTCGATTTATCGGCCCCTCGATTAGAGCCTCCTTCAGCGCACAGAGAGCCCTCTGGCCCTGCTCGGTCCAGACCGCCTCATCTGGCTTCCCCTTCTTACCTAGCTCTGTGATGGGGGCAGCTAGGGAGCTAAAGGGGGGTACAAACCTCTGGTAGTACCCCGCCATCCCGCTAAAGGCCTGGACCTGTTCCTTGGTCTGGGGAACAGGCCAATCTCTGATCGCTTCCACCTTAGCCAGCCCTGGGCTGTTGAATGACTGGTTCACCTCTAAAGCCAGCATGTCCTTGGCCTCTCTCTCCAGGTTCTGGGCTCTTTTCCCAGTTACTCTGAATGGGGAACACCTGATGGGAGGATGGGCTCCCATCTCAGGGGAGAGATCCATCAGGGGGTCTTCCCCCTTCTCCTCCCAATCGTCCCTTACCGGTTCTAGGGGTCCCCTTACTCTCCTCCCATACCACAGCTTGAAAGGGAAGCCCCCTGGTGATTCCTGGGGCACTTCCCTGTGCCATCGGTGGGGCAGGTACTTGTCCCAGTCCTGTGGATGCTGATTTATACAAGTCCTCAGCATCAGCCTCATGGTCCCTTGAACTCTCTCCACCAGCCCGTTGGACTGAGGGTGATATGCAGAGGCCCAGGTGGGCCAGACCCCACCTTTCTCCCACACGCCCCGGAGCCGGGCTGAGCTGGTCTCGGATCCCTGGTCTGTAAAGACCTCGCTGGGGACCCCGATTCTGCTGAAGATGGTCAGCAGCGCGTCTGCCCCGGTGGAGGACAGAGCCACCACCTCTGGGTAGCGGGTGGCGAAATCCATCACCACCAGGATGCATTTCTTCCCTGACCAGGTTGCCCTGCTGAGGGGGCCCACCCTATTCATAGCCACCTTCTGGAAAGGTTCCTCTCTGATGGGCAGGGACCTCCAGGGATCTTCTCCCTTACCCCGGGCCAGGTACAATAGCCGGTGATGATACTTCTGGGGCCCCACCAGCTGCCTCATGATTCCCCACAGTTCTACTTCCCCTTGGGGAGCCCATTCCCGGCACAGGGATTCCTTCTCCCACAGGGATCTGTCTCTACAGTCTTCCCCAAGGGGGTTTGCAGCGCTGTGGCCAGCAAGTTCCCTTAGCTTCTCCAAGGCGGGATCCCTCTGCAGCTCACTGGCCAGGCCTGGGGTCACCGCCCCACTGAGCCCTGTCCCTGGTGGCTCCCTCCCTGCCGTGGAATCACTTCCCGGCCGCACCTCTGGACCAAGCCAGCCTGGTTGGCAGCCGTCCTGCCCTGCCTGTGTGTCCCCCCACTCAGCTGGGGTCTCTGCTCCCCCCGTGCTCAGCGCTGCCCTGGCTGTCCCTGTGGGGCCAGGCAGCGAGCTCGCTGCTTTGCTCTCCGCATCAGAGCCAGCCTCTCCGGTGTGCAGGGGGGTGGGGAGCATCTCTCTGTCCCACCCCGCCCTAGGGATCTGGTTACAGGCAGGCAGGTAACCGGGGCCTGGCAGCTCCTCCCCACTGCCAGCCAGGTCATTTGCATTTTCACTGACCATTTCCCTCTTAGCCAATTGGTTCCCTGAGTTCAAATTCAAATCCTCGGCCGTTACAGGGCCAGGGCCTGGATCCTGTCCCAAAGATACACAGTCACCCCACAACAGCACCTCACCGCTGATATCCTGGAGAACCCCAACAACCAGCCAGCCCGACCCCTCCTGGGTCTGCACAGGGATCTGGGCCATAGGCAGGGCGAATGGGTCCGTCCCTGGGACCCTCACCCAGGTCACACAGCCCCTCAGCATCTGGTGGGGGTGCACCACCCGGGGCCTGACCACAGTTCTCTCTGTCCCGGGATCTCGCCACCCCAAGAATGTCTCTCCATTGACCATCACCTTCCGCTCCCACTGGGGATCCGCAGGGCTTGAGTCCAGGGCCAGGAGTGGAAATCCGTCCACCATCCCACCCATCTGGCTGACGGAGTTTATGGCCTTGGGACCCAGCAAGGGGGTTAGATCCCGGGGCTTTTCCGCATGGTCTCCCTGGTTCCAATCACCAGCCTGCTCAAAGGCAGTGAGGTGGGCCTCCACATCCCCACCCTCCTTAACCAGGGGCAGCAATTTAGGATCGAGGTTCCCTGCGGAGCTGGCACCCCGGGATCTATCCCCACTTACCCCTGGCCAGTCCCCTATGCCTCTCCGTTCCACCACCGCCAGTTTATGCTGCTGCTTCTCCTGTAGCCCTTTCTCGGGCTCTCGCTGTCTCTCACAGTCCTCTTGCTCTCTCGGACTCAGCTGCAGTCCCATTCGTCTCCGATCCCCTGCTGGGGAACCCGATCGTGAAGACCCCCGTCTGGTTGGGGACCAGACTCTTGGGGATGCCAGGCTACCGCTCCAGCTGCTCCCAGATCCTGCTGTAGCCCCATCGGGGTCAGGAATCTGCTCCTTAGAGTGGTCATCCTCCTCCAGCTGCACAATTAGCTGGGCTTTAGTGAACTTCCCAATGCGTATCCCTCTCTTTTTGCACAGGGTTACAATGCTTCTTTTAAGGAGAAAGCGATATGCCATCACTTCACGGCTCCCAAGTTGCTGTGGATTCGCAGGCCTGTGTGCTCTTAGCTCCCCACGGTTTCCAGGAAGAACCCCAAGTGTGCCAGCCCTTCTCCAGGTCACCGCCTCTTTGCCAGGGTCGAGCCGCAGCTCCTCCGCCCCTGGGTCCACTCACGGCACCCCCAGGGGAACCCTGTCACTGCAAAAATCCTTCTCTCTCCCAGGGCCAAGCCGCAGGCTCCTCCGCCCCTGGGACTGCTCACTGCAGCCCCCAGGGGGACCCCATCATTGCACAGTCCTTCTTGCTGGTCACACACTCCCAGGGGTTAAGCGTAGCTCCTCCGCTCCCCGAAACCGCTCCTCTGTGAGCCTTCAGCACGCCTGGTCCTCGTTAGCCCCCCTTCGTTCTACTGCTCCCCAGTTACTTACTGCAGGAAGCGTCTTCCACGGGGTACAGTACATCCCACCGCTGCCACCAGTTGTCACGGAGTGTGGGGGAGTCCGGCCCTGCACCCCTCTTCCCTGGATTCACTGGGAGTCTCAGCCAGCCAGTAGAACAGAAGGTTTATTAGAGATGCCAGGAACACAGTCCAAACAGAGCTTGTCAGTACAACCAGGACCCCTCAGCCGGGCCCTTCCGGGGGGCAGGGAGCTTAGACCCCAGCTCGGGGCTCCCTGCATTTCACCCCACAGCTCCAAACGGAGGCAGGGAGGCCAGACCGTGTCTGCCTCTCTCCCCTCCTCTCCAGCCAGTTCCAAACTGAAACTCTCCAGCCCCTCCTCCCCCTTTGTCTCCTTCCTGGGCCAGGAGGTCACCTGATCCCTTTGTTCCAACACCTTCATCTCTCACCTTTGCAGGGGAGGGGCCGGGCCATCTGTTGCCAGGAGACAGGGCCATTCTCTGTGTCCAGGCCTCTGCCCACCCCTGCCTTCTCGGGCTTTGTAACAATCATGCACCATTGTCCCACCACCTAGATACTCAAGCACTGCATAGGGGAAACTGAGGCACCCACACAGTACTCAGGGAAACCTTAACAACAGTCCTAGTTCATCACAACAGGATACTGGGCTACATGGACCTTTGGTCTGACCCAGTATGGCTGTTCTTATGTTCTTATGAAACCCCCAGCACTGAAACACAACTGCCTCCTCCGTGCTATATCACAGGAAGGCACCCGGGAACCTCCAGCACTGAGAGACAATTGTATCCCCTCTGCTATAACACAGCGTGGCACCCAGAAACCACTGAGACACGACTGCACCCCCTGTGCTATATCACAGTACAGCACCCCAACATCACTGGTGAGGTACGCAAGTGCCTGAGGTTTACAGCGCAATCGACTAAAGCCAAGGCGAGAATCTGACACGTGGTGCAAAGCCTGGCAAACCAGATCACTGACTTCAAATGTCTGGTATCAGTTGTGATTTGGCCCAATATCCTCTTCCAAGTAAATGTTGTTAGCCAGGCATTACCAGGGCTGGCCCACAACATTTTGGCACCTGAGGCGGGGAGCTCAAATGATGTCTCCTTGCTTGGGCCAAAACTTTGAAAGGTCTCAATTCTGCCTTCTTCCTGTTCTACTCCTCTCATGGTACTGCTCTGCTACCTACCCCAATAAAGGAGAACTAACAACTTAAAATGCCTTGTTCAAAAATTTTAAGTAACACAACTTTCAAATGTAACTTTTCTTGTCATAGAATCATAGAATCATAGGATCTCAGGGTTGGAAGGGACCTCAGGAGGTCATCTAGTCCAACCCCCTGCTCAAAGCAGGACCAACCCCAACTAAATCATCCCAGCCAGGGCTTTGTCAAGCCTAACCTTAAAAAACTCTAAGGAAGGAGATTCCATTACCTCCCTAGGTAACCCAGTTCTTCACCACCCTACTAGTGAAAAGGTTTTTCCTAATATCCATCCTAAACCTCCCCCTCTGCAACTTGAGACCATTACTCCTTGTTCTGTCATCTTCTACCACTGAGAACAGTCTAGATCCATCCTCTTTGGAACCCCCTTTCAGGTACTTGAAAGCAGCTATCAAATCCCCCCTCATTCTTCTCTTCTGCAGGCTAAACAATCCCAGTTCCCTCAGCCTCTCCTCATAAGTCATGTGCTCCAGCCCCCTAATCATTTTTGTTGCCCTCCGTTGGACTCTTTCCAATTTATCCACATCCTTCTTGTAGTGTGGGGCCCAAAACTGGACACAGTACTCCAAATGAGGCCTCACCAGTGCCGAATAGAGGGGAATGATCACGTCCCTCGATCTGCTGGAAATGCCCCTACTTATACAACCCAAAATGCCGTTAGCCTTCTTGGCAACAAGGGCACACTGTTGACTCATATTCAGCTTTTCGTCCATCATAACCCCTAGGTCCTTTTCTGCAGAACTGATGGCCAGCAATTTGGTCCCTAGTCTGTAGCAGTGCATGAGATTCTTCCATCCTAAGTGCAGGACTCTGCACTTGTCCTTGTTGAACCTCATCAGATTTCTTTTGGCCCAATCCTCTAATTTGTCTAGGTCCCTCTGTATCCTATCCCTACCCTCCAGCGTATCAACCACTCCTCCCAGTTTAGTGTCATCTGCAAACTTGCTAAGGGTGCAGTCCACACCATCCTCCAGATCGTTAATGAAGATAATGAACAAAACCGGCCCCAGCACCGACCCTTGGGGCACTCCACTTGATACCGGCTGCCAACTAGACATGGAGCCATTGATCACTACCCGTTGAGCCCGACCATCTAGCCAGTTTTCTATCTAGCTTACCGTCCATTCATCCAGCCCATACTTCTTTAACTTGCTGGCAAGAATACTGTGGGAGACTGTATCAAAAGCTTTGCTGAAGTCAAGAAATAGCACATCCACTGCTTTCCCCTCATCCACAGAGCCAGTTATCACATCATAGAAGGCAATTAGGTTAGTCAGGCATGACTTGCCCTTGGTGAATCCATGCTGACTGTTCCTGATCACTTTCCCCTCCTTTAAGTGGTTCAGAATTGATTCCTTGAGGACCTGTTCCATGTTTTCTCTAGGGACTGAGGTGAGACTGACTGGCCTGTAGTTCCCCGGATCTTCCTTCTTCCCTTTTTTAAAGATGGGCACTACATTAGCTTTTTTCCAGTCATCCGGGACCTCCCCCAATTGCCATGATTTTTCAAAGATAATGGCCAATGGCTCTGCAATCTCATCGGCCAACTCCTTTAGCACCCTCGGATGCAGTGCATCCGGCCCCATGGACTTGTGCTCGTCCAGCTTTTCTAAATAGTCCCAAACTACTTCTTTCTCCACAGAGGGCTGGTCACCTCCTCCCCATACCATGCTGCGGAGTGCAGCCGCCTGGGAGCTGACCTTGTCTGTGAAGACAGAGGCAAAAAAAGCATTGAGTACACTAGCTTTCTCCACATCCTCTGTCACTAGGTTCCCTCCCTCATTCAGCAAGGGGCCCACACTTTCCTTGACATTCTTCTTGTTGCTAACATACCTGAAGAAACCCTTCTTGTTACTCCTAACATCTCCGGCTAGCTGCAACTCCAAGTGTGATTTGGCCTTCCTAATTTCACTCCTGCATGCCTGAACAATACTTTTATACTCCTCCCTGGTCATTTGTCCAATCTTCCACTTCTTGTAAGCTTGCATCCGAAGAAGTGGGTATTCACCCATGAAAGCTTATGCTTCAATACCTCTGTTAGTCTATAATGTGCCACAGGACCCTTTGTCGCTTCTACAGATCCAGACTAACACAGCTACCCCTCTGATTCTTGTAAGCTGCATTTTTGTGTTTAAGACGAGCAAGGATTTCACTGTTAAGCCAAGCTGGTCGCCTGCCATATTTACTTTTCTTTCTACACCTCGGGATGGTTTGTTTCTGCAATCTCAATAAGGATTCTTTAAAATACAGCCAGCTTTCCTCGACTCCTTTCCCCCTCATGTTATTCTCCCAGGGGACCTTGCCCATCAGTTCCCTGAGGGAGTCAAAGTCTGATTTTCTGAAGTCCACGGTCTCTATTCTACTGCTCTCCTTTCTTCCTTGTGTCAGGATCCTGCATAATCTGCATAGTAAACACTGGCATTTTTATCTGTTTGAATAATCAAAGTGGTGCTTTCCGTGCCTTCTTGGTTGCAAAGATTTGAACTGCTTCCTGAAGGTCCACAGTCTGGGCCAGCTCATGCTCTGTTGAGATGGTTGGATGGCCGAACAGCCTCTCCTGTGTCATTGTGGAGCGTATATGTGTTTTTATTAACTTCAGTGTGGAGAAGCTGCGTTCTCCACTGGCAACTGTTACAGGAAATGTTAGAAGTATGCGCAGAGCAACAAAAGCATTTGGAAAGAGGGCGGTCATCTTATTTGTGCACATATATTCCAGAACAGCCTTTGGAGTTGATCCTGCTGAAATGTATCTTGAAAGGGCTTTTAGTTCATCACCTAAATCACTCGCAGCAATATCGCGCATGTCATCATGTGTCAACACTGTCTCTAGTGCCCTGCATTGCTGGTGTGCCCTGCATTCTAGTGCCCTGCATTCTTTGGGTATAGTGAGGAGTTTTGGAATATCGTACAACATACCAAATATATTGCTGTGTTCCTTGAGCTGCATGAAACGTTCTTCAACTGACTGTATTGCACAATCTAGCACCTAGTTAAAGAATTCAACTTCAAATTATTGTTTGGGGTCTCTTATGGGATTATCCTGTGCTTCGTAATAAAAATGTCGTCTTCTTCGGCGACTCTTGTATTCTTGAATGGGTGGGAAAATAGCTTCAGTGTGAAGTTCCTCTGCCAACTTCTGTGCACTCTTCAGAACGTTTTGAAATCCCTCATCTGACCGGTAAAACTGTAGGTATGACTTTGCTTTGTCCAGTTGTTCCATTGCTCCAGATATATCAAGGTCAACACCTTGGAGTCTCTTGCTTACAAGATTTATTTCAAACACTATGTCATGCCACAACACTAAGCCACACAGAAACTTGAAGTTATGTATGTTTCTGGTGATTCCATTTCCCTCTGCCACTGTTTTCCCTCAAACAGTTCCTGTCATAGCATTATCCTCCATAATGGCAACTGTGGCATCATCTATCTTCCCAATTTGGTGTTTGATAGGCTTTATTGCCTCCACTCAACTTTCCCATTGTGTAGGGCTGTCAGTTGTTTCAGTGTCAGAGAGGATGTTCCAGGATGTTGTTTCAAAATTTGCCATCGATGAGTTGATGCAGAGAAAAATACATAGATGCTTTGAATTACATTAAAAATTCAGCAGCCTCACTAGAAGCTGATGCTGCATCACTGACCACCAAGTTCAGTGAATGAGAACTGCATGGGACAAAAAAAGCTTGAGGGTTTAACCCTCGATTCCATGTCTGCACTCCTCTGTTCTTTCCTTTCATGTTGGCACCATTATTGTAGCCCTGACCTCTCATGTCAGCTATCACAATTCCCATATCTTTCACCTTTTTAAGAAGCACATTTGTCATACCAGCTGCTGTAGTATCATCAACGTCAATAAATTCTAGAAAATGCTCTCTGACAGTCACCATTGCAGAGACATTTTCACTAGGTTCTGTTGTTACAAAACACACCATTAAAGTCATTTGTTCCGTATGGCTGATGTCAGGTGTGCAGTCCAGAATAACAGAGTGATATCTTGCTGACTTCAGATCTGCCACAATCTTCTCTTTGACTTTTGTTGCCAGTAACTGTATGATCTCATTTTGAATTTTTTTTCCAAGGTAGTGGTGTGTGTACATTTCTTGGCTGGTGACTTTTCTTAGATGCTTCTGGAGTACAGCATCATAGAATCATAGAATCATAGAATCTCAGGGTTGGAAGGGACCTCAGGAGGTCATCTAGTCCAACCCCCTGCTCAAAGCAGGACCACCCCAACTAAATCATCAGAGCCAGGGCTTTGTCAAGCCTGACCTTAAAAACCTCTAAGAAAGGAGATTCCACCACCTCCCTAGGTAACCCATTCCAGTGCTTCACCACCCTACTAGTGAAAAAGTTTTTCCTAATATCCAACCTAAACCTCCCCCTCTGCAACTTGAGACCATTACTCCTTGTTCTGTCATCTTCTACCACTGAGAACAGTCTAGATCCATCCTCTTTGGAACCCCCTAAATCAGCCAAACTCAGCCATCAGCTCCACAATTTTAAGGAAGTTTCCATTGTTTGGCACATACAGCTGATCTGAAGTGCCACGCAGTGCTAGGTTTTGGGTAGCAAGCATTCTCACAATGGCAATGAGCCTTTTCAGAACATTTTGCCAATAAAGAGACTCTGATGCAATCTTCTCTTGATGCTGATCATCTATGGTGGCCTTTAACATTAGTCTCATCTCAAGCTCTTTCCACGCATGGAATGATCTCTGGTGATTTGCTGCCTTCTCATGGGATGCCAGATTTCTAGCCAGATTTTCTCACTCCTTTGTTCCTGTAGAACCCAATGTGGCTGGAACATTAGACTGGAAGAGCTTGTAACAGAAACAGCATGCAGCATTCTGGGTTTTTGAGTACATAAGTCATGGCCTCTCCACTTTGTCACCATTGGGGATTTCATGCCAGTAATGTGTTGGATGGAAACTTCTATTTTCATTGTCTTTGGGGAACATGAATTTGTTCACTTGCTGTGGCCCATGCAGTACAAGGAAATCCCTCAGACTACTGCTCAAGTGGGTCCACAGTCCTGGATCATCTAGACTTAAGGAACTAAACTCAGCAGCAGCTGTTTCTTGCGCCTGCACCACACTCTTCTCTGATCTACACTTTTCTTCAGGAATGTGCATGGTTACATCCATTTGAGATGGAGATATGGATGCTGCAGTAGCTGCCAGGTCACCTGCACTCTGACTAACTGGAAGATCAGGCATCTCCTCATCACTCACATCCTCACTGGGGCCGGAAGGCTCAACGTGAACATTTGTGTCTATGGATCTCAGGAGAGCTCCTTCCTGCTTAGATAGAAAAGCTTCCTTTGCTTGCTTGCTTTTTCTGAATGCTGCCCCAGAGGGGTGTTTTCTCCTTTCACTTATGACTGCTGTTCTGTGCCAGCTATAGTGGCTCTCAACACTCAATTGAAGGGGACAAATAAGCAGGCTGGTAGCAGGGCCTGAGTGAGGGAAGATATCAGCGTCTTAAGGGCCCAACTGGCTCCTACTACTTCAGTTGACTGCCTGTTCTCCTCAAGTGGGTTCAGGGAAGCAGCAGGAAACAGGAAGCTCCCTGAGAAGCTGGTGTTAATCAGTCCAGGTGCCTGGGGGTGCTAGAGAGGTACGTAAGAGGCTCCTCCTCCTCTCTCTCCCTGCAGCCCCTGCTGCTTTCTGTTCTTCCCTCTCACCTTTTCTCCTGCCTGCCTGTTATGTCTCTTATGCCTCCTTCCTCCAGCACAGCACTCCACCATCTTGCGCATCTAGAGCAGAGAGAATACATATGCACCAGCAGCAGACACAATTTTCTACACTCTGGGTCCTAGTGGCACCCCCCCTCCCTCCCCACAGTCTGGCACCTGAGGCAGCCGCCTCAGTTTGCCTCATGGTAAGGCTAGCCCAGGGCATTACTAACTCAGTCAATGGACATTACAACTGCTACTACTGTGATAAGAAGCTGCCTTGATTTCGCTGTGGCCAACAGGGATAATGGATTTGAAGATGCCATCACTGCTGCCAAAGAAATGGTGGAAAACATAGGAGTTGAGCCTGTCTTCAAGGGAACTCGTATTCACTGGAAGCAGCGACAGTTTGGTTACCATGCAGAGATGGCTTGTAGGGGCAGTGTGCTGGGAGAGCAGCTGAGCCCTAATTAGGGGGCGGGGCTTCGCTGATCAGGGGTCCTATAAAGGCAGCCAGCCAGTCAGGCAGCGGCACAGACAGCTGCAGCGGCACAGGAGCCAGCAAACAGAGCTGTAAACAGGGGAGTTTGAGTGGGAGTTTGCAAGGGGAGTCTGTATTTTGGGATTTGTTTGGTGTTTGTTCTGCTGTAGGTGGTGGTGTTGTGGTTTGTTTTGTGTTTTCCGGACTAACAGCATTTAGGTGAGAAGGCTGGCAGATATAGAGGCAGCAGTGGTCATGAGCCAAGCAGTGGAGGACACAATGAGGATGACTGGATGTGGCACCTGCGGTATGTATATGATTCTGGAGGGGGTACCTGATAAGAGTTTTGTCTGCATGAAGTGCCGCCTGATAGAGCTGATGGAAGAAAAGATCCGAGGATTAGAGATGCAGGTGGAAACTCTGGTTGAGTTTAGACGGGGGTTCGAGCAGTTGATGGAGGAAAGGCACGAGGTGGCTGACGGGGAAAGCTCAGAGATGCAGATGGAAGCAGGATCAAAGGCCTCTGAGGGGGGACTGCCGGGTGAAGAAAATGGACAGTGGAAGCATGTGACTAAGAGAACCAGGCAGAGGAAAAGACGGGCCAGTGAAGGAGAAATAGAGCTCAAGAACAGGTTTGCAGAGTTGGAGAATGAAGAAGGGGTACAGCAGGTGGTCACTGAAGGTGGAAGGGCAAGGAAGAAGAGAAGAACGGTTAGTCCCATAGAAGAAGGGGAAGAGTCGATGGGGACAACACCAAACATGAGCCCCAGGAGGATACAGGATGGGTTGAAGAGGATCACAAGGGAAAATAGGAATGGAAAGGACTTGCAGCCAGAGGGAACAGGGGATAGACTGGAGAATCGCACTGTCACCAGGAAAAGGCAGGTCTACGTGATTGGGGATTCCTTACTGAGAAGAATAGACAGGCCTGTAACCAGAGCTGATCCAGAGAACAGAAGGGTGTGCTGTCTACCGGGTGCTAAGATACGGGATGTGGACCTGAGGTTGAAGAGGATCCTAAAGGGAGCGGGAAAGAATCCATTGATCATCCTTCACGTAGGAACAAATGACACGGCTAGATTCTCACTGGAACGAATCAAGGGGGACTATGCCAGGCTGGGGAAGACGCTTAAGGAAATCGAGGCTCAGGTAATCTTCAGTGGGATTCTGCCTGTTCCTAGAGAAGGGCAACAAAGGTGTGACAGGATTATGATGATCAACAGATGGCTCAGGGATTGGTGCTACAAGGAGGGCTTTGGGATGTATGGCCACTCGGAGGCATTCATGGACAGAGGACTGTTCTCTCGGGATGGACTTCACCTGAGTAGGGAAGGAAATAGACTTCTAGGATGGAGGCTGGCACAACTGATCAAGAGAGCTTTAAACTAGGAATGTGGGGGAGACGGTTGGGAGATGTCCAGGTAATCTCCACGCTGGATTTTAACATTGAGAGGGAAGACAACCAAGTAAGAGAGGATATAGCTGGGGGTAGGAGAATGGACATAAGGAGGAAGGGCAGAGTGGATACTAGTCAAATAGGTCATACTGGCAGTACAATGTCCATACCAAATTGGGTAAGGAATGTGAGTGAGGCCAAACAGCAAAAATTAAGATGTTTGTACACCAATGCGAGGAGCCTAGGTAACAAAATGGAGGAATTAGAGCTACTGGTCCAGGAAGTGAAACCAGATATCATAGGAATAACCGAAACATGGTGGAATAGTAGTCATGACTGGAGTACAAGTATTGAAGGGTATGTGCTGTTTAGGAAAGATAGAAATAAAGGTAAAGGTGGGGGAGTAGCATTGTATATCAATGATGAGGTAGACTGTAAAGAAATAAAAAGTGATGGAATGGATAAGACAGAGTCTGTCTGGGCAAAAATCACATTGGGGAAGAAAACTACTAGAGCCTCCCCTGGGATAGTGCTTGGGGTGTGCTATAGACCACCGGGATCTAATTTGGATATGGATAGAGACCTCTTTAATGTTTTTAAGGAAGTAAATACTAATGGGAACTGTGTGATCATGGGAGACTTCAACTTCCCAGATATAGATTGGAGAACAAGTGCTAGTAATAATAATAGGGCTCAGATTTTCCTAGATGTGATAGCTGATGAATTCCTTCATCAGGTAGTTGCTGAACCAACAAGGGGGGATGCCATTTTAGATTTGGTTTTGGTGAGTAGTGAGGACCTCATTGAAGAAATGGTTGTAGGGGACAACCTTGGCTCGAGTGATCATGAGCTAATTCAGTTCAAACTAAATGGAAGGATAAACAAAAATAAATCTGAGACTAGGGTTTTTGATTTCAAAAGGGCTAACTTTAATAAATTAAGGAAATTAGTTAGGGAAGTGGATTGGACTAAAGAATTTATGGACCTAAAGGCGGAGGAGGCCTGGGATTATTTCAAGTTAAAGTTGCAGAAGCTATCAGAAGCCTGTATCCCAAGAAAGGGGAAACAATTCATAGGCAGGGGTTTTAGACCAAGCTGGATGAGCAAGCATCTCAGAGAGGTGATTAAGAAAAAACAGAAAGCATACAAGGAGTGGAAGATGGGAGGGATCAGCAAAGAAACCTACCTTATTGAGGTCAGAGCATGTAGGTATAAAGTGAGACAGGCTAAAAGTCATGTAGAATTGGACCTTGCAAAGGGAATTAAAACCAATAGTAAAAGGTTTTATAGCCATATAAATAGGAAGAAAACAAAGAAAGAAGAAGTGGGACCGCTAAACACTGAGGATGGAGTGGAGGTTAAGGATAATCTAGGCATGGCTCAATATCTAAACAAATACTTTGCCTCAGTCTTTAATGAGGCTAATGAGGAGCTTAGGAATAGTGGCAGCATGACAAATGGGAATAAGGATGTGGGGGTAGATATTACCATATCCGAGGTAGAAGCCAAACTTGAACAGCTTAATGAGAGTAAATCAGACGGCCCACATAATCTTCATCCAAGAATATTAAAGGAACTGGCACATGAAATTGCAAGCCCATTAGCAAAAATTTTTAATGAATCTCTAAACTCAGGGGTTGTACCATTTGACTGGAGAATAGCTAATATAGTTCCTATTTTTAAGAAAGGGAAAAAAAGTGACCCGGGTAACTACAGGCCTGTTAGTTTGACATCTGTAGTATGCAAGGTCTTGGAAAAAATTTTGAAGGAGAAAGTAGTTAAGGACCTTGAGGTCAATGGCAATTGGGACAAATTACAACATGGTTTTACAAAAGGTAGATCGTGCCAAACCAACTTGATCTCCTTCTTTGAGAAAGTAACAGATTTTTTAGATAAAGGAAACGCAGTGGATCTAATCTACCTCGATTTCAGTAAGGCATTTGATACAGTACCACATGAGGAATTATCGGTTAAATTGGAAAAGATGGGGATCAATATGAAAATTGAGAGGTGGATAAGGAACTGGTTAAAGGGGAGACTACAGCGGGTCATACTGAAAGGTGAACTGTCAGGTTGGAGGGAGGTTACTAGTGGAGTTCCTCAAGGTTCAGTTTTGGGACCAATTTTATTTAATCTTTTTATTACTGACCTCGGCACCAAAAGTGGGAGTGTGCTAATAAAGTTTGCAGATGACACAAAGTTGGGAGGTATTGCCAATTCAGAAAAGGATCGGGATATCCTACAGGAAGATCTGGATGACCTTGTAAACTGGAGTAATAGTAATAGGATGAAATTTAATAGTGAGAAGTGTAAGGTTATGCATTTAGGGATTAATAACAAGAATTTTAGTTATAAGCTGGGGACGCATCAGTTGGAAGTAACGGAAGAGGAGAAGGACCTCGGAGTCCTGGTTGATCACAGGATGACTATGAGTCGCCAATGTGATGTGGCCGTGAAAACTGGCTTCAAGATTAAGCTAGATACGTTTATGGAGGGGATGGTTTGATGGGATAACATGTTCTTAGTCAAAGGTCAATTAATTGCCATCAGTGGTAAATAGGACCAATGGTCAATGATGGGATGTTAGAAGTTACTACAGAGAACTTTTTCCTGGGTGTCTGGCTGGTGAGTCTTGCCCACATGCTCGGGGTTCAGCTGATCGCCATATTTGGGGTCGGGAAGGAATTTTCCTCCAGGGTAGATTGGCAGAGGCCCTGGAGGTTTTTTGCCTTCCTCTGCAGCATGGGGCACGGGTCACTTACCGGAGGATTCTCTGCATCTTGAAGTCTTTAAACCATGATTTGAGGACTTCAATAGCTGAGACATAGGTGAGAGGATTATTGCAGGAGTGGGTGGGTGAGATTCTGTGGCCTGCATTGTGCAGGAGGTCAGACTAGATGATCATAATGGTCCCTTCTGACCTTAAAGTCTATGAGTCTATGAGTCTATGAGATGAGGTAATGGGAAGCTCAGAAGAAAAATTCAAGAGGGAGTTTTTTTGCTTGTTCATTGACACTGCTTGAATGTCCATTGAAGAAAGGTTCGGACAAATGAAGCACCATGAAAAGACCTGGGGAGCTTTGAATGACCTTAGTAAGCTGTCGGCAGACAGGAAAACACTCGAACAACTGTACGGACCCTCACCGGACACTGACACATGGGGAACGTTCAGAGCTGAGGCTCATTAAAACATGTCTTCGATCGACGTTGGCCAATACGAGATGGACATTGCTTGTTATTTTATTGCTTTAAAATGCCATTGGCCACATAGACGCTGACTCCGTGGGTGCTCCGGGGCTGGAGCACCCAGGGGGAAAAATTGGTGGGTGCAGAGCACCCACGGGCAGCTCCCCGCCCTGCCCCAACTCACCTCTGCCTCAGCCTCCTCTGCCTCTGCCGCCCGAGTCCCGAGGCGCCGCCGCCAATCCACTTCTCCTTCCTCCCAGGCTTGCCGCGCTCCAGCTGTTCGGCGCGTGGCAAGCCTGGGAGGGGAGGGGAGGGGGGGAAAGCGGAGCAGCGGCGCTTCAGGGGACGGGGAGGAGGTGGAGGCAGAGCCTGGTGAACTGGGGCTGCCCAGCTCACTAGGCTCCGCTTCTGCCTCCGAATCCTCCCCCTCCCCCGAAGTGCCGCTGCTCCGCTTCCCTGCCCCCCACCCAGGCTTGCCACGCGCTGAACAGCTGGCCCACGGCAAGCCAGGGAGGAAGGAAAAGCGGCTTGGCAGCGGCGCCTCGGGATGCAGGAGGCGGAGGAGGCTGAGGTGAGCAGGGGCCAGGGGCGGGGCGGGGAGCTGCCCGTGGGTGCTCTGCTGCTTCTCCCCCCTCCCTCCCAGGCTTGCAAGCATGGGCAGGGGCTGGAGGGAAAATGCAGCGGGCCCGGGGGAGGAGGCGGGGGAGGGGATTTGGAGAAGGGGTGGAATGGGGCCGGGGGTGGAGTTGGGGCGGGGGGACGCGAGCACCCACCGGCGCTGGCTAAAGTCGGCACCTATGACTGGCCAGTCTTTGGATCTCTCTGACATTGTGCTTCCGTTCGCGAGGGCAAAGGCGAGAAAAACCAGCTTTTGAACCCAAGGCATGCACAGGAGTGAAAATTTGGGCACTTTTGTAGGGGCACTTTCTGTGCCCCCTGCAGCTGGAGGAGCTGGCTCCTGCCCCACCCCCCAGCAGCCGGTGAAGCTGGCTCTCCCCTCCCCGCTGGAGGTGCTGGTTTTCCTTGTCATGGCCCCAGGGCCAGTGAAGCTGGCTCTCCCACGGCAGCCAGCCGGAGGGGCTGGATCTCCCCCCGCGTCCCCAGGGCTGGAGGAGCTGTCATCTCCCGCCCCGGCCCGGGGCAGGAAGAGCTTGAGCCTCGGAGGAGTTCTGGACCTCCAGTGATTGAGGGGCCCCATGCCCCACCTTGGCGCCCCCCCCCCCCCCGCACTCCCGTTTTGAACTAAAGGCTGGCAGATATAGAGGCAGCAGTGGTCATGAGCCAAGCAGTGGAGGACACAATGAGGATGACTGGATGTGGCACCTGCGGTATGTATATGATTCTGGAGGGGGTACCTGATAAGAGTTTTTTCTGCATGAAGTGCCGCCTGATAGAGCTGATGGAAGAAAAGATCCGAGGATTAGAGATGCAGGTGGAAACTCTGGTTGAGTTTAGACGGGGGTTTGAGCAGTTGATGGAGGAAAGGCACGAGGTGGCTGACAGGGAAAGCTCAGAGATGCAGATGGAAGCAGGATCAAAGGCCTCTGAGGGGGGACTGCCGGGTGAAGAAAATGGACAGTGGAAGCATGTGACTAAGAGAACCAGGCAGAGGAAAAGACGGGCCAGTGAAGGAGAAATAGAGCTCAAGAACAGGTTTGCAGAGTTGGAGAATGAAGAAGGGGTACAGCAGGTGGTCACTGAAGGTGGAAGGGCAAGGAAGAAGAGAAGAGCGGTTAGTCCCATAGAAGAAGGGGAAGAGTCGATGGGGACAACACCAAACATGAGCCCCAGGAGGATACAGGATGGGTTGAAGAGGATTACAAGGGAAAATAGGAATGGAAAGGACTTGCAGCCAGAGGGAACAGGGGATAGACTGGAGAATCACACTGTCACCAGGAAAAGGCAGGTCTACGTGATTGGGGATTCCTTACTGAGAAGAATAGACAGGCCTGTAACCAGAGCTGATCCAGAGAACAGAAGGGTGTGCTGTCTACCGGGTGCTAAGATACGGGATGTGGACCTGAGGTTGAAGAGGATCCTAAAGGGAGCGGGAAAGAATCCATTGATCATCCTTCACGTAGGAACAAATGACACGGCTAGATTCTCACTGGAACGAATCAAGGGGGACTATGCCAGGCTGGGGAAGACGCTTAAGGAAATCGAGGCTCAGGTAATCTTCAGTGGGATTCTGCCTGTTCCTAGAGAAGGGCAACAAAGGTGTGACAGGATTATGATGATCAACAGATGGCTCAGGGATTGGTGCTACAAGGAGGGCTTTGGGATGTATGGCCACTCGGAGGCATTCATGGACAGAGGACTGTTCTCTCGGGATGGACTTCACCTGAGTAGGGAAGGAAATAGACTTCTAGGATGGAGGCTGGCACAACTGATCAAGAGAGCTTTAAACTAGGAATGTGGGGGAGACGGTTGGGAGATGTCCAGGTAATCTCCACGCTGGATTTTAACATTGAGAGGGAAGACAACCAAGTAAGAGAGGATATAGCCGGGGGTAGGAGAATGGACATAAGGAGGAAGGGCAGAGTGGATACTAGTCAAATAGGTCATACTGGCAGTACAATGTCCATACCAAATTGGGTAAGGAATGTGAGTGAGGCCAAACAGCAAAAATTAAGATGTTTGTACACCAATGCGAGGAGCCTAGGTAACAAAATGGAGGAATTAGAGCTACTGGTCCAGGAAGTGAAACCAGATATCATAGGAATAACCGAAACATGGTGGAATAGTAGTCATGACTGGAGTACAAGTATTGAAGGGTATGTGCTGTTTAGGAAAGATAGAAATAAAGGTAAAGGTGGGGGAGTAGCATTGTATATCAATGATGAGGTAGACTGTAAAGAAATAAAAAGTGATGGAATGGATAAGACAGAGTCTGTCTGGGCAAAAATCACATTGGGGAAGAAAACTACTAGAGCCTCCCCTGGGATAGTGCTTGGGGTGTGCTATAGACCACCGGGATCTAATTTGGATATGGATAGAGACCTCTTTAATGTTTTTAAGGAAGTAAATACTAATGGGAACTGTGTGATCATGGGAGACTTCAACTTCCCAGATATAGATTGGAGAACAAGTGCTAGTAATAATAATAGGGCTCAGATTTTCCTAGATGTGATAGCTGATGAATTCCTTCATCAGGTAGTTGCTGAACCAACAAGGGGGGATGCCATTTTAGATTTGGTTTTGGTGAGTAGTGAGGACCTCATTGAAGAAATGGTTGTGGGGGACAACCTTGGCTCGAGTGATCATGAGCTAATTCAGTTCAAACTAAATGGAAGGATAAACAAAAATAAATCTGAGACTAGGGTTTTTGATTTCAAAAGGGCTAACTTTAATAAATTAAGGAAATTAGTTAGGGAAGTGGATTGGACTAAAGAGTTTATGGACCTAAAGGCGGAGGAGGCCTGGGATTATTTCAAGTTAAAGTTGCAGAAGCTATCAGAAGCCTGTATCCCAAGAAAGGGGAAACAATTCATAGGCAGGGGTTTTAGACCAAGCTGGATGAGCAAGCATCTCAGAGAGGTGATTAAGAAAAAACAGAAAGCATACAAGGAGTGGAAGATGGGAGGGATCAGCAAAGAAACCTACCTTATTGAGGTCAGAGCATGTAGGTATAAAGTGAGACAGGCTAAAAGTCATGTAGAATTGGACCTTGCAAAGGGAATTAAAACCAATAGTAAAAGGTTTTATAGCCATATAAATAGGAAGAAAACAAAGAAAGAAGAAGTGGGACCGCTAAACACTGAGGATGGAGTGGAGGTTAAGGATAATCTAGGCATGGCTCAATATCTAAACAAATACTTTGCCTCAGTCTTTAATGAGGCTAATGAGGAGCTTAGGAATAGTGGCAGCATGACAAATGGGAATAAGGATGTGGGGGTAGATATTACCATATCCGAGGTAGAAGCCAAACTTGAACAGCTTAATGAGAGTAAATCAGGCGGCCCAGATAATCTTCATCCAAGAATATTAAAGGAACTGGCACATGAAATTGCAAGCCCATTAGCAAAAATTTTTAATGAATCTCTAAACTCAGGGGTTGTACCGTTTGACTGGAGAATAGCTAATATAGTTCCTATTTTTAAGAAAGGGAAAAAAAGTGACCCGGGTAACTACAGGCCTGTTAGTTTGACATCTGTAGTATGCAAGGTCTTGGAAAAAATTTTGAAGGAGAAAGTAGTTAAGGACCTTGAGGTCAATGGCAATTGGGACAAATTACAACATGGTTTTACAAAAGGTAGATCGTGCCAAACCAACTTGATCTCCTTCTTTGAGAAAGTAACAGATTTTTTAGATAAAGGAAACGCAGTGGATCTAATCTACCTCGATTTCAGTAAGGCATTTGATACAGTACCACATGAGGAATTATCGGTTAAATTGGAAAAGATGGGGATCAATATGAAAATTGAGAGGTGGATAAGGAACTGGTTAAAGGGGAGACTACAGCGGGTCATACTGAAAGGTGAACTGTCAGGTTGGAGGGAGGTTACTAGTGGAGTTCCTCAAGGTTCAGTTTTGGGACCAATTTTATTTAATCTTTTTATTACTGACCTCGGCACCAAAAGTGGGAGTGTGCTAATAAAGTTTGCAGATGACACAAAGTTGGGAGGTATTGCCAATTCAGAAAAGGATCGGGATATCCTACAGGAAGATCTGGATGACCTTGTAAACTGGAGTAATAGTAATAGGATGAAATTTAATAGTGAGAAGTGTAAGGTTATGCATTTAGGGATTAATAACAAGAATTTTAGTTATAAGCTGGGGACGCATCAGTTGGAAGTAACGGAAGAGGAGAAGGACCTCGGAGTCCTGGTTGATCACAGGATGACTATGAGTCGCCAATGTGATGTGGCCGTGAAAAAAGCTAATGCGGTCTTGGGATGCATTAGGCGAGGTATTTCTAGTAGAGATAAGGAGGTGTTAGTACCGTTATACAAGGCATTGGTAAGACCTCATTTGGAATACTGTGTGCAGTTCTGGTCTCCCATGTTTAAGAAGGATGAATTCAAACTGGAACAGGTACAAAGAAGGGCCACTAGGATGATCCGAGGAATGGAAAACCTGTCGTATGAAAGGAGACTCAAGGAGCTTGGTTTGTTTACCCTAACCAAAAGAAGGCTGAGGGGAGATATGATTGCTCTCTTTAAATATATCAGAGGGATAAATACCAGGGAGGGAGAGGAATTATTTCAGCTCAGTACCAATGTGGACACAAGAACAAATGGATATAAACTGGCCAGCAGGAAGTTTAGACTTGAAATTAGACGAAGGTTTCTAACCATCAGAGGAGTGAAGTTCTGGAACAGCCTTCCAAGGGAAGCAGTGGGGGCAAAAGACCTAACTGGCTTCAAGATTAAGCTAGATACGTTTATGGAGGGGATGGTTTGATGGGATAACATGATCTTAGTCAAGGGTCAATTAATTGCCATCAGTGGTAAATAGGACCAATGGTCAATGATGGGATGTTAGAAGTTACTACAGAGAACTTTTTCCTGGGTGTCTGGCTGGTGAGTCTTGCCCACATGCTCGGGGTTCAGCTGATCGCCATATTTGGGGTCGGGAAGGAATTTTCCTCCAGGGTAGATTGGCAGAGGCCCTGGAGGTTTTTTGCCTTCCTCTGCAGCATGGGGCACGGGTCACTTACCGGAGGATTCTCTGCATCTTGAAGTCTTTAAACCATGATTTGAGGACTTCAATAGCTGAGACATAGGTGAGAGGATTATTGCAGGAGTGGGTGGGTGAGATTCTGTGGCCTGCATTGTGCAGGAGGTCAGACTAGATGATCATAATGGTCCCTTCTGACCTTAAAGTCTATGAGTCTATGAGACTAGGGTTAACATTCTAAGGCTGTCACCTACAGTAGCACTATTTAATACTGTCCTGCCCTAGTTCATTTCAGTTATTCTTAAAATTAAAAAGCTTAGAGGAAATGAAATTTTTGTATTTGCTTATATATGGCATGAATAAATACAGATTTACAGATCCTAGTGTGCAAATTTATCATCTTATATGACAGGGATAAATTACCACCAGTTTGTGGGGATGGAGTGAGTGGGGCAGGGCCTCGGGGAAGGGGCGGGGTGGGGAAAGGGTGTTTGGGGTTGTATGATTAGACAGTTGGCAACCCTACCTGTGAGTGATGGCTGCTATGACTCTACATGGACATGTGACCAGGCTGCATAATGCTGGACTCCATCTTGGGATGTCAGTATTTGTCCACAAACTGGTCTGTGAACCAAGCTTTGAAACAAAGGGTTCCTGACATATGCAAAAGCGATATAAAGTGAGGAGTGACATTATCAATGGTTCTTCACTCCACACCTAAGAAGACTCCCGGAAACACCTGAGGAACAAAGACTGAACTGGGGGAAGTGCTGGACCCAGGCTAAAGGAATTTCTAGCATGTGAATGAAACACCTGGAGATTCCAAGCTGTAAAGCAAGTGCAGCTTGCCCCTTAAGAATCAGCAGTCTGCTTGTATCATTTCTTAGGGTGAGAATCTGCTAATTCATAACCAATCTAACTAGTATATTAAGCTTAGTTTGCGTTTTTTGTTTATTTGTTAGATAATCTCCTTTGGTCTGTTCAGGCTCCAGGAATGGATCCTGAACTATTGACCAGTATGCTACTCACTCTGACCAACACTTCACGAGTGGCAGTGGAGTTATTTCTTAAACTACAAAGTCAAGAGGCGTGTGACATTGATCTCACCATGCATAGTAGCTATGACTCGAAATTGCTTGTGGCATTCACGGAGGTGCTGACCACAGTGGAACGCCGCTTTTGGGCTTGGGAAACAAGCACTGAGTGGTGGGATCACATCACCATGTACGTCTGGGATGCTGAGCAGTGGCTGCAGAACGTTCGGATGAGAAAAGCCACGTTCATGAGACTGTGTGATGAGTTCGCTCCATCCCTGCGTCGCAAGGACACGAGAATGAGAGCTGCCCTGCCATTGGAGAAGCACATGGCGATTGCACTGTGGAAGCTGGCTACTGCAGACTGCTACTGTTTGGTCGCTAACCAGTTTGGAGTGGGAAAGTCGACCGTTGGAGTCATGTTGACGGAAGTGTGCAGGGTCATTAATCGCATCCTGGTCTGAAAGACCGTGACTCTGGGCAACGTGCATGACATTGTGGATGGCTTTGCACAAATGGACTTCCCTAACTGCAGAGGGGTGATAGATGGTACACATATTCCAGTTCTGGTGCCAGACCACCTAGCCACCGAGTACATTAATCAGAAGGGGTATTTCTCAATGGTTCTCCAGGCGCTTGTGGATCACTGTGAGCATTTCACAGACATTAACACAGGCTGGTCCGGAAAGGTGCATGACACATACATCTTTCAGAACAGTGGCCTGTTCAGGAAGCTGCAAGCAGGGACTTTCTTCCCGGACCAGAAGGTCACCATAGGGAAAGTCAAAATGCCCATTGTGATACTGTCAGACACTGCCTACTCCTTATTGCCGTGGCTTACGAAGCCATACATGGGGTAATTTGACAGCAGCAAGGAGTGGTTCAATAATAGGCTAAGCAAGTGCAGAATAACTGTTGAGTATACTTTTGGCCATTTAAAGGCCCACTGGCGCTGCCTATATGGGAAGCTGGACCAGGACGATGACAATATTCCTAGGCTTATAGCCGCGTGCTGTACGCTCCATAATATTTGTGAAGGAAAGGGTGAAAGCTTCACTCAGGGCTGGACCGCAGAGGCTCAGTGCCTGGAGGCTGAGTTTGAACAGCCAGAGACCAGGGCTATTAGAAGGGAACAGCATAAGGCAGTGATTCCCAAACTTTAACAACCTGTGAAATCCTTTCAATAAAATGTCAAGTCTCGTGAATCCCCTCCTAAAAATGAGTATTTCCAGGGATTTTCTCCTTTATCTGAATATAAATTATAAAAGCAGTGATATTGGAAATATAAAATTTGTTTTTATGACATGCTTATTACACCCTATTTATTATTAATTATTACAGTATTTTTATTACATTATGAAAATGGCAACACTCTTCCAAGATCTCACTTTCGTAGCTTGTATCACTTCGAATAATCCTGTTATAAGACAAGGCTATTATGTTTCATCAAGGAGTATCAGATGTGAAACAGCATGAAGATATTTAAGAAGTCAACTCAAAGAGTTCCTCCTATATAAGCATTCAGGTCTTGTGCGTTGTTTGCCTAGACTGCTCGTTACAACAAATCTTAAACTTGTTCTTCATAATAATTTTAAAAACAATACTAGCTGCCTATTTAATTTTAAAAACAACAAAAAATATCCACCTCCCTTTCCATTTCGTATAAGGAGTCTTGAAGTTTAAATCTCCTCAATGTGATAGATATGCTTGCTTTGATCTGCTTAGCTCTTAGAAGTCCACGGGCTCTGGGCTGCTGGCCCATGCTGCCCGGGGTCCCTAGGAACAGCTCTGTCAGCCATTAGGGAATTTTTTCCAAAGAACCCCCTGTAACATTTTGCGAACCCCAGTTTGGGAACCACTGGCGTAGGGCCATAGGATCAGGGATGCCTTGAGGCAGCAATTTGAAGCTGAAATCCACTAATATTTTCTGCTATGCTCAGGAGTGCAGTGCTTGCAATGCCAGGAGGTGATTGTGATTGGTGCAGACGATGCATTATGAAGGTTTTAACATAATTATCTGTTGCTTTGAAGGGCTCTGTTTGCTTTCAATTCATAGGACAAAGATTGCTTTCAAACCCACACAATTATTTTATTAAAAAACAACAACCGCAGGAGAGTGTCAAACAAAAAAAAAACATCAGCAGGGAGGGGGCTGGGGGAAGGGAATGTCCCAGGAGGAGGGGTCCTGGGACAGCTAAAGATTTGTGTGTGTCAGGTATCATATCCAGCCTTCTCCTTTGGAATGCAACCCCTGCAGAGGGTACTGTACTTCAGCAGGGCCAAACTGCAGAGGGATGGGTGTTGAGTGCAGTGGGTACTGGGAGTCTGCAGGGCTGGACTGTGACGGGGCAGGTGTGGAATGCTGCGGGTACAGACTGGAGCCAGGAGGTTGATAAGAGTGTGTTGGCGGTGTCTGGGGGGCGCATGGGAAATAATCTTGTGACAGTGGCTTCAGGGGAGGGTGGGCACGGAGCTGCTCAGTTTGAAGAGCTTGTCTCGCCTGGAGCGTGTCCTCTCAGCGCTCCATAACCTTTAAGAGCCACTCCATGGCTTCATTCTGGCGTGTCGCGTTCTCCTTTCGGTCCCTCTTCTCACTGTCCTGCCCTTCCTTCAGTTCCTGTTTCTCAGCCATGGAGTGCATCATAACATCACGCAGAAAGTCCTCCTTAGTTCTTCTTGGTCGCTTTCTAATTCAGCACAGCCATTCAGCCACCAGTAGCAAAGAGGGAGGCTGGGCTCCCAAGGTCATCTCTGGGAAGTTTAAATGCAACATTTTACAGAAGCAGTATTGTTTGCAACACAGACAACACTGATTCAGTGATTTAAAAGCCAGCCAGTACTCACACACCTGACACTAACTGGCTGACTCCAGGCAAGCACACATGAGCCACAAGACCCCCAAAATGGTGAGTAGCCGCAGGGGCAGGGTAAATCATTCTTCCCGGACTCTGCTGTACACTGGGCACATGGCTCTTGGGGAGAGCCAGCACTGTAGGGGGGGGGCCTCATAATCATTCCTGTCCCTACACTTTCCACAGGATGTGATCATTATGGAAGATATCTCACTGCTGAGGGTGAGCAGGGAATCAAGGGAGGGTCTTCTCCAAGAATGCAGCTTTCACCAATGGTGCAGGAAAGTTACCGTTAATGGGGCAAGAAACAAAGCAGCTCTGCCGAAGAACCTGCGGCAGTGGATTGCCCAGTATCTCCGTGAGAGTTTCGTGGAAATTTTGAAGGAGATCCCCGTGAAGTGAGGGAGACAATCAACAGCCAGTTCTGCCACTCAGACTAGGCATGCAGTGGGAGAGAAGCCTGCTTTCTGCAACCCTCCTGCCCCCAGCAACTCACATCAGCAATTCCCAAAATCAAATCCACTTCCCAGGGGCCTCTCCTACTGTTTGCGCTTCGCCATGTGAAGCAAGGAGATTCTTTCCCCCAAGAATCAGGCAGCACAAACAATACTAAAGAGGTTTATTCACAGCACAGGGAAGACTGATAAACAGCTTCAAAAGTATGGCGTTACAGTGACCAATTATATACCTTTTCCTATCAATCCATTTGCATTTATCTTGTACTTACAGAGGCAAACATTGTTTCAGAGAGAGAGAGAGAGGGAGAGAACACTTAACATGATAATGACAGGAGCTATTCTGATTACATCAATTATCTATTACTACCCTTAAGGCGAAGGGGTGGGGTGGGGGAGGGTCAGTGTTCACAGATATCAGCAGTGCTGTGGAGGGTTTGTATTGTTCTTTCTTACTGAGAGGCCGAGCTACTGGGCGATCATTTGACCATGTAAGTTATCAAGTGTGTACAGCTGTCATTGTCCTTGGGCTCTGGTATTTCTGCTTGTAAGTTACCTGGGTTTCTGCCTCAGCTGCTAACTGAATTTTTAACTCTTGCCTAACAGTTCCCTCCTGGTTGACAAATCGAACTCCCAGGTGAGATGTAGTCAATACTTAAATGCTTTGGTATACATGATCGGTCTTAGGGGTACCCAAGGGAGTGGGAGAGGGGAGGAAGAGGGGAGTTGGGGGAAGGAGGCAGAGGTAGGAAGCATAGTGAGATTTTTAAGCATGTATCTGAAATACCCACACATGACAACAGAGGTTAGTAACACAAATATAGAAGCAGCAGAGGCCGTTATTTTGTACAAGAGTCCACCAGGAGATGGGGTTGTAGGATGCATTACGAACAGGATCTTGCAGTCTGGTGCTGGTTTGATTGGAGAGTTAACTTGGATGCGGCCTTTAGTGATGCTGTTACGAACGGTGGCAGACGCAGCAGCAGCCAGGACCACTTTGAGTAGTAGTGCCTTGGCCAGTTGAACCGGTGTGTTGTGCTGTTCTTTCTTACTGAGAGGCCGAGCTACTGGGCGGACATTTGACCATGTAAGTTATCAAGTGTCTACAGCTGTCATTGTCCTTGGGCCTCTGGTACTTCAGCTTGGTAGTTACCTGGGTTTCTGCCTCATCCGCTAACTGGATTTTTAACTCTTGCCTAACAGCCAAGATCCAACAGCTGTGACTGCTTAGCCTCCTCCAGGGTAGAAAAGAGCTCCTGGATGCATTCATCTCTGACCTCCGAATTGTCTTCTGCCTCTGGGTCCCCCTCCCCCTCCACATCCTCATCCAAGATTTCCTCCTCCTGACTCGGTCCACTCTCGACTGGCACGCGAGCCAACGAAGTATCCACCGTGGTCTTTGCGGTGGAGGTGGGGGTCACCGTTGAGTATTGCGTCCAGCTCTTTGTAGAACCAGCAGTTCATGGGCCCAGCACTGCAGTGGTGGGTTTGCCTCCCGCACCTTGTGGTAGGCGTTCCACAGCTCCTTCACTTTGACCCTGCACTGCAGCGTGTCCTGGTCATGGCCCCTTTCTGTCCTGCATCGTGAAAGCTGTCCATAGGTATCATGATTCCTACGGCTGTAGCGCAGCTGGGACTAGACAGTCTCCTCTCCCCAATTGCTGATGAGGTCCAGCCGCTCGGCATTGCTCCAAGCGAGGGATCGCCTGGTGCATGGAGCAGGCATGGCCACCTGGAAAGATGCGCTGAGACCGCTGCACGCATCACCGAGCAAACAGGAAGGGGACTTTCAAAAATTCCAAAGGAAAATAAGAGGTGGGGATGATGGTTGGTCACCTCAGGGCAGGGCAGTGGAGTTCATAGCAATGACCAGAGAGGTGAGAACAGGCATTGTGGGACACCTCCAGTGGTGAGCTGGAGCCAGTTCTCACTGGTTCACTGGAACCGGTTGTTAAATGTAGAAGCCATTTTAGAACCAGTTGTTCTGTGTGGGACAACCGGTTCTAAAAGGGCTTCTAAATTTAACCGGCCCCTCGAGAAGTGGAGAGGAGGTGAGCTGGGGGGGGCGGGGGGCGGGCGGCAGGGAGCTGCTGCTGGGTGCTTTGCTTCTTCCCCCTCCCTCCCAGGCTTGCAAGGTGGAGGGGAAATGCAGCCTGCCCGGGGGAGGAGGCGGGGATTTGGGGAAGGGGTGGAATGGGGGCGGGGCTGGGGGTGGAGTTGGGGCGGGGGGGGGCGAGGAGGGAATCCCTTGTTAAAATGTTGGCAGCTCATCACTGGACACCTCCCGGAGGCCAATCGCAGCACCGTAATCCCCAACTGCGGTGCTGTACCCCCGGCGCAGAAAGCTGCATGCCTCTCGTTGGGGTGGGTTTTTTGGAGCGCTGCATCTGCAGTTTCTGCGCACTAACTGGCTTGGCAGTGTGTGCACCTCGGGAGTTACAGCGCAGAGAGCTGCTTTACGGCGCAGAAACTTGCCAGTGTAGACAGGGCCTACGGTTCTCAGGAAGGCTCCCCAGGTGGGAGATAAGCTTCTCCTAAGGTCTATTGTTCTTTCTAATGGCCCATTGCCCTGAATAGGCCCTTCCCCACCCACTATCTAGACTGAAAGCATCTTCTCTAGTGGGAGTTACCCAGGTGTAACTACATTTGAAGTACAGATCGTAGAATCATAGAATCTCAGGGTTGGAAGTGACCTTAGGAGGTATCTAGTCCAACCCCCTGCTCAAAGCAGGACCAATCCCCAATTTTTACCCCAGATCCCTAAATGGCCCCCTCAAGGATTGAACTCTTGTGGATGAGGGGAAAGCAGTGGATGTGCTATTTCTTGACTTTAGCAAAGCTTTTGATACAGTCTCCCACAGTATTCTTGCCAGCAAGTTAAAGAAGTATGGGCTGGATGAATGGACGGTAACCTGGATAGAAAACTGGCTAGATGGTCGGGCTCAATGGGTAGTGATCAATGGTTCCATGTCTAGTTGGCAGCCGGTATCAAGTGGAGTGCCCCAAGGGTCGGTGCTGGGGTCGTTTTGTTCAATATCTTCATTAACGATCTGGAGGATGGTGTGGACTGCACCCTTAGCAAGTTTGCAGATGACACTAAACTGGGAGGAGTGGTTGATACGCTGGAGGGTAGGGACAGGATACAGAGGGACCTAGACAAATTAGAGGATTGGGCCAAAAGAAATATGATGAGGTTCAACAAGGACAAGTGCAGAGTCCTGCACTTAGGACGGAAGAATCCCATGCATTGCTACAGATTAGGGACCGAATGGCTGGGCAGCAGTTCTGCAGAAAAGGACCTAGGGGTTACGGTGGATGAAAAGCTGAATATGAGTCAACAGTGTGCCCTTGTTGCCAAGAAGGCTAATGGCATTTTGGGTTATATAAGTAGGGGCATTTCCAGCAGATCGAGGGACGTGATTATTCCCCTCTATTCGGCACTGGTGAGGCCTCATTTGGAGTACTGTGTCCAGTTTTGGGCCCCACACTACAAGAAGGATGTGGATAAATTGGAAAGAGTCCAGCGGAGGGCAACAAAAATGATTAGGGGACTGGAGCACATGACTTATGAGGAGAGGCTGAGGGAACTGGGATTGTTTAGCCTGCAGAAGAGAAGAATGAGGGGGGATTTGATAGCTGCTTTCAAGTACCTGAAAGGGGGTTCCAAAGAGGATGGATCTAGACTGTTCTCAGTGGTAGAAGATGACAGAACAAGGAGTAATGGTCTGAAGTTGCAGAGGAGGAGGTTTAGGTTGGATATTAGGAAAAACTTTTTCACTAGTAGGGTGGTCAAGCACTGGAATGGGTTACCTAGGGAGGTGGTGGAATCTCCTTCCTTAGAGGTTTTTAAGGTCAGGCTTGACAAAGCCCTGGCTGGGATGATTTAGTTGGGTTTGGTCCTGCTTTGAGCAGGGGGTTGGACTAGATGACCTCCTGAGGTCCCTTCTAACCCTGAGATTCTATGATTCTATGATTCTAACTCACAACCCTGGGTTTAGCAGGGCAATGCTCAAACCACTGAGCTATCCCTCCCCTGCCAGATACATAGTTAATATTTATAACTTCAGATACAGAAATGATACATGCAAACAAATAGGCTAATCATATTCAGCAAATCATTAACCTTTCCAATGACATCTCACATGACCCATCCTGCATAGAATACATCATCATGATGCTATAATCATATCATAATAATATCATTCTGAAGAATATGGGGTGCAGTGTCACAGCCCCTTTCCAATTTTTCTTTGTGCCTCCCTGCTGTACCCCCAATCACCAGTGGGGCAATTCTCCCCAGCCCCACCCTCCCCTCTGTGCCCCCCAGGCCACCTGATCCCCCCATTTAACCCAGTGGCCCTGGCAATGCTGAGCCCTAGAACCGAGGCTGGAGAATCTGGCAGACATCTGGGAGTAGATGTCACCTCCTGTTGCCACGCTGACTGTCTAGGGGAGCGTCCCCTGGGATGGTCACTGGGTGTAGTGGGCAGGGAGCTTTGTGCTTCTCCTGCAACTCTGCCTGGTGGAGCAAGGGTCTGCCCTGGCAGGGCCTGAAATGGGATTAAGGACAATGGGGGCCAGTCTTGTCCAACAGACCAATGCTGTGATTCAGTCTGGCAGGAGGTTGGCTAAGGGGCTAGGTGGGCCAGGGGGCTGCTTCAGTGGTGCTCTGTCTGGGATAGAGGACTGGATGGTCTGAGCTGACACATCTTGACCTATGTAACGAACAACAACGGTGCCAACAGCCTTCCAGACTCGATCCCATACAGCAGGGGTGAGGAAACTACAGCCCTTGGGCCGGATCTGGCCCATTGCTTAATTTCATCTGCCCTGTGGCAAATCTTGGCCTTCCTCCTCCCCCACAAGCGCTGGCTTGCCCCATCGCGGGTGGCAAACCCTGAATCTCGATTCCCGCTCCCTCCCCCGCAGGGCTGGAGCCAAAAGTGTTGGTTTGCCCCGCTGCAGCGGGAATCCCCAAGCCTGTACACCCCCACCCCGGGCAGGTGAGTTGAACGTTTTATATTTCTCTCTCTGAAAAACCCCTACATTAAGTTGCTTTTTACTTACGTGTGGCCCGTGATTGATTTTTTCTGTGGGTCAATGGCCAGTGGTAGAAAAAAGCGGGAGAGGGATAGCTCAGTGGTTTGAGCAGTGCCCTGCTAAACCCAGGATTGTGAGTTCAATCCTTGAGGGAGCCATTTAGGGATCTGGGGCAAAAAAAAATCTGTCAGGGTCCTGCTAGTGAAGGCAGGGGACTGGACTCGATGACCTTTTAAGGTTGTTCCAGTTCTAGGAGATTGGCATATCTCCATTTATATTATATAGGGGTATATACCCCTGCCATAAAGAACTGATGAGAAACTTTTACAGGCCAACTCCCCACTGGCATGAACTGGCTTCCATTGATTTCAGTGGAGAGACACCAATGCACCACACCTGGAGAGCTGTCCCGATCTATTTTTAGTGGGAAAAGGTATTTATTAAGAGAGCGGCATGCCACCAATCCACAGGGAGGTGGAGGATGCTATCACAGGAGTGCCTCACTGCTCTGAGCTGAGCACCTAAGCCTGCCTCTGCTAATACCTTCTTCTCCCATTCCTGTGGGGCCAGACAAAGCCTTCCTGGGGACTGGGTTCTGCCACCCACGGACCCAGTGGAGCTGGTGCTGTGGCTGTCATGGCACAGCGCTGTACAATGCTGGTGAATCGCTGCTCTCCACCACCCTGCCATGCGGGCAGGACACAGCTTTCCCCTGCCTGCCATTAGCCCTATGGCGGGTTCGAAATACAGTGATTTGCACCAAAAACTGGCATGAGCAAAGTTTTTCTCCTCCTAAAAGTGGTGCTGATAATGTACTGCAGCTAGGATTAGTGTCCCCTGGAGCTCTAGCCAGGCCCTTCAGTGCTGACCTGCAGCCCCCTGCTAGTGAAGGCAGGGGACTGGACTCGATGACCTTTCAAGGTCTTTCCAGTTCTAGGAGATTGGCATATCTCCATTTATTAAAAAAAAAAAGACTGGTATAAACAATAAAGGCTCCCCGCACCCAGCTCAGGCCCTGCCTGATCTGCAGAGCCCGCTGCTATTCCAGCAACAAGACTCTTGAGCAGGCTTCAGTCTAGCCAAATGGTGCTTTGGGTTTTCGGATGCCTCCATTTCCTCCTCCTCATTCCCCTAAAGCTGATAACCATCTAACAGGGACTGCTGGGGGGCCCCTTCCACTCAGCCAGCTCTCCGGCAGATTGCCTGGAAGGTACTGCAGACTGGCATGCTCCATTCCCCCATCCCACCAGTCCAACCCATGGGCATCTCCATGTTGCAACATCTATTGGAAAGCCCCATGCTCCACAGACAGCCTATTGATACGTCTAGGATATTCATAGGCGCCGACTTTAGCCAGCGCCGGTGGGTGCTCGCACCGCCCCCCTGTCCCTGCCCCAATTCCACCCCCTCCCCTGGGAGCTCTGCATTTCCCCTCCCACCCCCACCCCCACCCCCACCCCCACCCCCACCAGTTTGCAAGCCTGGGAGGGAGGAGGAGGCAGAGCGGAGTGCATAGGAACCGCTCCCTGCCCACCTCCACTCCACCTCCTCAGCTTGTTGCAAGAATCAGCTGTTTGGCAGATGGCAAGCCTGGGAGGGAGGTGGGAGAAGCAGCACAGGAGGAAGGGCTGGCATGTGCTCTGCTTCTCCCCCCTCCCTCACAAGCCAGGGGTGTGTGGAGGGGAAATGCAGCACGCCCAGCAGCGTGGGTGCTTCCGTCGGCACCAGCACCTATGAGGCTATCCACCCATTTTTAATCCTGTTCTCAACCAGATCCTGGCCCCCCGGGAAGGCTGTTTTGTATGACTCTCACTCAACTCTCTGAGGTTTCCTGCATGGCATGGAACTAGCATAGCCAGCTCTATACCATTCCTATGGCCTCCTGTGCAGGGGGCATAGCTGGAGGAGACAGGGCTTGACCAGAGCACCATTGCCACCCAGAAATTCCCAGGTGCTGGAACACCCTCCTAGGGACTATTGCAGCCAGCTGCACTTTGGAGTTCAATGGAGCCCCAATCATGCTTGAGGCCTTTAGGCACTACCACAGTCTAATCATGAGGACCTGGTCTGTGGTGTTTTCTTTGAGATGGTATTAGTCACTGTCACGTCCATCAGCCCTCACAGAGAGAGCGCCAATCACAACATATCAGATGTGTTGTTCTAGCCAGTCCTCCAACTACCCGCTGGCCAAGCTGTCAGTAGCACTGGACACCCGATTGACATAGCGCACAGCAGCCTAGAACTCCTGAGCGATCCACCAACTACAGCCTCCCAAGCAGCTGGGATTACAGGTGTGCACCACCACACCAGGCCAATAGTGTTAGTGCTCTGCAGCAATGTTAGTATCCCAGGGCTTCTGACAGTGCTGTGCAATTTGTTATTTAAAATTGCAGCCACTTCTGGGGTGGGACATTGCAGTTGTTTAGCAGCTTTCAGCAGCACCACACAACTGTTTATGTCAGGGAGTGAAAATCCATATCTAAGTGAAACTCCAGGGGCAGGGGATTTGAAAGGTGGCAGAATCTAATTGCATAAGCTGAGATTTGGCCAGCATGCTGGTGTTAACAGCCTGACACTTGTGAAAATTGTGGTGGGGTCGTTAATGACCGCAAGCAATGAGGCCATGTAGTTTAACACCTCCACTGAAAAATAACTGCTAAGTTCTCTGCTGCTGAACATTGGTGCATCCCCCACCCAATTACACTAGGTGAGACTTTGGCCCAATATAGTGTCCAGATTCTGCATTTGAAATATCACAAAAGTTTCTTCGCCTCCTCATAGGTTCAAATAAATGTAATCTGAGCCCAACAAACCGCGTGCAGCACAGGCAGATGTAGGGAAAGCATCACTTTTCCATTGGGGGGCAGATATCCAATAGCAATTAAGATCTGTGAACAGTACTAATGAGTGAGAAATGCAAAGGAGGGGAAAAGCTCTCTGCAGCCAGAGAACTCCGCTCTAGCTCATGGAAAAAGTGGTTCTGAGCCATCGCTGGGACTTGAGGCTGGAAAGATTGCCAGGCCTTCCAAACAAAAGATTCTAGGTGCCTTTGGCTACAACAGACCAGCTGTCTAACTCAGCCGTGCTCCCAACTTTGGGTTCATTTAGCTGTCCCCCAGGGAAAGCTGTACGTCAGCAGCATGTGAGAGCTAGCACAGGCTGGGACTGGAGTAGCTGCAGTCTTCCATAACACCAGCGCTCCTGTACCACTCCCTGTGGTGCTTCCTGCTGGGGAAGCCTGGGACTGAAATAGCTGGGAGCTCCCTCCACAGCCAGTACTCCAGTGTGATTCTTTACAGCACCCTCTGCTGAGAGGGGCTTCTTTGAACTCCCTTTGCTGCCAGTCCTACACCATTCCCTCCTGCCATTCCTACTGGCAGAGTTTGGGATTTGAACAGCCATGAACTCTCCCCACAGCTGTTGCTATTAAATTGCTCCCAGCAGGGGCGGCTCCTTAGGGGTGGTCCATCAAGTGCTCGCTGGTGGTCTGCACAGAGTTGGCCGGTCACATGGGGCTGGCTCTCCTCCTTGCTTCCAGCTGGTACAGCAACATTAAAGAAGGCAAAACATACACAAAGATGTTCCCAGTGTAGCTTTTCCCTGGAAGCAATTGCTGTGGTGGCCACCAGAGTTTAGAAATTGTGAGCAGGATCGGCGGGGAGGCACCCATCACCAATTCTCTGTAAAGATGTGACCCACCCTGTGAAAAAAATGTGAACTTGGCTACAGCACCTCTTTGTGGGAGACGCTGGGGCTGGAGAGAGAGAGTCCGCAGCATTCCTGAACTGTTCCTGGGAGAGTCTTAGCTGAAGTTGCTGGGATTTCTCAAGGGCTGCTCTTTCTGCACAATTTTGCTAGCCGCTGGCAGATGCTCCTGTGATTGTCTGGGACCTGCAGGCACTGGACGGTTTGGTGGTGCATGGGGGTCCCTAGAGAGCAGCTTGCTCTGTGACCTCACTGAAGCACTCAGCACACCCCAGTAATGTTGAGGTCCCTTTGGACGTTCTGGGATGTATGTCCAGACTGAACCAGTGCCCGGAGCAGAAGAGCCATCCCAGAACAGCAAAAGGAAATGTCTTGGACATTGCCCAGGGAGGTCACAAAACACACACATCTGGGAGCCTGACCCTTGCTTTACTGTTATGAGAGAGGCCGGGGGGAGTGACAGGCTGTGACTCTTGGAACTGTCCCAAGCAGTGAGCTGTCCAGGGCTCATACCAGGAAGGAGCCAGCCTAATAACAGGGTAATAATGAAATCTTTGGCATAAATGGAACGCCCCGGAAGCCCTGTCTGGAAAGGAATTGGGGAAGGGGCTCACTTTCCTTCCTAGGGGTCAAATTGGATAAAAAAAGGTTGTGATGCTCTTCCAAGTTCCACCCACAAAATAAGCCCTGTCCTCCAAAGATGCTGCTCCCAGCAGATGGTGCAGATGTCCTGTTTTGGGAAAGCAGGCAGATGTCATGGTGCTGGTTACACACAGCCTTGAAAATGGGATCTAGTTCAGCAACCATAGCACATAGAGATGGACTTCTATTTTTAAATGACAGCTTAGATTCCGGAGAACAAGAAGAACTCATGAAAGTGGTGCCAGTACAACATCCTGCCACATCCTGGCCAAATCTAGGGCCTTGGGTCTTCCAAATTCTCCTGCAAGCAAATGGGATTGAAGAGAATTTGGGGGAGGTTAAATCCTCCGCACTGCTCCACGCGGGAGGCCCAAAGAGAACTGTAATACATTCAGGTTTCAGTGTAGTAGCCGTGTTAGTCTGTGTCAGCAAAAAGAAAACAAGAAAAATACCTGTGGCACCTTAGAGACTAACAAATTTATTTCAGCATAAGCTTTCGTGGGTTAAGAACCCACTTCATCGGATGCATGGAATGGAACATACAGTGAACAGATATTTATACATTCAGAGAAACATGAAAAGGTGGGAGTGTCTATAGCAACGTTAAGAGGCTAATTAATTGAAAGGAACTGTTATCAGTAGAAACTTTTGAAGTGATAATCAACATGGCCCATTACAGACAGTTGACACAAAGGTGTTAAGGGTTTTTTAAGGCGGGGAAATAAATTCAATTAACGTAATGACCGAGCCACATACATTCAGTGGCTCGAGAGAGCCATGTACAGATTTTAAGGATACTTTGAGCCATGCAAGAATGTCAGTTAGGGAAGATACATTTTCTTTACAGGAAAGCAGCTGCCTAATGAGACCACCGAGCACTACGTTAAAGTGCTGCTAATAAAACTGTCATTGAATTTGAACAGACTAATCAGAGAACAAGTTATTTGTGTAAGCAGAGTCAGGATGAGCTCTACCCTGACATCTGGTGGTGAGTTGTGGCGGGTTGTAGAAAAGAACTTCAGGGGCTGATCTCATTTGCATAGACACACCCACACCTCCTGGATGGTCACTTTGGCTGCTGTAGGAGCCCCAGTTTCTCTGTTATTGGGGCAGGAAGAATAAACTCTTATTATCCTCAAGTATCAGAGGGGTAGCCGTGTTAGTCTGGATCTGTAGAAGCGACAAAGGTGTCACAGGACCCTTTGTCGCTTGTTATTATCCTGATTATGTGAATCAAGGACAGTGGAAATGTACTTGGCCTTTTGTTATGATGGAGGGACTCGCCATCAACTAAGCAGCACTCGCTAGGCAAGGGACATGGGTTCCAAAACCCAGTGACTTGAGAGAGGTTGGGGATAGGTATCTGTATCTGGTGGTATGGGTGCTTTCTGAGGGCCTTAGATGACCATCACCATGTGATGTCAGAGCTAATTTGATTCCATTAGGAGTCTGGTTACAGGCTGCAGAGCTGAATTCTCTTTGGGCCAATGGTACATCAGCGCTGAGGCTCCCCTACTACAAGCTGAAATCACTAAAGAGCTAAAATCACTGAGTGCTGTGTAAGTAGTGGTGGAGCCTGAAGACATATTGATGAGTGGCTGGTGGAATGGAGCAGTTTGCGGGACTGCTGGAGTGGCTCACGGGACGGCTGGTGGAGAGGAGAGGATCGCAGGATGTCGGCTGGCAGAGAGGAGCGGCTTGTGGTTAAGGCTGCAGCAGAACCCCACGGAGAGGCGGGGCAGTTGGCCATTCCTTTACCTTTCCCCCCTCCCCCCCCCGCCTCATTTCCACCCAGGCTGGGAGGTAAAACTCTGCAGATGAACTTTTGAACTTTGGGGCTGCACTGACCAGGGACAGAGACATTTGGGTTGCTGGACTTTTGGGACTTTGGGTGACTTTGGGTTGCTGGACTCAAGAACCGCTCTGGGGAAAGGACACGGCCCAATTTGCTTGGGGGTGGGGGTGCTCGTGGTTTGTGTTACAAATCCTGTTTGTGGTGTTTCCCCAACATAATGCCACATTGTTTCTGTTATTAAAAGGCTTTTGCTACACTCAGACTCTGTGCTTGCCAGAGGGGAAGTATTGTCTCTTAGAGGCGCCCAGGAGGATAGTATGTAGTTATTCCAGGTCATTGGGTGGGGGCTCCAGTCGGTTTTGCATTGTGTTATTGGAACAGAACCCCTAGATACTGAACCCGGCCCTTGTTGCTGCTAACTCTGATGGGCAGAAGGGTTACATTTGTAGTACAACTGATAGCCAGATCAAAGCAACATAACTGTTAGAAATGGACTTGACTTCGCTAAGAACAGTGGATCTTTGCACAGCTAGTAAAACTTGGGCTTCTTAAATGAAAGCAAAAGGACTTAGGTGCATCTAATTAAAATGACATCCCCAAGCATCTAGACGGAATGCAGGAGAAAGTGAATGGCAGAGACCAGATTTGTTTGCCATAGGCATGGAGGTAATTGCAACACAAGGTGTAGGTATCTGGCACAAGGGGTGCAGTGTTTTGGTTACAATACAACCATTTTGCAAAAGTATGTCATTCTTAGACCAAGTGTCAGAGGGGTAGCCGTGTTAGTCTGTATCCACAAAAACAATGAGGAGTCCGGTGGCACATTAAAGATTAACAGATTTATCTGGGCATAAGCTTTCGTGGGTAAAAACCCCACTTCTTCAGAACTGAGCGGCGAACAGCAGAGAGGCTAACAGAGGGAGTTTGCCTGGGAGTTTGTCTGCGGGGAGCCTACTGAGGCTTTCCTCTTGCAGGTTTCTCTGAGTAGCTTCTACCACAGGTGAGGAAGCTCTTAGAAGGAAGAGACTATGGATGCTGAGCGATCAGCTGTTGTGACCTGCACAGGATGTGCCATGTTTGTCTTTCTTCCACAGGATAGAAGCGACTTTGTTTGTACAAAGTGCAAGCTGATCTCTATATTGGAAGAGAAGATTCAAGGTCTGGAGAAACGAGTGTCAACCCTGCGTTCCATAAGTGAGAATGAGGATTTCCTGGATAGACGTCAGGACATGCTTCAGCGGGCACAATGTTCTGAAGATTCAGAGCAGGCTACGCAGCGGGGGCAGAAGGCCAGTGAGGAAAATTGGTGGCATGTGACCTCCAGAAGAGGAAAGAGTACCAGAAAATTCCGTATACCAGAAACGCAGATTCAGATGAGCAACCGTTTTCATGTTCTCTCCACAGGTACTAGTGCAGAGAGTGGAGTGGATGATACATGTGAGGGAAGAGAGTAGAAGGAGACTCCACCAATTGGAAGGCATGAGATGCACCATCATAGGGATGGGGGTTCCACGACCACCACTCCCAAGAGAAGGAGGCGGGTGGTGGTGGTCGGGCACTCTTTCCTCAGGGGGACTGAGTCATCTATCTGCCGCCCAGACCGGGAAAACTGAGAGGTGTGCTGCTTGCCAGGGACTAGGATTCATGATGTGACGGAGAGACTGCCGAGACTCATCAAGCCCTCAGCCCCTTCCTGCTTCTCCACGTGGGCACCAATGATACTGCCAAGAATGACCTTGAGCATATCACTGCAGACTACATGGCTCTGGGAAGAAGGATAAAGGAGTTTGAGGCGCAAGTGGTGTTCTCGTCTGTCCTCCCTGTGGCAGGAAAAGGCCGGGGTAGAGACCGTCAAATCGTGGAAGTCAATGAATGGCTACGCAGATGGTGTCGGAGAGAAGGGTTTGGATTCTTTGACCATGGGATGGTGTTCCAAGAAGATGGAGTGCTAGGCAGAGACGGGCTCCACCTGACGAAGAGAGGGAAGAGCATCTTTGCAAGCAGGCTGGCTAACCAAGTGAGGAGGGCTTTAAACTAAGTTCACCGGGGGAAAGAGACCAAAGCCCCGAGGTAAGTGGGGAAGTGGGATACTGGGAGGAAGCACAAGTAGGTGAGTGCAAGAGGGGCGGGCTCCTGCCCCATACTGAGACAGCAGGACAATCGGTGAGTTATCTTAAATGCCTATACACAAATGCAAGAAGCCTGGGAAACAAGCAGGGAGAACTGGAAGTCCTGGAATTATGATGTAATTGGAATAACAGAGACTTGGTGGGATAACTCACATGATTGGAGTACTGTCATGGATGGATATAAACTGTTCAGGAAGGATAGGCAGGGCAGAAAACGTGGGGGAGTTGCGTTGTACATTAGAGAGCAGTATGACTGCTCAGAGCTCCAGTATGAAACTGCAGAAAAACTTGAGAGTCTCTGGATTAAATTTAGAAGTGTGAGCAACAAGGGTAATGTCATGGTGGGAGTCTGCTACAGACCACCAGACCAGGGGGATGAGGTGGACGAGGCTTTTTTTCCAGCAACTAACAGAAGTTACTAGATCACAGGCCCTGGTTCTCATGGGTGACTTTAATCACCCTGATATCTGCTGGGAGAGCAATACAGTGGTGCACAGACAATCCAGGAAGTTTTTGGAAAGAGTAAGGGACAATTTCCTGGTGCAAGTGCTGGAGGAACCAACTAGGGGAAAAGCTCTTCTTGACCTGCTGCTCACAAACAGGGAAGAAATAGTAGAGGAAGCAATAGTGGATGGGAACCTGGGAGGCAGTGACCATGAGATGGTCAAGTTCAGGATCCTGACACAAGGAAGAAAGGAGAGCAGTAGAATACAGACCTTGGACTTCAGAAAAGCAGACTTTGACTCCCTCAGGGAACTGATGGGCAAGGTCCCCTGGGAGAATAACATGCGGGGGAAAGGAGTCGAGGAAAGCAGGCTGTATTTTAAAGAATCCTTATTGAGGTTGCAGGAACAAACCATCCCGATGTGTAGAAAGAAAAGAAAATATGGCAGGCGTCCAGCTTGGCTTAACAGTGAAATCCTTGCTCGTCTTAAACACAAAAAAGCAGCTTACAAGAAGTGGAAGATTGGACAAATGACCAGGGAGGAGTATAAAAATATTGCTCAGGCATGCAGGAGTGAAATTAGGAAGGCCAAATCACACTTGGAGTTGCAGCTAGCCGGAGATGTTAGGAGTAGCAAGAAGGGTTTCTTCAGGTATGTTAGCAACAAGAAAAGTCAAGGAAAGTGTGGGCCCCTTGCTGAATGAGGGAGGGAACCTAGTGACAGAGGATGTGGAGAAAGCTAGTGTACTCAATGCTTTTTTTGCCTCTGTCTTCACAGAGAAGGTCCGTTCCCCGATGGCTGCACTCTGCAACAAGGTATGGGGAGGAGGTGACCAGCCGTCTGTGGAGAAAGAAGTAGTTCAGGACTATTTAGAAAAGCTGGACGAGCACAAGTCCATGGGGCCGGATGCACTGCATCCGAGGGTGCTAAAGGAGTTGGCCGATGTGATTGCAGAGCCATTGGCCATTATCTTTGACAAATCATGGCAATCGGGGGAGGTCCCGGATGACTGGAAAAAAGCTAATGTAGTGCCCATCTTTAACAAAGGGAAGAAGGAAGATCCAGGGAACTACAGGCCAGTCAGTCTCACCTTAGTCCCTGGAAAAATCATGGAACAGGTCCTCAAGGAATCAATTCTGAACCACTTAAAGGAGGGGAAAGTGATCAGGAACAGTCAGCATGGATTCACCAAGGGCAAGTCATGCCTGACTAACCTAATTGTCTTCTGTGATGAGATAACTGGCTCTGTGGATGAGGGGAAAGCAGTGGATGTGCTATTTTTTGACTTTATCAAAACTTTTGATACAGTCTCCCACAGTATTCTTGCCAGCAAGTTAAAGAAGTATGGGCTGGATGAATGGATGGTAAGGTGGATAGAAAACTGGCTAGATGGTCGGGCTCAATGGGTAGTGATCAATGGCTCCATGTCTAGTTGGCAGCCGGTATCAAGTGGAGTGCCCCAAGGGTCGGTGCTGGGGTCGTTTTGTTCAATATCTTCATTAACGATCTGGAGGATGGTGTGGACTGCACCCTTAGCAAGTTTGCAGATGACACTAAACTGGGAGGAGTGGTTGATACGCTGGAGGGTAGGGATAGGATACAGAGGGACCTAGACAAATTAGAGGACTGGGCCAAAAGAAATCTGATGAGGTTCAACAAGGACAAGTGCAGAGTCCTGCACTTAGGACGGAAGAATCCCATGCACTGCTACAGACTAGGGACCGAATGGCTGGACATCAGTTCTGCAGAAAAGGACCTAGGGGTTACAGTGGACGAAAAGCTGAATATGAGTCAACAGTGTGCCCTTGTTGCCAAGAAGGCTAACGGCATTTTGGGTTATATAAGTAGGGGCATTTCCAGCAGATCGAGGTGTTGAGATGAATTCCTGTCTGCTTCCTGTAAAACTTGCCCATACCGGTATTGCCCTGGCCTCTTTTTTTGTCATTCAGTGTGGCACGCATTCTAAAGCAATATGCATTTCCTCACCTTTTGGGGGCGAAGCCAGACTTTGAGGCACCTGCTCCCCTACTTGGTGTTAACTTTGCTTGTGCCAATCAGAAACGAACACAAACAGGTTTTGGGCCCCGTCCCCTATGACACTTCTATGATGTCATAGTTGGTACTTTAGGGGCCTGCCTGCCAGGTGCAGGCAGGAAGAGGAGAAAGAAAAACGAATCCTGTGTATCCCGTGTACACCCGTAACCGAGCCTGATCACCTCGAAGCCTCTCTCTCAGCTCACGTGTTTCAAACAGAGTTTCTACGTTTGCCGGTCGTTATGCGTTGGTTTATATTTGTGAGTATCAGTTATTACTAAATGCTGCATCTTTGTTTATAAATATTGTTAGTAGATATTTTAGTCATTGTGTGTTTTAAGTTTCATTAACTCTATTAGCTAATCTAACGCTGCTCCCTTACCCCTTGTAATTATCCCCAATAAAACTTTAAATTGATTAATTTTAGTTGTGTGTGTGCGTCTGCAGTTTGCAGTGTGACCCATATTCTCCTTGCATCCCGTACCATTGCCACGTGCAGCCTAGTAAATAACAGGCCTGCATTTTCTTTCGCCCCTGCGTGCCCGTAGGCTGGCCATCAGTTCTGCAGAAAAGGACCTAGGGGTTACAGTGGACGAAAAGCTGAATATGAGTCAACAGTGTGCCCTTGTTGCCAAGAAGGCTAACGACATTTTGGGTTGTATAAGTACGGGCATTTCCAGCAGATCGAGGGACGTGATCATTCCCCTCTATTCGGCACTGGTGAGGCCTCATTTGGAGTACTGTGTCCAGTTTGGGGCCCTACACTACAAGAAGGATGTGGATAAATTGGAAAGAGTCCAGCGGAGGGCAACAAAAATGATTAGGGGGCTGGAGCACATGACTTATGAGGAGAGGCTGAGGGAACTGGGATTGTTTAGCCTGCAGAAGAGAAGAATGAGGGGGGATTTGATAGCTGCTTTCAACTACCTGAAAGGGGGTTCCAAAGAGGATGAATCTAGACTGTTCTCAGTGGTAGAAGATGACAGAACAAGCAGTAATGGTCTCAAGTTGCAGAGGGGGAGGTTTAGGTTGGATATTAGGAAAAACTTTTTCACTAGTAGCGTGGTGAAGAACTGGAATGGGTTCCCTAGGGAGGTAGTGGAATCTCCTTCCTTAGAGGTTTTTAAGGTCAGCTTGACAAAGCCCTGGCTGGGATGATTTAGTTGGGGTTGGTCCTGCTTTGTGCAGGGGGTTGGACTAGATGACCTCCTGAGGTCCCTTCCAACCCTGAGATTCTATGATTCTATGGGGTTGAAGAAGTGGGGTTTTTCCCACGAAAGCTTATGCCCAAATAAATCTTTTAGTCTTTAAGTTGCCACCGGACTCCTCGTTATTCTCAGCCCAGATTGCAAAGAATCACAAAAGCAAAATACATTCATAGAGCTGGAGGACAAAACTCATAATAATGATGATGATGTAGGAGCAGAGGGACAAATTCTCTTCAGATGCATCTCCAATGAAGTCATGGCAGTTATCAGGGCCGGCTCTAACTTTTTTGCCACCCCAAGCGAAAAAAAACAAAAACCCAAGTGCCGCCCCGCCGAACAAAAAACACACATTCCCAGCACCCGCCAAAACAACGCCCCCCCCAGCACTGCTGCCCCGCCGAAACGCCCGGGGCGCCAGCAGGGAGGGTGGCATGCCCGCGGCCCCGCTTCCCCGGCCGGGGCGCCAGCGCCGAAGAATGGGGTTTTTTTAATTAAAAAAACAAAACAAAACCAAACCCCTGAGCGCTGCCCCCCTCCAGGTGCTGCCCCAAGCACGTGCTTGGTAGGCTGGTGCCTGGAGCCGGCCCTGGCAGTTATACCAGGAAATGATTTTTCCCAGATTTTTTGCTGGGTCTCAGTAGATTTCCAAAGCAAGGTTTTCTAATGGACTGGTTTGTGACAGTGGAAACAAACAGACACAGACAAACACTGGAGCTGAGCACAAGGGTTTCAGCTACTGCTACTACTACAAGCAACTAAATCCAGGGGGCAGTAGGCAGCCCCAGCATGGAAAGATGCGCAGAAGCCCCTGCAGTGGTATTGAGAGCACTGTCTACAGTTAAGGTTACCCCCACTGCAAGACCCCGTTTTCAGTTGCTTATATCTTTGCCAAACTTGAACTGCTTGGCTGTAATGACCCATGCTAGGTGTCTGCCTCAGGCTGAATTGTTTTGGAAAGTCTCAGCAAAACTGGTTCAGCCATTTACGAGCATGAAATTAGGTTAAATACACTGATTCCCCATGTTAGAACATTCTTACAGCCATTTCACAAGATTTGGGGCAGAGACTAGAAATTTGGGCATGAGATTGACCTGCTGTCAGGGATGTGCTTTTTTTCCATCCCTCTAATAATCTACTCAAATGTAGCCAAGTTATAAACCTCTGAAAAATCTGTTTGTACATGCTCAATGGAGGCTATTTAGACTTTGGCAGCAAAATTCTCCAAAGATTCCATCTGCACTGAGCATGCTCCAGCCCCTCAGAGTTGCTAATGCTGAGCAGACTGCATGCACTGTGGCCATCCCCGGAGAGCTTGTTCCATCCCAGGGCCCCACACACGGAGTAGGACTTTCCATGTAATTGCTTCTCCTGGCTGCCTGAGGCTGATGTGGTGCCAGGCACGAGAACAGAGACCAGGAAGACCATCTCTCCTGAGCTCTCAGTACCCCCAGCACCGGAGCAGCATGGGCAAGAAGAAAATAGCTTGATTGGAATGCAGAGGGGCAAGGAGCCAAGAACAAGGGAAAGGGGGCAGGAGAATACAGGAGCCAGGAAGCAGCTGAATTGGAGGAGGAAAGGGGGGTTTAGGACAGGTTGGAGGGGACAAGGAGCAGCAGGGTCTATGACCACTAAAGCACATTCCCCTTCAGAGCCTGGAATTGAACTCAGGTTTCCGGAGTCACCATTCCTTTGCTGTTTACAGATGTCGGTGAAACTCCCTGGCAATGTGTGTATCTCCTCTTCTTCTAGTGGCTGGTCCCCATAGAGGATAACAACCTGCTAGTGTTATCAGTTACTCTACTAGCTCAAGTGACAGAGGGCTGTGCTGTAGCTCTAAAGGCCCCAAGCCTGTGGGCGACCCAGGTAGGACTCCGCAGGATTCACTCATGGGCTGCCATTGAGACCCTGACCCGCCAGCTTCACCAGCCTGTGGCTGTACTCACCAGGGCTATGGCCTTGTCTGCTCTTAGAAGCTAAGCAGGCCTGGGGCTGGGTGGCGTTTGATGGGAGACACTCTAGAACCCAAGCTGTGTGACGTAATGGTGGGGGACCTTGAGTAGCTGGTGCTCTTCTTTCTGAGTTGGGGTGTTGTGCTGCTGTTGGTACTATCTTCTTGGTGGGATCCTGCCCACAGGGTGGCCAGTCACATGTCCATGACTGGCTGTTTTGTGTGTGCCAGGGTAGGGCTGTTAACCCAGGCATCCTGGCTGACTCCAAGCGGGTAACTGCGTGCCAACATTGTAGCCCTGACCAAGGAGGGAGAGCTGCACTTTAGGTAGAAAGCAAATGAAAAAGGCCCTTCCTATGGAAAATGCTGAAACACCAGATGCCATTTCCTGCACAGGAGCCGACATTTCAAAGCACAGACCTGATGCTCAGCTGTGCATTTGTCTGGGATCCCGGTGGAATTCTCCCCTACTATAGGCAAGTTCTGTTCTTTTCTAAACCCAAACAGACATACAAATGCATCCGCAGGCCCCCAAGACCCTGGCACGCCTCCCGTCCTCAAGACACACACAAAGGCAGACCTGTAAACACACAGGGCCTCAATATCAACACTGCTGGGAGCACAAGAGGCTGTAACCAGCCAAGTCTCCCCAGCTGCCCCAGTGGAGGAAGGGAGTCTTGCCCTTGCAAACACAGGGTAGGCTCCCCAGCGAGCTGGAGATCCCATGTGATACCCAAACTCTCTGCCCTGCAAGGATGTGTCGGGGCCAGGTCCTCATGCTCTCACACAGTGGGGTCCATTGCTTTCAGCCTTCTCCAGCCTGAGCGAGGGGCCCTGCTGAGCTCTCCATTTCCAGGTTGGTAGCCCGCCTTGATCAGACAGGGCGGGTGCCACCATCCTAGCAAAGGAGGGACACTTGGCTCGCTCTGCCGGAGTCTGGATTGTGCCACTGCCCAGCATCTGGGCTGCCTTTGCACAAATCCCACTCAGTTTACCAGAGGCAGGAGAATGAAACCCATGACTGAGCAAGTTCGACTGCCCCGGGTGAAGAGGAGAGGTCAAGCTGCAGCCTTGTCCCCTTCAGCTGGGAGCATGTGCTTTATTCTGATGTGTTATTTGTATACCGTAGCACCTAGGAGCCCCGCTGTGCTAGGAGCTGTACAAACACAGAACAAAGACAGAAGCTCACAGTCTAAGTAAGCTGACGGCTGCTGTTTATCCACAGAACAAGCAGCACAGGGCAAGTTTCACCCACCCCCCAGTGCCCTGGAGAGGTCTGGCTCAAGTCTTGCCATGGCTTCACGATGGGGACAGCTAACAAGGCGAGCATTGGGTGCTGGGTGGGATGCTGGCACTCAGCCACTAGGAACTGGACTGAGGCTTCACAACTCGTTACACCCAAACCCTTGAAGGGGGTCCAACAGAAATGACCGAGCGGAAGTGAGGGATCGAGCTAGGCTTCAGGCCCCAGCCCTTCTCTTGCTATTAGCCGCTCTAGAGAGGGCTGGTGCGCTCACAGTGAGGGGACGGGGACTCTTGCTTGACTCTGGCCTGCCTAGGACATGCCTAGAAGTCCAGACACGGAGTTTCCCCCAGCCTGAGCTTTTGTCCCACTGCTAGGAACTAGGGTGACCAGATGTCCCGATTTTATAGGGACAGTCCCGATTTTTGGATCTTTTTCTTATATAGGCTCCTATTACCGCCCCACCCCCATCCCGATTTTTCACACTCGCTGTCTAGTCACCCTACTAGGAACACACCTTGGCTCCCACCTCCCTGCCGGACAGTTTATGGCCCTTTTCCCCGAGCCCTTGTGACTCTCCATCCCTGGGCTCCTGTTGCCCTCTAGTGGGATAACCAAGAGTTGCCAGTCCCTGTTGCAGCTCAGCCCCAGCTTGACACACCGGCTCCCTCACATTGGAGAGTCTCTACTTCCCTATCGCCAGGGCGACTTCATCCCCTCCCAATGTGCCCTTCCACTGGTGGATCCATACACAGCTCTGCTACTAAACTTCCATCCTGACCCACAGCCTCGCTGCTATTCCAGCCCCGGGCTCCTCCCAGCCCAGCCCTGCCAGTGCCCCTCAAATCCAGGCCTTCAGAATCCCCTGCTACTCAGTCATGAGTCTCACATACAGCTCTTCCAATACCCCTCAGTCCCGACCCGCAGTCCCCTTCTATTCCAGCCCTGGGCTCCCCATGCAGCTCTGCCAATGCCCCTCAACTTTGAAATGCACCCCGGCTCTCCCAGTCCCAGATCCACATCTGGGCTTCTCTTTCTGTGGATAAGTGACTCACACGGTTTAGGCCAGGAGTAGTCAATAGGCAGACCGTGGGCAAAATCCAGACTTCCAGATGCTTTTGAACAGACCCCCAAAATCTTCTTAATTGACTTATTATCATGTTTTAATTATTATTTTCTCTGGAGTCTGGACCTTGACTAAGAAATTTGGACCTTGACAAAAAATAACTGGTTTAGGCCATTACTCATGAGGCAAGAGTTATCTTTAACCCTTGCAGGCCCCTGGACTCTTGTCTGTCTAGAGCAGGGGTGGGGACCCTATGGCCCGGATCCACTCCGTTGCCTAATTTCATCCGACCAACGGCAAGTCTTCCTCCTGCATCTCCTCCTGTGGTCAGGATCCCCAGTTCCAGCCTCCCCCTGAGGCCAAGCTAGGGTGACCAGATGTCCCTATTTTATAGGGTCAGTCCCAATATTTGAGGCATTTTCTTTTATAGGCACCTATTACCCCCCACCCCCTGTCTGGTCACCCTAGGCCAAGCACCTGTGGGCTGGCTGTCTCCCAGGTCTACCATAGGAGACTTTGGGCGTGTGGACTCCCAGCTGAACCCCCCATGCCACTGCGCTTGCCCAGCCCTTTGTGCATCCCCTCCAAGCCAGCTGAGTCTGAGCCCCGTAAAGGGCCAGCCGGCCTTGGACAGCCCTGCCCTGCATATCTGCCCTTCCCCCAGGCCCCACGGCTTTTCTGCCCCTACCCCACTCCTCCTGCAGCTTCAGAGGTTCTACAAGCCCCTCTCCCAGCCCTGGTGTTGGGATGGAGGGAGAGGGGGAAGAAGCAGGGAGCAGAGCAGACTGACCCATTGCTCATAGGAAGGGGAGCTGATGGCTCTTTCTGCTCCCCCCCACCCACCCCGGAGAATGGTAAGCACTGGTCCCGCTCCCCTGGGAGAGAATGGTGTGGGCTGCTCCTCCTCCCCCTTCCTCCTGAGAGAATGGTATGGGCGGCTCCTCCTTCCCCCGACCCATCCCAAAATCTCCTCTAGGCTCCTGAGGGGGAGGGGGAGAGTGCTGCCGGCCTCCTGTGGCAGCCCTGATTGGTCACCCTTTCCCAGGAGGTGGGGAAAAGGGGAAGGCAGCCAATCAGGAGGGAGTGTCCCCCCCAGGGATGGAGTTGACCAGAGCGCTGGGAGTTCTGCCTGTGGGGGCAGGGCAGCAGGGCCAGTCCCATGGTGCGGTGTGACATAGTGTACCCCATATAACCCCCTGTACCCAGACATTTGCCACTGAATGGGCTTTACAGGGACAGGGGTTATGCCACGCCACTCAGCCCAGAGACTGGCTGTCCGAGGGATGGGCTGCGCCTGGTGGCCAGGCGGCGGGGTCGCAAGCTAGCAGCCTCTTTCCCCATCCAAAGGACATGGAGAGGGGGGGGGCCATGAGAGGAAGTGGAGCTGGGGGAAGAGGGTTTGGAAACTGAGTGAACTCCAAGAGGTGCAAACCAACCCTCCCCCAACCCTGGTGAATTTAGCTGGCAGGGCCTGGGCACAGCTGTCTGACTCCACAGTATGGGGGTGTTAGAGCATGTCTGAGCGCCCTGTATTGGCAGATCCCTGGCACAGCTCTTCCATCAAATGCTCAGAAACCACAAATCCCTTCGCTGTTCCTCCCAAGAGCACACCTGGGGGCAACACCGCATGTCCCACTTCCTCCCACCATCCCCCAAGCTGTGCACCAGACCAGTGGTTTCCCAAAGACTTTACTGAGGTAACTTGCCTGCTGCATTTTGTCTTTTTTGGAGGCCCACCCAAGGGCCAAATAGGTGGGGGGAGGGGGCAAAATAATAGGCCAGTGGCTTTCTCCCCCTTCACTGCCTCCTCCTCCTCACCCAGCCGAGGGGGCACTGCCCACTCGCAACATCCCCTTCCACCCCGCCCATAGCCCAGCCCAGTGTGAAGAGGAGGCCCTGGGAAGGTGGAGAATGAGCTCGCCCTGCACTCACCCTGCAGTGGTGACTGCTGCTGGCTCCCTGCTCCGGGTGTTGTGACCTGGTGCCCAGGGTTACAATGCCACTCAGGTTTGGCCTGGCTCACCCACTGTTATGACAGAGGAGTGGCCAGACCAAATTTGAATGACCGACATTGATGGAGAGGGAGCCGGACCACACTTCAGTGAGGGTGTGACCCCATGCGCCAGATCACAATACCCAGAGAACATAGCTGGGCCCACACTGCCAGGAGTTTGTTAAAAGTACCTAGATTAACACACAGATTGAGATCAGCCACCAAGGGGCACTGCAAACAAAAATCCCTTTACATTCCTAGTGTCTTGAAATATCTATTATACAGGACACAGGACCTTTCTTTCTGTCTGTCCACAAAGGCAGTAGGTGAAAAGCAGGGGATACTAAGGACACTCAGGGCAAGGAGCATGGGAAGATGAGGATATGGGGAGGGTTGGGGCAGGGGGGAAGAAGGAGCAAAAGACGGCACCATAAGACAATATGGGCCCAATTCACTGAGCACAACTCCAGTGGCATCAATGGGACTCGATGGAGTAACTCAGAATCTCTAACAATCCAACCCAAGTAACGTGTCATTTAGTTTAGGGGTTTTCTTTCTTTCTTTCTTTCTTTCTTTCTTTCTTTCTTACAGGTCTCAACAGGCCAAAGTCCACCATTAAAAGTGACCTGCAAAGGATTTTTTTTAATTGTGCTTTTGCACTTTTCCTTTCCTTCGTATGGCTGTGCAGAAGAAAAGGTTTTTGTTAATTTTTTACCATTTTTCCTGCTGTCCATTCGTTCCGGGCTGTCAGCAGTGCCAAGCAGGGGTCTCCTGGCTTTGCTGGAGGAGCAGTGAGCAGTGGAAGGGATGTTGAGCAGGAGTCCGGCCCCACCATTGAAAGCGGAAATGAAATCTACCGCCCTTCTCAGACATCCTTCTCCAAAGCCACCAGGGGTGGTGTGGGGTGGGGTGAGGTGGGGAATGGCCCAATTCCCCTTGCACTCACACCACTATTACCCTGGTGCGTCTCCATCAGTCCCCGTGAAGCTGCTTCTGATTGACACCTGGGAACAGAACAGGGCTCTTAGCCTCTGCTCAGTGGGAAAACATAAGGGAAAGTCCCCTCCTCATTCCAAAGACAGCAGCCTCCCTGGGGTAGCTGAGGTTGCTGCCTTGTTGACTGAGCTTTGCACAGGGAAGGTTGATTTGCACTGTAAGCTCAACACCTGCAAAGCTCTGTAACCCAGAACCCACTGGGTGGGCTGCCTTCAGACACAGCCTTGCAAAGCAAGCTCCTGTCTGCCCTGCCTGGATGCTAACTTCCTTCTGGCTCTCCCCGACTCCATCTCATCCCTCATCCCATAGTGCTGCTGCGTTTCAGTGCTACTGAATATCCATCATTGACATGGGGGGCCAGGCTTTGCACTAGCTGTTTGCCAGCACAGGGTGGGAACAAATCTGCTGTATTTGACTTTTGTAAACCCACTACTATGAGCTGCAGTGCACAGCATGTACTAGAGGGGAGCTGTGCCACTTAGGAGGTGTGAAATAAGAACAAATCTGGATCTTGGCACAAAATGTGAACCCAGGTTTGACACCAAATGTTTTGCAGATTCATAAACATTCACATGGATCCACATGTTCAAATGTGGCCTCTCATTCTGGGGGCCTTTGTTTTTGGTTGCTCAACTTAAACATCATCATCATTAAACTGATTTCCAATAGGTAGCCCACTGTAGTGGGAAAGACAATTCTTTGTGACTTTGTTTCGCCTCCCTCTCTTTGTCTGTCAAACTGACTCCCATTGTGAGCTCTCCAGGAGAGGGCTTGTCTCTCACTATGTGTCTGTGCAGCACTCAGCACAATGGTGCCTTTAGTTGTACTGTAACATTGCTGGTCTTTAATCTTCCCCTCAAAGGCTCCTACTGCTGTTTCCAGAGTTCTCATTTTATCTGGTCTTCCTACTAATCCTGGAAACCGTGGAATGTTATTATGATTTAGGTCAAACTCTTGTGACATTATCACATGTCCCATAATATTTGGGGTTTTCTTAAAGCCCCAGCTCCTGGAGGCAGGTGATTAAGTGAGAATCTCAGCCCTCACCTTTTTTTTAAAGTAAGTTTCCAGCCTTCCTAGCCTCAGAGAAAATCTTGAAATATGACCCCAGTGCAGCCTAAAGGCTCCAAAACTAAAAGGCAAAGAAAAAGAACCTCAAATTGAACATTATTTTTTAAAATCTCATTTTTGTTTTTTGCAGTCTGACTCATGAATTTGAAATGGATTGGAGTTGGCAACATTGATAGTACACTTTGGAACTGAGCATGGTATGAAAGCCTGGGTAGATAGATAGATAGATAGATCTAAACTTAGCAAGTTTGCAGATGACACTAAACTGGGAGGAGTGGTTGATACGCTGGAGGGTAGGGATAGGATACAGAGGGACCTAGACAAATTAGAGGATTGGGCCAAAAGAAATCTGATGAGGTTCAACAAGGACAAGTGCAGAGTCCTGCACTTAGGACGGAAGAATCCCATGCACTGCTACAGACTAGGGACCGAATGGCTGGGCAGCGGTTCTGCAGAAAAGGACCTAGGTGGACGAAAAGCTGAATATGAGTCAACAGTGTGCCCTTGTTGCCAAGAAGGCTAATGGCATTTTGGGTTGTATAAGTAGGGGCATTTCCAGCAGATCGAGGGACGTGATTATTCCCCTCTATTCGGCACTGGTGAGGCCTCATTTGGAGTACTGTGTCCAGTTTGGGGCCCCACACTACAAGAAGGATGTGGATAAATTGGAAAGAGTCCAACGGAGGGCAACAAAAATGATTAGGGGGCTGGAGCACATGACTTATGAGGAGAGGCTGAGGGAACTGGGATTGTTTAGCCTGCAGAAGAGAAGAATGAGGGGGGATTTGATAGCTGCTTTCAACTACCTGAAAGGGGGTTCCAAAGAGGATGGCTCTAGACTGTTCTCAGTGGCAGAAGATGACAGAACAAGGAGTAATGGTCTCAAGTTGCAGAGGGGGAGGTTTAGGTTGGATATTAGGAAAAACTTTTTCACTAGTAGGGTGGTGAAGCACTGGAATGGGTTACCTAGGGAGGTAGTGGAATCTCCTTCCTTAGAGGTTTTTAAGGTCAGGCTTGACAAAGCCCTGGCTGGGATGATCTAGTTGGGGTTGGTCCTGCTTTGAGCAGGGGGTTGGACTAGATGACCTCCTGAGGTCCCTTCCAACCCTGAGATTCTATGATTCTATGATTCTATGATAGATAGATAGATAGATAGATAGATAGATCTCCATAATATTCATACAGCACCCTAGGGGCATCCAGGGGAAACAGCAGATCAATTTCAGTGTAGTAGCCGTGTTAGTCTGTGTTAGCAAAAAGAAAAGAAGAAAGAAATACTTGTGGCACACAGAGACTAACAAATTTATTTCAGCATGAGCTTTCGTGGACTACAGTTCGCTTCGTCGGATGCAGATCAATTGTCTGTCATTCTAGCCAGTGCACATGTGGTGGCCTCAGTCCGGCAGCAAGGATAGGCAGTTGGGGTACAGGCAGGGACACCTTTTCCGATTTTCAGTGGGGAGGAGGCAACTTTCAGCTGAGGTCCAGGTGCAGCGCCCCCTATACTTGGGAGTCTCAGGGGGCATAAAGCCCCCTGATAGGCATGGCATGATGGAAGGGCAGCCAGGCCAAATTTGAATGGTGTTGCAACCCCATGTGCCAGGTTGTAATGCCACTCAGATTTGGGGTGGCTGGACAGGTAACCTGGGCCCCCTAATTAGCAAAATTCTGTTTGCATCCATGGTTCATATATTAGTGGGGCTAGGCCTGCTTTCCAGAATATTGGTGGGATCTGGGGACCCTTGGATCCATATGACTTAACCTAAATTGCCACCGCGGTGTAGGGTTCAGTGGGTAATGGAGGCAGTATGTTAGCATTAGAAAGTGGGAGTGAGAACATCTGAGCTTTATTCCCAACTCTGCCACTGAGTCTTTTGGGCGAGTCCTCACCCCGACTCCGTGCCTCAGTTTCCTCAGCTGTAAAATGGGGACACTGGTCCTGCTGTGCTGAGAGGAAGGGCGTGCATTCAGGAGGGATCCCCTGGGCCAGCCCCAAACCGCAGAGGGGCAACGCTGGTTTAAAGTCACCCCGCCTCCCCAAATCCGGGCACGCTGTGCGCGCTCTCCCCCGGGCGCATGGCCGAGGGACCCCCAGCTAGCTCCCTACGGGGAGGTCGCCCATCGCTTTCCATCCCCGCCCCTCCTTCTCCCCGGCCCCCGGAGGAGGTAGCGGCCGCCTCTAGCCCCCCAGCCTCGCCCCGGCGCGGCGGCCAGGCGGGGCTCCCGTTCGGGATGCTCCGGATCCTCTGTGCGCAGCCTCCTCCCGCGGCTCGGGTTGTTGTTTTGGCGAGGGCTGGGAGCCGGGGCGCCTCCGGGTTTGCGCTCGCTCCTCTCGCTGCTGCAGCCAGCCCCCTCCGCCTCCAGTCCCGGCCCCGGAGCGGCGGCGGCGGCAGAGCCGAGCCCGAGCCGGAGCGCAGCCACCAGGTGGGTCTGGGGCGGCGGGTAAACCTGGATCCCCGGGAGGGAGCGAGCCGCCACGAGCCAGCAGCCATGGCAGCGAGCTGGGTTTGCAGCAGGGAGTTGGGGAGGGGGCGACGGGAGCTGGGCTGGCAGATGGGCCCAGGCTGCGCGGAAAACTCCCATCGGGGCCTCGTGGGGGCTGCTTGGGGGGCAGGTTGAAGGGACCTTCTTGACTCCCCGAATAGCTGTGCCCAGCGTCTTGCTATAAAGGAGGAGAAAATGGAGCCACCTGCCCGCTCCTGGGTAAAGGGCATCTCAGCCCTGGCACTAGTGTGCTGCCCCGCTGGGCAGGGCCGGGCGAGATGCTGCCGTGCGCTGCCGGCTCTGCTGTGACCCCCCTGCTCCTTCTGCTTGGGGTGGGACAATGAGTGTGGGGGGCCTGCTGCTTTGATCCCTGGGGGTGGGGTATGTGTGTCTGGGGATCCCTTCGGGTATCCAAACGCCCCAGGGACCCGAATCGTACCGGGTGGGGAGGGACGTGCGAGTGGAAAGTGCCCACCGTGCCCCAAATCACTGTTGCTGGCATGCTCTGGGTGGGGGGGGGTGCTGCAGGGTTTGCCGGTGACCTCGTTTGTGGCGGGGAGAGGAGCAGGGGATGCGGACAGACCCAAACGAACCCCGGAGGATGTGGGAGATGTAGGAGCAGGGGCGAGGGAGCGGTGCCTGCAGTGAAGACGCTCCATTAGAGCTGGGCTGGGGCAGGCGGAGGCAGGTTTGACCGAGGAGATGTGCCGGGCGCTTGCTGTCTGAGGGGCTGTGGTGTTTGTGTAAATGGCAGGGGGAGGGGAGGACCCCATTTCACCACGCTCCCCGTGCAGTGGCTTGGCACATTAGCCCCAGGGACTGCAGTGCCTGCCAGCAGGCGAGGAAGGGGTGAGGGGCCTGCAGTGCTCTTTAAGCCTATAACGGCATCCCTCTTCTTTATCACACCAATCCCTGCACCCCCACCTTAAAGGGACATAAGGCATCAGGGCCGATCCTGCATCGGAGAGACAGGCTGGGTGGCCCCAATGGGTCTCTAGACGATGGGATTTCTCCACTGATGAGTGAGATGGACATAGATGGGGCTCTGGTCCTCACGGAGCCAGCAGAGGGATTACTGAGCTCTCATGGGGGGCCAGCCTGGCATATACGCTGATGGATGGATGAGGGGGATGAGGAAGGAGACAGCCCAGGGAGAATGAGCATGGGCTCAGTCCCTGGGCTGGGAGGTGGATATACAGAGGGCGGCGGGGCATGGGAGTCTGCTCTCCCAGACGGAGAGCCCCATCACTGATTGATGCTCTCCCCTTTCAGGCTACATCCCCCACCTGTCTTCCAGCAGCAGACGGGCCAATCTCTCCCCTTGCTACAGAGATGAGACCTGGCCAGGTGCTGTGCAGCCATCCATGACAGAGACTGAGCAGCAGGAAGCAAGAAGGAGGGGAGGGGGTTTCCCCTTCTGCAGCAGCAGCTCCTTGTGAGCCCCTGGACGCAGCCCTACCCTACCCCCCCTCCCTGCCGGGATCCCCTCACCCCCACTAAAGACACCAGAGCCATCCCCACCAGGAACAGAATGTGTGATTCCGGCTGGGGGGGGATGCCCTCCCCAGGGACAGGTTTCAGAGGAATCACCTGCAGCGAGCCCCAGCTGTGACCCGTGGGGAGGAAGCTGTGATCCCATCCGAGCAGCCCAGTTGGGAGGAGAGGAAGGGACTGGCGGGGCAGGGTGCCCGAGGCCTTCTGAGACTGAGTGAGGCAGTCTGGTGGAATTGGGGCTGGGGAAATGGGGAAGGGTGTGCGGGAAGCAGCTGGAGACTGATCACCCCGCCATGGATTGTGTGGCCCTGCACAGCCTCCCCGAGGGACTGAAGACAGGAGACTCCCGAGACGAGAAGCTGGGCTTGGGCGGCTGTTGTGGGCTCTGCGGAGGCCTCATTACTCATGCTGCTGAGGTCGAGAGCCTTCAGCAGGGCGGCTGGGCTATGGAGGCACAAGCCTGAGAGCACCAGGGACCGAGTGTAACCAGAGTCGAGCAGGGAAGAGGGGAGCACAGGACAAAATCAAGGGTGGGACCCTGCTTTTTCCCAGGGGTCTCCTATTTGTATGTGAACAAAGGGGCAGCAGGGGCTGGATCAATTTCCTTCTGCTCCCACCAGCCGCACCAGGTCTTTGGAGCACCAGGGATTGGGTGTGGCCAAGATGCTCGCTCCAGCCTGGCTTCATGTGTAGTTAAGAGAATAGATGGGATCATTCCTCTGGGGGCCAGCACGTTGCAGGGATACTGCTCGTTCCTCATCCATGCTGCTTTCGGAAGGACTCTGAAGCCAGAGGTCGAGCCAGTCAGGCCCAGAGAACTACCCCCAGAGGGCAAGGGGCCTGGGAAGATGCCCTCCTGCTGACTTCCCCGTCTCCAACCCCTCTGCTGTCTGCCCTGCTCAGGCAGCTGCCTGCTGACCTGGCGCCATGTTGCGGCCGAGCTCAGGGGTGCTGATCTCGGTGAACGGGCTGGGCTTCCCGCCGCAGAATCTGGCCCGCGTGGTGGTGTGGGAATGGCTGAACGAGCACGGGCGCTGGCGGCCCTACACAGCAGCCGTCTGCCACCACATTGAGAACGTGCTGAAGGAGGATGCCCGGGGCAGCGTGGTGCTGGGGCAGGTGGATCCCCAGCTGGCTCCGTACATCATCGACCTGCAATCCATGCACCAGTTCCGCCAGGACACAGGTAGGGAGGGGCTCTGCCTGTCTGTGAGGCGTGGCCAGGGAGAGGGGTGGCCATGGGTGTGCTAAGATCTTGGGGGGACGTGGGGAGCTGCTCATCGAGACCCTCAATCTCTGCTTGCGTTGGGAGTCGGATTCGCACTGCCTCCTTGCCCTGTAAAGACGGGCATGGGGCTGATCTGGCCCCTCATGGCACTGCCGCCATCCGGCCAGGAGAGCAGAGTGCACCTGGCGCTAGCCTCAGCCGTGGCTCTGGAGACAGCGAAGTGGCCCCAAAGGAATGTACACACTTGTGCAAATAGAGAGAGATGTGGATTAACCACAACTAATGTTTATCGAGGCCAGGTGGTGGAGAGCACATCTTTTACTGGACCCATGGCTGTTGGGGAGAGCTCTTCCTCGGGGCTGGGAGAGGGACTCGGAGTGTCACGGCCAAATACGGAGGGGGAGGGGGGGAGAGAGACAGATTGTTTAGATATTACCTCACCCACCGCGTCTCTCTAGTATCTTGGGACCAAAACAACTACAACAACACTGCCAACAATATCTGTGTGTCCGTCCGTCTAGCTGGGGTACATTGCATCCAGCCAGCCATCCAAGTGGTGTATGTCTGCCTGTCTCTGTCTGCCACGTGTCCGTCTGTCTGTCTGCCTGGCTCGGTCTGCTTCTCACCGTCATCACTGAGCATGTAACAACTCTCATTGCCACCCTAGAAAAGTCTCATGTGAGCTCCTTTCCTCTCTCCTCCCCCCGAGGCTGCTGGGAGGTGTCTCCCCTTCTCCATCCCGCTCATCCTCCCCTCCCCCACATTCTGGGACTGCAAACACTGAGACACCCTGGCTTCCATGTGGGGACTGAGGTTTGGGGGGAGGTGTCACTCCAGGACTCCTGTCACTTGGGCATGGGGGAGGTTGGCCCCAATGACCGTGGGGAGTGGTGGGAGGTGGCTGCCCTGAGCTCTGTTGTTTCCTGCTGGCCTAACTTGCAGTGTTTTCGGAGAGAGGGAGGCCAGCCCTCAATGGGGGTGAGAAAGGGCAGTAGAAGGAAGGGTGTACAAAGGGGCTCAGATATCTGGAAGGGAGGGAGCAAAATGCAGAGCGTGCTGTGGGCCAAAACCCCAAATGAGGGAGACTGCCAGGATCAGCTCAGGGAGCTTAAAATGAGGTGGAATCAGTTCCTTCCACATGGATGACATTGCCCCCAACCAGAGGCTGGTGAGCTGGCTGGGACAGGGGAACAAAAACCTGGGGCACTATTTCTGGCTCTGACACCAGCCTGCTGTGTGGCCTGGGGCAAGTCCCTTCCTTGCTGTGTGCCTCAGTTTCCCCACACCCTATAGAATGGGGATGATGACACGCACCCACTGGAAAGGGCTTTGGAGATGGGACATGCTATGTAATATGCTTCTGCTGCTGGCTTTTCATGGGGATAACCTGGAGGGGAATGTGGGCCTGTAATGAGGGACTGTCCTGAGAATGGGAAGCCATGGAGAGGTGGGGGGAGTGGGGTGGGGATGGGAGCACTGCACCGCTGGGGTATCTGCTGCCTGCAGGTAGCCTGTGTGGACTCCCTTTCTGGGACACTGGGGCTCCCTTTTTGGGTAAGCTGGGGTTGGGGGAAAAAGGGCTGTCTGCAGGACAGCCTGTGGTGGTGTCTGGCATGGGGAGCAGAACCTGGCATGGACAGGAAGGAGGGATGTGCCCATCAGCTGGATTCCTGTCTCCAGACTCCCCCAAAAGGTGCCTTAGCCAATGACATCTGCAGGGTGCCCTGTTTAGCGTGCCCTGGCTCTAGGGTGCCCTGTTTCAGCGGGGGCAGGGAGGGTCCCCTGCTCGCTGTACTCTCTGTGCCATGGCTGAGGTTACAGACGGTGGGAACACTAGCTCTGTGCACTAGGTTTGTGCTCATTGTGGTTTCTGTGTGACGTGTGGTTTGCTGTTCCATTGCAGCTCTGTGCAGAGCTCTGACCGGGAGGGGACTGGGCGTTAGAGATGTCACTAGCGGCTGTATTGATGTGATCACCCCTCCCAGCCTCCTCTCCTCCACCCCTGCCTACCCTCCTCTCACTGCTGCTCCCTTGCTGCATGGGCAGCTTGCTATTGCCAGCCTGGGATGGGGCATCCTCCCCACGCTGGCCCTGAGAGCGCTGAATTAGGCCACGTGGGCCCAATCAGCCAGTTAGGCTGCAAAAAGGGCAGAATTAAGCTGGAGGAAGCTTATTAGAAGAAGGCTCCCCTGTGAGGGAACAGGCATGGCTTCTCCAAAGCCTGGAGGCTGGGAACAGTGCAGCAGAGAGGAAGGCTGCAGTCCCCCTCCCTGAGGTAGGGGAGAAGCAGCCCAGTAGGAGGGAGCTGGAGTGAGAGCAGTACAGTGGTGGAGATGCACACCTCAGCTGTTCCCGACGGGTCTGGATTGGCACCCAGTTTAGAGGGCAGGCCTGAGTTCCCATACCAGCCACTGCATACTGTGGCAAATGGCCAACTCTATTGTGGTGGGTCCCGTGTTTTTCCTTGGTGTGGGTCAGGGCGCCGTCCCTGCCCCTATTCTTGGGCTCCGCTAGTGCCCTGGATGGGGAGAGAAAGGGAGTCAGGAAGGGACCCAGGTCTTCCCCTACTCCGGTCCCAGCCCCTTCAGCTTTGCAGGTTTCTTACCCTCTTTCCCCTTGGGTTGGGTTTCTCTCAGTCCTCTGGGCTGGGGGAGTCCCTCTGCCCTGCTTGGGCAGGGTCTTCCTTCCCCTGGAGAAGGGTCAACACCAGTACACCTCCAAACTACCATCAGCTCTCTTTCCCTCCTCTGTCTGACTGAAGCAGGGGTTTTTATTAGGCCGTGGGCGGCGGGGGGGGGGGGGGGGGGGGGCCTTAATTGGCTTCAGGTGCTCTAATTAATCTGTAGTAACCTCTCCTTAATCCACAGGGAATAAGGCTCTGATGATCCTGGGTCTTATATACCTCCCATCTATTATGATCCTGCTGCCCTCTGGCCCTGCTGTATCACATATCCCCCTCAGCCCCACTCAACACCATGGGGTTAGGCCACTTGGGACGAGAAGCAGTGTTGTCGAGACAGGCTGTCAGTGTTGCCGTGTTGGCTTCAGTCTCTATGCTGTACCCGGAATTAGGAACCATCTAGTCACTCTCACGTTTTCCTTGTTTCTGTGCATCCACTGGAGCGGGGCATGGTCTGTCACGAGGGTGACCTGCCGCCCCAGTAGGTAGTATCGGAGAGTCTCCAAGGCCCATTTAACTGCCAGACATTCCTTTGAGACGACGGTGTACCGTTGCTCCCTGGGAAGGAGTTTCTGGCTGGGGTACAGGATTGGGTGCTCCTCCTCCCGGACTATCTGTGAGAGGGTGGCCCCTAGCCCTACCTCCTAGGCATCCATCTGCAGGATGAATTCCTTCTCGAAGTCTTGGGCTATGAGCACTGGATGACTGCAAAGGGCCGTCTTTAAGTCTGTGAATGCTTCTTCTTCTGCATTGGTCCACTTTACTATCTCTGGACCCCGAGCTTTTATCAGGTCCGTCAGTGGCCAGGCCCTCATGGCGAAGTGAGGGATGATAGTACCCCATACTATCTGTACTGCAATAGTACCCCACTATCCCTAAAAATGCTCTGACTTGCTTTTTTGCAGACTGGTTGGGGCCAATCCTGTATTGCCTCTACTTTGTTCCATTGAGGTCTCACCAAGCCCCTTCCTACTACATTCCCGAGGTATCTGGCCTCAGCTAGCCCTATGTCATCTAAATAAGCGACGGCATACTTGGCGTGGGGTTGTAGTAATTTGTCCATTAGTCGTTGGAACGTTGCGGGGGCCCCATGGAGTTCGAAAGGGAGAAAGGTGTATTGGAAGAGGCCATTGGGTGTAGAGAAGGCAGTCTTCTCCTTGGCATCCTCAGCCAGGGGGATTTGCCAATAGCCTTTGCTCAAGTCCAAGGTGGTCAAGTATCAGGCCTTGCCTAACTGATCAACTAGCTCATCAATGCATAGTATCAGGTAGGCATCGAATTGAGATATTTTGTTCAACTTCCGGAAGTCGTTACAAAACCTCAGGGTGCCATCAGGCTTGGGGACTAGGATGATAGGGCTGGACCACTGGCTGTGGGATTCTTCAATAACCCTGAGTTCTAGCATACTCCTCACCTCCATCCTAATTTTTTTCCTTTTGGCCTCCGGTATTCAGTATGGTTTTATTGTTACCCTTGCTCCGGGACAGGTGACGATATGGTGCTGCACGCAGAACACGTCTAGATTCCACTGGATCATATCAATCACCTCTGTTCGTTGTGTCAGGGTTAATTCAGGGGATATCCTCACCTGTCCTTGTGGGCCATCTGCCTGGGATGGAGCTCCCTGGGTGACCAGGCATGTCTCCCGGTTGCGCCAGGGCTTCAGTAAGTGAACGTGATAGATCTGCTCTGGTCTTTGGTGGTCCGGTTGCTTTACCTTGTAGTCCACCTCCCCAGTGGCTTCCACTATCTCATATGGCCCATGTCAGCTGGCTAGGAGCTTGCTTTCTGTTGTCGGTACCAGCACCAGCACCTGTTCTCCTGGCTGAAATCTCCATGTTTTCGCTTGGCAGTTGTAGTAGGCCTGCTGGACCTCTTGTGCTTTCTCCAAATTCCCTCGTACTATGGGGGTCACCTGGGCTATTCGCTCTCATCTGAGCCACGTGCTCAGTGACGTTCTTCCCAATCCTCCTTGGCGATATCTAATATGCCACACGGATGGTGTCCGTAGAGTAGCTTGAAGGGTGAGAATCCTGTTGAAGCCTGGGGGACCTCCCGTATCGCAAACATCAGGTACGGTACAAGGGTATCCCAGTCTTTTCCGCCTTGGGCCACCACCTTCCGGATCATGCTTTTGGGGGTACGATTAAATCGCTCAACCAGGCCATCCGTTTGAGGATGGTAGACTGAGGTCTGCAAGGCTTGGATGTGGAGCAGGGTACATAAGTCCCTCATTAATTTCAACATAAAGGGAGTTCCTTGGTCAGTCGAGATTTCCTCAGGGATACTGTAGCAAAAACCTGGAGCAGTTCTTTGCTATTGTCTTGGAGATGGGGCTTCTTAGGGGAATTACTTCTGGGTACTGTGTGGCATGTAAGGATGAATAGTTTGCTTCGGTGGCCCCGGGCCAATCTTTCTAGCGGGCCCACTAGGTCCATGGCTATCCTTTCAAAACGGACTTTACTAACAGGCAAGGGCACCAACGGGGCCCGTAAATGAGGTCAGGGGCTGTGTAACTGGCATTCTGGGCAGGAGGCGCAATAGCGCTGGACTTCCACCCGTACTCCCAGCCAGTAAAACCTCCTGAGGATTCTATCCAGGGTCTTATCTACTCCTAGATGTCCCCCGAATAAATGGCTGTAAGCTAGCTCTAACACGGGCCTTGTGTGCTTCCGTGGTACTAAGAGCTGCTCTACTTCCTCACCCCATATTTGCGCTACTCGGTACAATAAATCACGTTTGACCACATAGTATGGTTTTGGTTTTCCCCTCTTCGGGCATGCTGTTTACCTCCACTACCTCCTCCCTCATGTTTGCATATAGCGGGTCGTAGGCTTGGTCCTGTCTGACATTCTTGCATGTGGGGCCAATCTGGTCTAATTTTGTGGGGTCAATTTCAGCTCCACCCCCTGAGTTGCTCCTACTGGTGCTGGAGACTGCCTCCAGGTCCTCACTGGTCTGAGCTGTCTCCTGGCTTCCCAGACAGCTACTGTCAAGTGTAAGCGGGGGAATAGTCCCGCTATTGTGGGGAACTTTCCTCGTCTCTGCACTACCCCGGTGAAATGGGCTAGCGGAAGGATTTGAGTCCTTGCTCCCACCTCCTTTACCCCAGAGGCCTCCCTGCCCTCGAGGACTCCCCTTGCACTCTCCTGTCTGGCAGAGTCCTCGTAACCCCAACAAGGCTGGGCCCAGGATTCCTGGGGGGCTCAACCCCCAACCTTGCTGTGGTCACCTAGGTCAGGGGCTAGGGTGTCCCCACTCCGGGGTACTCTCTCTGAACAGGATGCTTCCCTGACCCACTGATCACTGCGTACAATTTAAAGCAAATGCAAATTATGTAATCAACAATTAATTTTAAAACGAATAAGGAAAAATGGGAAAGGCTAATGAAAACACATCACCCCGCTCTGTGGCAGGGAACATCACAAACTGTCTCTGCAATGTCAGGGCAGTTCAGTTTGTTCCTGTGTAGGTCCCAGGCCCCTTCTCAGGCCCTGGCTGTGCTGCAGGGACTCTGTGGGTCGGACACTTGCTCTGGCGGTGGCCACACGTCGCAGGCTCTGGGTGGCAGGACCCTCTTCCCAGCGTCGCCCCCGCCCTGTCGGGGTTTAGATCCCCCTGCAAGACTGGCCTGCAGGGCCTCTTGGCTGAGGCGTCTCCCTGTGCTGGGCCCACTGCCCAGGGTCCCCCTCGCTCTCCCCAGCTGCTCCCCGCACCCGGCTCCGGACTGCTCCAGCCCCAGCTCCACCCTCTGCCTCAGCTCCAGCTCCTCTGCCTCAGCACGGCTGCTGCTGCTCTGCCTCCAGCTGCCTGGGCTGCATCTCTGGCCGCTCTGGCTGCTGCAGCTTCTCCCCCCACAGGGCAGGTCTGTCTCCCTGGGCTGCAGCTCTGCTCCCAGGGCAGGTCTGTGTCTCTGGGCTGCTTTTCTGGCCCCTCTGGATCTGGCCCAGCGCAGCTCTGGCCTCTGCCCTCTCCTCAGCTCAGCCCCACTCTGTCCGACTCAGGCAACTCCAGCTCACACGGAGGACGGGATCCACCCTGGCCTCCTGACTCCCTGATTCGCCTGCCTGCCCTGTCAATCAGGCTGACCTGGAGCATTGGCCTCTCCCCATTGCCCCTGGGGACTGTCAGTCCCATCGACCCGCCCCCTTTTGGTACTGGGAGCTAGCAATCAAAACACCCCCACTGAATGTTAGTAAGGGGATAACAGTCCCCTTACACAAGGCTGATTCCCCACTCTGGCACTTTGAGTGCAGAAGGTGGGGGCCCGCAAGGATTCTAAAAATTAATACTGGCCACTCTAGGCTTGTATTAAACTCCCAAGGTTACAGCTTTTCTCTGATCTTGGATGGTCAGATGCTGCCACCACCCAAGTGCAAAAACCCCTTTGAGAACCCAGGAAGGCACATTTGGGAATTCCTTCCTGTTGGGTACCCTCAAGCCCTTTCACCCCCACTGTGGGGAAGAGCTGAGAAAGAAAGCAAAGGAAACCAGCTGTTGCCACCAGCTAATTAAACAACATGCACAAACCTCTTAGGACACAAAATCCAATTCTATTCTTAAAAAAGGTAAATTTTATCAAAAACAAAAAGAAAGAAAATACATCTGGAACTTAGGCTTTTTGCTAGGTTTTAAAAAAAAAACAATTATAACGATTAAGCATCAAGATAGCTTCTTGAGGTCCAGCTTAAAGGTTACAAGCAAAACAAAAGCACCTGGGGTTAGCACAAAGGAGTCCACAAGCCATAAAGAAATAAAAGAGAAAAACCTAATCTCATCTTCTTAGACATTTCCTAATCTACTTACCTATCTGGGGTTTCAAATGAGTAGTTTCTAGGTATGATCTGATTATTTTCATACCTGGCCCAAGCTTTTACAGCATAGCTCCAGCCTTGACCCTGCTCTCCGGGAGAACACAGACAGACAAAGGGGACGTTTTTCCCCAATTTTAAGAAATTCTAGCCTTCCCATTGGCTCTTTTGGTCAGGTGCCCACTCCCTCCCTTTTACCTATGGACTTTTTAACCCTTTACAGGTAAAGCAAGTAGAGAACAGCTACTAACGGGGATTTCATAGCTAACTGGGTGTCCATAAAAGGAAGCTACCCCTCTCCCCTTCATTTATCACACCTACCAACCAAGGTGGCTTTCTGGTTCCCTGTCAAAATCCCGGTTCCTAACCTTTTATCTGCCCTCCTTTCCTGTCTAGATTTCCAGGGCTTCCTGGGGGATGAAAATAGTTCTGGGACAAGTCTGGCAAAAATTGGGACAGGGCTATCCGTGGGTGCCTTGATCTCAGTCCGGGGGTTGCTACCCTCCCCCAGCTCTATTTGAGGGAGTAGCTTCTCAAACCCTGGGAAGTTCCTGCCGATTAAGACTGGGCGGGGTAGTCTGAGGACCACCCCTGTGATCACCCTGGTAGTATTCCCCTGGATCTCAATTTGCACTAGGATCATGGGGTAGAAATGTACAGTGCCATGGACGCACGGGTCAGTTGGTCTTGTCCTACTAACTTCCCTGAGATCAGTGTGAGAGCACTCCCAGAATCCACCAACGCTGTGGTCTCGATGCCATTCATTTTTACCGACCTGGTGTACCCATGTGGGGTCATTGCAACCCCCACCAGGCTGATTAGGCCACTTCGCTCCCCGTGATCTCCGAGATTGCACTGCATGGGCTCCTCCCTGTTGGGGCACTGGGTTGCTATGTGTCCCAATTTCCCACACCAATACCGTACTCCAGTTGTTGCCCTCTGCCTTGGGCTATTCGGCGCACCCCAGCCCTCTCCCCCCAAGTCCCCAGGTCCATTCAGGGCCTCATACTGTTCCCGGGCGCCCTTGCTTCCTGTTTCGGCTCTCCTGGAGTTCTTGATAATCCGGGGCCTCAGGGCATAGCCACTTCCAGCTCAGGTGGATTAGGTCAAACAGTTGCGACTGTGGGGCCTTGTCCTAACTATACTGCCATTCATGGAACCTCTGGGCTCGCAACGCCATCGTTAGAATCATAGAATCATAGAATATAAGGGTTGGAAGGGACCTCAGGAGGTCATCTAGTCCAACCCCCTGCTCAAAGCAGGACCAATCCCCAGCTAAATCATCCCAGCCAGGGCTTTGTCAAGCCTGACCTTAAAAACCTCTAAGGAAGGAGATTCCACCACCTCCCTAGGTAACCCATTCCAGTGCTTCACCACCCTCCTAGTGAAAAGTTTTTCCTAATATCCAATCTAAACCTCCCCCACTGCAACTTAAGACCATTACTCCTTGTTCTATCATCTGGTACCACTGAGAACAGTCTAGATCCATCCTCTTTGGAACCCCCTTTCGGGTAGTTGAAAGCAGCGATCAAATACCCCCTCATTCTTCTCTTCTGCAGACTAAATAATCCCAGTTCCCTCAGCCTCTCCTCATAAGTCATGAGCTTCAGTCCCCTAATCATTTTTGTTGCCCTCCACTGGACTCTTTCCAATTTTTCCACATCCTTCTTGTAGTGTGGGGCCCAAAAGTGGACACAGTACTCCAGATGAGGCCTCACCAATGCCGAATAGAGGGGAATGATCATGTCCCTCGATCTGCTGGCAATGCTCCTACATATACAGCCCAAAATGCCATTAGCCTTCTTGGCAACAAGGGCTCACTGTTGACTCATATCCAGCTTCTTGTCCACTGTAACCCCATGTCTTTTTAAGCAGAACTGCTGCCTAGTCACTTGGTCCCTAGTCTGTAGCAGTGCATGGAATTCTTCCGTCCTAAGTGCAGGATTCTGCACTTGTCCTTGTTGAACCTCATCAGATTTCTTTTGGCCCAATCCTCTAATTTTTCTAGGTCCCTCTGTATCCTATCCCTACCCTCCAGTGTATCTACCGCTCCTCCCAGTTTAGTGTCATCTGCAAACTTGCTGAGGGTGCAATCCACGCCATTCTCCAGATCATTAATGAAGATATTGGAGTGCACCAAGGACTGACCCTGGGGGTACTCCGCTTGATACCGGCTGCCAGCTAGACATGGAGCCATTGATCGCTACCCGTTGAGCCCGACGATCTAGCCAGCTTTGTATCCACCTTATAGTCCATTCATCCAGCCCATACTTCTTTAACTTGCTGGCAAGAATACTGTGGGAGCTTTGCTAAAGTCAAAGAATATCAAAAGCTTTGCTAAAGTCAAGGAATAACACGTCCACTGCTTTCGCCTCGTCCACAGAGCCAGTTATCTCATCATAGAAGGCAATTAGCTTAGTCAGGCGTGACTTGCCCTTGGTGAATCCATGCTGACTGTTCCTGATCACTTTCCTCTCCTTGAAGTGCTTCAAAATTGATTCCTTGAGGACTTGCTCCAAGATTTTTCTAGGGACTGAGGTGAGGCTGACTGGCCTGTAGTTCCCCGGATCCTCCTTCTTCCATTTGTTAAAGATGGGCACTACATTAGCCTTTTCCCAGTCATCTGGGACTACCCCCGATCGTCATGAGTTTTCAAAGATAATGGCCAATGGCTCTGCAATCACATTTGTCAATTCCTTTAGCACCCTCAGATGCAGTGCATCCGGCCCCATGGACTTGTGCTCGTCCAGCTTTTCTAAATAGTCCCGAACTACTTCTTTCTCCACAGAGGGCTGGTCACCTCCTCTCCATACCGTGCTGTGGAGTGCAGCTGTCTGGGAGCTGACCTTGTCCGTGAAGACAGAGGCAAAAAAAGCATTGAGTACATTAACCTAGTGACAGAGGATGTGGAAAAATCTGTCTCCCCCATTCAGTAAGGGGCCCACACTTTCCTTGACTTTCTTCTTGTTGTTAACATACCTGTAGAAACTCTTCTTGTTACTCTTAACATCCCTTGTTAGCTGCAACTCCAAGTGTGATTTGGCCTTCCTGATTTCACTCCTGCATGCCTGAGCAATCCTCCCTGGTCATTTGTCCAATCTTCCACTTCTTGTTAGCTTCTTTTTTGTGTTTCAGATCAGCAAGGATTTAACTGTTAAGCCAAGTTGGTCACCTGCCATATTTACTATTCTTTCTACACATCAGGATGGTTTGTTTCTGCAACCTCAATAAGGATTCTTTAAAATACAGCCAGCTCTCCTGGACTCCTTTCCCCATCATGTTATTCTCCCAGGGGATCCTGCCCATCAGTTCCCTGAGGGAGTCAAAGTCTGCTTTTCTGAACTCCAGGGTCCTTATTCTGCTGCTCTCCTTTCTTCCTTGTGTCAGGATCCTGAACTCGACCATCTCATGGTCACTGCCTCCCATGTTCCCATCCACTTTTGCTTCCTCTACTGTTTCTTCCCTGTTTGTGAGCAGCAGGTCAAGAAGAGCTCTGCCTTTAGTTGGTTCTTCCAGCACTTGCACCAGGAAATTGTCCCGTATACTTTCCAAAAACTTCCTGGATTGTCTGTGCATGGCTGTATTGCTCTCCCAGCAGATATCGGGGTGATTGAAGTCCCCTATGAGAACTAGGGCCTGTGATCTAGTAACTTCTGTTAGTTTCCTTAAGAAAGCCTCATCCACCTCATCCCCCTGGTCTGGTGGTCTGTAGCAGACTCCCACCACTACCTCACCTTGTTGCTCACACTTCTAAACTTAATCCAGAGACTCTCAGGTTTTTCTGCAGTTTCATACTGGAGCTCTGAGCAGTCATACTGCTCTCTTACATACAACGCAACTCCCCCACGTTTTCTGCCCTGCCTATCCTTCCTGAACAGTTTATATCCATCCGTGACAGTACTCCAATCATGTGAGTTATCCCACCAAGTCTCTGTTATTTCAGTAACATCATAATTCCTTGACTGTGCCAGGACTTCCAGTTCTCCCTGCTTGTTTCCCAGGCTTCTTGCATTTGTTTATAGGCACTTCAGATAACTTGCTGATTGTCCTGCTTTCTCAGTATGAGGCAGGAGTCCTTCCCTCTTGCGCTCTCCTGCTTGTGCTTCCTCCACTTCCCCACTTACCTCAGGTTTTTGGTCTCCTTCCCCTGGTGAACCTAGTTTAAAGCCCTCCTCACTAGGTTAGCATCTGTCCAGGATCTGGGCTTTCAGCTGGGGGTAGTCTGCCACAGCCTCCGCAGCCAGATCATAGTAGTCCTTCTGGGCCTCCCCACACAGGAACGGGGCTAGGATACCAGACCACTGATCTTGGGGTCAGGCCTCCCGCAGGGATGCCCTCTTGAAGGCCAGGAGGTGCCTCCACATCATCCTCCCATGTCATTTGCTGCAGGCAGTTGCTCGCCCGTATGGTCTGCGTCCCGTCGTGGCCATGGCTCAGCTCCATGAGGACCTTCACCTGGTTCACCACTTCCTGCAACACGGCACGGTCCTGGGTGGCCTGGCTCATCAGCAGGCGATTGGTCTCCTGCTGCAGCTGTACCGCCTCCTGTTGGGCGGCTGCCTGGACCCGGGTGGCCTCCTGTTGGGCCACTGTGGCTTGCACCAGCGCCTTACTACGTCGTCCATCTTGGGGACGAGGTTGGGGGGTTGGCTCACCCTGGATTAAGTCCACGACACAGTAAATCCCACTTCTAACACCACATGTGGCAAAGGGCCAATGCTATTGTGGTGGGTCCCACGTTTTTCCTTGGTGTGGTGGGTCAGGGTGCCACCCCTGCCCCTATTCTTGCGCTCCACTAGTGCCCTGGAGTGGGAGAGAAAGGGAGCAGGGAAGGGACTCAGGTTCACCTTCTACTCCAGTCCTAGTTCCTTCAGCTTCATAGGCTTCCTACCCTCTTTCCCCTTGGGCAGGGTTTCTCTCGGTCCTCTGGACTGGGGGAGTCCCTCTGCCCTGCTTGGGCAGAGTCTCTCTTCCGCTGGTACTCTGATTCTCTGGTCAAGACCAGTATGCCTCCAAACTACAGTCAGCGCTCCTTCCCTTCTCCTGTGTGACCAAAGCAGGGGTTTTATTAGGTCTCTGGAATGGTGTGTGTGTGGGGGGGAGAGGGAGGGGAGGACTTAATTGGCTCCAGGTGCTCTAATTAACCTGTAGTAACCTCTCCTTAGTCCACAGGGACTAAGGCTCTGATGATCCTGGGGTTTATATACCTCCCATCTATTACTCTCCTGCTGCCCTCTGGCCCTGCTGTATCACAATACATTTATTGCAGAGCTTGTCCAGATACTGGCCTCTGCACAAGGATCAAAACCACAACAAATATCCTTAATGGAAATAAAACATCCTTTCATTTACTCTGAGATTAACCCACAGTAAAGCAAAGCCTCTATAGGAATATAACCTAACTGATACACAAGAACTCCAGCTCACAACTAATACCTGGAACTACGTTACACAACATCTAACTGACATGGAGAACTCATTGCCACAAGATGCTGTTGAGGCCAAGAGCTTAGTAGGATTCAGAAAAGGATTGGATATTTCTATGGCTAATGAGGACATCTCCAGTTACATGAGAGGGGGGTAAAACTTTTGTTGTTAGAAAGGACACAAACTCTCATGCCTGAGGGCATGAGCCAACCACAAACAGATGGGGTCAGGAAGAAACTCCCCCCCGAGAAGGGTTATTCCATAATTGTTCTGTAGGGGGTTCCTTATACCTTTCCTCTGAAGCAGCTGATGCTTGTCAGGCTGAGACAGGGTGCTGGCCTAGGTGGACCCCGGACTAATCCTGTCTGGCAATTCCTGTGTTATATGCCCATATGTTATAAGACCACTGCAGAGAATTACCTCCCCAGAGCCAATCACCCCCAAATTCTTCACCCCTGCTCCTCCCAGAGAGCACAGCTCTGTATTAGCCCAATTTGACACCCATCAGTGTGCTTTGGACTGACCCATTTATGTATAGACATATCTGACATCTACAGACATGGTGCCTTACACAGATACATGTGTATCAACATCAAAGATAGATAGGTTTGGATATTAGGAAAAACTTTTTCACTAGTAGTGTGGTGAAGCACTGGAATAGGTTACCTAGGGAGGTGGTGGAATCTCCTTCCTTAGAGGTTTTTAAGGTCAGGCTTGACAAAGCCCTGGCTGGGATGATCTAATTGGGGTTGGTCCTGCTTTGAGCAGGGGGTTGGACTAGATGACCTCCTGAGGTCCCTTCCAGCCCTGACATTCTATGATTCTATAGCTCACAGGTACTGCCTGAATGGTTTGGCTTTATAAAGGATTACTTGCAGGCGCCCGTCCAATGCACTGAGCTCTCTCACAACACATCAAGCAATCATAGAATCAGAGAAGATTAGGGTTGGAAGAGACCTCAGGAGGTCATCTAGTCCCACCTCCTGCTCAAAGCATTACCATAGTTACCCAACTATGGTAATGATAGAACAATACTCAGTACTGCCAGTAGACGTAGATTCATACAGATACCGAAAACTGGCTGGCATCAGCAAGGCACAGAGCTGATTGAAGATCTCCCTGCGGATCATTTGACAGAACTGAAATTTTCTGTGGGAACTCCCCAGGCTGTCCAAACCGCCCGGCTCCTAAGGACCATAGGCTCCACGAGCTAGCCAGCTCCCTGCACTGCCTTGCCTGGCAGGTGCGCAGGCTGCCTGCCTTCTCAGTTCCCCTGGGATGAGGATAGTTGGCCTGCTGGCAGCCTGGCTCTCTGCCCAGCAAGCCAGCCATGGCGATGGCTGGGCCACTAGAAACCAGCTTTGCAGCCTGGAATTTTTCAGACATGTCCCGTTCTGAGGGAAATTGGACATTTTTTACTTTCTTCCAATTCGGAATAAGACCAGTTGGAAAAGCACCACGGGGATGGAAATTTGATGTGTGAAGGATCCAGAGTGAAGAAGGGTGGTCTTGTGGCTAGCTCTGGATCTGGATCTGGATCTGGTTCCTGGCTTTGCCACACATCCCTTGGGCAAGTCACTTAATCTCTCTGCCCATCAGCTCTCCATCTGGGAAATGAAGGTAGTGATCCTTTCTCTGGTCGAATTCTATTAGGAACGCTGCAGGACAGGCCTGTCTCTTATGGCGTGTCTGTGCAGTGCTTAGCACAATGGGGCCTCAGTCTTGGTACTATTGTAGCAATAATAAATAAATCACAGGACCCTCAGTTATTCCCCTACCCCTCTCTCTTCCCCAGTTGCCTGGACTTTGTGGCACTCTGGAAAGATGTCCATAACCATGTGATCACCATTCACAGTGCTCAGCATGGCTTTAGCCTCACATGGCGCATCAGCATGTGGGTTTGGTTTGAACAGCAGCACCCTTTCAACAGCAATGGCTGTGTGTGTAAAACAACAATGGCAAACAGGAAACAACCTGAAGAGCAATTGTTACCTATTGAGCCCCAGCTCAAGGGGGGAGGGCTGGAACCTGGGCCTGGAAAACAAAGGGGCGCTGGTGATGGGAAGTGCTAAGTCCCCTCCACTAGTGGGGCTGCCCCTGTCCATGTCTTTCACTTGGCAAACTGGTGCATCTTGTTGCAAGACAGAGGCCATCAGCTATGGTAGGAGTGCTGCTGCAATGGCACTAACGGCCAGTGGAAATGTTGCTACAGCTGCTCTTTCAGGTCCAAGGGCTGCACATTCAAGTCCCAGCAGGTCAGAGCACTTTGCTGAAGGCTCCTTCTTCCTCCAGCACCGAGAGGTTCTGATATCATATGGCTCCCTTCTGAATCATTGTATCCTGGGGGCAGGGCCAGTGCAACCACTAGGCAAACTGGGCGGTCACCTAGGGCGCCAAGTGGTTGGGGGCGCCGAGCCCCAGCCATGGAGGAGTCGGCGCGGCATGGGGGGGGCAGCAGCCCTGCAAAGGCGGCAGCGCCGATAGTGTGGAGCAGACGCGCCCCCCGCCCCTCCTGCCCAGGTTGCAGCCCGGTGCCCCCCCCCCACCCCGGGGCTCCTGCAGGCTGTAGCAGATGCATGCGGGCGCCAGCCCCCGTGCGTCCCCTGGCTGCCCCCTCGCTGCGCTCGGGCTCTGCAGCTCCCTGGGAGGGTCATCGGCGGCGGCTCACACTCCTGGGAGCCGCAGAGCCTGAGCGCGGTGAGGGGAGAGCCGGGGGGCGCACGGGGGCCGCCGCCCGCATGCATCGGCTGCAGGAGCCCCTGGGGGGGGGCGCCGGGCCGCAGCCTGGGCAGGAGCACCCCCGGCTCCCCCCTCACCGCGCTCAGGTTCTGCGGCTCCCGGGAGTGTGAGCCACCGCCGCCCTCCCGCTGCCTCAGCACTCTGCGGGGGAGGGGCTGTGCACGGGGCCCGGCAGCGTGTTCTGCCGCCACGTGGAGCCAGCGGCCGGGCCTGGTAAGGGGAGTCCCGGGGGGCAGTCAGGGGCGGGGGGGGGGGGGTTGGATGGGTCGGGAGTTCTGGGGGGGCTGTCAGGGGGCGGGGGTGTGGAGAGGGGTCAGGGCAGTCAGGGGACACGGAGCTGGGTGGTTGGATGGGTCGGGAGTTCTGGGGGTCCTGTCAGGGGGTGGGGAGTGGTTGGATGGGACGTGGGACTAAGACCCGGGGGTCTGTCTGGGGGCGGGGGTGTGGATAAGGGTTGGGGCAGTCAGGGGACAGGTAGGGGGTTTTCCTGGGTGTCTGGCTGGTGAGTCTTGCCCACATGCTCGGGGTTCAGCTGATCGCCATATTTGAGGTCGGGAAGGAATTTTCCTCCAGGGTAGATCGGCAGAGGCCCTGGAGGTTTTTCATCTTCCTCTGCAGCATGGGGCACGGATCACTTGCTGGAGGATTCTCTGCATCTTGAAGTCTTTAAACCATGATTTGAGGACTTCAGTAGCTGAGACATAGAATCATAGAATCTCAGGGTTGGAAGGGACCTCAGGAGGTCATCTAGTCCAACCCCCTGCTCAAAGCAGGACCAACCCCAACTAAATCATCCCAGCCAGGGCTTTGTCAAGCCTGACCTTTAAAAACCTCTAAGGAAGGAGATTCCACCACCTCCCTAGGCAACCCATTCCAGTGCTTCACCACCCTACTAGTGAAAAAGTTTTTCCTAATATCCAACCTAAACCTCCCCCTCTGCAACTTGAGACCATTACTCCTTGTTCTGTCATCTTCTACCATAGATCTAGACATAGGTGAGAGGATTATTGCAGGAGTGGGTGGGTGAGATTCTGTGGCCTGCATTGTGCAGGAGGTCAGACTAGATGATCATAATGATCCCTTCTGACCTTAAAGTCTATGAGTCCATGGGGGGGCAGTTAGGGTGGGAAGGTCTCAGGAGGGGGCAGTCAGGGGACAAGGAACAGGGAGGCTTAGGTAGGGTGTGGGGTTCTGGGGGGCAGTTAGGGGCAGGGTTCCTAGGAGGGGGCAGTCAGGGGACAAGGAGGAGGCGGGGTTGGGGGTTCTGAGCGGGGCAGTCGGGGTGGGAAGTGGGAGGGAGTGGATTGGGGTGGGGAGGGGGGAACCTGGTCTGGGGAGCAGCCCCTGGGCAGGCTGCTCCCTGGGGTCTATAAAAGTTCGTTGGGATTTGCCCCTCAATGAACCAATGTGCGGCGCGGGGGGGGGGAGGTGGAATTTTCCCCTAGGGCGCAAAATATCCTTGCATCGGCCCTGCCTAGAGGTGGAGGCAGGGCCATGGCAAGCTCCGATTGTCTGAATCTGCTATGGTTCTTGAGAGCTGTGTGTTGTGGTTGTTTCTGGAGTGTTCTAGGAAGTTGCAGAGACCTGCAAACAGGGCTGGGGGTTGCTTGGATCAGGGCCGGCCCACAACATTTTGGCACCTGAGGCGGGGAGCTCAAATGCCCCCTCACTTGGGCCAAAACTTTGAAAGGTCTCTTGTGCCTCCTTCCTCCAGCCCAGCACTCCACCATCTCTGAGAGAATACATATGCCCCAGCAGCAGACACAATTTTCTACACTCTGGGACCTAGTGGTGCCCTCCCTCCCCCCAGTCTGGCACCTGAGGTGGCCGCCTCAGTTCGCCTGCCAGCCCTGGCTTGGATCGAGGCTCAGAGACTCCCTAGTGAGGCATGGAACTCCCAGCTTGCCCGATCACATCTGCACGGCAGAGGCATTCACCCAGCCCCAAGCAAACTCCCCCAGTCCAGCTGCACCAGGCTCCTGACAGAACCAGGCTGTTCCAGAGTCTCACTCGGGAGGGAGGCCCCGTTATGCCAAAGCTTTTGCTGTGCTAGGTCTTACAAAGCACAGATGCTCTAACGGCTGCTTCATTCTCCTACTTGCTCCACTGTGAGTCCCACAACTCTGTGTGTAGGGTTTTTCCTCAGCGCTGGTTCTGGCAGGGGAAGGATGTGCAGAGGTCGTGGGGGAAGCCGTGCATTCCTGGGAACCAGAGGAGCTGTGCTGTGCTCAGAAGGGCCTCAGAACTTGGAGCTGCAGAGGGGCTGTCAAGGTGGGGAGGCAACTGTGTCTGAGCCCCATAACTCTGCCGTCCCTTACTGGCATCTCATGCCCCCATATTAACCATGGGGCAATGTCCCTTTTGTGCTGAAGGGCCTCTTCCCCAGGGTGCTGGGAATGCGTTCAGGTCTGCATTGCGGCTCGCTGCCCCTGGGTGGCTAACGCCCAAACCCCAGCACCATTGCATGGTGCCAGGGCGTGGGGAAGAGGAGATGGAAGGAAGGTGTCACGTACAGAAATTGGGTAGGATCCCTTTAAATAATTGTGAGCTCACTGAACACAGTGAGCTTCCCTAGATGGCTCACCACTATTTGAAGGGACACTACCCAACTCCTATACACTAGAGGGGGAAGAGGAAGATGAGCGGGACGGGGGAGACAAGAACAGAAGGCACAGAGGAAGAGATGGGCAGGAAGGGGGCTGTGGCTTTAAAGATCGAAGGCTTCTTTGGGTTCCCAGCATGGTCTGAAAATGCCCCCCCTTCCCCACACCCCAGCAACTGCGAGCCATACTCAGGCCTCCTGCCCATGTAGTGTGGTTTACGCGTGGCTGCCTCTCTGCTTAGCACACGCTGCACCTGCTTTCCCACACCCGCCTGTTTGCAGGAAAGGGGGAAAAAATACATCTGCGATGGCCTGGCCTGGTTTCAGAGCAGACACGAGGTTGGGGGGACCCAGCGCCAGCCCCGATGGCCTGGCCTGACCCAGAGAGGTGATGTAGGGAGTGGACTGATGGGCAGTTCGCCTGCTTCCTGACCCCAACACACGCTCTGTGGGGAATCTCTGTCTAACACACACACAGGTGCTGACAATACCATGGGATTCCCACACATGTGCACGTGAACTCTCTCTCTCTTTCACACACACACACACACACACACACACACACACACACACACACACACACACACACACACACACACACCCCATATGTACAGACTCTAACGGTAAATTACACTAGGAGCCCACTTTATCTTGCACCTGTGGAACCCAAACCAGGGTTGCCAACCTGCAAGGCACAAGCTGGCCCCATTGGGCTCAGAATCAGCTGGTGCTACCGACAAAATGGGCACTCTGGTGCTGGGCATTGGTGGGTCTGTAGATCGGCCAGCAAGCCTCCCTGGCTGGATTATCCAGCTCCCCTTCCCTGGTGGGGCGTGTGTATCAGCAGCTGTGCTACCACAGGATGTCTCCACCGCACCAATACAGCTGTTCCACAGGGGCACCATTTCACCTCTCCCAGCGCCAGAAGGGTCCAGCTAGCCCAGTCCATTTATCTGTGAGTGCTTCTCCGTCTGCCTGGGTCTCCGGAGCTCCAGGCACATCCCTTCCCCGACAGAGTCCCTATGGCACGTGTGGCTTAGCTCAGCACGTGCTGGGCCGACAAGGCCTTTGCTATGACCTGACCCAATCTCCTCTCCCGGCAGGGTCTAGAGCAGTACATTTCCAGTGCTCCCCGTGACTGGGGGCAGGCGTGGGAGGAGGGAAGCCCCTTCCCACTTATCTGCAGTTTGGATGGGGAAGGACAGCCTGTCTGCCGGAGCAGCTGCCTGTCTGTTTCCGGTGCTCACCTTTAACCCGAGGTTCCCCTTGACACAGCGGCCCCACCTGCCTCCGGCTGGGGTCAGTGCCATGAGCGGATGTGTGGGAAAGCAAAGGCTGTTGCAGTCAAACAGCGGGCTGGGGCTACCAGCTCTGTACTGCTGATGCAGCCCTTTTCGTAGGGGAAGTGGGGGCTGCTTCTGCCTGTTCAAATCCTGAGTCAGGTCACACATGTCATGAGTTTGTCAGTGTTATCCTCGTCCCAAACCCCAGCATGCGCTGTAGCCATGTCCTCGTGTGCCCCTTCAATCCACAGCCAGCCTCCCCAGGACATCGCTTCTGCCGGACTCCCAGCCTTGCCTCCTTGGGTTTGGCTCCTGCCACGTCCCCAAAACACTCAGCCCTGTAACCAAGGACTCCAGCACTGCCCGCTGAATAGCCAGCTCTTGTCATGCCCATACAACGCCCAGCCAGGCATTCCTGGCCACAGCCCCCACGGCAAGGCTCGCCATCATGCCCCTTGGCTCCCCAACCTTTCTGGCATCCTCATGCCCTGGTTGCTCTTGTGCACCATAAGTTGCTAGAGCATCTCTGGCTAACCCATCTCCAGAGCCATCTCTCACCCAGGGCTGGGCTATGCACATCTGCCTGGGATCAGCGTCTAGCATACCACGGGGCCCACTCAAGGGGCTGGCATGACAGCCTGTGGGAAGGCATCAGAGTGTAATGGGGCAGATCCTGCATTGGAGCCATGGAGCATGAATTCCGCCCCAGATCTGACTAGTGCAAAGGGGACCAAGCCAGCAGCTCTGTGAGCACCGCAGGACTTACCGAGAGCAAACCCCAGTCTCCCTCTCTCATGGACCTGGACCTGGATCTGGATCTGGCTAGTAAATCCCTGGGGGAGCCAATGCCAGTCTCTCTTCCTCAGGCAGCAGGACTTGGACACCAGCCCCAGGGCAGACTAGAAATGGCTTTTGGCAGCAGCCGGGTTTCCACGTCCCTTCAAGAATTGCTTGCGTTTCCCAGAGCCAGGCAGGGTCCCGCTGTCTCCCTGTGCTCTGCCTTCCAGCAGCTCCAGTTAAAGGCCTTTGCCCCTCCCACCCACAGTCAGGAATAATTACATGGCAAGAGCCTCTGCCCGCTAGCAAAGGGGAGACTTCCTTAGCAACTCCAGGAGATTGAGTGACCCCGGCGCATTGCCGTCCCAGCCCCGCTGCCTGGGCTCCTGGCTGAGAGCTGGGGTCCCAGCTTCGTCCCATAGCGGTATAGCTCCTCCACCTGCCGGGCGGTGCTCCACAGCCGTGCTTACAACCCAGCCCGGGTGTTCTCTGGGTCACGCACAGACCACAGGACATTTGAGGGCTATTCCGCTTCCTGGGCCGTCTCAGTGGGGGTGGCCCACGCCTGGCCCTAGCTGCCCTCCAGTGGCAGAGTTAGGGCGGGGTGAACCAGCCCGTCCTTCCCCACCTCCAGGAGCAAAGGGGGAGGCGACTGGTGACTTGATAGCCCCCCTCCCTCCTCCAGCCCTGCTCGGGTACCCTGCACCCACATCGATCCAGCTCCCCTCCCCCCAGCCCTGCACCCACATCGATCCAGCTCCCCTCCGCCCAGCCCTGCACCCACATCGATCCAGCTCCCCTCCCCCCAGCCCTGCACCCACATCGATCCAGCTCCCCTCCCCCCAGCCCTGCACCCACATCGATCCAGCTCCCCTCCGCCCAGCCCTGCACCCACATCGATCCAGCTCCCCTCCCCCCAGCCCTGCACCCACATCGATCCAGCTCCCCTCCGCCCAGCCCTGCACCCACATCGATCCAGCTCCCCTCCCCCCAGCCCTGCACCCACATCGATCCAGCTCCCCTCCCCCCAGCCCTGCTCGAGTTCCCTGCACCCACATTGATCCAGATCCCCTCCCCCCCCAGCCCTGCTCGAGTTCCCTGCACCCACATCGATCCAGCTCCCCTCCCCCCAGCCCTGCTCAAGTGCTCTGCACCCACATTGATCCAGCTCCCCTCCCCCCAACCCTGCACCCACATCAATCCAGCTCCCCTCCCCCCAGCCCTGCACCCACATCGATCCAGCTCCCCTCCCCCCAGCCCTGCACCCACATCGATCCAGCTCCCCTCCCCCAGCCCTGCACCCACATCGATCCAGCTCCCCTCCCCCCCAGCCCTGCTCGAGTGCCCTGCAGCAAATAGTCAGTGGCTTCTTCCTTCCATGCTACTCTGCATGGGGCCACTTGATCTGTGCAGCTCGCTGGGCTTCTCCTTCCTGGCTGTGGCTGTTGTGTGGCTGGCCACGCTCTGGTCTCTTTTCTCCTGCCTTGGTCACTTTGAAACTGGGATTTTGGCTCCTAAATCATTTAGGCACTTTTGAAAAAGCCCCCCTCCCCTCCCCCGATCTCATGTTATTCTGGCTCCATTCGTGTTCCCAGGAGGTAGAGTGAGACCCAATCCCAAATGCAGATACAGGGAACCACAGCTCATTGGTCTGGCCAGCGCCCTGGAATGGGCGGCTTGAGCGGTTAGCCCCTGGGAACTGCCTTCTCCAGTAACACCAGCAGCAGCCCCAGGTCTGGATTTCCTTGTACCTTGTCTAACCTGTGATCTTGAATTAAGGAGCCATTCGCAAATGCCCTTGAGTGGCTGCCAGGCTGTTCGGTAAAGTCCTGCTCCTGCCTTTTTTCTGTCCACAGCTAGGAGGGTCGTGCTATAGACCGGGCAGCAGAGCAGGGGTAATTTCTTGACTGTGTTGCATGAGCAGCTGTGAATTGTGATGAGGTTGCACAGAGGTTTTATTTCAATTGCACAGTCTCGTTCTGAATGGGGCAGTGCCCTAGCACCTCAGTGGTGGACCCCCACTGAGATATACTCAACCACCCCATTGATGTTGCTGGGGTTGCATAGGCAGATCTGGGGTCAGATCTTCCATTGCCTTTGAGTGCAATTCGTGCAGTGCAGTCCCCAGAAGGGAGCATAGCAGAGGAACAATGAGATCCAGAAACCCACCCAGTGCCGTGTGCCATCAGGAACCACCTCCAGCTGCAGTGAGTTAATTTCTTGTCGGTGGGGCCTTCTAGATTCTTCCCGGGAGTGGGTGTGTCTAGTGGCTACAGAGGTCCATCCTGCTGTGGTGACCAGTGCCTTTAAGGCATGCAGCAAGAAGACCCATATGATTAGTATTTAGTATAGTGCCTGGGAGCCCAGTCCTGGAGCAGGACTCCACCATTCTAGGAGCTATACAGACAGAACAATAAGATGGTCCCTTCCCAAGGAGCTCCCAGTCTAAGGCCCAGATCCTCCAAGGTATTGAGGCTCCTCACTTCCCCTGATTGCAGAGCGGGTACCTGTTGGGATGGAGTCCACCTGCTGGAGGAGCTGGGAATCCCAGCCAAGGAGAAGCCATGTTCAAAGACACAAATGGCAGAAGAGTCAGCTGAGAAGAAGCAAAGAGGTGGCAGCACTGGAGCTGTGGATCCCAGTCTCACAGGAACTGCCCAGCCCACGTACACATCCCTCCAATGTGTCCCTTGAGCTGCCCTCTGGGTGCAAAGAGAGACGAGCTCGTTCGCCTCAGGGGAGTGAGACAGTAACGAGGAAAGGGGATCAGGGACCTGCGGGACATCGGCAGTGTGCTGCACCATGGAGTGCAGTTGGCTTGATGGGATTTCCATCTCCTCTTGTCCCGGGGCAATGGTGAGGGAAAGCAGAGCCGGCACAGGCAGAAGGGAAGGGGGCTTGGCTGTTGTTCACCTTAGACTGCCTGGGTTCAAATGGGGTCACGAGCGAAAAGGACTTGGGTGGTCTGGGTATGTGCAAAGCACAAAGCTACCACTGAGGGCTGAGCCACCTCTACTCAAGAGAGCTCCTGGAGGGGGGGGGGGGGCCTTGCACTGAGGAGCATCAGCAGAGCTCACCCCTGTGTGGATCAGGGAGGGTGGAAGGGAAACCTGGACTCAGGTAGCAGAGCTGGTGGGGGCGTCGGGTAAGAGTGAAAAGCACAGGCATGGGACCCAGAAACAGCAGGTCAGGTCAGGACTGACAACTGTGTGTGTGTGTGGGGGAAGGATGGAGACTTGGCGCTGGAATAACCAGGGGGGCTGGAACAATGTGTATACTGGGGGTGCTGAGAGCCATTGACTCAAACGGTAAACCCTGGATATGATGGAAACCACGTCAATTCAGGGGTGCTGCAGCAGCCCCCGCACCCCGAGTTCCAGCGCCTGTGAGAATAGCAGGGGATGCTGTTGCTCAGGACTGAGGTTTCACAGTTTCCAAGGCCGGAAGGGACCATTGTGATCATCTAGTCTGACCCCCGGATAACACAGGCCACAGAACTCAGCCAAACTAATTCCTGGAGCAAAGCGTCTCGAAAAACATCCAATCCTGATGTAAAATGGTCAGTGATGGGAGAAGCCACCGCGACCCTTGGTAAGTTGTTCCAAGGGTTAATTACCCTCACTGTTAAACATGTACACTTTATTTCTAATATGAATTTTTCTAGCTTCAGCTTCCAGCCATTGGATGAGCTTTTCAGCTAGATTGAAGAGCCCGTTATCAGACATTTATTCCCCATGTAGGTACTAATAGACTGTGAGCAAGTCACTTTCTTTGAGCCCATTGAGTCTGTCACTAGGTCGTGCTTTCCAGTCCTTTAGTCATTCTCATGGCTCGTCTCTGAACTCTCTCCGATTTAGCAACATCCTCCTTGAGCTGAGGGCACCAGAGCCGGACATAGGATTCCAGCAGCAGTCGCACCAGTGCCCCAAATAGTCATAAATTAACCTCTCTTCTCGCACTCAAGAGTCCCCTGTTCACGTGTCACACTAGCTCTCTTGGCCACAGCATTGCACTGGGAGCTCACGTTCAGCTCTTTCTCCACCATGCCACTCGATCTTTCTCAGTCACTGCTGCCCAGGATAAGTGCCCCATCCAGTAGTGCCTGTGAGCTCCAATCTGAAGCAAAATTGGGACGCTGTTGTGCTAGGCGCTGTACAAATACAGTCCTTGCCCCAAAGGGCTTACAAAGGGCTAATACTAAGACAACCGGTAGATGCAGATAGACAGATGGGGAGTACAAGGCGACAATACTGGCCAGCAACAATGGGCAGAGGGCTCAGTGCATCAGCTGCCTGACCGGTGTCAAGTTCTGTGCAGGCACCACAGCAAAGGAGAACATCTCTGATCGTTCAGTTAGCCGTCAACTCAGCATCTCTGGGATGTGGCCAAGGGTCAAATCCTCAGCTGGTGTAAATCAGTAAAGTTCCATTGAATTCAGTGGAGCTATGCTGATTTACACCTGCTGGGGTTCTGTCCCAGTGGCATCAATGAAGCTGTGCTGATTTACACCCACGGGGGTTCTGGCCCATTGCATCAGTGGAGCTATCCCAATGTAGGGCTGCTGAGGATCTGGCACCAAGCATATAGAGTTGCAGACCTAAAGGGATTTTATTTGAAGATAATCTGAGTAACTGACAAAAGGTTGGAGGGGGTTCGAATGGGAACCTCAGCTCCATCTTAATGAACTAGGCGTAACAGTGTGTGGGAAGCAAGTTGAACTGATTTGGATCAGTGGTACTATGGAAATATAAGGGGTTAGTGAGGGATGAACATAAGAACGGCCACACTGGCTCGGAACAAAGGTCCATCCAGCCCAGTATCCTGTCTTTCAACAGTGGCCAATACCAGGTTCCCCAAAGGGAATGAACAGAACAGGTAATCATCAAGTGATCCATTCCCTGTTGCCCATTCCCAGCTTTTAGCAAACAAAAGGTAGGGACACCATCCCTGCCCATCCTGGTTAATAGCCATTAATGGACCTATCCTCCATTAACTTATCTAGTTCTTTTTTGAACCCTGCTATAGTCTTGGCCCTCACAACATCCTCTGGCAAGAAGTTCCACAGGTTGACTGTGTGTTGTGAGAAAAAATACTTCCTTTTGTTTGCTTTAAACCTGCTGCCTATTCATTTCATTTGGTGATTCCTAGTTCTTGTGTTATGAGGAGTAACTAACACTTGCTTATTTACTTTCTCCACACCAGTCATGATTTTATAGACCTCTATCATATCCCCCCTTGGTCATCTTTTTTCCAAGCTGAAGATATAATTTTATTAATCTTTCCTTATATGGGCAGCCGTTCCATACCCCTAATCATTTTTGTTGCCCTTGTCTGAACCTTTTCCAATTCCAGTATATCTTTTTTGAGATGGGGTGACCACATCTGCACGCAGTATTCAAGATGTGGGCGTACTATCGATATGTATAGAGGCAATATGATATTTTCTGTCTTATTATCTATCCCTTTCTTAATGATTCCCAACATTTTGTTGGCTTTTTTGACTGCCGCTGCACATTGAGTGGATGTTTTCAGAGAACTATCCACAATGACTCCAAGATCTCTTTCTTAAGTGGGAACAGCTAATTTAGACCCCATCATTTTATATGTATACTTAGGATTATGTTTTCCAATGTGAATTACTTTGCATTTATCAACATTGAATTTCATCCGCCGTTTTGTTGCCCGGTCATCTAGTTTTGCGAGATCTCTTTGTAACTCTGCTTTGAACTTAACTATCATGAGAAGTTTTGTATCATCTACAAATTTTGCCACCTCTCTGTTTATCCCTTTTTCCAGATCATTTATGAATATGTTGAATAGGATTGGTCCCAGTACAGATCCCTGGGTGTCGCCACTATTTACCTCTCAAGATTCTGAAAACTGACCATTTATTCCTACCCTTTGTTTCCTATCTTTTAACCAGTTACTGATCCATGAGAGCACCTTCTCTCTTATCCCATAACAGCTTACTTTGCTTAAGAGCCTTTGGTGAGGGACCTTGTCATAGGGTTTCTGAAAATCTAAGTACACTGTATCCACTGGATCCCCCTTGTCCACATGCTTGTTGACCCCCTCAAAGAATTCTGGTAGATTTGTGAGGCATCATTTCCCTTTACAAAAACTCTTCCCTGACAAATCGTGTTCATCTATGTGTCTGATAATTTAGTTCTTTACAGTAGTTTCAACCAATTTGCCTGGTACTGAAGTCAGGCTTACCAGCCTGTAATTGCCAGGATCACCTCTGGAGCCCTTTTAAAAAATTGGTGTCATGATAGCTATCCTCCAGTCATTTGGTACAGAAGCGGATTTAAATGATAGGACTACTAACTGTGATATGTAACCTACTATTTCACATCTGAGTTTGTTCAGAACTCTTGGGTGAATACCATCTAGTCCTGGTGACTTATTACTGTTTAGTTTATCAGTTTGTTCCAAAACCTCCTCTAATGACACCTCAGTCTGGGACAGTTCCTCAGTTTTGTCACCTAAAAAAAATGGCTCAGGTTTGTGAATCTCCCTCACATACTCAGCTGTGAAGACCGATGCAAAAAATTCATTTAGTTTCTCCACAATGGCCTTGTCGTCCTTGAGTACTCTCTTAACCAGGACCGGCACTTTCACTAGGTGACCCTAGGTGGTCGCCTAGGGCGCCAGGATTTGGGGGGCGGCTCACCATGGCTGCCTCCTACCTCCACGCTCGGCTCAGCTGCTGAGCGTGGAGCCGGGAGTCAGGGGGCGGCTCGCCGCGGTTGCCTCCTGCCTCCACACTTGGCTCAGCGGCTGAGCCGGGAGCTGGGGAGGTGCCATGGGCGGGGGGGCTGAGCTGCTGTGAGCAGGGGGTGGGGAGCCAGCTGCCGCGGGTGTGGGGCTGAGCCACGGCGGCCCGTGGGGGGGGGGGATGGGGAGCTGCCTGCTGCGGGCTGGGGAGCCGGTTGCCACGGGGGGGAGGCAGAGTTATTGGAGGGGGGCGCACAGGGCTGGTGCAAGGAAGTTTCGCCTAGGGTACGAAACTTCCTTGCACCGGCCCTGCCTTTAACATCTCAATCGTCCAGTGGCCCCACTGGTTGTTTAGCAGGCTTCTTTCTTCTGATGTACTTAAATATTTTTTTGCTATTATTTTTTGAGTCTTTGGCTAGCTGTTCTTCAAATTTGTTTTTGGCCTTCCTAATGATATTTTTACACTTCACTTGACAGAGTTTATGCTCCTTTCTATTTTCCTCAATAAGATTTGAGTTCCACTTTTTAAAGGATGCCTTTTTGCCTCTCACTGCTTCTTTTACGTTGTTGTTTAGCCACAGTGGCAATTTTTTGGTCCTCTTATTATGTTTTTTGATTTGGGGTATATATTTAAGTTGAGCCTCTATTATGGTGTCTTTAAAAAGTTTCCATGAAGCTTGCAGGGATTTCACTTTTGGCGCTGTACCTTTTAATTTCTGTTTAACTAACTTCCTCATTTTTGTGTAGTTCCCCTTTCTGAAATTAAATGCCACAGTGTTGGGCCGCTGTGGTGTTTTCCCCTGTACAGGGATGTTACATTTTATTATATTATGGTCACTATTACTAAGCGGTTCAGCTATATTCACCTCTTTGACCAGATCCTGTGCTCCACTTAGGATGGGGAAAGCCACAAGGTGCGAGGCTCTTGCAAACCTCTCCCCCTGCTTTGGAAGATTTACAAAGCTAATTTCAATTCATGAACTTTTATTCCTGGCATTTAAACCCAGGCTGTATTCATGGGAGTCAGTTGAGAAATAAACCCAACCCCTGTGTGGTCTACCCAGAGGCAGTCCTGTGCTCTGTCTGATAGCTAGAAGAGAGGAGGCAAAAGCATGGCAGCTCAGGCAGGTGCCCTAGGGAGAAGTTTTCTCTCTCTGCCCCTCTCTGGTCCCCCCTTCCAAACTCTCTCTGTTTGCCTTTCATTCTCCCACTCTCTGCACCCCTTTTCTCATGAGATCATTTCTGTCTGATCTTTTCCCCAGTGTCTCCTTGGCAGAATGGAAATCCCAACCATGCCCACCCTGGTCAGATCCTCTCTGCCATCTCGCCTATGGAAAGTGAGCTGCAATTAAAATAACGGTGTGCAGTGCAGCACACCCATGGGTGCTAGCCAGCTTAAAGGGAGTAGGGAACAAGCCTGAGTCTAACCCCGCTGCACCTTTCAGCAGAACTGGATGGAGAGATGCACATGCAACATCCCCCTAACATCAATCATGTTCTTCTTGCACTGTAGTTAGGCACAATCCTTCCCCAGCCCAGGCCAGCCAGTGCTTGATTGTCATAATTGGCCCCATTGCTACTTGGCTGCCAGTGCTAGCATCCGTTCCCATGGCAGCAGCACATGAGGATGTCAGGCGAGACTGTCCTGCGTGGTGAAGTGACCAGGTGTCGGGATCAGCAAGACCACAGACATAGGTTCTAGGGGCAGAATGTCATGGGCCCTGGAAGTGAGCTCCACCTTTGGAGTATTTACTGCAGCAGCTGCTGTTGGGATTGAGAGTCCCCTTAATGTGTTGGTTCCAATCAGCTCTTCCGACCTGGCTCTGCTGGCTGAAGATCTCCGTTGTCTGGGAAAGGCAAAGAAAAAGCCATCTGACCCTAGCCGCCTGCGGGATCCACGGGTAATTAATAGCAGTTTACTTAGTGGTGGCAGTCGTGTCGAGAAATCAATAGCTTCCCAGCTCCGTCTGCAGAGATGGATTATGCCCTTTTGTTAGCTGAATACAGAACACGGTACGAATGGGATGTAAAATTAGATGTCTATGAGAGTCCATTCCAGGTGGGCACAGAAATCCGAATCTGGTTCATCTCCTCCTAGGCTGCACCCAGACTCCATTCCTGTGGGCCCAGGAATCCTGGCTCCCAGTAGAGTCATTAGACGCTTCCTCCATTTCAGTGAAGTTGGGCACCAATAGTCAGCTGAGCCTCTTCATTAGGCCGTGGCAATGAGCCTACTGGCTAGTGCTCTGCCTGTGTGGCCCAGTGCAGGCTTTGCTAGCCTGTGGTCTCAATGCACATAGCCCAGGCCCTGTTGTCCTGCACAGCAGGAACGGGTATTGGACATTTCCTCCCAAGACACAGCCCACAGTCCAGCTCAGGTGCAGGGGCCTAGCCAAAGCTGGAGAGAAGATTGACTGAAGATCAGCCCAGAGATTTCCAGGTGGAACCACAAACTCTGAATCAGCTTGACCCTGACGTGTTCCAAGCAAGCCCGTTGCTGAGCCACAGAATGGCTGGGGCTACAATTCTGACCTGAAGCTGATGAGAAACGAAAGCTGGCGAGTCTCCAGGCTGGGTTTCACCGATTTGTGCATTTCTTTTGTGGGTTAGGATCCCCACTTCACTGAGTCTGTATTCAGAGAGCCACAATTTCTATCCAATTGTCTGTGGATCTTCCCATCAGCCACTGAGCTCCATGCAGGAGGGGGCTGCTGGGTGGAGATCTCGCTAAAGGAAGTTGGCTTGGAGAAAGCACAGTGTCCTTCCAAAAGACAATGGGATCAAATTTTTGGAGCGAGAATGCCCCGCCCTTGATGAGATGGAAAGAGATTCCCCAATGACAGGGGAACCCAGACATCTCATGAACAGGGCATCACTCCCCACCAGTGACAGAGCCCTGCATGGCAGCCAACTAGAAGAACATAAAGGACACACAGGACATTGCTAACCCAGCAGACATGCACACAGATGGTTTGGTTTGATGGGGAGCCCTGGATCTGACCATTGCTCACCCAGAAGCACAGAAAGCTCTGGCTTCAATCTATCTAGATCAGGGCTGGGGAAATTTTTTTCTTCAGACGAATGTGTTTCTCTCCCTAGTGGCGTGGGGGCTGGGGCTTGAGAGGGAAAGCCAAGTCTGGGAAGAGACAGTCACACAACATTGATCTCAAACCTCTACCTCTCTTCAGGTCTCCATCCGCTGGATGAAATGGGTCTGAGTCTGGATCCTGGTCTCACCCCTTGCTCCCCAGGGCTGGCAACAGCAGCACTCTCAGTTCTGAGTGGGGGAGTGTAGCTGTGTGGGACTCACCCCTGGGGCTGCCCCCTGGCAGTACCCCCTCAGTCTGGGTCTCCCCTCCCAGGGGAACCCCCAACCCACTATCCCCACCTTTCCTCAGCCTACGGGCTACTGCCAGTCATCATCAAGCCCCCACTCCCTGGGGCAGACTGCAGTCTGTAATAGCCAATCATCATAGGCAAGGGAGGTTAGGACCTGCTGCCTTTACCTAGCCCTGGGCTGCCCCTTCGCAGCCCCAGAACCTGTTTAGGCCCCACACAAGGCCCTGCAGCCTGGTGGGTTTCCAGGCAGGAGCTCCCCAGCTCCTCTTGCCTCCCTCCGGCACTGCCCCATCTCAGGTCCCTGTTTAGCTCCCAGGCAGCCAGGTCCTTCCCTCTCTACATTTAAAGAGAGACTCTGTCCTCCTGGCCCACTGCCTTCTTATACGGGCCAGCTGGGCCCTGACTGGGGCGTGGCCGCAGCTGTGGCTGTTTCCCCAATCAGCCAAGGCTTGCTGCTTTCCCTAGCAGCCGCCCTCTCGCAGCCTCAGCCCTCTTCCAGGGCTGTTTTTAACCCCTTCAGGCCTGAGCGGGGTGATCACCCCACTACAGGGAGGAACAGTGGGAAGCACCTCGTGCCTCTAAAGTGACCTCCTCTGGCTGATACTTGGTGTTAAAGAGCCTAGGAAAGGTTGTAGGAATATGGGACCATGAAGGAGAAAGGAAGATACCACAGGACCTTCACTGGCCAAAGCAGTGTGAATGAGCTGGCAGGGTGGAAAGAGACTGATTTTAAAAACTGTGCAACTAATGTTTGTTTTTGGATGCCCCCAAAATCACTAGCTGGTTTTCAGAGGTTGATAAAGGTAACAGTGTTGATGTAATGTACTTAGACTTCTATAAGGCATTTGATTTGGTACTGCACAACATTTTGATTAAAAAACTAGAATGCTATAAAATGAACATGGCACACATTAAATGGATCAAAAACTGGCTAACTGATAGGTCTGAAAATGTATTTGTAAATGGAGAATTGTCATTAGGTGGGTCTGTTTCCAGTGGGGTCTCACAGGGATCGTTTCTTGGCCCTACGCTGTTTAACACTTTTAGCAATGACCTGGAAGAAAACATAAAATCACCACTGATAAAGTTTGCAGGTGACATAAAAATTGGGAGTGGGAAGTAATGAAGAGGACAGGTCACTGATTTAGCGCGATCTGGATCTCTTGGTAAACTAGGCGCAAGCAAAGAATGTACGTTTGAATATGGCTCAGTGTAAATGTTTACATGTTGGAGCAAAGAAGGTAGGCCATGTTTACAGGATTGAAATACTGATAATAATTAACAATCATGGGCCTGCTTTTCAGAGGAGCTGAATGCACAGATCCCATTGACATCAGCTGAGTTTGTGGGTGCTCAGTACCTTTGAAAATATGGCTTCATTTCATGTTTGTTTGGAAAAATCTGAGTAAAATTAGGTGACCTTGCTGTGTTGTGATATAACAGAGGAGACGCAGTCGTGTCTCCGTGCTGGGGATTCCTAGGACCTGTGATATAGCAGAAGGGATGCAGGTATAGCTCAATGCTCAGGGTTCCTGGGTGTTATGATATAGCAGAGGGGAAGCAGTCGTGTCTCAGTGCTGGGGGTTCCCAGGTGCTGTGATATAGCTGATGGGATGCCATTTTGTCTCTGTGCTGGAGGTTCCCGAGTGCCATGCTGTGATATAGCAGAGGGGAGGCAGTCGTGTCTCAGTGCTGGGGGTTCCCAGGTGCTGTGCTGTGATATAGCAGAGGGGATGCAGTTGTGTCTCAGTGCTGGGAGTTCCTGAGTGCCGTGCTGTGATATAGCAGAGGGGAAGCAGTCGTGTCTCAGTGCTGGGGGTTCCCAGGTGCTGTGCTGTGATATAGCAGAGGGGAAGCAGTCGTGTCTCAGTGCTGGGGGTTCCCAGGTGCTGTGCTATAGCAGAGGGGATGCAGTCGTGTCTCAGTGCTGAGGGGTTCCTGAGTGCCGTGTTGTGATATGACAGAGGGGAGGCAGTCGTGTCTCAGTGCTGGGGGTTCCCAGGTGCCGTGCTGTGATATAGCAGAGGGGAGGCAGTCGTGTCTCAGTGCTGGGGGTTCCCAGGTGCTGTGCTGTGATATAGCAGAGGGGAAGCAGTCGTGTCTCAGTGCTGGGGGTTCCCAGGTGCTGTGCTGTGATATAGCAGAGGGGAAGCAGTCGTGTCTCAGTGCTGGGGGTTCCCAGGTGCTGTGCTATAGCAGAGGGGATGCAGTCGTGTCTCAGTGCTGAGGGGTTCCTGAGTGCCGTGTTGTGATATGACAGAGGGGAGACAGTCGTGTCTCAGTGCTGGGGGTTCCCAGGTGCCGTGCTGTGATATAGCAGAGGGGAGGCAGTCGTGTCTCAGTGCTGGGGGTTCCCAGGTGCTGTGCTGTGATATAGCAGAGGGGAAGCAGTCGTGTCTCAGTGCTGGGGGGTTCCTGAGTGCCGTGTTGTGATATGGCAGAGGGGAGGCAGTTGTGTCTCAGTGCTGGGGGGTTCCTGAGTGCCGTGTTGTGATATGGCTGAGGGGAGGCAGTCGTGTCTCAGTGCTGGGGGTTCTCAGGTGCCGTGTTGTGATATGACAGAGGGGATGCAGTCGTGTCTCAGTGCTGGGGGTTCTCAGGTGCCGTGTTGTGATATGGCAGAGGGGAGGCAGTTGTGTCTCAGTGCTGGGGGTTCTCAGGTGCCGTGTTGTGATATGACAGAGGGGATGCAGTTGTGTCTCAGTGCTGGGGGTTCCCGAGTGCTGTGCTGTGATATAGCAGAGGGGAGGCAGTCGTGTCTCAGTGCTGGGGGTTCCCAGGTGCCGTGCTGTGATATAGCAGAGGGGAAGCAGTCGTGTCTCAGTGCTGGGGGTTCCCAGGTGCTGTGCTATAGCAGAGGGGATGCAGTCGTGTCTCAGTGCTGAGGGGTTCCTGAGTGCCGTGTTGTGATATGACAGAGGGGAGGCAGTCGTGTCTCAGTGCTGGGGGTTCCCAGGTGCCGTGCTGTGATATAGCAGAGGGGAGGCAGTCGTGTCTCAGTGCTGGGGGTTCCCAGGTGCTGTGCTGTGATATAGCAGAGGGGAAGCAGTCGTGTCTCAGTGCTGGGGGGTTCCTGAGTGCCGTGTTGTGATATGGCAGAGGGGAGGCAGTTGTGTCTCAGTGCTGGGGGGTTCCTGAGTGCCGTGTTGTGATATGGCAGAGGGGAGGCAGTCGTGTCTCAGTGCTGGGGGTTCTCAGGTGCCGTGTTGTGATATGACAGAGGGGATGCAGTCGTGTCTCAGTGCTGGGGGTTCTCAGGTGCCGTGTTGTGATATGGCAGAGGGGAGGCAGTTGTGTCTCAGTGCTGGGGGTTCCCGAGTGCTGTGCTGTGATATAGCAGAGGGGAGGCAGTTGTGTCTCAGTGCTTGGGGTTCCCAGGTGCCGCGCTGTGATATAGCAGAGGGGACGCAGTCGTGTCTCAGTGCTGGGGGTTCCCAGGTGCTGTGCTGTGATATGACAGAGGGGATGCAGTCATGTCTCAGTGCTGGGGGTTCCCAGGTGCTGTGCCGTGATATAGCAGAGGGGAGGCAGTCGTGTCTCAGTGCTGGGGGTTCCCAGGTGCTGTGCTGTGATATAGCAGAGGGGAAGCAGGTAGATCTCAATGCTCAGGGTTCCTGGGTGTTGTGATATAGCAGAGGGGAGGCAGTTGTGTCTCAGTGCTGGGGGGTTCCTGAGTGCCGTGTTGTGATATGGCAGAGGGGAGGCAGTCGTGTCTCAGTGCTGGGGGTTCCGAGGTGCTGTGCTGTGATATAGCAGAGGGGAGGCAGTTGTGTCTCAGTGCTGGGGGTTCCTAGGTGCTGTGCTGTGATATAGCAGAGGGGAGGCAGTTGTGTCTCAGTGCTGGGGGTTCCCAGGTGCCGTGTTGTGATATGACAGAGGGGACGCAGTCGTCTCAGTGCTGGGGGTTCCCAGGTGCCGTGTTGTGATATGACAGAGGGGACGCAGTCGTCTCAGTGCTGGGGGTTCCCAGGTGCCGTGTTGTGATATGACAGAGGGGACGCAGTCGTCTCAGTGCTGGGGGTTCCCAGGTGCCGTGTTGTGATATGACAGAGGGGATGCTGTCGTGTCTCAGTGCTGGAGGCTCCTGGGTCTTGTTATTCAGTACAACCAAGCGAAAATAAGGGACCGTCGCTCTGTTACTTTCATGCCCTGTTCAGCAGTGAACGGCGCGTGCACAGTGCTCCCTGCGTTGTCACTGGCAGAATTCCATCCACAAGCTCTTGACGTGGGAGGTGGCTGACGTGGTTAGGAGCGCTGCAGCTGGGCCGTTGAGGATATCACAGGCTGCCTGCCGAGCTGCTTTCCCCGTGCATGAGATGTTGTGAGCCTTTCCCCTGCCGGAGACCCGAAGTGCTGCCTCAGCATATGATCCGGTGCCTAGTTTAATTCCCTCCCCTCTGCCAGGCTGGGGCTGCTGCTCTGGTGCCAGGGGATTAATAACAGTTATTCTAGTAATTAATGGGGCAGGGAAACGGTGCCAAAATGTCTTGGGGAATCTTTCCGTTTGAGAGCCGAGCAAGGGGCTCACACACAGGCTGTGTAGCCAGCTTTCCCTGCCTGTGGGAGGAGAGGGGCCCACAGGACTCTGCCCTGATCTGATTGTAACGTGCTTGGAAAGTGTGTGCTGCAGACCCATCTTTGGCTTGACCACAGAAGACAGCCTGCAGCTGCTGCCTGGTAAAGGACATGGGCCCAGATCCTCAAAGTTAGGCGATTTCAATGGGAGTTACGCATCTAAATTCCTTTGGGGATCTGGCCCATAGCTCTTTGCATCATGGCACTAGGCTGGGACCCAGGAGATCTGGGTTCTGCTTTTTGCTCTGCTGCTGAGCTCCTTTGTGATCTGGAGGAAGTCACTTGCCCTCTCCACCGTCACCTGGCCTGTCTCTTTAGGCCGTCAGCTCTTGGGGTAAGGACCGTTCTGTGTGCTTGGCCAGTGAGCAGCATGGAGCCCCACCCCACACATCAGCACCCGTGCTATGAAAGCTGGCACTGCTCTCAGGCCCCCGATAGGCAGGGAGAGGAGCAAACAGGAGCAGCCTCCTCCCTCCCATAACCCAGCCCTCAAGGGACCCACTGCCACGCCCAGCCCCTCCTTCCAGACACAGGTTGATTTTCCAAACCTAGGAAGTAACCCCAAACCACCCTGGCAGCAGCTCCCTGGGGATTTCCCCCTGTGCCTCTCTGTCACTCCTGCAGGATCTGCCTTGCTGTGTTAACTGAGCACCATCTCCCACCGCAGCTGCCCACTGCCCCTGTTGCAGGGGACTCCCTACTGCTCCAGCTCCTCATCCTGACATCCTGGCTCTTCCTAGGGACACCTGTCCCCTCCTCAGCTGCATCTGCTTAATGAGCAGGTCTGGCTGGGGGGGAGGGGGAGGCCACTTTGCATCCACTGTGACACTTCCAGGGCTGCCCAAGGGGTACAGGGTGAATCGCTCCTGCCTTCTTATAGCATGAGGGAGCCTGGTCTGTGCCCACCGGGGGAAACTTGCCCCAACCTACCAGCTGCTGGCAATACAAGCACCCCGCTCTGGGCTCCACAAGCCCTGCTCTTTCCCTCTGCAGGCTGGTGATTTGCACCCCCGAGCCCTCAGGTCCCCAAAGCAAGTACTTGGGGCAGAGCAAAGAGAACTAAGGGCTTGTATGTAAGAGAGCAGTATGACTGCTCAGAGCTCCAGTATGAAACTGCAGAAAAACCTGAGAGTGTCTGGATTAAATTTAGAAGTGTGAGCAACAAGGGTAATGTCATGGTGGGAGTCTGCTACAGACCACCAGACCAGGGGGATGAGGTGGACGAGGCTTTCTTCCAGCAACTAACAGAAGTTGCTAGATCACAGGCCCTGGTTCTCATGGGTGACTTTAATCACCCCGATATCTGCTGGGAGAGCAATACAGCCATGCACAGACAATCCAGGAAGTTTTTGGAAAGTGTAGGGGACAATTTCCTGGTGCAAGTGCTGGAGGAACCAACTAGGGGAAAAGCTCTTCTTGACCTGCTGCTCACAAACAGGGAAGAAATAATAGAGGAAGCAATAGTGGATGGGAACCTGGGAGGCAGTGACCATGAGATGGTCGAGTTCAGGATCCTGACACAAGGAAGAAAGGAGAGCAGTAGAATACAGAGCCTGGACTTCAGAAAAGCAGACTTTGACTCCCTCAGGGAACTGATGGGCAAGGTCCCCTGGGAGAATAACATGAGGGGGAAAGGAGTCGAGGAAAGCTGGCTGTATTTTAAAGAAACCTTATTGAGGTTGCAGGAACAAACCATCCCGAGGTGTAGAAAGAAAAGTAAATATGGCAGGCGACCAGCTTGGCTTAACAGTGAAATCCTTGTTCGTCTTAAACACAAAAAAGCAGCTTACAAGAAGTGGAAGATTGGACAAATGATCACGGAGGAGTATAAAAATATTGCTCAGGCATGCAGGAGTGAAATTAGGAAGGCCAAATCACACTTGGAGTTGCAGCTAGCCGGAGATGTTAGGAGTGACAAGAAGGGTTTCTTCAGGTATGTTAGAGACAAGAAGAAAGTCAAGGAACGTGTGGGCCCCTTGCTGAATGAGGGAGGGAACCTAGTGACAGAGGATGTGGAGAAAGCTAGCGTACTCAATGCTTTTTTTGCCTCTGTGTTCACGGACAAGGTCAGCTCCCAGACAGCTGCACTCCGCAGCACGGTATGGGGAGGAGGTGACCAGCCCTCTGTGGAGAAAGAAGTAGTTCAGGACTATTTAGAAAAGCTGGACGAGCACAAGTCCATGGGGCCGGATGCACTGCATCCGAGGGTGCTAAAGGAGTTGGCCGATGTGATTACAGAGCCATTGGCTATTATCTTTGAAAAATCATGGCAATCGGGGGAGGTCCCGGATGACTGGAAAAAAGCTAATATAGTGCCCATCTTTAACAAAGGGAAGAAGGAAGATCCGGGGAACTACAGGCCAGTCAGTCTCACCTCAGTCCCTGGAAAAATCATGGAACAGGTCCTCAAGGAATCAATTCTGAACCACTTAAAGGAAGGGAAAGTGATCAGGAACAGTCAGCATGGCTTCACCACGGGAAAGTCATGCCTGACTAAGCTAATTGCCTTCTATGATGAGATAACTGGCTCTGTGGATGAGGGGAAAGCAGTGGATGTGCTATTTCTTGACTTTAGCAAAGCTTTTGATACAGTCTCCCACAGTATTCTTGCCAGCAAGTTAAAGAAGTATGGGCTGGATGAATGGACGGTAAGGTGGATAGAAAACTGGCTAGATGGTCGGGCTCAATGGGTAGTGATCAATGGCTCCATGTCTAGTTGGCAGCCGGTATCAAGTGGAGTGCCCCAAGGGTGGGTTCTGGGGCCGGTTTTGTTCAATATCTTCATTAACGATCTGGAGGATGGTGTGGACTGCACCCTTAGCAAGTTTGCAGATGACACTAAACTGGGAGGAGTGGTTGATACGCTGGAGGGTAGGGATAGGATACAGAGGGACCTAGACAAATTAGAGGATTGGACCAAAAGAAATATGATGAGGTTCAACAAGGACAAGTGCAGAGTCCTGCACTTGGGACGGAAGAATCCCATGCACTGCTACAGACTAGGGACCGAATGGCTGGGCAGCAGTTCTGCAGAAAAGGACCTATGGGTTACGGTGGACGAAAAGCTGAATATGAGTCAACAGTGTGCCCTTGTTGCCAAGAAGGCTAACGGCATTTTGGGTTGTATAAGTAGGGGCATTTCCAGCAGATCGAGGGACGTGATCATTCCCCTCTATTCAGCACTGGTGAGGCCTGATTTGGAGTACTGTGTCCAGTTTTGGGCCCCACACTACAAGAAGAATGTGGATAAATTGGAAAGAGTCCAGTGGAGGGCAACAAAAATGATTAGGGGGCTGGAGCACATGACTTATGAGGAGAGGCTGAGGGAACTGGGATTGTTTAGCCTGCAGAAGAGAAGAATGAGGGGGGATTTGATAGCTGCTTTCAACTACCCGAAAGGGGGTTCCAAAGAGGATGGAACTAGACTGTTCTCAGTGGTAGAAGATGACAGAACAAGGAGTAATGGTCTCAAGTTGCAGAGGGGGAGGTTTAGGTTGGATATTAGGAAAAACTTTTTCACTAGGAGGGTGGTGAAGCACTGGAATGGGTTACCTAGGGAAGTGGTGGAATCTCCTTCCTTAGAGGTTTTTAAGGTCAGGCTTGACAGAGCCCTGGCTGGGATGATTTAGTTGGGGTTGGTCCTGCTTTGAGCAGGGGGTTGGACTAGATGACCTCCTGAGGTCCCTTCCAACCCTGAGATTCTATGGTAAATCTCTGGAGATTGCTAGCCCTAGTGTTCTTCTCTGCCCTAGGGCACAGCTCCTTCCAACCTGTTTGTGCACCCCCACTGCATTATCATAGAATATCAGGGATGGAAGGGACCTTAGGAGGTCATCTAGTCCAACCCCCTACTCAAAGCAGGACCAATCCCCAATTTTTGCCCTAGATCTCTAAATGGCCCCCTCAAGGATTGAATTCACAACCCTGGGTTTAGCAGGCCAATGCTCAAACCACTGAGCTATCCCTCCCCCACATGTGTGCCCAGCCCCTAGGCCTCTGGACACCCGCAGAGCACACGGATTGTTGCCTCCTTGGAAGCAGTGCCCTTCGATTTACTAGCTTCAGCTCAGTTCAGCTCTCCTCAGCATGCCATGCCTAGTCGTCATCATGCTGTCCTGCAGTGACCCCAGAGCATGAGAACCGGCTTGAGGGCAGACTGCTAAGAACCAGGGCACAGACCCCAAATTGGCTGGGAGTTCTATATTTAGATTTCACCAACCAGTTACCGAGTGTAAACATCTCAGCACCATAACAGCCTAAACATGGAGTCACAAACACTCCCCTGGGGTGCGCCGATCTGTCTCGCCACCCTTTGCGATAGATCACAGCAATATTCAGGTGACTCCCAGTCCCAAAGGACCAGTCCCTTACCCCAGGTCAGTTGCACCTTAGAACTCACACCACATACAAGGCTTGTCACCAATCCTGTAATAAACTATCTACAGATTTATTAATAGGAAAAGGAAACAAAAGTTATTTCCAAGGTTAAAGCAGGTAACGCACACAAATGAATTACAACCTTACGTTTCAAAAGGTAAGAGAAGCGTCTATAACAAGGAAGCTCTATGGGTCCTTCAGGGCTAACCCAGGCTAAGCAGCTAGGGATCCCTTGCTTATGCCTAGAAACCTTGCCCTGCAGAGTCCAAGCAGCATAGAGATCCAGTTCCTCCTTGTTAGGGGTTTTTAGTCCCTTCCTCCCTTCTGCTCTGAGCTGCCAACTCAGCTGATGGGAGGAATTCACTTGCACATCTCCTCTTCATGGGGGGCGGGGGGGGACGGTGAGTCAACAATGACAACTTTTGTCCTCTTCAGTGTTCCACTCTAGTCCCTGCATTGTTGCTGGGCCTCCCTTGTGGGGCAGGGCAGAAAACCTGCTGGAGACCAGCCCTTGACACTAGTCAGTGTCTCTCTCCTGCCTGGTGATTTCCACATGGGCTTACGCCGTGAGCGCTCAAACGTCGCCTTACACTGTGGGATACAGATGTTATAAGTGAGATGAATGCAAATGCAGCAGCTCACAGCAGTCTATCAAGTCTGCACATTCTTAGAATTCTGACACCTGTTGTAACAACCCTAACACACAGCTGCGCCAGACTGGGTCCAGCTCTGGACGTCAGAGGTTGCTTGAGGCATGGGGATCTTGGCATGAGCTGGCACCTGGTCTGCCAACATCACAGTCATGTCTATAGTAAACCCCAAGAGAAGTTTATTTGTGAGGCAGTGCGTCAATGCAAAGTTGCCCCCCTGGCCAAATGGGGGTGCGGGTCGTGACTCCGGCTCACTCAGCTCAGCAGGGCTGTCAGGCCCCCCCTGGTGTCCAGGAATCTGGAAACCCCCCTGTTCTTAGGTCTGCATGGGGGGGGAGGGAACCCAGGCCCGCCCACTCCACTGGCTTCGAGTTCAGCCCTCAGGCTAGCCAAGGAGAGTCAGAGTTTGCCCTGAGTTCCTTCTATGCTTCCCCTGGGCCTCTGCAGGCACTTCAGTCTGTTGGCCTGTTCGCCCCTTGCTGGGTGTTGTCCCTGGGTAGCTGACTGGAGATCCTTTCTCCTGCCTGCTCACTCCTCTGTTATCCGCCTTGCCTCGCCCTTCTGCTTCCCAGCCCTTTTACCAGCTGCGAAACTGCCAGTCGGCAGTGGCTGGCAGGGCCTGTATTAACCTTTGGGTCGCTGGGCTAGCATGGGGTATGTACACCTCAGGACAATTTGACAGAGGTTCAGATAAAAATTCAAGTAGAAGCTGGTGTGAGGATTAGAAACATGGTTACCGGTGAAAGAAAAAATCGAGAGGCTATATTTAGTCCCAAGCTCCTTGCCTGTGTGATAAGGTCAGTGCATCCAGAGAGCTGGGACCCGCTTCCTCCTCTTATTGCAGCTCCATCTTTTTCCGTAACCAGGGCATTTCATTAACTTCAGTTCATCCCCACGGTCCCACCTAGTCAGGATTTTTTTGGGTGGCTCTTTTGTGCTTTGTCCAGGCCCTCGCACACTCTTTGTCTAGACTGTCAACTCTCGGCTGCGCTGGGTCAAACGAAGCCAGCTGGTCTCACTTGGAGAAGCATCCCGCCCCAGCGGAGCAGTTCCACCTCCAGTGGCTTTAGAACACAATATTCCACATGCTACCGAACTTTCCATACCTATATCCAGCAGTAACTGTGACAACCGTGAGTCCTTAGCCTACGGCAGAGACCACTTGCGGCCCCTCCTGGGAAATCTCGTCCCTCCAAGGCTCTGCTGGGAAGATGCAAACAGGATGTCTCCCTCCAGGGCTGTCAACTCAGCCCCTTCCACCAGCGCCAAATTTAGAGCAAATGAGGCCAGTGAGCGAAATGGCGGCTAAGCCAGTGCAGGCTGCGAGCCTTCCGGTGCAAGGGCAGTTGGGGAGCTGCGCGTGCATTTCATTTCCTCTGTTTATATGTAGATGAAAGCAATTCTAGCAGGAGGCAAGTAACACTAAATTGGCATCATTTTCATTCCTGCCGCGAGAGCGGGTTGTGTCCGGCGGGATCTCAGTGTGCTGGCCTTTCTTTAACCTTTCTGCTCCAGCTGCCTTGTCATTTCGGAGCGGGAGTGTTACTGTGTCTGCTTGACAGCCAGGGATCTTTATCGTTGGTTTGGTTGGGGGGAAGGAGGTGGAAGCTAGGGCGGAGGGAGGAAACACAAGGAGGCTGATTGCATGGGAGAAGAAGAGGCAGAGGAGGAGAAAAGGTGGAAAGGAAGAGGAAAGAGTGAATGAAAGAGCAGAGGAGAGAGAGAGATGGGGATGGTTAAACCAGTGCAACCATAGAGCAGGCCAGCAGCACCTGCAGGCTGTGGAGGGAAGGGGGGAAGATTGTTCTGTTCCTTTTCATGAACGCTTGAGGCCATCCACTACTGAGACGGTTAGCTAAGTAGATCAACAGATGATGGGTGTGAAGCATGGGACAGAAGTGTGTACATGGGGTTGGATGGATGGATGGAGCCACATGAAGGGAGTTAGTTAGCTGCTGAATGGCAGACTGAGGCAGTGGCTGAGAAAGGTGGGGCCCTGAATTCCCAGAAATAGGGTCTAAAATTAGTCTCCTAAATCCACCTGGTTCTCAGGAGTGGGGACTGCTGGGTGCTCAGCACTTTGGGAATCAGGCAGGTGCCTTGCTTTGGCCAGTACCACTAGAAGCAAGCATCAGGAAAGGCAGCCTGGCAACGTGCAGGGGGCTGCAGAGCCAGGACTCCTTGGCCCACCGAGCAGCTGGGTGTGACCAGGCTGCAACCAGGGAAGAGACATTCTGGAGTGAGAAGCAAAAGCTGCTGTGATTAAAGGCATCTGATGTGGGGCCAGCATAGTGCCCCAGCTTCTGAAGGAAGGTGATAAAGGCCTCATGTGCATGGAGTGCAAACTGGTCCCTGAGCTGGAGGAAAAGATGGAGGGGCCTGAATGGCAGATGAAGTCACTGAATGAGCTAAGCCAGGCAGCAGCCTCAGGGGAAGCTGCGCCGGGAGTCTTCGCCCCCGAGATGCTGGCGCCCTAGGCGACTGCCTAGGGTCGCCTAGTGGGTGCGCCGGCCCTGGATGGCTAATCTACTCTAGTGGAGGATCACACTAATGGGGACCAATGACCTGCAATCAAGAGGCCAAGAGGCAAGCACTGACAAGGGAGTCATCAGCCAGGAAGAGGCAAATAGCTCTTGACTGATTGCCTGGCAGTGTAGTGGATTGCAGGGAGGAGGGGTATTGTTGGGCACCCCAGGGATTGATGGTGGGGGGGGTCTCATCTGGTTCATTAGTGATCCAGAAGAGGATACAAAGAGCACAGGCAGGTGATATGAAATCAGGAGCTATTGTGAAGAGGGGAGAGGTGGTAAATCACTAGTAGGGTGGTGAAGCACTGGAGTGGGTCACCTAGGGAGGTGGTAAAATCTCCTTCCTTAGGGTACATCTATACTACCCGCCAAATTGGCGGGTAGTAATTGATCTATTGGGGATCGATTTATCACGTCTCATCTAGACGCGATAAATCGATCCCAGAAGCGCTCCCCATCGACTCCGGAACTCCAGCACGGTGAGAGGCGGAAGCGGAGTCGACGGGGGAGCGAGCCTGAGCTGCGTGGATCCGATGTAAGTAAAATTACTTCGATCTAGGAAACGTCGACTTCAGCGACGCTATTCTCGTAGCTGAAGTTGCGTTTCCTAGATCGATCCCCCCCCTTCCCCCAGTGTAGACCAACCCTCGAGGTTTTTAAGGCCCGGCTTGACAAAGCCTTGACTGGGATCATTTAGTTGATGTTGGTCCTGCTTTGAGCAGGGGGTTGGACTAGATGACCTCCTAAGGTCCCTCCCAACCCTAATGTTCTGTGATTCTATGAATGATACAAAGGGACCTGGAGAGGTCAGAAATACGGACAGGAAGCAACAAGAGGACATTCACCGTGAGAAGATGTGGCTGAGAGCTCTGGGGAGGAGCAATCTGGAACCTCGCTATTGGATGGGAGGAGTTGGGGAGCCGTGATGCTGAAGAGACCTAGGGGTGATAGCAGACAGCACGTTAGGTACGAGTTTGCAATGTGATGTGACTGGTAAAAATTTTGCAGACTGATCCCATGCCATGAAACCAGGCAGCAATTGACCCTCTTTACCCAGTGCTAGTGCAGCCCCAGCTTTCCAGCAAGGTATTGACAGACTGAAGAGCACTCAGAGAAAAGTGACAGAAATGACCAGGGGCTAGAGAGGAGGAGAGTCCCAGAGGGAAGTGTGGACTGCTTGGCTAAGTGCTGTATGTAAGCGGGGGAATAGTCCCGCTCTTGTGGGGAACTTTCCTCATCTCTGCACTACCCCGGTGAAATGGGCTAGCGGAAGGATCTCAGTCCTCGCTCCCACCTCCTTTACCCAGAGGCCTCCCTGCCCTCGAGGACTCCCCTTGCACTCTCCTGTCTGGCAGAGTCCTCGTAACCCCCAACAAGGCTGGGCCCAGGATTCCTGGGGGGCTCGACCCCCAACCCTGCTGTGGTCACCTAGGTCAGGGGCTAGGGTGTCCCCACTCCGGGGTACTCTCTCTGCACAGGATGCTTCCCTGACCCACTGATCACTGCATACAATTCAAAGCAAATACAAATTATTTAATTAACAATTAATTTTTTAACAGGAATAAGGAAAAATGGGAAAGGCTAATGAAAACACATCACCCCGCTCTGCAGCAGGGAACATCACAACAGTGTCTCTGCAATGTCAGGGCAGTTCAGTCTGTTCCTTTGCAAGTCCCAGGCTCCTTCTCAGGCCCTGGCTGTGCTGCAGGGACGCTGTGGCTTGGACACTTGCTCTGGCGGTGGCCACACGCTCGCAGGCTCTGGGTGGCAGGACCCTCTTCCCAGCATCGCCCCCGCCCTGTCGGGGTTTAGATCCCCCCCAAGTCTGGCCTGCAGGGCCTCTTGGCTGAGGCGTCTCCCTGTGCTGGGCCCACTGCCCAGGGTCCCCCTCGCTCTCCCCAGCTGCTCCCCGCACCCGGCTCCGGACTGCTCCAGCCCCAGCCCCAGCTCCACCGCTCTGCCTCAGCTCCAGCTCCTCTGCCTCAGCACAACTGCTGCTGCTGCTCTGCCTCCAGCTCCCTGGGCTGCTGCCCTGGCCCCTCTGTCTCGGGCTGCTGCAGCTTCTCCCCGCAGGGCAGGTCTGTCTCCCTGGGCTGCTTTTCTGGCCCCTCTGGATCTGGCCCAGCTCAGCTCAGCTCTGGCCTCTGCCCTCTCCTCAGCTCAGCCCCACTCACTCTGACTCAGGCAACTTCAGCTTGCACGGAGGACGGGATTTACCCTGACCACCTGACTCCCCTGATTCGCCTGCCCGCCCTGTCAATCAGAGCTGACTTGGAGCATTGGCCTCTCCCCATTGCCCCTGGGGACTGTCAGTCCCATTGACCCTTTCCCTTTTGGTACTGGGAGCTCTGAATGTTAGTAAGGGGATAACAGTCCCCTTACATGTAGAAGGGAGACATGAACTGCAGGAGGGACAGAAATTACTGATGGTGGAGCAAGGGGGTGTTACTAGGAGTCATGGGCTGAAAGCTAAAAAGGGCCCACTTTATTATTTATATTCCAGTAGCTCCTAAAGGCTGCAACTGAGCTGGGGGCCCCATTGTGCTGGGCACTGCACAGACACAGAGGGAGACAGCCCCGGCCCTGAAGAGCTCACCAGAGTGGGAAGAGAGGTATAGAGAGTGGCGTGAGTTGCCCAAGGTCACTAGCAGGTCAGTGGTAGAGTGGGGAATAGAACAGAATCCAAGCCTTGGGACTTCAGATCCAGTCCTTACCTGGGAGAGTGCCTTGTGTCTCCGGGATGGCTGTCAGCAAAAGCATCCTGAGAGGGAGATGCATTGATCTCCCAAAGGAAAACAGAGGGAATCCCGTCACTGGGAACATAACAAACTAGACTGGACTAAGCAATGGAAAATCTACTGCAGGGAACAATCCTGCACTGGCAACCTGACGGGATGGACTGGATGACAGAATAGATCTATTTTCTCTCCAGTTTCAATGGATGAAATTTATCCGCTGATAAATTCCATTGACGTCAGTACAATCAGACCAAATGATCTGTCTGTCCATCTGTCTGTCTAATACTGGTGTCACTACTGTACCTGAGTGCTGGCCTGGAAGAGGAGGTGGGTGAAGAAGGGAGATGGTAGAAGGAGGCTGCATCTGTGTCCTGGCTGATTTTGCTTTCAGACTGCAGGGGTTGGGTTGTGCTATGGCTGAGGTAGCCATGCGAGGAGATTAGGGATGTTTGGGGCTTTTTGTTTCTCCTTAGGCTTCAGGCCCTGCAAGTTTCTGCACTTCTTTGTGCTCCCCTCAGGACGGGGCTGGCCGGTTGCCATTGCTAAGTCCACATGCCAGGAGCGTGGGCAGAGTGCTGTCAGGGCATAGGCAAGGCTGGGCTGGCTGGCTCTCTGGCTAGAGCTGTCGGCTAGGGACCATGAGAAGCATTGGCTGCAGTATCACACATGATACATGCATGGTGATGGAAAGACTCTCCCCAGTCAGGTCTAATGTTCAGCCACTTCCTTGCAGGCACAAAGCCGCTCAAGGGCAGAAGCCCACAGTGCTTTACAAGCAAATGTTCAGCACAGTCAGTAGCAAGGAACAGCGCTTCGTCACCTCCGAAGCTTGGGTCATATCCCACCCTCCTCTCTTGGAGAGGTCCTGGCCGGGGAGGGACTAGCCATCCCATCCTAACCTGGGTGATATTTTTCACACCATCCTGACTGCAGCCCCCAGGTTAAAGAACTTCCTGCGCTCTGTGCAAAGTACTGGCCCCTTTCCCCCAGAACACAAGGGGTGAGGGAGCATCTCCATCAATAAAGCTCAGGGAGGTGATATCCGCAGTGCCGCTCTCGCTGCTCGTCCTTAGCGCAGAAAGCTGCCAGTTCCCCAGCAGCGTCTGTATTACCCACACCCTGCCGTTCTCTTGCAGTGGGACCATGATTTACCTTTCTCCCCGCGGCAGCCATTGTGCCACTGGGGCAGTTCAGTATCACGGCGCGGCAGGAAAGGATCGAGGCACTCGGTATTTTTTAGATTCCAGTAGCACCGAGAGACCCAGCCAAGACCAGGGCCCTGTTGTGGTAGGCACCATACAGGACCATGTTAATTCAGTCCTAGGCTTCAGGTATTTATGTTTCAAGTACGTAAAAGCTTGTTACTGGGAGGAGGGAGAAGAATTGTTCTCTGTAACCTCTGAGGAGAGGACAAGAAGCAATGGGCTTAAATTGTAGCAAGGGAGGTTTAGGTTGGACATTAGGAAAAACTTCCTGACTGTCAGGGTGGTGAAGCACTGGGATAAATTGCCAAGGGAGGTTGTGGAATCTCCATCATTGGAGATTTTTAAGAGCAGGTTAGATAAACCCCTGACAGGGATGGACTAGATAATACTTAGTCCTGCCATGAGCAGGGGACTGGTCTAGACAACCTCTCGAGGTCCCTTCCAGTCTTATAATTCTATGATGATTCTATGATCTCTGCTTAAAGCCCCTCTTCTGGTGTTTCCCCCCGATGCTGCTCTGCCAACACCCCTTAACGTGAACCTGCTGTCCCAATCCTGTGTCCTTCCCCAGCTCTTCCAATGGCACTGACTGCTGGGCTGCAGCACCCCCTGCTGGTTTGCTCCCTGCTCGGAGGCGCGTACTGTAAACAGGTGTGATTCTCTGTGTTTCACAGATGGTGAACTGAGGTCTTAGAGCCAGATTTGCAAAGGTATTTAGGAGCTTAAGTATCTTTGCAAATCCAGTCCTTGATCCAACGCCCATTGAAGTCAATAGATCAGCATCTGCCTGCCCTCGACTTGGCCAGGGCACACACAGAGGCAGAAGGAGGAGATGAAACTAGATCTCCTGATTGCCAGTCCAGCACCTTTACAAGACCCTGATGCAGGGGTGGACAAACTTTTTGGCCCGAGGCCCACATCCGTGTATAGAAATTGTATGGCAGGCCATGAATGCTCACAAAATTGGGGGTTGAGGCGGGTGCGGGCGCTGCGGTGTGGCTGGGACCCAGGGGTTCGGAGGACGGGAGGGGGATCAGGGCTGTGGCAGGGGGTTGGGACGCGGGGGGAGGCTCAGGGGTGCAGGCTTTGGGCGGCACTTACCTCAAGTAGTTCCCGGAAGCAGCGGCATGTCCCTCCTCCGGCTCCTACGCGGCGACGCTTGGGGTGGGGGCAGCGTGTGGAGCCCAGCGTAGGAGCTGGAAGGGAGTCAAGGGGGGCTCCCGGGGGCCGCACGAAGCAGCCCCTGACCCTGCTCCCCATCTGGAGCGCTGGAGCGGGGCAAGCCCCAGACCCCGCTCCCTAGCAGGAGCTCGAAGACTGGATTAAAACGGCTGGCGGGCCGAATCCGGCCCACGGGCCGTAGGTTGCCCACCCCTGCCCTAGGGCCTGCTCTTGTGCTCTGTTGGCTCAGACTCCATCAAGCCCTTCTGCATCCACAAGCTCTGGAGTTTGCTGAGTTCTTGTTGAGTCCAACTACCGTTGCTGCAGTCCTTTTAGCCCCTTGTGAGCCAGGGGCAGAGAATTTCTGGGGAGCCTTCCCAAGTGGAAGAGGCTGATATTTGCCACCTCCCTTCCTCGCACTGATTTGTTGGTGCAAGGCCTGTCCTCCAGTTTTTGATGCATGCTCCGTTGAGCTGGGCGAGGCATACTGCTCCCGGAGAGACATGGGCAAGAGCGGGTGAGGGTACCCGGGGCAGGCTGTAATGTCCTTGGTGACTGGGTACTTGTAATGGGTATACTGGCCCCTTAAGGACAGAGGGATTGGGGGGAAGGGGACAGGGTCCAGGCTACCCCGTTCCAAGTAACCCCAACCTTACAGAGACCATGCGGCAGCAGGGGCAGGCATGGGGGAAAGGCAGTGGTCCTGGGTAAGACTGGTCTCAGGGAGAGGAGAAACCATCTCTTTAAGGAGCTCTGTAGGGAAGGGGTGGGCAGGCTTTCCACCTCCCCATCAATGGATCTGCTGACCAATCAAAACACAATCGGAGAAGAGCATAGATGAGTCTCTCTGCTCTTTCTAAGGGAGGCACTGTTCCACAGGAAGGGAAAGGGCTGATCCAGGTGGTGGGAGAGAGCGAGAGCCCCCACTCAGGAGCAGCAGGAAGGACTCTCCTTATCCGGCTCTCAGTTTAACAGCACTTTGGTTTGAAAGACATTGGCAGAAAGGCCCGGTGCAGCTGGTGTCTGGGAATTTAAAGGGCCCATCAGGAAACAGAGAGCCCCCCACAGTGCTCCTGCAATAGACGCAGTAAATTCACCAGCTACAGTGAAAAGAACGAGGAGTACTTGTGGCACCTTAGACACTTGGGCATAAGCTTTCATGGGCTAGAACCCACTTCATTAGATGCATAAAGTGGAACATACAGTAGGAAGATATATACACAGAGAACATGAAAAGATGGGGGTTGCCATACCAACTTTAAGCGGCTAATCAATTAAGTTGAGCTATTATCAGGAGAAAAAAAACTTTTGTAGTGATAATCAGGATGGCTTATTTCAAACAGTTGACAAGAAGGTGTAAGTAACAGCAGGGGGAAACTTAGCATGGGGAAGTAGATATCAATTTGTGTAATGACCCAGCCACTCCCAGTCTTTATTCAAGCCTAATTTAATGGTATCCAGTTTGCATATTAATTCCAGTTCAGCAGTTTCTCATTGGAGTCTGTTTTTGAAGTTTTTTTGTTGCAGAATTGCTACTTTTAAGTCTGTCACTGAGTGATTAGAGAGGTTGAAGTGTTCTCCTACTGGTTTTTGAGTGTTATGATTCCTGATGTCAGATTTGTGTCCATTTATTCTTTTGCGTAGAGATTGTCCGGTTTGGCCAATTACATGGTAGAGGGGCATTGCTGGCACATGATGGCATATATCACATTGGCAGATGTGCAGGTGAACGAGCCCCTGATGGCGTGGCTGATGTGAGCTACAGTGAGTAACTCAGCTAAGCGGTAGAGGGCCACAGAGCATGTGCATCAAGCCAACCCTGAGTAACCTGCCCAAAGTCCTGCCTTGGCGCAGGCTCTGGGAAGGATCCAGCTTTTACCTGACTCCCCCTGTGAGGAGGGACCACCGGCCATGGGGTGTAGCCTGCAGCCGCCCACAGCACAGCACTGTGGTGCAGCTGATGATACAATTAGCATCCTTCATGCAATTAGCTGGCACCGCGGTCATGACGCAGCACGCGAAGGAACACGTCTCTGATTCACGCAGCGCAGACCCACTGGAGAGGGCTCTAATTGTACATGTGAAAAGAACCCCTCCCCAATCAAACATCAGGCTGCACCACAGAGCGAGACTCTAGGACAACTTGTACAAATCCCACACGTGGACAGGGTGCAGGCGCTGGGGAGCTCTTTGGCTGTCAAGTTTTAAGACACGCTGTACTAGGGATTGTTGGACCAGTTCAGCTAGCTTAGAACCATGCCCAACCTTCATCTAAGAGCCCTACCATGCTGTGGGCTGTGGGCTGGTCAGCACTGGGGTGAGGGCCCTGCATGAAAAGCCCCGGTGCCATAGTGAGTGACTCGGATGGCAGTCATGGCTCTGCATCTGTATCGATCCAGGGGCACTGGGGGGCAGTGTGCTGCTGGAGGAGCCAAATCTAATATCCTCCTTGACCTCTTGTGTTCATGAAAGATCTCCTGGCAATTCACACCAGTGTGTTAAATTACAGCTGGCTAAAGTTCAACTCAGGGAGCATATTTATGCCAGTCTCCTATTTCCCCTGTAAGACTCAGCTGGGAAGTAATTGGTCACTTTCCCTCTTAAAAACCTGCTGGGGCAGAACCGGTGGCCCATTCCACTCCAGAAATGGCTGCATTTCAGTGTTGGGCTAGCCCTTCCTTTGACTATTGGAAAAAACTGAGCTAGCGTATGTGTGCACCACTGGATGGGCTCTGCAGTGCATGACTGTGGGTCATAGTCCCTCTCCCTCTCACCGAGATTCCGTAGCTCAAGTGTTAGGATCTATTGAAGTAGGAGGGTCTGTGTTCTATCCGTGGTGTTGCTGTTGAGTTCTAAGCAGCCATCGTGCAAAGCATAGTCACAGCCATGCAGCGTTGCTAGAACTAGAGGGACTGGGGGTGTTACTGCACCCTCTGGCCTGAAGTAGTAGTAACACTCCAAATACATGGTTTCCATCATTATCACCCCCACTATAAAATTGTTCTAGCACCCCTGCAACTATGGACTTGTCCTGCTATTCCAGAGGTATTTGATGTCCTGGTGGGAGCCGCCTTCTATGAGGTTTCCAATCAAGTGCCTAAAATAAAGGGGTTTTGACCTTCTGGGTGCTTGTTATCCAACTGGAACCTCCAAACCTGTATGGGTTGCCCATCACTAGTTGACACCTACAGTCAGGATGAGACAGATCTATAATCCTGCACTCCTTGCTGTGGCAGCTTTGCCTGAGTAATGACTGCAGGATCAAACCCACTCCCCTTATACACACACTGAACCCAGGGTCTTTGTGCCTGGCTGGGAATCCCAGCTCAAGCTGCTGCAGAGAGCCAGAATGATAGCCAAGCCAGCCTCGCTGGAAATAAACACCACAGCAACCACTAATGTACAGCTGTTTAGCTTCATGAGTCTCCGGGGAGGGATGCATAGCTAACACAACACTTCAGACATAATTATTGATTGCACACACGGGTTGCTCTTACATTTGCAGTGTCAGCCTCGGAGACAGAGGCGGGCACAAGGGAGGAGTAAAGGCAAAGGAAGGGAGCATGTGTACACTGATGCAATGGGGGCTGTTGTGAGCTGGCCTGCACAGACATTTTGGTAGGAGTCTGCAGCACTCCATTTGAGCTCCTGCTGCCAGGGCTGATGCAGAGGAGCTCTGCGGTGCAGCCTGATGTTTGCTTGGGGAGGGGTTCTTTTCACCCTCTCCAGTGGGTCTGCGCTGCGTGAATCAGAGACGTGTTCCTTCGCGTGCTGCGTCATGACCGCGGTGCCAGCTGATTGCATGAAGGATGCTAATTGTATCATCAGCTGCACCACAGTGCTGTGCTGCGGGCGGCTGCAGGCTATTGCAGTGGTGGCCTCTCGATTCACATGTGAGGCCTGGGGAATAAAAAGGGGATTTGTGTTCATTGCTCCACTGATCCTGGTGTGTGGGATGTGGGGGGACCTGTGAGATCCCATTCCGAGGCCTCAGAGCTCCTCTCATGGGTCCCATTCCCAAGTCGTGGGAGACGCCACTCGTGATGCCCATTCTCAAGTGCTGGGGAGGCCCACACTTCCCATTTCAGGAGCTGGGGACCCTCATTTCCATGCTTCCCAATCATAGGCATTGCTGGCCTTTAGTATGGGCAAACAGGGCGAAGGCCCAGGGCGCCTCCAGAGCAGGAATGCCCCTCCCACACTGCTCTGCTGCCGCTGCTCCTGCCCCCTGCCTTGGAGCCGCCCCTGGCCAGCTGCTCCCAGGAGCTTCCTGTTCGCTGTGCAGAGGGGGGGCACTGAAGTCAGGATGTCCCCCTCCCCCCCACTCATGTACCCCATCTCTGCTAAGTTGGGTGGGAGGTAGGGTGACCAGACAGCAAGTATGAAAAATCGGGATGGGGGGTAATAGGAGCCTATATAAGAAAAAGACCCAAAAATTGGGACTGTCCCTATAAAATCGGGACATCTGGTCACCCTAGTGGGAGGACAGGGGTCAGGAGTGGGTCAGAGCTTCTGGGGGCTGCTGCTGTCTGAACAAGCCTTCAGACTGGTGAGTGCTGCTCTGCTTAAAGGGACAGTGCGTTGTCTCTCTCACACTCCCCCAGCACACTCTCTCTCTCTCTCTCACACACACACACTGTGTCTGTCTCACACTTCTCCAGCACACACACACACACTCTCTCTCTCTCACACACACGCACACACACACACACAGACACACACACAGTGTGTCTGTCTCACACGTCCCCAGCATGCACGCACACACACACACACACACACACACTCTCTCTCTCTCTCTTTCTCTTATGCTTAAATTTAATTCTTTGAGTAGTAAGTTCTAAAATGCCTAACTTGTCCTGGCTGGAGTAATTATCATCATTACTTTTATTATCATATTGTGCTTTGTCATTCATTACTTAAAGTGGTACAATCAAATAATAGTATCCTTCTAGAATGTAACTTTAGCTTGTACTAACCTTAACAGTGCTAGTTTAAAAAACAATAGCTAAACACATAACTTTAGAGACTGGGCAGATGAAGGTCACTTATTTTCAAATTGTATTTTTAGTTATATCTATAAAATAACTTGAAATTGGAATGAAAATAAATGCAGTTCCAACTATGATACCAATAGCAATGATGGAGTCAAATGTTAGTGAGTCACATACATGATTGTGATCAGTAAACATAAATGCCAAAATAATTAGAAAAATACATTCCCGTTCTTAATAAAAGAGAAAAAAACCCTTAATCACGTATGTTAAAATGAAGCATGTGTTTAGTGGAGTGAAAAACCATTGACTGAAATAGAGCAGATAATGGCAGTAACACAGAGTGTGTCTGTTAGAGAAAGTAAGCAGATTTTAAGCAGATTTTAATTATTTTTAACTCTACTGAAGATAGAGTACAACGTATCAAACGTGTGTTTCTGATGTCTGTGTTAAAGCTCCAGAACTGATACCTCAAGGCTTGGGATTGGGAATATCTTGCCATATTATCTCCTGATTGTTCAAAATTTACATATAAACTTTAAACGTGGCTTTAATTGGAGCCCCCCTTGCCCCGGAGTCGACTCAGAGTCGCCTGACAGGAGCGGCTGCCATGCGCCTCCTCCCTCTGCAGGCGCAGCGGCCGCCTCAGCCTGCCCCGGCGTGGCTCCCTTGTAGCCGGCTGCGCCGCGGCTAGCAAGGGAGCACAGCACGGAACGGTAGGTGGCAGCCGCCTACTGCCCGGGGCAGGCAGAGACGCTTGAGAGAGGCACACGGGGGCGGTAGGTGGGGCCGTGGGATGCTCTGGGGGAGGCACGCAGGGGTGGCAGGCGGGGCCTGGGGAGAGACCTGGCCCCGAACATTGGAGGAGCCGGGCCCCCGGGCCCTGAATTTGCTGGAGCCTGGGCACTACGGGCCAGGGAGGGCCCTGGGTGGCAGGTGACAGAACAAGGAGCAATGGTCTCAAGTTGCAGTGGGGGAGGTCTGGGTTGGATATTAGGAAAAACTTTTTCACTAGTAGGGTGGTGAAGAACTGGAATGGGTTACCTAGGGAGATGGTGGAATCTCCTTCCTTAGAGGTTTTTAAGGCCCAGCTTGACAAAGCCCTGGCTGGGATGCTTTAGTTGGGGATTGGTCCTGCTTTGAGCAGGGGGTTGGACTAGATGACCTCCTGAGGTCTCTTCGAACCCGGATAGTCTATGATTCTGTGATTTTAAGTAGAGTTGGCGAGTCCCACCCAGCATGCAACTTGCCTTGTGTGCAGTCGGTGAAAATCTGAGCAGGTAAAGGGCCTGATTCTCCATTGTCCTTCCACTTGTGTGTGAGAATGCTGCCAGGTTACCCGCACTGCACAGGAGCCAAGGACTGCCCACTGGGGTGTCACCGTGCTGATCATGGGCAGCAGGACCAACCGAACCAGCCACACAGGCAGAGTCAGGAGGTTGCACAAAATAATGCATGCCAAGCTTTTTCCAGGATAACATCCATGTGCTAGCCCAGGGCTCTGGCAGGGGGTGGGCTGCTCAGATCTGAGCACCAACCACGTGTGTTGGCACTAACTTACTTAGAGTCACCCATACCAGGAGCTGGTTACAACTGGTTCAGTTCTAGCCTCTCCTATCAACCTCCCCTCCACACACACGCTGCTCCACCAATAGCTATTCCCTTTAGACTGGGCTCCAGTCACATTGCTCGGTTTTGATGGCCATCCAGCCGGTCCGATCCAATCATTGTTTTCCCCTCAGAAGGGCAGGAAGTCTTGTGACAGCCCGGTGTGCTCGGGGTTCTTCCTCTGTGGATTTGTACAGGCACTGAGGAGGAGGTGACCTCTACCCTCTTCCCCGATGATGTCATCCTGCCTCTTAGCTCACTTCCCAGTCCATATCTCCAACCAGCCAGTTAGCAGATTCCACTGGAGGTCACAACTGTCTCCATGAGGGCACCCCTCCGCCCCCTCCCAGCCGCAGAGTCCTTTGGATTCTGCACAACAGCAGGAAAAGGGGAAAGTTCCAGTTCAGAGCAGAGACGCTGGGCCGTATTCTGCGCTCAGTTACACCAACGTCGTCACACTGATGTCCATGGGGTTATTGAGACTTTCCCACCATCTGATGGAAATCTGGCCCCGTGAAGCCAACACATTTTACTCCTGCGTTGCTGAAAGCACAGTCTGGCCCATCGGCATTATTCAGGATTTACAACAGTAGTTGGGATCAGAGTTGTATAACTGCAGTTCTCTAGATCCACAGCTTTGTAGCAAGCTTGATGTCCCCACGTCCCCACCAAGGGCTTGGAGGGGCCCAAATGTAGCAGCGTCTGCTGCTGTAGGGGACTTTGTATTCTAATTCAAATACATCAGATAAAAAAGGAAGATCAAGGAAGGTGGGGGTACACAGCTCAATGGAGAAGGTGAGCTGGTAACAGAAGATGAGAGGAAGGCAGAGCTGCTCAATGCCGACTTTGCTTCAGTCTTCTTACAAAAGATAACATGTGACTGGATGATTAGTGAAGTTGCCATAGACAATAAAGGGGAAGGGATGCAGATCAGGATAAGTAAAGAACACATGTCAGAGATCTTCTGACCAGTTTGAATGAATTCAAATCAGCAGAGCCGGATGCTATTCACCCGAACGTACTGAAGGAATTACCTGAAGAAATTTGAGAGCCACTGGCAATAATATTTACAAACTCATAGATGACATAGTGCCCATCTTTAAAAAGGGGAAAAGAGGAGCCGGGGAACTATAGACCAGCCAGCCTGACCTCGATACCTGGGAAGCAACTAGAGCAATGGATAAAACATTCAGTTTGTGACTACCTGGAGCATGAAGGGGTGATCACTAGCAGCCAGCATGGATTACCAGCCTGATGTCCTTTTCTTGACAGGTAACTGGTTGGGTGGATAGGGGGAATGCGGTGAACATCATATACCTGGACTTCAGCAAGGCTTTTGATACAGTCCCACATGACATTCTGATACCTAAGCTGGAGAAATGCAGATTCAAGAGAACTACCATTAAGTGGATACATTATTGGTTAAACAGCTGCAAACAAAGAGTAACTATTAATGGAATGATGCCAGATTGGAGGGAGTTCTCAAATGGGTTTCCACAGGGGTCTGTTGTTTAACATCTTTATTAATGACCTGGATGTAGGAATAGAAAGATATTGATCAAATGTGCAGAAACTAGAGAGGATCCAGAGGTGAGCGACAAAGATGATCAAAGGGATGGAATGCAGCCCTACAAGCAAAGGCGGAAGGAACTGGGTATGTTTAGTTTGGAAAAGAGCAGATTAAGGGAGGTGACAGCAGTTTTCAAATACTTGAAAGGCTGCCATAAAAAAGATGGAGAAAAGTTGTTCCCTGTTCCCACAGAGGGCAGGACAAGCGGCAATGGGTTCAAACTACAGCAGAGGAGATTTAGATGAAATCTCAGGAAAAACTCGCTAACTGTAAGAACAACAGGACAATGGACAGACACCTAGGGAGGCTGTGGAAGCTCCTTCTCTGGAGGTTTTCACAAGGAGGCTGGAGGCAGCTGTCTGGGATGGTTTAGACCCAACAACTCCTGCATCTTGGCAGGGGTTAGACTAGATGACCCTCGCGGGCCCTTCTAGCATCATGTTGGCGCGATCACATGCAGCACACCTTACAACGGTGCTGGTAGCAGGAGCGTTTGCGTAGCGCTGGTAGGGAATTCATTGGAAAATGCTGATTCCTCAAACCCAAAATGTTTTTCAGAAACATCTCTGAGCTGACAAACGTTTGTGTCTTGGGGGGTTGCTGGAGAACCTGAGCCTCCAGGGTCCATGCCTCTGGGGAAGCCCCAGCTCTAATCAGCTCCCTGCTCCCAGAACTGCAGCAGGGAGCCTGGAAGCCCTGAGAACCCCAGCAGTATAGATATACCCACCTGAGGGAACCTGGCAGCCCTGGAAGTCCCAGCTCAAGCTCAGACTCTGAGTTTTAGGGTCCCGTGTCCCAGTCTCTGCCCTCGTCGGCTCCTCATCTAATTCCACTCTCCCCTAGTCTCTGACTCCCAGTCTGCCCCCAGTGCTCCAGCCCCCATTCTAAGTCTCCTTGCATAGGGAGTTCCAGCCTCCTTCACCTTTCCCATCCACCAGCTCCTTGTCAGATCTTAGCCTTCCCCTGCCACCGTCACACTGGCCCCTATTCCCAGTTTCCTTGTCCAGCCTGTCCCAGTCTCTGTACCAACCTGACTCCTCAACTGACCTTTATCTCCCTCCCAGCCCCCCTCCCACAGCCCAATTCCCAGTCTCTACCCACCAGGGTCCTTGTCAAAATCTGCTCCTCTCCAGCCCCACCACAGCTCCAACTCTGCATTCAAGTCAGGCTGCTTCCTCATTCACACTGCCTGCATGCCAGCAGGATGAGCATTGAGCGGTAACAGCTGCCTTGAGCAGCCAGGAGGAGCAATTGCATATAGACAGACCTACTCCTCCCTTGGGCATGCTCTGTAGGGATTGTGCATGTGCAGTCTGCACTAGGAGTTATGAGGGGCTGGAGCATGCTCAGTGCAGATGCACTCTGCAGAGAATTTAGCTGCCAAACTCTAACAAGTCTCCGTTGAGCATGTGTGCATGGGAGCACGAGAGCTTCTCAACCAAACGGTTGTAAGAACGTTTTTTAACATGGGCAAAATAATGTGTTTCACCTTAATCTTGTTCTCAGAAACAGCTGAGCCATTTTTGCCAAAACCTACCCTAACAAATCAGCCTAAGGCCGACCCCTGGCATGGGAAATCTAATGAAGCAGGAGTTTGGCAAAGGTCTTAGCAACTGAGAACAGAATTTTACAATGGAAGGTGTCAGGAACCTTAAGAGCAGGTGGCACCACCAGATTGCAGCATTAGTCAGTGGTAGTGATCAGTGATCAGCCAATGGATTTATTGGCTAGCTGCTAGCAGGGGCGGAGCCAGTGATTGAAACCAATCAGGTTGCCTCCCTGCCCTCAGCTCCGCCTTTCTCCTTTACAGTTATCCCCCCACTTGCAAAGCCCAGTTCTGGATCAGGCTGTATGTTCCTGTGTGTGAACAAGGCTGCTGTTGGAATAACCCTGGGGAAAAACCTCTGGCAATCCCATTTCTCCACCCCTCTCAGACCCTTCAAACAGACCCATTCCAAGCTGGCCAGTGCAATAGCATCAATCATTATATCCGAATGGACGTCTGCTTCTCGTTACCCCTCTCCATGCCAAAGCGTGGAGCACCCTAAACAAGGAGCATCCCAGTATGGTGCACCCCAACTGGAAAAGGAGGCCTGAGGCTAGGAAAGTCCAGCTAGCAAAGCACTCTGATCATTCACAGCTTGGTAAGTGCTTTATAACTAGAGAAGGGACCAAGGACTGGTGCAGCCTTCAGATCTGTGTCTTCAGTTAGGTCTCAACTGTCCCCAAAGCTGGGGCCTCTTTGGATCTGGGGTTTGGTTCAGGCTGGTCTATGCTGAAACCACCTGGCCAAGGATTGTTGGAGGAACCTGAACTCACCTCCCAAGCTGTCTCTTCAGATCACGTTGAAAGACTCGTCTTCCCCTCCAGCCAATGATCCACACAACCTCCTCTCTAACGAAACAATCCAGCCCCCAACTCGAGAGTCCCAGTGCCCGGCACCCTGCTCATTGTAACTCCCAACAACTTGGGTCCCACTCTTGCCTGCTGCATGGGAACCTGCAGAGTGTACTAGCACTCACCCGGAGCAGCTGCAGCGCTCTGTGACCCTTTCCCCAGCCGGCCATATCCAAATGAGTGGCATTGCGGGGAGGAGGGCAGCAGCTTTTCACTGCCAGCCTCCACATCCTGCCCTCTTCATCCATCACTGCTCCCTCCCATGTTGTCCTGTCTAGACAGAGCAGCCGGTTAGCTCTTGCTCTCGCTCTCATTTTCCATAATCTCTCTCTCTCTTTCAGTCGTCTTTGAAGATGGGGGTGGGGGGAGAGAAGGAGACCAGAAAATGTGGGTGCAGGGTGGCGTAATAAGGGTGCTAGAAACATTGATCTGGCTGGTTTCCTTTCACTTAAGTCCACATCTGGGATTTCAGGCACTGGTGGAGCTGCACTGGTACAACCAGCTAGTGTAGACATGGTTGAAGGTGGGGCAGCCTGCTCCAACCCGAATCATGCTGTGCTGGTGTAGCGTGCCTACATGAGGGGTTGGCACAGGTGCAGCTACGCCAGTGGCTGAAACCCCAGTGTAGACAAGGCCTTGATATTAATACTGTCACCAGATTCCTATGTTCACAGCTGCTCACTTGGGTTTCCAGTGACAGCCATTGGTATCCTGCCAAAGGGGATTCAGGGCACCACGTAGTCTGTCCACGCTGCGGTCGAAGGCGTGATGGCAACCGGGGCTGACACACCCATGCTAGTTCTAATCTAGCTAGATCAGCTAAAAATAGCAATGGAGACGTGGCGGCATGAGTGTAAGCCCAGAGTCTCAGGTGCGCTGCCTTGTTTCACATTGATGCCACAGTTCCCTAATTACTGTACTTTCCCAGATGGCCCGTCCCTTGAGTGTTCACTGTCATTCCCAAGGGGCTCTGAAGATGAAATCTGCACAGCTCCCAGTAGAGACGCCTGCAGAATTGATGTTCGGGGGAGCTGGAATAGCATTTCCTTACAGTCAGGAAAGGCTGGCCCGGCAACCTAGAACTTGGTGCTCTTATATTCCCAAAAGGCAGCCTCTCCTCCCCATCTCTTTCTTGCTCATTTTCCTGCTTTCCTAGAATCCTTTGCTGCTCCCCACAGACTGCACTCCGGGAAGGGTGTTAAGTTCTGCTAGGCCAGGCCAGGCCGACAAAGATTCTGTGGCTAAAGGTGTTTTCACTGTCCCCTGCATTAATGGTAAGTGTAATTGTAAACGGGGAGACATCATCAAGCAGGTCTGTTTCCAGAGGAGTCCCACAGGGCTCAGTTCTTGGCCTTTGCTATTTAACATTTTTATCGGTTACTTGGAAGAAAACACAAAATCAGCTGATAAAGTTTGCAGATGACACAGAAATTGAGGGAGTGGAAAATAATGAAGAGCACAGGTCACTGATTCAGAGCATTCTGGATTTCTTGGTAAATGGTGCAAGCAAACAGTATGTGTTTTAATACGGCTCTGTGTAAATGTATACACCTAGGAACAAAGAACGTTGGCTGTACTTACTGGATGGGAGACTTAGTGGGTGGGTGAGATTCTGTGGCCTGCATTGTGCAGGAGGTCAGACTAGATGATCATAATGGTCCCTTCTGACCTTAAAGTCTATAAGTCTATGAGTCTATGAGTCTATCCTGGGGCGCAGTGACTAAAGTGACTGAAACAGATTTGGGGATCGTGGTGGATAATCAGCTGAATGTGAGCTCCGGGTGCGACACTGTGACCAAAAGAGCCAACGCAGTCCTGGAATGTATAAACGGGCATCTCAAGTAGGAGCAGAGAGGTTATTTTACCTCTGTATTTGGCACTGGTGTGACCACTGCTGGAATCCCGTGTCCAGTTCTGGTGCCCACAGTTCAAGACGGATGTTGATAAATTGGAGAAGGGTCAGAAAAAAGCCTGGGCTCTGAGACCCTCCCCTCTCATGGGGTCTCAGAGGCTGGGCTCCAGACCGAGCCCAAACGTCTAAACGTCTCTGTTAGTCTATAAGATGCCACAGGACCCTTTGTTGCTTCTACACTGCAGTTGTTAGCCCTGCAGCCAGAGCCCCACAAACCCAAGTGAGCTGATCTGCGCCAGTTGTGGCCATTCCGTGGGTCTTTTATTGCGGTGTAGACATACCCAAAGAGAAGGTTAAGGGCTGACTTGATTACAGTCTATAAGTACCTACATGGGAAACAAATATTTAATAATGGGCTCTCCATTCTAGCAGAGAATGGTGGAAAATGATCCAATGACTGGAAGCTGAAGCTAGACAAATTCAGACTAGAAACAAGGTGTAAATTTTTTGATCATGTTGGAACCTGGCTCCCGGGGTCACAGCAATGCTCAGGTTTGGCCCAACCAAAAAGTGGTCGGGCTGTGGCCCCAGTGCTGTTCCCACTCCCAGCTCCATGGCCAATGCCTTATACAATATGTAGGGGCCTACTGTGGCTTATGCGGTTGGTAACAGGGAAATGGAACCTTTCACAGGTAGGTCGCCGACTAGCTGAGTCGAAACGCTGGTGTTCCATAGCAGGTGTTCCATAGCTTGAGTTTGTTCAGACCATTTCCTAGGGCTCAGGTGTTGAACCCACAAAACCCATGGTCACTAGTTAACACTAACTGGCTCCTGGTTGGCAGGCTGAACCAAGCACTGAATGGCCCATTGAGACTGACCCCCCATACCTGTTCCACGGGTGGGTCCTCCAACTCAGGGCTGAGCCCCACTGGGGTGTGGGAACCGTGTTCTGCCAATCCCTGTACTGACCTTGGTGCCCAGGCGCTAAATAACAGGGTCTGACTTGCCGCTCTGTTACTAAACAACTCGGTGGGTTCCAGTGGAATTACCCTGGCATCAGCTTGGAAGGTAGTGGCTACTCAGCCCCATATTTTCAAGCAAAGTGGGTTCAGTGGCTTTAATTCTCCGCTCCCTTACACTGGAGTAAAGCCAGGCGAGAGGCAAATCGGGCTCAGGGTATAGCTGTTTGGAATAATATAAAGTGGGTTTTGCTTCCAATAATTCTAGAGGCCCAGAGTCTCAGTGGGTGTAAATTGGCATTGCTGCATTGAAGTCAATGCTGATTTAAACCAGCTGAGGATCTGGCCCTGATGGGTGTAAAAAGCCCAGGGTGATAGCTGGGAACAAGCTCTGCTCAGGTGTTAGGAAAGCCAGGGCTTGAAGGACCATCCCAGTGTGTGAAATCCTGTCTCACCTGGAGAGGTCTCCCAGCCTGCCCTGGGTTAGCCAGGCTCACCTCAAAGGGCTCTGTTCCTCACACAAGCTAGTGTGTCTGACCCATGCAGAGGAAGCTCAGTATCCCTTTTCTGTGTTCTTCTTTCCCCCAGGGACCATGCGTCCAGTGAGGAGGAACTTCTATGACCCCTCCTCAGCCCCTGGCAAGGGGATCGTGTGGGAGTGGGAGAACGACAACAACTCCTGGACCCCCTACGACATGGACATTTGCATCACCATCCAGAATGCCTACGAGAAGCAGCACCCGTGGCTGGATCTCTCCTCTCTGGGCTTCTGCTACCTGATCTACTTCAATAGCATGTCGCAGATGAACCGGCAGACGCAGCGGAAGCGCCGACTCCGGCGCCGCATGGACCTGGCGTACCCGCTCACCATGGGCTCCATCCCCAAGTCCCAGTCCTGGCCTGTGGGCACCAACTCCGGGCAGCCGTGTTCCTGCCAGCAGTGCCTGCTGGTCAACAGCACCAGGGCAGCCTCCAATGCCATCCTGGCCTCACAGCGGAGGAAGGTGTATGTGGGCAGCAGCAATGGAACTCTGGCTGTTAGGCAGAGCAACACTTTCAACGGCACAGCATTGTGGTCTGCGGGCCCCATGCCAACCGGGGGGACAGCTAAGATGGAGCAGGTCCGGTCCCCTAGCGGCATGCAAGTGACCACCTTCTCCCGAAGTCAGAGCGCTCCCACTGGCACCCAGCTTCCTGGGCAGAACAACCTGAACAGGCCTGGCACGCAGCGGATTGCAATACTGAGTACCAGGGCCTCCATCCCACCAGGGTAAGGATCCATACCTCTTGTGGCTTCAGTGGCGAGGAAGTGGGGGTAGCTACTGGAGGGCAGATGTGGAGCCAGGTCACATTATAGGGCTGTTAAAATGGTCCAGTGCCCCTCAACCATAATGCCTATGGTGATATATGGCCTTCATGTTTATGTAGTCTGCCATCCTCCTCTCCGTTGCACTCAGAGACCCTCAGCTCTCATCTGGAGCAGACACACCCTCCTGAGTAGATTGATGGAATTTAGTTTCTGTTCTTTCAAACGTGGGGCCTGATTCTCTTCTCTCTTACACCTGGGTAAATCAGGAGTGACTTCACTGAAGTCAGTGGCGTAACATTGGGGTCAAGCCAGTGTAAGTGAGAGGAGACCCAAATGCCTGCTATCCGCTATGCTACTTGGCTAGCAGAGTCCAAACCTGGCATGGAAGGAACACCCCTCCCTGGTGGGATTCAGTTTTCACGTTCTGTCAATCTTGATATCCCTCCTCTGCTCCACTGATGGCATCTAGCCCTGCCCTGGGGGTAACCCAGCCATTCCTGAAGGTGACATGGGAATTCTGTGCCTAGGGGCATTATAGAGCAAATATATTGAGAGGGCAGTTCCATGTCCATGACTGAGGACTTGTACAGACACTGGTTTATATGATCATGTGCCAGCCTTTTCCAGGCTTCCATTCTGTCCAAAGAGGGGCCTGTGTCACGTGGTATTTCCCTGGAGGGGGCTCTGCGTTGTTCTTTGGGTGTGTTCATTGTCAGAGAGCCAGACACTCCTGACTAGCTCCACGCAGCTCCCCGGGGGCCCATTCCATGCAGCACATGGTGCTACACACCTCCCCTACTTTCAGTGGGGAAAGCCGGGCTGGCTTTCCATATTGAACCAGTAACAGACCAGCAAGAGGAGGGCCGGGGTGGCTGGCGCCAGGGTGAGAAGGGAAGAGCTGGGTGTGGTGGGCAGTCCTGGAACTTGACAGGAGAATAACCTAGCGGACGTCACCCTGGCACCATCAAGATCCGTCTGTTCCCCTCTCCTCCTTGTCCTACTTCCCCACCCAGTAACATACACAGCCCCGGTCTGGGCGGAGGAAGCCTCCCCCTTGGAACTACTCTCTAACGCTTAGGCCTGTGGGCATGGGTAACCATCCTGTGCCTAAGTGGGCTGCCTGGGGTCCCTTCTGGGCCCCATTAGCTCAGGCAAAGGGATGGTTGCAGATCAGCTTGTCCCACCTCGGCAGGGTGCACAGCCCCACACGGCCAGCCACATGGAGCGCTGACCACCGACGTGGCTGGGGAGAGCAGGGACAGACTGCCCTGGAGAGAGCAGTTGGTATTTCTAAGCAGCCCTGAACTGGCAGGTGCATGCCTGGCCAAGGGGAGACGGAAAGGGCTGTTGTTCCCAGGAGGACGTCAGGCGCCGTGCCCTGCCATGCGGCCTTGCAGAGCTGGGGCCTTGCAACCGCCCGCCCCAGAGCCGCCATGCAGAGCTGAAGAGCCAGGGGGTGGGGGTGTCTGACTGTCGCTGGGGGTCAGGCTGGCTGAGGGGTCAGCTCTGTGCACTGAAAGTTGTGTGGTCTTGTTACTGTGGCAACCGGGCCCAGGTGCAGTGGGCTGTAAACACAAGGGGATTCTCCCGGCATCGCTGAGGGTCCACTCCCGCTGCTCACTCTCTCTCTCCCAGCCTCGTTCCTCCTCCATCCCTAGTCCCCCCGACCCCATCTGATTTAGTGCATCCTTAATTTCCAGTGCTAGGGCCATCAAACCCCCAGGGGCTCAATGGACTGTAGCTAGACAGACAGATGGCTAGAGTGGGTGGATGGGAAGGAGGGATGGGGGGATAGAGGGGATGGATGGAGGGGAGAGATGGGGAAGGAGCAGAGGGATGGGAAGGGAGAGATGGAGGGAGAATGAGGATGGATAGATGGATAGAGGGAAGGCATGGGGATGGAAGGACGGGATGTGGAGGGATGGGGATGGATGGAGAGGAGGGAGGGATGTGGGGAGATGGATGGAGGAGAGGCATAGGGATGGAGGGGAGGGAAGGAGATGGATGGAGGAGAAGGATGGGGATGGAGGAATGGAGGGGAAGGATGAATGGATGGAGAGGAGGGATGCGGGGTGGGAGCCCCAGTAACACTAGCCGCAAGGCTCAGAGTGGGGTGCCTTGCCCTTGCCCAGGGCTTTAGAAAAATAGTCAGAATAGTCAAAATAGTCCAGAGCTTTGATGGCAGGGGGCCTCTGTGCTGGGAGGAGTGATGCAGCCAAGTCTGAGCAGTGCTTCCAATGGGCTTGCAGAGCCCAGCAGGGACTATCCCTGTTCTTCTCAGGGTCTGATGCTACTTGCAACCATGCCATGATACACGCTGGAGATGCAGGGACACAGCTCTGTGTCTTTTTCCGGTTGGAGGTGAATCCCGTGGGTTTAGCTGGGTTTGCTGTCAGACTGTAGAGCTCCTGGATTGGGTAGTGCTGCTGTTGCCAATCAGGTATCAGCTTCACTTGGCTGGGTAGACCACTAGACTGGGACTTGGGAGACCTGGGTTCTGTTTGTGACTCTGGCATTTACCTGCTGGGTGACCCTGGACAAGTGATTTCCCCATCTGTAAATGACACTGACCTTCTTTGTAGAGTGCTTTGAGATCTATGAATGAAAGGTGCTATAAAAAGCTGGGAATTATTATTATTCATATTGGACTGGGCTTCATCACTATTCTGGGTCTGTCCCTAGTCAATATCTGTGCTTAGATACCAGGCTGGTAGATGCCTGAGAAATATCTTTGCTAGCTAGGGTCAGATCCTCAACTCGTATAACTTGCCCAGATCTGTTGAAAGAATGGAGCTATGCTGAGTCCCACCAGCTGAGGAGCTGCCCTATAACCCATACAATACAGTCAGCCGGGTTGGCACATTCATCCCGGGACCATTGCAATCAGCTAGTCTGACCCGCTGGATCACACAGACCCTAGAACTGCTCCACAGTAAAGCTTAATGAAAGCAGAGCAAGACTGACTCAGACACGGCTTTTACCTCTACTGCTTTTCAGCTGTCCCCCTTGCTACCTCCTCTGCTTTGGACACTGAGCAACAGAGCCACCCCCTAGCCCTTCTCCGATCAGCCTGAGAAATGTATTGGAACAAGCTATCCTAGCTTGACTCTTGTAGCCTCTGTCAGTGATGAACCGGGCAATTCTCTGAGACCCCTCAAAGCCCTGTGACCACCAGCCTATCCCCATAAGAACATAAGAATGGCCCTACTGGGTCAGACCAAGGGTCCATCTAGCCCAGTATCCTGTCTTCTGACAGTGGCCAGTGCCAGGTTCCCCAGAGGGAATGAACAGAACAGGTAATCATCAAGTGATCCATCCCGTCACCCATTCCCAGCTTCTGGCAAACAGAGGCTAGGGACACCATTCCTGCCCATCCTGGCTAATAGCCATTGATGGACCTATCCTCCATGAATTTATCTAGTTCTTTTTGAACCCTGTTATGGTCTTGGCCTTCACAACGTCCTCTGTCAAGGAGTTCCACAGGTTGACTTATGAGGAGAGGCTGAGGGAACTGGGATTGTTTAGCCTGCAGAAGAGAAGAATGAGGGGGGATTTGATAGCTGCTTTCAGCTACCTGAAAGGGGGTTCCAAAGAGGATGGATCTAGACTGTTCTCAGTGGTAGAAGATGACGGAACAAGGAGTAATGGTCTCAAGTTGCAGAGGGGGAGGTTTAGGTTGGATATTAGGAAAAACTTTTTCACTAGTAGGGTGGTGAAGCACTGGAATGGGTTACCTAGGGAGGTGGTGGAATCTCCTTCCTTAGAGATTTTTAAGGTCAGGTTTGACAAAGCCCTGGCTGGGATGATTTAGTTGGGGTTGGTCCTGCTTTGAGCAGGGGGTTGGACTAGATGACCTCCTGAGGTCCCTTCCAACCCTGAGATTCTATGATTCTATGATATCCTCAGCCGGTGCAAATCTGTGTAGCTCTGTCGACTTCGCTCATTCGTAGCCACTGAGGATCCGGTCCACTCTGTGCATTGCTGGGCAGCTACCGGAGAGAGATAAATGAGAGGATGCAAAGAAAAGTGATCGGGATAAATGTGTTGAAAGGTCCAACATGACAGGAAGGGCTAAAGGGACTTAATTCCTAGAAGAAGGGAAGGATGAGGGTATTGTAATAGCTCTGTACAAAGAGTTAAGAGAGAATATAAAAGATGGTGAAGACTTAGTCAAGGTTGCCCAACAGTGGATCAAAGAAGCACAGGTTAGATCACATATCTTCAAGCCACAAGAGCAATTAGAAAATGGAGCAGTCAGGAAAGGTCATTGAGACTTGCGCAGTGAGACAAGACCACATACTCTGGGGACAGCATAGAGAAGAAGCCAGCAGCGGCTGGATTGGATGTCCCTTCTGGGTCTGATTTCTATGAATTCCAGTTAGTGCAGTGCTGGGATGGGGCCTCGGGGGAGCAGAAAAATGGGTGTCATGGTGAGTAGTTCTTGGCCTTATCCATTGTAAATAGACATGAGGGTATTGCTTGTGCAATAGACACTTTACTGTGAATTTCAGAGTTGGGCTCAAAGCAAATGACAGATCCAACCTGACCACTAAGATGGGAGATCATAGAATCTCAGGGTTGGAAGGGACCTTAGGAGGTCATCTACTCCAACCCCCTGCTCAAAGCAGGACCAATCCCCAATTTTTGCCTCAGATCCCTAAATGGCCCTCTCAAGGATTGAGCTCACAACCCTGGGTTTAGCAGGCCAATGTTCAAACTACTGAGCTATCCCTCCCCCTTGATCAGGCAGGATGTCACAATCTAAACCCAGGATCTACATTTAGCAGCTGCCACCTATAATGGGTCAAATCCAACCCCCAAATCCTCCCCACCCCAGACTCAAATGTTGGGGCATTCAAAATCAAGGCCTAGATCTGAACTATACAAGTTGGGTCCCTCCCTGGAGTCTGAAAAGGAGCTGATGGAGAAGCGCTTGAGAACGTCTGGAGTGGAGGCAGGAGGGGAAATTGAGTTAGAGGCTCAATCTGAGTCAGCAGTGCAGCTGTGGTGGAAGTTCGGTATTTGTCATCTTCGCTTTTGCTTTGCACGTGGGAACACCTGTTTGTCACTGAGAAAATCTTTGAGCCCCAGTTACGCTCTGGTTCCCACGCCCAACCCATCACCTCACCTCTCTTCTACTCTCAGGAGACCCTGATCTGTCACCAACCAGGTGGCTACGGCATGACTTTGTGATGCCAGTGACCTGGGCTTAGCAGCACCCTCTACCCCATCCTGCTGGTGCAGCCCAAAGTGGGTATTGCACATCAGCGGCTGGGGCACCACATGGTAGGATGGCTCAAGGCCCAGATCCTCAAAGGTACTGAGGCAACTTTGCTGCAGGCAGATGTGTCCTTGATGTCCTTGGCTCTCACCCCACTACCTTGTTCTCAGCACCTTGTGGGATGTAACCCTTTCCTCTGTGCTAGGTGTTTGACTGGGTAGCCTTGGACTCCCCGTAGCCCTGCCTCAAGAGCATCTCACAGCAGTCGCTGCAAACCCTCTTCAACACAGCAAAGTTTATTCAACACAGACACTGGTGAGAGAACCAGGGGAAATGAAAGTGCCCCATATACTGTCCTCCTGCAGCTCAAGGTTCCCACAGATGCCCAGGGCAATGCCCAGATGGCCCAGACTGTAGCTCAGTTACTCGACCTGATTAATGACACATTTTCTGTCTACACTGCAAATCTGAATCCGGTTATGACTAGGTCAGGAGACAGCCAGGTTAACCATGGGTCTATCAGCCTAGATGGAGTCTTGTGTTCTTCCTTAAGGTCTTGCTGCCCTTGAGGCCTGGAAAGGCCCAACTGTGCACGTAGGGTCTGTGTACGCTGCAGTCACAGGCTGATTCCTGAGCTAGATTGAATGTAGCTCGCTCTGGTCCCGGAGCCATGACAGCGCAGGCTGTAGAAGCCCTCCCGGAACCCTGCGTATTACGGAGGCCTCTAGCCCTTGCTGCTGTGACTTCACTGCTCTGATACCTTAGCTAGCTCCCCCTGAGACTGCAGTGTGAACACCCCTCCCTTCCCAGTATCTTCACTCATCAATCTAATGGCTTTGCATCGCCCGCTTCGGGTACCGCCGTGCACATGACCAGTTCTGTGGGCAGCCTAGCTCTGTCTGCATTACCTGTTGGCCCCAACACTTCCATCCATTAGCAGGCCAATGCTCAAACCACTAAGCTGTCTTATAGTCTTGATGCTGGAGATTTTTAGACCCAGGTGGCAGAGTTTATAACCGGTCCCCTTCCATCCTATCCTGGACCTACAGGATTGCCACTCTGGGTGCTGTTGGAGGGGAATCTCGGCCTCCTAACTGGCGCTGGAATCAGGAGCTAGCCACAAAGCTCATGAAAATGCCGTCCCCAACTGCAGCTCCCACTTCATCAAACTCTCTCCCACAAGCTACTGCTGGGTTGCACCTTTCATCTGGGCTGCTTCTCCTCACCAGCCACCAGGCTCACCTCTAGCTGCAGCTGCCTGCATCCCCCCAGCCTGGAGGGCTTTTGCAGTCCAGAGAGTCTCGGGATGGTCCTTAGCAAAGGGCTGATAGTGAATCGGAGAGAGGAGCGAGCCCTTTCCCTGTGACCCGTGCTTAGGATGGGCACACTTGTCCCCCACTCATGCCTTGGTCACTCAGGAGATCTGGGGGGAGGGATAGCTCAGTGGTTTGAGCATTAGCCTGCTAAATCCAGGGTTGTGAGCTCAATCCTCAAGGGGGCCATTTAGGGATCTGAAGCAAAAATTGGGGATTGGTCCTGCTTTGAGCAGGGGGTTGGACTAGATGACCTCCTAAGGTCCCTTCCAACCCTGAGATTCTATGATAACTAATTGAAGGGCGTGAGGTCTGGCTCTGAGGCAACCACTGCTGAAATCTGCCTTGAATTTCTCCTCCTCTTTTGATCTCTGTCTCTCATTGCTCCAGCGTCTGGGCTCCAGCTGCTCGGCAGTGCAGGAAGTGGTGCACAGAGGCCGTTCAGCTGCGGTTAGCTGGGGAGGGATGTAAACTAACATCGCACTCTGCCTGTGGTCCCCTGGTCCACCCACGAGTTCGAAAGCCGACGTGAGAAAATGCACTTCCCCTCTCGCTCACCCACCTCCTGCAATGAAAACAGAGCAGCTTCAGCTGCCTGGCCTCCGTGGGCCCTGAGAACCCCTCTCTGGCTCGGAAGCACCTTCGCAGCTGGGCTTCTCAAATGGAGGCCGGGACAGGGCTGTCTCCAAGGCAGCATGTCTGCCCAGCTCGGAGCCCCCACGGGCTGCAGAGGTTAGTCATCAGGGACGGGTCAGAGACAACATTTCCAGGTAGGTGTATATACATGTGCACACACACACTTCTACAGGGATCTCACACAACCAGATACTCACCGCTGCCACAGATACACACACACACACTCTTCTTCTGAGATCTCTCACATACAGATATGCGTACAACAACACTGATTGAGGATCTCACAAACACACACCCCTGTGCACATGTGCATGCACGCACACACACTGCTGGGGACCTCACTCCCACACACACTTTGCTATGGGGTTCTCACACACACAAATGCCCACTCTATGCAGGAAGCCTAGCTGCTGGTGAGAAGCAGCAGCCCAGATGGAAGGGGTAAGCACACGTACGCTCAGTCATAGGGATCTGCACACACCTACACAGTGACCACATTCACAGCCCACACCACACAAACCCTATCCTGGGATTTCTCTCTCATACACACACACAACTCAAGATCACATTCATGCACTCACACACACCCCAGCATGCACCAGATACAGCAGTTTTTAAAAGAAAATATCCAGAGCTAGGTGATGCATTCACAACGCTGAGAATGTTCCCAGGGGCAGGGTGCAGGGCTGTTTTTCAGTCATCACTCCCCCCAGGTGTTCTCGCAGGAAACCAGCCTGACCTATTTTCACTATTTGTAATGAGATATTTGATGAAAACTTTTCACTGGTTTCGTACTGAGAAAACCGGAATGACTCTGGTGAGCGAAAGCCGCAGCAAGACAGCGTGCCAGAAGCTAGGCAAGTGTCCCACGCCAGCTCTATCATCACCGCCGTCCTAACCCACAGTTGTTCCAGGCCTGGGTCTCTACACACAGCTATGCCAATGCACCGCACTTCTGACCTGCAGCCCCCCGAGCCATAGAATCCCTGTCTCTCCTGATCCTGGGCACAATAGCTCCCCCGATGCATTTTGTTCCCTACCTGCAGCATTCCCTGCTGTTCCAGTCTTAGGAACATACGGCCTAGGTCATTGAGTCTATCACAGGCAGCTCCATCATAGCATCCCATTCATAAACTTCCCGAGCTCCATCCCAGACTAGTTTAGTTGTTTACCCAGCTGCTCCTAGTGGGAGGCTGTTCCAGAACCACCCTCCTCTGATGGTTAGAAACATTCTTCTCATTTCCAGCCTCAGTTTACCCATGGCCAGTTTATCATTTGTTCTTTTGCCAGCATTGTCCTTTAGGTCCAATAGCTCTTCCCCCTTCTTGGTATTTACCTCCCAGTGCATTTATAGAGAGCAATCAGACCCCTTGCAGCCTTCTTTCTGCTGGGCTGAACAAGCCAAGCTCTCCAGTCTCCTCTCCTAAGATGGGCCGTCCGTCCCTGGGCAGCCTAGCAACCCATCTCTGCACCTGTTGCAGTTTGAATCCAACTTTCTTGCCCTCAGGTGACCAGCCCTGTACACAGCATTCCAGAGGGGAGCTCGGCACCATTTCTTGCTGTGCTTGTTGCTGGTTTTGCACTGCCACACAGTTCTGCAAGCTCCCTGCTATTCTAGTGCTGGTCACTGACACAGCATCTCAGTCCTGACCTGCACTGCCTCCAGCTTTGCCGTGATCTTTCTGCTGCACCCCCTGCTCTAGCAATGACCAGCAGCCGTCCTGGAGCAGCAAAAGCCAACTGAGCAAACAGTGATGCTCACTTAGCCATGCCACCCCCTTGATGTCAGTGGGACTGTTCGCAGTATACGGTCAGTTTCACATGAGAGAATGTAACAGGATCAGGGTCCTAGCTCATCTCATGGTGTATGGCAGGGGTCTCAAGCACACGGCGCATGCGGCCCGCGGAGCTCTTCCCTGCAGCCCGCCGGGCTCCCCGCACCCCCTCCCACCCACCCCAAATTTTTTTAAAAAAAAATTTTTTTTACCCCCAGGCAGTTCCCGCCACCAGAACAGCTGTCTGGAGGCTTCACGGTTTCTGGAAGGGAGGAGGAGGAGGAGCGGGCAGCGCTCACACAGGGGAGGAGGGGGGGAGAAGAGGTGGGCCGCCAACTCCCCTCACCCACCCCCCCCAGTTATGTTCTGTGGCCGCCAACCCCCCTCCCTCTCCCCCCCAGTTACGTTCTGTGGCTGCTAAGATCCCCGTTCCCTGCGCGCTGCTCCAAGGTTCTATTTTTACCCCCAGGCAGTTCCCGCCACCAGAACAGCTGTCTGGCGGCTTCGCGGTTTCTGGGAGGGAGGGGGGAGGAGCGGGAAGCCGTGCACACAGAGGAGGAGGCGGAGAAGGGGCGGGACCTAATGGAAGCGGTGGAGTGGGGGCGGGGTCAGGGCAGCGAGGGGCGGGGTCAATGATGTGGCCCTCGGGCCAATGCACTAGTCCTCATGCGGCCCTCGTGGTAATTTGAGTTTGAGACCCCTGGTGTATGGGAAAAGAGAAGGGTTGGAAACAGCAGCTTGCCCAGTGTGATTGCCCTGGAAATTCTCCCCTCCCCCCTCAGCTGAAGAGGGAGGCATGTGAAGCCGCGGGATGCAGGACCACCACCAAACAGGAGAGTGAGAAAGAACAGGTAGTTTTAAAAGGCAGCATGGTCTAGTCGGTAAGGGCTCCCTCCATTCTCAGCTCTGCCCCTGCCCTGCTTGTCCCCTCACCCCACCCATCCCACCACACAAACACACACTGTAGACAATCATTTTGCCGAGGCAGGGACCATGCGTCTTGCTGGGTGTTTGTACAGCACTGGGTACAATAGAGCTTGTTTGTCCTACTTGGATACAGCTAAATAGCAATCAGAGCAAGTGAGAGCTGGGGAAAGAGGGAGGGATTTTCAGGGCACTGCCGACCTGCAAGTAAACCATCGCAGCGGAATGCAGAGGAGCTGGGGCTGCTATGCCAAGCTGTCTGTGCCCGTCCGAGGCTGCCACCTGGTATGAGCTTCCTTCCTCTTGGTGACGCTGCACTTTCACTTCCCTAGTGCTGGGAACTGATCAGAGCTGGGTTGTGGTAGCGTTCTGATTCGCAGACGGTGCAGCCCACAGCTACAGATGGACAGGTAGGAACGCCCAGCACCTGGTTGATCCAGCCAGGAGAAACATGTCTAATGTCTCTTGTCACCTTCGTGCCTGTGGGAGGGGCTGGAGTGACAGCCCCGCAGACCAAAACCTGTGGGACCCCAGAGTGGGGATGGCTTGACAGGATGGCTTGACAGTGACCTGGAGAGGCCCCCCTCTAGGGGTGGGAGGGGAACTCTCTCTCCGGGAGCCGTTCAAGCCTCAGCTTCTCAGCTGGCACTGCCAACAAGGGGCCCGTGAGTGCCAGCTGTGCTGATGTTTTTGTGGGAGGGAGCCATGTGCCCCAGGGCTGGTCTGACACCCAGCACACCCATTGCACAGAGCCCGCACGCGGTCATCAGCTCATTTTCAGAGAGTGGCGCCCTAGGCGAGCTAGAGGCAAAAGTCTGAGTCCTGCACCCGGCTGCCGTGGACGAGGGCTTAGGGCTTCTTTGTTTCCACTGTGATCGTGACTAGGGACTAAGTGATCTGGCCCGGAGTGTTCACTCCTTGGGGGCGTTTGAGATTCCAGGGGTTCACCGTGGGATGCAGGCCCCACTTTCCCCTGGAGCAGGAGCGGAAGGCGTTCTGTATCTTCAGGCTTCCATGCAAATAGAGGAAACCCACATCTCCTCAGTAATAGCTAGAGTGCTGGTGGGGAGAAAAGGGAATTCACTTCCTTTGCAACTAAGGAAGCTGTGTGGGGTGCCATTGCCTTACCCCTGGTTTCCTGGGGTCAGACGTTTACGGTTGGCCACTCTCTCCATTCTGAAAGGGCACGAGGCAGCACTGGGCAACCTTAACTCTGCCTCAGTGAGGATTTTGGACAGCTAATGATTAGCTACCCTCTGTGCAGACATAATGGAAAATACAATCCCTGTTCGTTCAGTCTGGTATTGCACAATCACATACTAAAATATAACCTCGGGTAGTCTTTTCTCTCACCCAGCAAATAGTGAATAAGGCAGGATTCTGTGTGCCATACACACATTTGGATGTTACAGAGGGGTGTCTAAGGCTACAAGGGAAAAAAGTATGCTCTTGTATTATTTGAATAGGAGGCTATGATCATGACTGTATTGTGATGATGTATATATGCAAGGGGGCAGAGTTAAGCTTATCCATGCAGCCTTACCAGGGCTATTTTCGGAGTGCTTAGCTGAGCAGCTGTAATGTCCTGGAATATAGGTTTCGTTACAAAAGTGTTTGGGTTCAGGACCAGCTCCCCAGCTGGTGTAAATCAACCTAACTCCATGGATTGCAGTGGGATTATGCCAGTTTACATCGCCTGAGGATCTGGCCTTCGTCTCAGTGGTTTCCCCTCTACTTTGAACTGGTTCTGCTCTGTACCAGTCTCTAAATCTTTATATAAGCGGGGGCAGACTAACAGAGAGACACCTACTGGGAGCCTAGTCCCCATTTAATTCCACCTTCTCTCATTTGAGAGAGATCCACTGCAAGGAGCAACTCCGCCTTGAACCAAGCCAGGACTCTGTAATCTCCCCATAACTCTTATTTAATTTAATTTAATTAAATGATAATGGCAGCTGGTGGCTCTTTCCAGACACCCCACCCCCACCCGTTCGCAGCCTGTGAGGTCATTGACAGTCCCCTTGCAGAAGGGGATTAATGTGCTGTGTAAAGCCACCTGATTTGCAGTCCACCAGAGCCTTTTAAGCCAGAGCTGGGGCGAGCATCAAGCAGGCTTTCCTCCCCCGGTGCGGTGCTTGCCATCTCGGACCGTGGCCTTGGTCACAGCCATGAAGATCAAGCTGGCAGCTGGGTGAGTGAGCTCACAGCATGAGGACGGAGGAACAGGGAGGGGCAGGAAGAAGGGTGGAGAGCCACACCTGTGCTTTACAGGCTGGCTCCTGCGCCCATGAAAGTTTGGCCAGCAGCCAGCGCAGGCTCAGACCCTCTGTCCCACTGGAATTTGCTCCCTCTGGGTCTGAGTGGAACGAACAGGAGGCTTTTCCGTGACTGCAGAGCAATGGGAGCTGGTCCTCTCCACTCTGGGCCCATGTTTCTCTTGTTTAGTGCAAGCCAGGGGGGCTGGGTCAGGGGCCAGGGCTCCGGCTGTCCTGTCTGCGGTCCCTCGGCTGGCTGGCACCAGTGACACTGGGGAGTGGTGGGATGGGAATGGCTGTATTGATGTTGCCCTTTGGCTGATTTTCCTAGCAAGAAAGCAGCAGAGCTCAGGAGGCCAAGCCGGTAGAGTGTGCTTCAGTGATGCCACAATCCCGGGGGCAGTTGGTTTGAGTCCCACCCCGGCTGTGCTTTGTCTCATAGCACCCATAGCCCAGCAGTGGTGAGGGGCACAAGGCCGGTTGGCAGACAGACAAACAGCGCCAGAGGAGCCTGTGGCAGAGTGCACAGCCCCTTTCCCATCAGCCCGGGAGTGCTCCAGCCCAAAGAGCCAACAGGCCTTAGCTCCGGGTGAGGGGCCCTGAGCCCGGAGCCAGTCAATAGGGTAATAGGAAGTCTCTCCTGGACTCTAATCCCAGCACTGCATCCTGTCCTGCCAGGAGTTAATCTGGGATAAGGCTGAGAGCTCCCTGGGCTGACGTTAACCTCTTACCTAGACTTAGATGCTACCATCAAAGCATTCATTTAGCCAGCATTGTGGAAAATGCCAGTGACCTAAGGGTTAACGCTTGGTTTGCTACTTTAGGGGTTAGCATTAGGCAGGAGTGTGCTATTTATATTCGCGCATGTGTGCCTATGGGGGCTCTTGGCCACCCTTCTTGATGCCTGCACAGCTCCTCTTCACACAGTAACACAAGCACTAGTTCCATATGCCACGGGTGGAATGCACCCCAGGGGCTGCGGCCGTGGGGTCTCACTTGTACATTTCAGCTTGCATATTGCAGCCTGTATGCACTTGTGGATTTCTGCAGAGATAGGTGTATTGCGTGAAATGGTCAAAACCATGGCTTAATTTTGCTCCCACTGAGGTCAACTATCCAAAGTCAACTATCCAACTGGACTCTTTCCAATTTATCCACATCCTTCTTGTAGTGTGGGGCCCAAAACTGGACACAGTACTCCAAAGGAGGCCTCACCAGTGCCGAATAGAGGGGAATAATCACGTCCCTCGATCTGCTGGAAATGCCCCTACTTATACAGCCCAAAATGCCGTTAGCCTTCTTGGCAACAAGGGCACACTGTTGACTCATATTCAGTGAGTCAACAGTGTCAACTGTTGTGTCAACTGTCCGTAATGGGCCATCTTGATTATCACTTCAAAAGTTGTTTTCCCCTGCTGCTAATAGTTCCTCTTAATTAGCCTCTTACAGTTGGTATGGGTACTTCCACCTTTTCATGTTTCTCTGAATGTATAAATATCTTCTTACTGTATGTTCCATTCTATGCATCCGATGAAGTGGACTGTAGCCCATGAAAGCTTATGCTTCAATACCTCTGTTAGTCTATAAGGTGCCACAGGACCCTTTGTCGCTTATCCAAAGTCAGTCTCACCTATTGATTACAGAAGGCATCTAATCTAGTCTCTCTCATTCAGGGGGAGGGATAGCTCAGTGGTTTGAGCAGGGGCCTGCTAAACCCAGGGTTGTGAGTTCAATCCTTGAGGGGGCCATTTAGGGATTTGGGGCAAAAATCTGTCAGGGGACAGTACTTGGTCCTGCTAGTGAAGGCAGGGGACTGGACTCCATGACCTTTCAATGGGTTTTCAGCTCTATGAGATGGGCATGTTAATTTTCTCTCTCATATGGCCCCCAACACCAGAGTAGCTGAGCACCTCACAGTCTTTACTGTGGTTATCTTCACAACACTCCTGTGAGGTAGGGAAATGCTATTATTCCCACCATATAGATGGGAAAGGAAAGGCCAAGTGACTCATCCAAGGTCACACAGGTAATTTGTGGCAGAGCAAGGATTGTCTTCCTAGAATATCAGGGTTGGAAGGGACCTTAGGAGGTCATCTAGTCCAACCCCCTACTCAAAGCAGGACCAATCCCCAATTTTTGCCCCAGATCCCTAAATGGCCCCCTCAAGGCTTGAACTCACAACCCTGGGTTTAGCAGGCCCCTGCTCAAACCACTGAGCTATCCCTCCTCCCCAGTCGGCTCACTGGTGTAATTGCATCAGACTCAGTGGAGTTGCTCCAGATTTACACTAGCTAGAGGGAAATTAGGGCCAGAGACTGCATTAAAAGATCCCCACTCACAGTTCATATTACTGTATGCAGCACCTCTCAAAGTGCCTCTCAGATGTACAACACCAGTGAATTGCAATCACCTCTGGGGTGGAGGACAGCAGCCAATGGGGAAATTTCAGCTTAGGAAACCCTCACCTTTAAGCAGAGCAGGGAGGATGCTGGCTTTTAAGCCCTCGACTGCAAGAACCACACACAGAAAAGATTAATAGCTAGATTTTCAGAGCTAGCGGGTCCCATTGTGAACAATGAAGAATTCCCTCCTGCCTCTTTTCCTATTGACAGAAATTTGGCCCTAAAAGGCTGAGTCGATCTGACTGAACCTGGGGGCTGGGGAGTCTAGTGGCCGGATTGGCTAGTACACTCTGTCTGCTCTGCACTACTGCACTGATGCAAAATAGCCAGGAACCCAGTTTAATGGGCCAGTGACGCCAGGTTTGTATCACAAGGCAGCAGGTGCCTATCAGTGCATCTGGCCCTAAGTGTTTAGGGCTCAGACCACTAAACTGCCCCCTGCTACAGCAAGAAGTGTTTGAAGCCAGGCAGTTTAGAGTGAAATTTCTAGCTCCTCCGTCCCCTTCCCTGCATACACAGGAGCTTGAATGGCAGGTACTGGCCTGGCACAGCCCAGCCACTCCCTGGGGTGGATGGTACCAGCTCACTTCGGCACCATTGAAGCACTAGTTGCTAAAACAACACACCTATTGGACGCTATTGAGAATGATGCTTCCTCTTGTAGGGCCTGATCCTGCCCGGTGCTGGGGGCTTTCAAGACAGCTTGGCAAACTCCCCGAAACCTGCTTGTGGCTCCCCCGGGGCTGGTTGAGAAGCGCTGCCTTGAAGGGTACACGTTTCTCTCTGTGGCTGGGTGAACCCGTGCTGGGCACGTGCATGACTGGCACATTTAGATCCAGACCGGGATTTTAACCCTGCCCTCCACTGCAGTAGATCAGGGTTCTTTGCATCCTGGGGCTTTGCTCAAGCCCCTTGAGCTTGTCTACACCGCTAAATGAGGTCAACTTAAGGTAGGTCGACCTACAGCCTCGCCAGTAATTCAATGGGCTGTTGGTGTCCACACTGCCCTCCTTCTGCAGGCGGTGCGCATCCTCACCAGGAACACTTGCACTGACGGAAGCAGCACACTGTGGGGCACTGACCGCTGCACGGGGCTCACGGCTGGAGCCCCCCCCCACCCCGGGGTGACAGCCCGAGCGGCGAGCCCATGGCTGTGCAGTTCCACAGCAGGGAGCCTACCAGCAGTGCCAATGACATTCTTGCCTCCAGCTCCGAGCGGCTCATAGCTGGAGCCCTAGGCACCCCGCTGTGAATTGAGCCCCCCATGCTCACAGCCTGATGCCTGGCTGACAGCGGGGGCAGGGAGTCTGTGAAAAGCAGGAGCATCGTGCAAAGCTCTGGCTGGCTGGCTGGCTGGAGAGTGGCTGTTGCTTTCTGGCCAGCCCAGGGGCAGTAGCTGCCATGCTGGGCTGCTTTAGTGCTTCCCATCAGCCCTGCGTGGGAAGATGGGGGGCAGTGCTGCCCACCTGCACTGGAACTGGGGGAAAGCCATGCCCAGCTCTCTATGAAATCCCCATCTATGCTACACGGGTGCCCCACAGCACTGGCTGGCGAGGCCTCCGCATGCTGGTTGTGTCACATCCCCATCCCACCCACAGTGGGCAGCAGGGGGTGGGGGCATCACTGTGGGGCATGTCGCTCAATCTCCAGAGGTGTGAGGATTCCCCAAAGGGCTGGGCAGGGGAGCTGCTCATCACTGGGAACTCCTAAAATGTGTAAGCAGGGTCTGAATGAGCTCTCCCCTGACATCTAGTGATGAGCTGTGGAAGAGGACTTCAGGAGCTGATCTCGTTTGCATGGGCACACCCACCCTGCCTAGGTGCTCAGCATGATGGGATTGCTTGCCCAAATGATCACTTTTGGCTGGTGTGGGATCCCCCAGTCTCCCTGTTATTGGGGCAGGAGTAATCAAGGATTGTTATCCTTGTTGTGTGAATCAAAGGCAGCAGAACTGTATTTGGCATAGCCTGATGGAGGGACTCACCCTCAACTAAATGGCACTCGCTAGGCAGGGGACATGGATTGGTGGGCCCTGAAGACATCTTGGTGGATTTGTCAGTGGTTGGTAGGATAGCCAGCAGAGAGGTGTGGTGTTTGACCAGTAGGGTAGCTGGGGGAAAGGCAGCTGATTGGCTGGTAGAGAGATGTGCTGATTGAGCGGTGAAGAAGAGGAGAGTGTGGATCAACCAGCAGGGCTGCTGGTAGGGAGATGTGGTAATCCAGTGGCTGGTAAAGAGGAGCTCTGAGCAAGTCCTTGGATAGCAGATCAAGTAAAGTGCCTTCTTACCTCTCCACCCAGGGCAGAAGGTGAACTCTGTAGATACATCTCTGGGTCTACACTGACCAAGAGCAACAACTGTGAGTGAGGTGCAGAGAAGGGACGGGCACATTAAAGGGACTTTTGATCGCTGGAGTTAAGAACCTAACAGAAAAGGACACTGCCCAACTTACTTGGGGGTGGGTCTTTTGCTCATGATTTATGTTTATGAACCCTGTTTGTGGTGTTTCCCCAAATTAATGCCGGGTTACTTCCCTCCTTTTATTGAAAATTTCTTTTCTGCACTCAGACTCTGTGCTTGCGAGAGGTGCCCGGGGTGTGTGTGTAATTGTCCCAGGTCACTGGGTGGGGACTCGAGCTGGTTTTGTATGGTACTGATGAAGAGAAACCCCTAGATATTGAACCCGGCCCTTGTTGCTGCCAATTCCAACGGGCAGAAGGGTTACAAATGCAAGCTTGGAGACTTCCTGCTGCAGTGCATAACAATCAGCTGCACTGATCCTGTCTGCAGAGTAAAGGCATCACCCCCCATGCACTGAACTCCCCAGGTCCAGCCTTCTGCTGGCATCAATCCAACATAGGCAATAGAGCTGGGCCAGCCGGGAACTTGGCCCCCAAACACCTGGCCCAGTGTAACCTGGGCTGGATCCCTGGGCTCTGAGCTTGTTCCAAACCCTGTAAGGGACATCCCCAGGACATCATTACTGCCATCTTCCCACCCTGGACTCTGCAGCTCAGAGCCCCATGCCCCTCGTGCCTGCCTCTCTCCCCCTTGCCAGGCGGCTGGAGACTGGCAAAGGGGAGACCGTGGAGAGGTGAGGGGAGGGTTCCAAACTCTGGGTCTGGGACCGGGACAGCAGGGTCTCAGGTCGGTCTGGAGGGACATTGGTGGAGCTGCAGGTCAGCTAGGGGAACATTGACAGAGCTGGAAGTGCGGAAGGTGCCGCGGGGCAGGGTAGAGGCATTGGAGGGGGCAGGATTGGAGCTGGGGGGGAGGGATTGGGCTGTAGCACAGGACTGGGGAGCACTGGCAGAGTTATGTGGGAGAGGTCTGCACATTAGCTTCCTGGCTCTCAGTGCCAGTAAGTAAATCCACCCTCCCAATCCCCAGCCCCGGCCATGCCCACTAAATAGCCAGGGGCTGAATTCACCACCACAGCCTGGCACCCACTGGTACTGGTACACAGCTCATGGTTCTCTTAAGGTGAAAGCCATGGGAGAGATGCCAGGGCCATGCAGGGCAAGGGCAGGCAAGGCACACAAGAGGTTTGGGAAGACAGGGACCATCCCTGCTGCTGCTGCAGAGCACTGCAGCTTTGGACCAGAGCCAGCGGTGCCCTGGCATCCTGCCATCGTGCGCTCTCGGCTCACTGCTCCGAGCAGCCAACACAGAGTTAATCAGTCGGAGGAGCATGGGGCAGATGGAAGCTGGTCAGGAGTGTTCCTAGCCATGTGTGCACACGCTGCGAGCACACGCACACGCTCTGAGCACACACGCACACTGGGAATGGACACAAAGGGTCTCACACACAAACACATCCCCTCACTAACCTGCTACACCCAGACATTCACTGCCTGGCGCACGGCCAGACTGGGGCACACTGGTGGTGGTGAAGGCTCCCTCATCTGGGTCACTTCAAACTGAGTAGGACAAAGCACTGGAGAACCCCCCCGGGGGGGGCTCACACCTGCCCTGCTCCCTGCCCCCAGAGAGGAAATCACAAAAAACACAAAAAAGCAGCTTACAAGAAGTGGAAGATTGGACAAATGACCAGGGAGAGTATATAAATATTGTTCAGGCATGCAGGAGTGAAATTAGGAAGGCCAAATCACACTTGGAGTTGCAGCTAGCCGGAGATGTTAGGAGTAACAAGAAGGGTTTCTTCAGGTATGTAAGCAACAAGAAGAAAGTCAAGGAAAGTGTGGGCCCCTTGCTGAATGAGGGAGGGAACCTAGTGACAGAGGATGTGGAGAAAGCTAGTGTACTCAATGCTTTTTTTGCCTCTGTCTTCACAGACAAGGTCAGCTCCCAGGCGGCTGCACTCCGCAGCACGGTATGGGGAGGAGGTGACCAGCCCTCTGTGGAGAAAGAAGTAGTTCGGGACTATTTAGAAAAGCTGGACGAACACAAGTCCATGGGGCCGGATGCACTGCATCCGAGGGTGCTAAAGGAGTTGGCCGATGTGATTGCAGAGCCATTGGCCATTATCTTTGACAAATCATGGCAATCGGGGGAGGTCCCGGATGACTGGAAAAAAGCTAATGTAGTGCCCATCTTTAAAAAAGGGAAGAAGGAAGATCCGGGGAACTACAGGCCAGTCAGTCTCACCTCAGTCCCTGGAAAAATCATGGAACAGGTCCTCAAGGAATCAATTCTGAACCACTTAAAAGAGGGGAAAATGATCAGGAACAGTCAGCATGGATTCACCAAGGGCAAGTCATGCCTGACTAAGCTAATTGCCTTCTATGATGAGATAACTGGCTCTGTGGATGAGGGGAAAGCAGTGGATGTGCTATTTCTTGACTTTAGCAAAGCTTTTGATACAGTCTCCCACAGTGTTCTTGCCAGCAAGTTAAGGAAGTATGGGCTGGATGAATGGATGGTAAGGTGGATAGAAAACTGGCTGGATGGTCGTGCTCAACGGGTAGTGATCAATGGCTCCATGTCTAGTTGGCAGCCGGTATCAAGTGGAGTGCCCCAAGGGTTGGTGCTGGGGCCGGTTTTGTTCAATATCTTCATCAACGATCTGGAGGATGGTGTGGACTGCACCCTTAGCAAGTTTGCAGATGACACTAAACTGGGAGGAGTGGTTGATACGCTGGAGGGTAGGGACAGGATACAGAGGGACCTAGACAAATTAGAGGATTGGGCCAAAAGAAATCTGATGAGGTTCAACAAGGACAAGTGCAGAGTCCTGCACTTAGGACGGAAGACTCCCATGCACTGCTACAGACTAGGGACCGAATGGCTGGGCAGCAGTTCTGCAGAAAAGGACCTAGGAGTTACAGTGGACGAAAAGCTGAATATGAGTCAACAGTGTGCCCTTGTTGCCAAGAAGGCTAACGGCATTTTGGGCTGTATAAGTAGGGGCATTTCCAGCAGATCGAGGGACGTGATTATTCCCCTCTATTCGGCACTGGTGAGGCCTCATTTGGAGTACTGTGTCCAGTTTTGGGCCCCACACTACAAGAAGGATGTGGATAAATTGGAAAGAGTCCAACGGAGGGCAACAAAAATGATTAGGGGGCTGGAGCACATGATTTATGAGGAGAGGCTGAGGGAACTGGGATTGTTTAGCCTGCAGAAGAGAAGAATGAGGGGGGATTTGATAGCTGCTTTCAACTACCTAAAAGGGGGTTCCAAAGAGGATGGATCTAGACTGTTCTCATTGGTAGAAGATGACAGAACAAGGAGTAATGGTCTCAAGTTGCAGAGGGGGAGGTTTAGGTTGGGTATTAGGAAAACCTTTTTCACTAGTAGGGTGGTGAAGCACTGGAATGGGTTACCTAGGAAGGTGGTGGAATCTCCTTCCTTAGAGGTTTTTAAGGTCAGGCTTGACAAAGCCCTGGCTGGGATGATCTAATTGGGTTTGGTCCTGCTTTGAGCAGGGGGTTGGACTAGATGACCTCCTGAGGTCCCTTCCAACCCTGAGATTCTATGATTCTATGAATCCACGGGACTGCACTTTGCCATCTTTAATTCCTGTGACCAATTATGTCAGTGTCTGCACCAGAATGCTGCTTCTGCCGAAGTAAGGGCCTGCTCCCCCACATCGTAACTCCACCTCCACCAGAGGCGCTGGGCTTATGTCGTGCAGTTAGGGAGACTGTGTCTGTGTAGACTCTGCCTTACTTCACCCCTTGCTGTCACTCTTGGCAGTTTCATGGCTGCTGTTGTCTGTGCTCCATAGCCCTGGGCTGACAGCTGCAGCTGCTGGTAGGCTCCCTGCTGTGAGTGGAGCTTGTGCTGGGCTCACAGCTTTCCCAGATGCCCTGGCTGTTCCCGGCCCAGCGGGTGTGATAAGGAAAGATTGGAGAACCGCTGGGGTAGGGGCTCTGCAGCCTTCCCTCTGTCCCTGGGGAATTGCAATACAATGAGACCACATGGCAGTGAGGGGGTCCTGGTCCCCTTTCCTGCCCCCCCCCCCAAGGTGGCAGCCCTGCCCTGTGGTGGAGGAGGCTCCTAGCCTCTCTGCAAGGCTCCCCCAGAAGCAAGCTAGCAGCGTTGCTCCACAGGGAGCAGGATCAGCCTTGCTGACATTTTGGCCCAGCCTCAAGAGCCTGAGCACTAATTGATACGATTGAGCACAGGGCTTAATTGAACAAATGTCTGGGAAAGCTCTCATCATCCCACCAGGGGCTGGGCTCTTCATTACCAGCCACGCCTGGCCACACTCCCTGGGCCTGGGCACCTTGCCCGCCTGCTGCTGGGCGCTAGCCAGAGGGGCACAGCTAGCACAACCCGGCCCCGCGTGGGCTTCCCCTCCCCCCAGGACTCCTGGCCCACAGCCCCAAGGTTTGGCCCAGGGGAAGGAGCAGGAGAGGGAGGGAGACAGGCTAACACACATGCCCTGTCTCTAGGGTGTTCAGCTTGAAAAGCAGACCAGATTACTGTGGGTGGAAGGAGATCAGTGGGTATTTGAGGGGTGGGGATGGGAGGGAGCCTGGCTCCTAGGGCAGACTGGACATGCTCTGGCTGTCATGTAATGAATTGGTCCCTTCTCACCCGCAGGACTCAGAATGCCTCATCCAAGGAGAGAGGGGAAGGTTTATTATCCTTAGTGCGCAAAGGGGAAACTGAGGCAGGGGAGGGCATGGCTGCCCAGTGAGTCAGCACCAGAGCTGGAAGCAGAGCCCAGGGGCTCCCTAGCAGGAGCTGTACACAAAGAGGTTAGGGGCTCAGGTCTCCTGACCACCATGCTGGGGGCCCTAGAACAAGGATGCCCCTCTAGGAACTCTTCCCCTCGAGCATTCCCTGGGGAGCTGCTTGCTTTCCCCCTCTATTCGTACTGCAGCTTCCCCCAAAGCCCCTCCTCACCTGGCTTGTCTCATCAGCCAGAGGGGCATGCCGCTGTTCTCTGCAGGCCTGGGATGCCCACCGCCCACTGCAGAAGCTGGCGGGACCCCCACTGAGTTCAGGGGAATCATTTGTATCCTGTGCTATGAGAGAGAATCCCCGCAGCCTGAGTCTGCTGCCAGCCTTGATGTAAAAAGGGCATCAATGGGGACACAGGATTTGGGTCAGGGATCCTTCTGAGGGTCTGACAGAGAGAGGGGCCCTCTGCTGATCTGGCCGTGGGGCATGCTCCATTAGTTAATACTCTGAATGCAGGAGTGGTCGCCTTTGGAGCCTGGGCTGGATTTCTGCCCTCTCTTGGGAGGGATTCTGGCATCACCCCTGGAAAGGTACCATGATCTGGGGAGCAACATCACTAACTTCATAGACTCATAGACTCATAGACTTTAAGGTCAGAAGGGACCATTATGATCATCTAGTCTGACCTCCTGCACAATGCAGGCCACAGAATCTCACCCACCCACACCTGGAATAATCCTCTCACCTATGTCTCAGCTATTGAAGTCCTCAAATCATGGTTTAAAGACTTCAAGATGCAGAGAATCCTCCGGTAAGTGACCCGTGCCCCATGCTGCAGAGGACGGCAAAAAACCTCCAGGGCCTCTGCCAATCTACCCTGGAGGAAAATTCCTTCCCGACCCCAAATTCCTTCACCTCCGCTCCCCTCTCCCTCTCCTGGAGCAGTGGTTTCTGAGGGTGTGGCTTAGCCTTCTGGGCACTACCTTCCAACAACTAAAGGTGCTTTCTGCTTCACTTCTCTTGTCTCTGCTTCAGGGTTCCTGCCCTCCCGGTTAAGAATCTGAATGGAACTGGACCAGTCCATCCTGCCCTGGCAGGTAAGAGCAGCTGAAATTCCCCCATCTCTGGGCAGCTGTCCACTCTTGGGTATAACACTGCCCAGTGAGATGGTACTTACTTATCATTGTGAGTGTGGATGGATGGATGGTTGGTTGGGTATGCCGAATGGATGGTTGGTTGGGTATGCTGGCTGGCTGGCTGGCTGGTTGGTTGGGTATGCCGGATGGATGGATATGCTGGATGGATGGATGGATGGATGTTTGGTTGGGTATGCTGGATGGATGGATGGTTGGTTGGGTATGCTGGATGGATGGATATGCTGGATGGATGGATGGTTGGTTGGGTATGCTGGATGGATGGATGGATGGATGGATGGTTGGTTGGGTATGCCGGATGGATGGATATGCTGGATGGATGGATGGTTGGTTGGGTATGCTGGATGGATGGATGGATGGATGGATGGTTGGTTGGGTATGCCGGATGGATGGATATGCTGGATGGATGGATGGATGGATGGTTGGTTGGGTATGCTGGATGGATGGATGGATGGTTGGTTGGGTATGCCGGATGGATATGCCAGATGGATGGATGGTACAACCTACCCATCTCACTTCAAAGCGAAGGGACAATCTCATCGGTTGAGCTCAGTCTCACAGACTGCAGGGGATCCTGTCCCACGCTGGGATTGTCACTGCTCAGTGGGGAGATAATCACTCAGCCCCCTAAGTGTCTGCGCTTGGCCTTACTTTTACCCCTGTCATCTCTCTGTGACACAGGTATGACAGGCATTTTGATGTGTGCTGCTGGGCTGCCTGTATGCCTGACCCGTGCCCCAAAGCCCATCCTGCACCCTCCGCCCGTGAGCAAGGGCGACATCAAGCCAGTGCCCGGGATCAATGGCATCTGCAGGAAAACCAAGAAGAAGCACCTCAAAAAGAGTAAGAGACAGCACCCTCTCTCCAGCCCACAGAGCCACGAGCACTGGCCTCCATCCTGGCAATCCCAGCGCCGGCTCTAGCTGGGAGCATGGGCCTGGACCTGTAACAAAGCCTGCCCCCTCCTTTCATCACCAAGCTTTGCTAAATGACATGGAGAGGCCTGATAGCCACATCAAGGCACTGTACAGCCTGGAGTAGATCACTCCCACCCCCCGAGCCTCACTCCTGACCCCCAGCCCCCCTGGTATCCCACTGCTAAACTTCACAGTGATTTTCGAATATAGACAAACATCCCTACACCAGGGATCTCAAACTCAAATTACCACGAGGGCCGCATGAGGACTAGTGCATTGGCCCGAGGGCCGCATCATTGACCCCGCCCCCTCGCTGCCCCCGGCCCGCCCCCACTCCACCCCTTCCATTAGGCCCCGCCCCTTCTCTGCCCCTTCTCCGCCTCCTCCCCTGAGCGCGTGGCTCCCCGCTCCTCCCCCTCCCTCCCAGAAACCACAAAGCCGCCAGGCAGCTGTTCTGGCGGTGGAACTTCAGAAAGTAACACGGGGAGCCCGGCGGGCCGCAGGGAAGCGCTCTGCAGGCCTCATGCAGCCCGCGGACCGCGTGTTTGAGACCCCTGACCTACACCCTGGCCCAAGACCCTCAAATGCATTTTCATGCCTCAGCCAGATTCAAATTCAGCTCTCCAGAGGTGTTATGCCCATCTGCTGAAATCACCTGCTCCTGCTCAGGGTGATGCCCGGGCACCTTCGCCCTGATGCCCCAGATCCATGGGATTATTGTGCTACCGGGTACGCTACTCATGGGCCATTTAACACGTACTAGGTAACAAAGGATGTCATACACAGGAAGGGTTCGGCGTGAGCACCGCCTGGTGTGTCCCCAAATAGAAATCATCCTCACTGCTAATGTACAGCAAAAGGCCAGGCAGCTTCTTGGGAGACCTGGCACCGCAAAGGAGTTGCTAATGGGATTGCTTTTCAGTTATTGTCACCAATGCTGAATGAGTCAAGGGCCTTACAGTGAGACTTAAGGAGGTGATCTGTTTAGCTGAGAGGTGACAGTGTATGAGAGAGAACAGACCAGCTACTAGCAGCGAAAGGCGGAACAAGAACCTATGGCTGGCCGTTCAAGCCAAACAAATTCAGATTAGACACGAACATTTGACAGTGAGGGTGAGTAACCACTGGAACCAACCAGCAAGGGAAGTGGTGGATTCTCCAGCTTGTGAGATCTACAGCTCAAGACTGGGGGAGGTGCTTTAGCCAATCAAAGGCTATTGGGTTGGATCCAGGGGTAATGGCCTGTGATCTACAGGGAGTCAGACGAGCTGATCTAATGGTCCTGTCTGGTCTTGAGCTCTATGAACCAAAGACTGTTCTTACCTGCAAGCTGCTGCAACGGTGGATTCAGTTAGCCCAGCAGAGCTCAGGACCCCGTGCTAGGTGCTGCACAGATATAATGTCCCTGCCCCAAAGAACTTCTAATCTAAATAGACAAGACAGACAGACGGTGGGAGAAGGGAGGGATTATTTTTAGGGCCCTACCAAATTCACAGTCCATTTTGATCAATTTCACAGCCAAAGGGTTTTTTAATTGGTCAATTTCACGTTTTCAGATGTTTACATCTGAGATTTCAGTATTGTACTGGGGGGGGTCCTGTCCCAAAAGGGGATCCTGTGGGATCACAAAGCTGTTGTGGGGGGGGTGTGTCACGGGATTGCCACCCTCCCTTCTGGGCTGCAGCCACAGAGAGCTGGGGGAGGTACCAGGAGGTGGGTTTATCCTGAGCAGCATGGGGGAGATCAGCTCCACCTCCACAAACCTCCCCTGGCTGCAGGACGCTCCATGGCTGCTGGAGCCCGGTTAGGGTGCCCCCAGCCCTGCCCCTCCCACTCCCTTCCAATAGCTAGATTTCACAGGGGAGGTCTGATTTCACAGTCCTTGAAATTGAGGCCCAGACTCGGTGCTTCTGTAACTCAGTGCCAGAGCAGTTGCCGAGGCTCCACCAGTTCTAGTCTCCCTAATGTGTGGGCGTCATAAGAGCTTTGCCCATCGGTTTACATCAGCACAAAGTGCACCAGGTGCTTCCTGAAAGGGTCCGGGAGGAGCAACGAGCAGTAGAGCCCAGCGTTCCTAGCGCCTCCCTGAGACACACGGCCTTGGCTGCAGCTCCCCATCTTCTCATTGAGACAATATAGTCCTGCCCAGCTGCTGGTTATAAAGGTTAGGTCATCAATACCATGTTACTGGTGCCCAATCATACGTGCCAAATGTTGAGTGTGTTGCTCAGAGACATGCAGGCTGCACTCCCCCCCACCCACAATCCCAAACTCGTGGGGAACAGTGACAGGCCAGACCCTCGCCAGGGGTGAGGAGGCTGGGTCCCAAAGGAAGACACGCAGCAGAGTAGTTTGCCCTGGTTTAGCCGCCTTGGATGCTGGGTCTGAGATGAAGCAGGAGGGAGCCATGTGGTTCAGTGGACGCGGTGTGACCCTCTCCTCACCCAGCTCTCACTGTTCCGAAAACCGCTGCAGCCTCCGTCCCTGGGGATCCCAGCCCCAAAAAGCCAGAGTGTGGCTGGGGAGTTTCATCCTGATTCTGCCCCTGAGCTGGGCTGCAGGGACTCCTGTCCTAGGGGGCAGCAGGATTCCCTCTTCATGCTCACTTACTCCTGTGACCCTGACCCAGACATCCCAACCGCTCCAGCCAAGCCGGTCTCTGTGTCCGTCCGGTCCTGCCTCCCGCAGATGTGGCTCTTAGCCATGGAGCAAGGGGCTGTGTGACCCAGCTGAGTGGGTGGCCCTGGGACACTGTGGGCCATGAGGGCACCATCTGACCTTCTGCTTCTCTCCTGGGGCAGGCAAGAACCCCGAGGACGTGGTGCGCCGGTACATCCAGAAGGTGAAGAGCCCGCCGGACGAGGTGAGCATGGTTCTGCGCATGGTTCTCATCGGTGCCCCTGCCCTAGGGCGGATGGGATCAGACAGTACCCAGGGCCGGGGCTTTGCATGGATGACTAGTCCCATCTGAGTGGCAGCCCCGGGGTGGCCTGTGAATACACCGTGAACTCTTGGGGGCACAGTGACACACAACACACCTGGTATAAAACTACAGCAGCGGGGACCCCAGCAGCTCCTCCACCCATCTCTGCCCCCCAGAACACCAGCCTGGCAGCACCCCTTTCCCAAAATACCCCCTGGAGAACCCCCCGACTCCCCTTAGGCCCTTCCTTCTCCACACTCCCCCTGGCCCTGGGGCAGGGGGAAGGTATAAGTGCTCACTGTGGCTGGGGGAAATTGCGGTTGCGGTGGGTGCTCTGAGATGACACGGGAGCCTGAGCTCACTAGGAGCTTGGCCGTGTGTCTCCCTTTGCTAGCCTGGCTCCTGGAGCTTGCTGCAGAGCCCCTGGCCCAGTTTCCAGCTCGTTGGGGCCCCAGGTTTCAACCACTCGCTGCTGCCGCACCAGTTCTGCAGTGGCACCGAAGCCGATGTAAGGGCCGGGACAGAGGGGTTTAACTGCCCCATGTATCTAGCCCCGGCCCTGGTGCAGTCCAGTGCCTGCTAAGGCTGAGACAGGCCAGTCCTCCATGAGAGCTGCCGGTCAGGGAGAGAGAGGCAGGGAGCGGGGTGACCGGAGAGAGGCCAATGGGAGGAGTGAAGGGCAGAGGCTGGGGGTGGAGGGAGAGAGGGTGCCGGGGGAGGGGGGCAGAGGGGGCAGGGGGGTCGGAGCAGTGGGGGCAGGGGCAGGGAAAAGGGGCCGAGGGGGCAGTGGGGGCAGGGTCAGGGCAGAGGGAGCAGTGGGGGCAGGGGTAGGCCAAGGAGGCAGTGGGGGCAGGGGGGTTGGGGAAGAAGGGGCAGGGGGGTCAGGGCAGTGGGGGCAGGGGCAGGGCAAAGGGGGTGAGGGGGCAGTTGGGGCAGGGGGGTTGGGGCAGTGGGGGCAGGGGCAGGTCAAAGGGGGCGAGGGGGCAGTTGGGGAAGGGGGGTCAGGGCAGTGGGGGCAGGGGGGTTGGGGCAGAAGGGGCATGGGGGTTGGGGCAGTGGGGGCAGGGCAAAGGGGCCGAGGAGGCAGTGGGGGCAGAGACAGGGCAAAGGGGGCGAGGGGGCAGTTGGGGAAGGGGGGTCAGGGCAGTGGGGGAAGGGGCAGGGCAAAGGGGGCAGTTGGGGAAGGGGGGTCGGGGCAGTGGGGGCAGGGGCAGGGCAAAGGGGCCGAGGGGGCAGTTGGGGAAGGGGGGTCGGGGCAGTGGGGGCAGGGGCAGGGTAAAGGGGCCGAGGGGGCAGTGGGGGCGGGGGGTTGGGGCAGTGGGGGCAGTGGGGCAGGGCAGTGGAGGAAGGGGCAAGGCAAAGGGGCCGTGGGGGCAGGGGGTCGGGGCAGTTGGGGAAGGGGGGTCGGGGCAGTGGGGGAAGGGGCAGGGCAAAGGGGCCGAGGGGGCAGGGCAGTGGAGGAAGGGGCAGGGCAAAGGGGACGAGGGGGCAGTGGGGGCGGGGGGTTGGGGCAGTGGGGGCAGGGGGGCAGGGCAGTGGAGGAAGGGGCAGGGCAAAGGGGCAGTGGGGGCAGGGGGTTGGGGCAGTGGGGGCAGGGGGGCAGGGCAGTGGGGGAAGGGGCAGGGCAAAGGGGCCGAGGGGGCAGTGGGGGTGGGGGGTCGGGGCAGTGGGGGCAGGGGGTCAGGGCAGTGGAGGAAGGGGCAGGGCAAAGGGGCCGAGGGGGCAGTGGGGGCGGGGGGGCGGGGCAGTGGGGGCAGGGGGTCAGGGCAGTGGAGGAAGGGGCAGGGCAAAGGGGCCGAGGGGGCAGTGGGGGCGGGGGGTCGGGGCAGTGGGGGCAGGGGGGCAGGGCAGTGGAGGAAGGGGCAGGGCAAAGGGGCTGAGGGGGCAGTGGGGGCAGGGGCAGGGCAAAGGGGCCGAGGGGGCAGTGGGGGCAGGGGGTCGGGGCAGTGGGGGCAGGGGGGCAGGGCAGTGGGGGCGGGGGGGCGGGGCAGTGGGGGAAGGGGGCGGGGCAGTGGGGGCAGGGGCAGGGCAAAGGGGCCGAGGGGGCAGTTGGGGAAGGGGGGTCGGGGCAGTTGGGGAAGGGGGGCGGGGCAGTGGGGGCAGGGGCAGGGCAAAGGGGCCGTGGGGGCAGGGGCAGGGCAAAGGGGGCAGTGGGGGCGGGGGGGCGGGGCAGTGGGGGCAGAAGAATGGAGTGGGTGAGGAGCGGGGCAGGACGGTGGGGCAGCCAGGCCAGCTGGCAGAGCACGCGCCGTGGGACGGATGTCCCCAAAGGCTGCACAGGCACCAGAGGCCCAGACCTGCCGCCTGGCCCCTTGGGCAGGAGGCTGCTGGTGGAACCAGCCGCTGGGCTCTGGGGCGGGAGCAGCCCCGCTCTGCTAACGCCCCGTCCCCCGGCAGGACTGCACCATCTGCATGGAGAGGCTGGTGACCTCGTCCGGCTACGAGGGCCTGCTCAGCCACAGGGGCGCCAAACCGGAGCTGGTGGGCAAGCTGGGCAAGTGCGGGCACATGTACCACCTGCTTTGCCTGGTGGCCATGTACAACAACGGCAACAAGGTGAGCGCTGGGCGGGCGGGGACCTGCCGTCTCAGCCTGCGAGACGTCCCTCCAGCAGAACCCCTTGGCAGGCAGCGGAGAGCCCCCTGTGCCTAGCGCAGTGCTCCCCCTCCACTCCCTGATCACTGACCCATCCAACGGCCCCGCGGGCAGAGCCAGAGAGCTGGTCAGTTCCAGCCGTGGTGCCCCGCCTTCGGCAGGCTTACCCCGGAGCTGGGTTTGCGGACACCCATCCGCCACTATGGATCCGAACAGCCCTGCCTGGGGGAAGGATAGTGCCCAGCAAAGGGAGATTCCCCCATTAGCCGTCAAAACACGGCTGCAGAAGGGCCCTGGAAGCTGCTCCCCGGGCCGGCAGCCCGTTTGCAGCCTGTGCCCTGGAGCAGGATTCTCCGCCTGGCTGGCTGACCCTCTTCACCTTGAGCCTCTGCCCCCAAGGATGGCAGCCTGCAGTGCCCCACCTGCAAGGCCATCTATGGGGAGAAGACCGGGACCCAGCCCCCAGGGAAGATGGAGTTCCACATCATCCCACACTCGCTGCCAGGCTACAAAGAATCCAAAACCATCCGCATCGTCTACGACATCCCCACGGGCATCCAGGTGAGCCGCCCAGGGACAGAGGAACCTCCGGGGGAAGCCAGTGCCTCCGTGGCCCAGAAGAGTTGGAGCGTGCTGCCTCCCCCACATGGCTAAGCATGCCACATTCTCATACCACTCCACCTGACCCTGGGGGCAACTGATGGAGAGACTGGGGCCTCCTCTGCTTCTTCCAGTGTGACATGCAATGGATTTGGCGGTGGGTCTATGCCAGGCCCCATCTCCTACTCCTAGGCCACGTCCTGCCAGGCGGGATCTCGCTCAAACCCCTGCTGCCTGCAGGTTGTGCCCCATTGTCGGCCAACGTGTCTCACTCTCAGCCCCGTCCAGCTGAGCAATGAGGCGGGCGCGGGCAGCCGTGCTGCCTTCTTTGGTTGAGCAGGGGGGTGACGCGTTTCAGACACAGCTGCAGGCTGCCAGATTTCCCCAGCGCCTGCTTTGTTCCCTGCCAGGGCCCAGAGCACCCGAACCCCGGGAAGAAGTTCACGGCCCGAGGCTTCCCCCGGCACTGCTACCTACCGGACAATGAGAAAGGCAGGAAGGTGAGTGACCTGCTCCCACCAGCCCCTGGAGCCTGGCTGCCTCCCACAAAGCCAGCTCACTGGGAGGCTGCATCTTCCCCCAAGGAGGTGGCATGGGGGGGAGGCCAGGGAGAGAGGGGGGCACCCCCTTGTGGCAGCTGCTGCAATACTCCCAGCTCTGCTGCTGCAGCCAGGGGGTTAAATGGGTTTGCTGAAGATCGGCACGAGGTGAGGTGGGTCGTGCCATGGCACTAGCACCAGCCCTGGCACACGGGTTTGGAGACACGCGCGTGTGTGCAGTGATGGGGCCTGGCACGTTACACCCTTGGCAACCTACATCTGAGTTGGCGATTTCAAAGGAGCAGAAGGGAGTTGGGTGCACAAATGCCAGGGATGTTCAGTGTCCTAACTCCCCTAAGCTCCATTAATAATCCAGCCTCGCAAACTTCAGACCTGATCCTGGAAGGTGCTGAGGTTCAGACCCTCAAAGCCTTAGTATTTAATTAAATACTTTTCCGAGGCCGCACAGGCCGGGGGAGGAGTCCTTCCCCCAGCCCAGCCCGGCTGGAGCTGCTGGGGCGAGAGAGGGCTCAGGGGAGTCCTCTCTCCCCACCGCAGCCCTGGGGCAGCCTAATCCCCAAACCCCTCATCCCTGGCCCCACCCCAGAGCCCGCATCCCTCCCACATCCCAACCCTCTGCCCCAGCCCTGAGCCCCCTCCCACATCCAGAACCCCTCATCCCTAGCCCCTCCCCAGAGCCCACATCCCTCCCACACCCCAACCCTCTGCTCCAGCCCTGAGCCCCCTCCCGCATCCTGAACCCCTCATCCCCGGCCCCACCCCAGAGCCTGCAAACACACCCCAACCCTCTGCCCCAGCCCTGAGCCCCCTCCCGCATCCTGAACCCCTCATCCCTAGCCCCACCCCAGAGCCCACTCCCCCCCACACCCCTACCCTCTGCCCCAGCCCTGAGCCCCCTCCCACACCCCGAACTGCTCATCCCCAGCCCCACCCCAGAGCCCGCATCCCTCCCACACCCCAACCCTCTGCCCCAGCCCCCTCCTGCACCCTGAACCCCTCATCCCCATCCCCACCCCAGAGTCTGCAAACACACCCCAACCCTCTGCCCCAGCCCTGAGCCCCCTCCCACACCCTGAACCCCTCATCCCCAGCCCCACCCCAGAGCCCGCATCCCTCCCACACCCCAACCCTCTGCCCCAGCCCCCTCCTGCACCCTGAACCCCTCATCCCCGTCCCCACCCCAGAGTCTGCAAACACACCCCAACCCTCTGCCCCAGCCCTGAGCCCCCTCCCACACCCTGAACCCCTCATCCCCAGCCCCTCCCCAGAGCCCGCACCCCTCCCACACCCCAACCCTCTGCCCCAGCCCTGAGCCCCCTCCCGCACCCTGAACCCCTCATCCCCAGCCCCTCCCCAGAGCCCTCATCCCTCCCACACCCCAACCCTCTGCCCCAGCCCTGAGCCCCCTCCCACACTCTGAACCCCTCGGCCCCACCCCACCACACATCACCTCCGTATTGGTGCACATAACAACATTCATTCCGCACATGGACATAAAAATGAGAGGGACACTGAAAGTGCCTGAGTCAGTGACCACACGGGACTGGGCCCTACGTTTCCATGTGGCTTGTTGCCTGTGGTAGTTAGACGCTGTCCCTGTTGCAGAGCGAGTCTGAGCCTGTGCTGGAGGAAAGGAGATGCAAGGCTGGGGCGTTGTGTCAAGGCCCCAGAGGGTTATTATGCGGGGCACTTATATTCCCATGCTCTGCGGAAAGGAATATCTTCATAACAAGCCCCACATTTTGAGGTCTTTGTTCTGGAGGGTGGGGCAGACCCCAGATGAGACCAAGCTCCAGTCCCGATCATTCTTTGGGGTGTGATTCTCTGGGTTCCTCTACCAGATCTGCTGTGACTTGGCAGAGTTGTCTCTCATGCTAGAGAGATGTCCAGAGGAGGGCTGAGCCCCCGATATCAATCAGGGAGCAGCGCCATAGATGCTCCCTATGGTGCTCTGGGGATGGAGGGGCAAGCTGGCCTCTCCCCTCTCAATACATGCTGGCAGACTAGGGAGAGGATCTCAGAACCAGAGCAAGGCGTTGTAGGCCAACTGGGGCATGCCATGGCCTGGCAGGGTATGTGACCTCCCTCTTGCCCCACAGGTTCTGAAGCTCCTCATTGTGGCATGGGACCGCCGGCTCATCTTCACCATCGGCACGTCCAGCACGACGGGAGAGTGCGACACTGTGGTGTGGAACGAGATCCACCACAAGACAGAGTTTGGTTCCAACCTCACTGGCCACGGCTACCCCGACCCCAACTACCTGGACAACGTCCTGGCTGAGCTGATGGCCCAGGGGGTCTCGGAAGCCAACCTGAAAGACTGAGGAGGAAGCCCCCGCTCTCTGCAAGCGTGCTTCTTGGCAGCCAAACCCCGCCTGCGTCCATGTGCACTCGTGTGTGTCTCCGTGAGTCTGTCCTCCACCATCACCATGCCCGGGAGCCACCTGCCTTCCCAGAGCTCTCACTCTGCTTCTGCTGCCTTGACCTTCAGTAATCTTCAGACTGCAGTGCGGGACTTGGCTGGGGTGCCCAGCAGGCGGAGCGGCTCTCCCTTGAACCGATGCTGTTTGCTCGCCCCTCAGGCACGCCGGCCGACGAGCAGCAGGGCGGCAGGAGCTGCGTGAGTGACCAAGCAACGCAAAGCTGGGCTGATTCTTTTTTTATACTCTTGTGATCTGTGATATTTTCCCTGTTAGAGACCCCAGCCCACGCCTGACTGTACACACACACGTCCCCTCCATATAGCTCTCTCGATGAAAATCTTGTACAGTATCTACTAGAACACACGTACATAGCCAAAGGGGCAACTTCTGGCCATCTCTCCCACAGCCCCCCCGCCACCATGTGTCCTGTCCAGTCTGTGCCAGCAGCGTCTGGGTGAGCCACCTCCCCCCACAGCCACCTGGCACATTTGCCATTGCTCCTCACTGCTGCCACTTTGAAAGGGAGGGAGGGGGCCCCAGGCTGGGGGGAGGGGGCCCCAGGCTGGGGGCAGGGAGCGGGAAGTGCACAGGAGAGAACTGTTCCCACCGCTGGGCAGGGATGGAAAATGAGGTGGCTCTTACTCCACTGACTTGGCAGGAGCTCCCAGTCCTGCATGCACTCTCCCTCCCGCCATAGCGAAGGCTCCAAGCCTGGCAGTGGCGCAGAGCCCAACCAGCAGGGTGATGAGAACGCTTAGCGCTCTGCACTGCGGAGAACCAGCAGGCTAAGGCCCGAGCCTGACGCCCCTTTCTGGCAGCCTCGCAGAAGTGGTTTAGTTCCCCTTAAAGAAGAGGGGTGGAGCAGTCAACACCCAATCAGCAGCAAACAGACCTGGCCAGTGAGCCACCGATGCCCTGATTGGTCCCTTCAGTCGGCACCAGCCAGGATTCAAAGGGCCACTCATATGATTTTCAAAGCCACATGTGCAAACAGTGGACGGCTGATACCCATGTGCCAGTGGAGACTGGCACACCCACCTACCTACGTGCATGTGCCCTTTGCATGCGTGGCTTTAAGAAGCTGGGCCTGGTTCTCCCTCGGGGGTTTGTTGCCTGTGTATGGAGCTCACCTCTGGCTGGAAAAGAACCCTGCTCTTCCGGTTGGTGTTCTCCCGCTTGGCAAGTGTCTGCTCTAGCCGAAAAGGTTGTGCAGCAGCAGCTGGTGTGGCCCCTTTCTCTGTGCACTGGCATCATGCCCAGTCAGCTGCAAAGGCCTTTCCTCCCAAAGCGATGGGGTGGGCTTGGTGGCGGGAGGTGCTTTGGGTGTATGGATACACAGGAGCGACAGTGTGGTGAGAGCAGGGCTAGCTGTTCAGGAGCTTGGGTGGCTTTTCTTGGATCAGCCAGCCTCGTAGGGCAAGCTTGGCTGGGTCACGCCCCTTCTGTGCTGCCTGGTAGGGATAGGTCTGTGGCCCCCGCTTTGCTCCGTGCTTTGGACGCCCCCGTGAGCTGGGCCGGGTGAGCGCTGTGTAACATGATACTTAGCAGCAGCGGGAGATCACACCTTGCTGGGCTGCGCCCCTGTAGGACATGTGAACGGTGTTGCCTAGACAGGCCCTTAAACTCCCTGTCCCTGCAGCGTGGCAAACAGATGCGGGTAGAACAGGCTGGGGTCCCCCCACGCTCCCCACACGTGCCATGGAAGCAGCACACAGTGAGGCTGCCCCAATGGGCTGCAGTGCCCCCCACTCCCTTCCCCACCACAGCGCACAAGGCAGCCCAAGGATTTTATCTCAGCCCTGGCTGGTGGAGCGTGGCTGCTGCAGCCAGGGAAAGGGGTGATGGTCTTGCAGTGAGTGGCTGGGGGAGTGTCCAGCCTTTGGCAGGTGGGGACTGTCTGGCTGGGTGTGAGACATGGGAGGGAGGAGGCGAAAGGCTGTGGGGAGGAGGGAGTAGCCTTGGTGGGAGGAGGCAGAAAGCTGGGGAGGAGGAGGAAGGCTGGAGGGGAGGGAGAGGAAGCCTGTGCGGTGTAAGGGAGGAGCGAGGAGAGGGAGAAGGTGGTGAGTCTGGCAGGCCAGTGCCCATGGCCAAGGGCTGGGTGCAGGCAGAGGCCCTCTGCTTCCTTGCTGTTGAGGAGCTGGTCCTTCCTCTCGCAGTCTGTCCTCCCACTGCCAGGCCCAGAGGTCTGCAGAGAGGAGAGGGATTCCAGACACCAGTGTCTAGACAGGGCCCAGAGGGCACTGAGGCGCCCATGTTCTCTGCTGTCATGCTTTAACACACCAGCGTACGCTGAGCACACGCTTCCATGGTGGCTGGCGCCTCCCTTGTGGCAGGGGACAATGTACCATCCTCTCCTGCAGGCCCAGCTCAGGGCAGGCCGGGGTGAGCAGCTAGGGTCTCCACAGACATGCAGAGCCCCCCCGTCCCATGCCCACATGCAGGCAGGAATCCCAGCACCCCCCCCTTGCAGACCCGCGTGCCCCCCAGTGCCCACACACAGGCAGGCGCCCCAGCACCCACCCCCCATAACCCTCTCCCCCAGACCCCACATGACTTGGGCTCTGTACAAATCCCTAACAGCCGTGGGACACGCCCAGCGCCTGTCTCTCAGCACCCAGCCTCCCAGTCTCTGGTGCTCATGCAGCAGGAGTCCCTGCTCTCGCCCTCCCTCTCAGCGGCCGTTGTGCCCGTCACCCTGGGGTACGACACCCAGGCCAACCATCCCTTGCCACAGCCACGGGCTGCCCTGGTGCTGCTTGTCATCCGCGCGTGGTCCGAACTGCCCTGACGGCTCGTCCTGCCCCCTCAGCGGAAAGGCCGAGGCAGCCAGCGGGTACCCGGCAGCCCCCTGCAACAATCAGCTCGTGCCCTCTGCTGAGCAGAGCGGGAGCTGTGCCTGGCAGTGGCACGTTCACCCTGCAGATGTACCCAGGGCTCAAGCGTGAAGCATCAGTCACCCAGCAGGACATTGGCGGGGTGTTTGAGCCAGCACCCTTCTCTGCTCAGGCAGGGCACCGGGGTGGGGCACTGAATAGCTCCTGCCCCATAGTGTCCCCTTGACCCAGAGCCCCTGCCATGCCTGCAGCACAAACTCACCCAGCCAGCCCACATGCAGGACCCAGCCAGGCCAGAGAGCAGCTCTCACCCCACTATGAGAAACCCGAGCAGGGGGACCATCCCGAGCCAGCCTTCCTCCTCCTCCTCCTCCTCCCCAGCAGCAAAATAGACACACACTGCATGCTCGCACACCCCTCTGACACACACCCTGCTCCCCCACACTGCATGCACAAACTGCACATTGGACACCCACTGTAGACACATGCACTGCACACACACACACTCCCTCACACACACACAGCACATGCAAACATCCCTCTGACACACACACACGCTCAGGGTACACACCTTGCACACACATTCGTGCATGCACACACATACACCTAGAATCATAGAATATCAGGGTTGGAAGGGACCTTAGGAGGTCATCTAGTCCAACCCCCTGCTCAAAGCAGGACCAATCCCCAATTTTTGCCCCAGATCCCTAAATGGCCTCCTCAAGGATTGAACTCACAACCCTGGGTTTAGCAGGCCAATGCTCAAACCTCTGAGCTATCCCTCCCCCTCCTAGCTCCCAGCTCCCAGGCCATTAGGAAATTCCCTTCCCCCACCACCAAGGAGTGCATTTGCCATGTCCATGCCCCAATGTGCCTAGCCCCACAGAGCCCGCACCATTGTCAGGCCTGGTGTCTGGGACATGGCCAACCTGTAACAGCCTCAGCCCTGCAGCAGCTGCAGCTCCTCTGAGGTTGGTGTGGTACATGGGGCACTTCTCTGGCGCCCACAGGCCTGTCACCAGCCCTGGCGTAAGGAGAGGACTGAGTCACTCATCCAGGGAGCAGGCCAGCAGCCAGGACGAGGGGGCCAGAGGGGTGAGGCCCCCTTCCTGTGATTAAGCTGAGAGGTAGGGGGCGTAATGGGTTAGACCTTGCTTCTGGGATACCTCTTGATGTACTGGGGTTTCACTGAGCCCCTCCTGTTCCACCAGCCTGGATTCCCTCTCCATGTTTTGCTGAATTAATCTCTCCGGCATCTTGCAGCACACACACAGGTAGGGCCACACACAGCTGCAGACACAGACTGAAGTCAGCTCTGTGAGAGGATTCACCCAGCACTCACATACACACCCCTAATACACCCAAAATAATACTGTCTTGCGCTGTATAGAAAGATCTGCATAGCGCGAACTCATAAAAATTCACCCTCTTCCTCAGCGTGAAGAGAGAGATGCACAACTTCTTGCCCCGCCCCCCCACAGTTAGAAATTGCACAAACTGGGTTTAATAATAAACAAAACAAATGTATTAACTATAAAAGGCAGATTTAAAGTGGTTAAAGAGATAGCAAACAGAACAAAGCAGATTACTAAGCAAATAAAACAAAACACTCAAACTAAGCTTGATTTAAATTGGCTTCAAATAGTAATTTCTCACCCTAAATATTGTCACAGGTAGATTAGCGAGATTTTTGCAAGCCAGCTGCAGTGACCTGCTGCTTGAAACTTCAGGTATTATTACTCACAGGCTAGACACCCTTCCAGCCTGGGCTCAGCTCTTCTCCCCCCAGTTCAGTTCTTCTTTTCAGGTGTTTCCCAGTGTCTCTTTGGGTGGGGAGGCAGAGGAGAACCACGAAGATGTCACTCCCCTGCCTTATATAGCTCTCCTACATGGGGGGAACCCTTTGTCTCCCAGCAGAAGAGCACTGGCATTCCAAGGGGTGGGTCCAGTACCAGGTGACTCAGACCCATGTCTCTACAAGGCTGTGGCAGCCATTACTCGCAGGCTGTCTGGAGTGTCCACAGGAAGACTAAGCTCTTTCACAGTCCATTCTCTTTGCTAATGGGCCACAAGCCCTGTCTGGCTTTTCCATTGTTGTACCTGAAGGGCTAGTTTTGAGCGACACCCAAAGTAGCACATTTGAAATACAGATCATAGAATCATAGAATCTCAGGGTTGGAAGGGACCTCAGGAGGTCATCTAGTCCAACCCCCTGCTCAAAGCAGGACCAACCCCAACTAAATCATCCCAGCCAGGGCTTTGTCAAGCCTGACCTTGAAAACCTCTCTGGAAGGAGATTCCACCACCTCCCTAGGTAACCCATTCCAGTGCTTCACAATCCACCCTACAGTGGGTGTAAAGTTTTTCCTAATATCCAACCTAAACCTCCCCCTCTGCAACTTGAGACCATTGCTCCTAGTTCTGTCATCTGCTATCACTGAGAACAGCCCAGATCCATCCTCTTTGGAACCCCCATTCAGGTAGTTGAAAGCAGCTATCAAATCCCCCCTCACTCTTCTCTTCTGCAGGCTAAACAATCCCAGTTCCCTCAGCCTCTCCTCATAAGTCATGTGCTCCAGACCCCTAATCATTTTTGTTGCCCTCCCCTGGACTCTTTCCAATTTTTCCACATCCTTCTTGTAGCATGGGGCCCAAAACTGGACACAGTACTTCAGATGAGGCCTCATCAATGCCGAATAGAGGGGAATGATCACATCCCTCGATCTGCTGGCAATGCTCCTACTTATACAGCCCAAAATGCCATTAGCATGCTTGGCAACAAGGGCACACTGTTGACTCATATCCAGCTTCTCGTCCACTGTAACCTCTAGGTCTTTTTCTGCAGAACCGCTGCCCAGCCATTCGGTCCCTAGTCTGTAGCAGTGCATGGGATTCTTCCATCCTAAGTGCAGGACTCTGAACTTGTCCTTGTTGAACCTCATCAGATTTCTTTTGGCCCAATCCTCTAATTTGTCTAGGTCCCTCTGTATCCTATCCCTACCCTCCAGCGTATCAACCACTCCTCCCAGTTTAGTGTCATCTGCAAACTTGCTGAGGGTGCAATCCACGCCATCCTCCAGTTCATTAATGAAGATATTGAACAAAATCGGCCCCAGGACCAACCCTTGGGGCACTCCGCTTGATACCGGCTGCCAACTAGACATGGAGCCATTGATCACTACCCAATGAGCCCAATGATCTAGCCAGCTTTCTATCCACCTTATAGTCCGTTCATCCAGCCCATACTTCTTTAACTTGCTGGCAAGAATACTGTGGGAGACCGTATCAAAAACTTTGCTAAAGTCAAGGAATAACACGTCCACTGCTTTCCCCTCATCCACAGAGCCAGTTATCTCATCATAGAAGGCAATTAGGTTAGTCAGGCATAACTTGTCAGGTCTGAACCACATCCCCTAACAGCTGAAGGCTCGCCTGGAAGCAGCTCAGGAAGTGCTCTTGCCTTTGACACCCAAGTGCCCAACTCACAATGGGGTTCAAACCCTGAATAAATCCGTTTTACCCTGTATAAAGCTTATACAGGGTAAACTCATAAATAGTTTGCCCTCTATTTCATAGATAGAAAGATATGCACAGCTGTTTGCCCCCTCCAGGTACTAACACGCACTCCAGGTAACTTAATAAGTAAAAAGTGATTTTACTAAGTACAGAAAGTAGGATTTAAGTGATTCCAAGTAGTAACAGACAGAACAAAGGGAATTACTAAGCAAAATAAAATAAAACACGCAAGTCTATGTCTAATCACACTGTGTACAGATAAACCCTCACCAGTTCCAGCAAACTTCCCTTTACAGGCTATAGTCCTCCTAGCCTGGGTCCAGCAATCACTCACACCTCCTATTGTCTTTGTCCTTTGTTCAGTCTCTTTCAGGTGTGTCCTTGCGGGGTGGAGAGGCTCTCTCTTTAGCCAGCTGAAGACCAAATGGAGGGGTCTCCCAGGGGTTTAAATAGACTTTCTCCCCTGGATGCTGGGCCTCCCCACTCCCTGTGTAGCATCATGTTACTCTGGAGTTTTGGGATCACATGGGCAAGTCACATGTCCATGCACAAATCAGTAACTAGCCCAGTGACATTCTTGGCCAAGCTCAGATGTGGATTGGTGTCTGCAACTTCTTTTGTCTGTTTCAGAGTTTCTTGATTGGGCTCTTAACCTGCACATTCCTTTCTCCAGGCCTTGATCCCATGGTCTTACAGAGGCTATGTACAAAACCAGCAAATATACAACCAATATTCATAACTTAAACTACAAAAATGATACATGTATACAACCAGGAGGAATAGATTCAGTAGATCATAACTTTTACAGAGATATGTTACATGGCACATAGCATAAAACATATTCCAGTTACATCATGTATACATTTATAAGCATCTCCCCATAAAGTCTTATTGGGTACACCGTCACAGCAGACTCCCAGCATGTCCGGCACCTAGGCGGAGGAGTGGCCAGAGTGGTTCCATATGCTGCCCCCGCCCCGAGTGCCAGCTCTGTGGCTCTCATTGGCCGGGAACCGCGGCCAATGGGCGCTGCGGGGTCAGCACCGCCCTCCGGTCCCTCTGCCTAGGAGCCAGACATGCCGGCTACTTGCTTCCGGGAGCTGCCTGAGGCAAGCGCCGAGAGCCCACACCCCAAGCCCCTGGCTCGGCGCCCCCTCCTATACCCAAACTCCCTCCTAGAGCCTGCACCAACTCCCGCACCCTGCACCCCTCATCCCCAGCCCCATCCCAGAGCCTGCACCCCCCAGGCGGAGCCCTCACCCCCTCCTGCACCTCAACCCCCTGCCCCAGCCCAGTGAAAATGAGTGAGTGACTGAGGATTGGGGAGAGCGACGGAGGGGTGGGGATGGAATGAGTTGGGGTGTGGCCTCAGAGAAGGGGTGGGGCCGGGCTTCAGGGAAGAAGCAGGACAGGGGCGGGGCAAGGATATTCACTTTTCTGCAAAATTGGCAACCCTACCTCTGCCATGGGCTGTAGAGACCCCTTGACTTTTACCCCTCCCGCAGCGCTAATAAGTCCCTTGTCCTGTGAAGTAGAACAGACTGACATGAGGGCTGTCAGACCCCCCATTCGCCCACCCAACACGTTTAGCCAGACCAGGTGTCACGAACACGCTGTCCCACTGCATTGGCCCAGGACCATGAAGAGGGGCCTTTGAATGACCCGTTTATTAATGGGGCTGGCGCGTGCCCTCGGTAGGGTGGGAGTGGGAGGAAAGGGAGCTGGCCTGGATCTCATATCTAGCATCCCCCTGTGTTGTTGCCCCTCAGCTGTGCAATACGGATTCTCTCCCCACTCAGGGCAGAGTCCCCTTCTCAGCAGGCCATCGGGATCCCCCTGCCCCCCAGTCACAATCCCAGAATGCCTCTGCCTTCCCCTAGGACAGGTGATGCTTTCCCCAGCTCTGCAGCAAGAGCAGGCAGACCGCTTTATTGAAGGACTCACTCAATGCATCTGCTTTGCCATGGGGCTGTAGAACCACCCCTGAGACGTGGCCAGACTGGGTGGCTGTGCCTCTGAAGCCAGGGGAGCCCAAATCCTGCCAGCTGGAGGAACCTGCTGAGCAGTCAGGGCTGTATCTGGTTTGCTTAAAATGGAGCCCATTGTAGCTGGCTATCTTGAATACAGAGATGTGGCCTGCAGCGACTACAACTCCCAGCATGCCATGCTCCACCTTGAGCCAAGCTGCTTAAAGCCAAGTGGCGCCCAAGTTGGAGCAAGGCATACTAGGATCTGTAGTCTCCCGAAGCCCTGCTTTGGGATCCATGTCCTGTCTCTCTGTATGGGCCTCGCTGGGAATCTTAAAGGGCTTTGTAATTTCCTTTGTCTGAATCGCCTGTGTCATGCTCAGCATGTGTTGATGTCTTTACAACTTATTAAATAAATGTGGAATCCAGCCACGGCCTTGTGCGGCCTCTTCATTGCTGCCTGGGCTGGCATGTGTGGGCAGGAGGGGGTAGATTTCAGCTCTGCGCCCTGCTCGCACAACGGTGAATGGAGGGGGTGGGGCTGGGGTGAGAGGAGTGCTTCATTCCCTAGTCTGGGTCACATTCTTCTCTGATTTACCCCAGTGTAAATCTGGAATGACTCCATTAAAGCCAAGGGGCTCAATCGGATGTCAGTGAGTGGCAAATGCAGGTTTGCTATAGGTTTAGTGAATAGAACGCTGGCCTGGAACATGCATGCTAATCCCAGCACTACAGCTAACCTGCTTGGAGACCCTGGGCAAATCACTGGCTCCGTGCCTCAGGTTCCCCTCTCCCCCTTAGAGTAGGGAAACGCTCCAGGCCTGGTGTACACACAGCTTTCGGACCAGTATCAACTCTTTTGGGTATAGGTATGGTTTCTATACCAAACTGGCTGCAGGTGGATGCTGTTATTTTGGGCGAAATGAGGGGCTTGCCAGTAGATAGGCCTTTAAGTGTAGGGGCGAAGTGTAAGCTCCTTCATGTCAGTATCACGGCGCCCCCACCATGGGTTGAAACCAGTTTCGCTGAAGCAGTACAACAATCGTAGCCCATGGTGTGGATCCACGACACCGAGCGCAGGCCTGTAGTAGGAGGTGTGAGGTCTCCAGGTCAGTTAGAGGCTCCTGGATGGGAGCCCCCCGATCACACAGCACGAGGCATCGTGCCCGGTGCATTGCGGCACGGCTGCTACTCATCACTCGCCCTGCCAGCATTGTAGATTATGTAAGCGGGGGAATAGTCCCGCTATTGTGGGGAACTTTCCTCGTCTCTGCACTACCCTGGTGAAATGGGCTAGCAGAAGGATCTGAGTCCTCGCTCCCACCTCCTTTACCCCAGAGGCCTCCCTGCCCTCGAGGACTCCCCTTGCACTCTCCTGTCTGGCAGAGTCCTCGTAACCCCAACAAGGCTGGGACCAGGATTCCTGGGGGGCTCGACCCCCAACCTTGCTGTGGTCACCTAGGTCAGGGGCTAGGGTGTCCCCACTCATAGACTCAAAGGTCAGAAAGGACCATTATGATCATCTAGTCTGACCTCCTGCACAATGCAGGCCACAGAATCTCACCCACCCACACCTGGAATAATCCTCTCACCTATGTCTCAGCTATTGAAGTCCTCAAATCATGGTTTAAAGACTTCAAGATGCAGAGAATCCTCCAGTAAGTGACCCGTGCCCCACGCTGCAGAGGAAGGTGAAAAACCTCCAGGGCCTCTGCCGATCTACCCTGGAGGGAAATTCCTTCCCAACCCCAAATACGGCGATCAGCTGAACCCCGAGCATGTGGGCAAGACTCACCAGCCAGACACCCAGGAAAAAGTTCTCTGTAGTAACTTCTAACATCCCATCACTGACCATTGGTCCTATTTACCACTGATGGCAATTAATTGACCTTTGACTAAGATCATGTTATCCCATCAAACCATCCCCTCCATAAACGTATCTAGCTTAATCTTGAAGCCAGTTAGGTCTTTTGCCCCCACTGCTTCCCTTGGAAGGCTGTTCCAGAACTTCACTCCTCTGATGGTTAGAAACCTTCGTCTAATTACAAGTCTAAACTTCCTGATGGCCAGTTTATATCCATTTGTTCTTGTATATCTCCGGGGTGCTCTCTCTGAACAGGACCCTGACCCACTGATCACTGCGTACAATTTAAAGCAAATGCAAATTATGTAATCAACAATTAATTTTAAAACGAATAAGGAAAAATGGGAAAGGCTAATGAAAACACATCACCCCGCTCTGCAGCAGGGAACATCACAACAGTGTCTCTGCAATGTCAGGGCAGTTCAGTCTGTTCCTTTGTAGGTCCCAGGCCCCTTCTCAGGCCCTGGCCGTGCTGCAGGGACGCTGTGGGTCGGACACTTGCTCTGGTGGTGGCCACACGCTCGCAGGCTCTGGGTGGCAGGACCCTCTTCCCAGCGTCGCCCCCGCCCTGTCGGGGTTTAGATCCCCCCCAAGTCTGGCCTGCAGGGCCCCTTGGCTGAGGCGTCTCCCTGTGCTGGGCCCACTGCCCAGGGTCCCCCTCGCTCTCCCCAGCTGCTCCCCGCACCCGGCTCCGGACTGCTCCAGCCCCAGCTCCACCCTCTGCCTCAGCACGGCTGCTGCTGCTGCTCTGCCTCCAGCTCCCTGGGCTGCTTCTCTGGCCCCTCTGGATCTGGCTGTACAGCTCTGCTCCCAGGGCAGGTCTGTGTCTCTGGGCTGCTTTTCTGGCCCCTCTGGATCTGGCCCAGCTCAGCTCTGGCCCCTGGTCTCTCCTCAGCTCAGCCCCACTCTGTCCGACTCAGGCAACTCCAGCTCACCCGGAGGACGGGATCCACCCTGGCCTCCTGACTCCCTGATTCGCCTGCCTGCCCTGTCAATCAGGCTGACCTGGAGCATTGGCCTCTCCCCATTGCCCCTGGGGACTGTCAGTCCCATCGACCCGCCCCCTTTTGGTACTGGGAGCTAGCAATCAAAACACCCCCACTGAATGTTAGTAAGGGGATAACAGTCCCCTTACACTTGCACTGGTGCATCGTGCCCGCTGGGGCAGAGATTTCAGGCTTAGCCCTGACTAAAGGGGAAGGGTGTTGGTGCAGAGCCGGCTGTCTCCAGGCAGCACTGAGCTCTGGCTCTGGCCCAGCACTAGCCCAGCTGGTGGTCATTAAAGCCGTAATTAGCATCTGATCTGCAGCTCCCAGGGAAGCAGAGAACCCGCAGCTGGAACAGGTGTTGGCAGGGCCTGGCGCAACGTTCCCAGAAGGAACAGTAAGACTTCCAGGGCAGCCCAGAGGAGGGCCCAGGCTGACACCATCCTGCTAGCTGGGCTGAGAGCAGCTGGGGGTTTCCCTACAGCCAGGGATTCCACACCTTTCCCTGCAGCACTTCCTGCTAGCAGAGCCTGGGAGCTCCCCACATGCAAACCATTCTGCAGGCACCATTGCTGGCCGGGGGAGAAAGCCAGTGTTACAGAGCTGTAGTTTCTGAATGCCAGCCCCTCTGGGGTCCTGAAGCCCCTGCTCTAGTACTGGGCTGTGCAATGCAGGGTGACGCTCCAAGGAATCTATCTTTCATGCTTTGCTTTGCGCGGGCCTGGAGTGGGGCTGCAGCAAAGGACTAATCGCCCAGTGAGGTTGGCCAAGCTCACATCCCCTGCGGGCTGAGGAGCTAGGGCTCCCGTTACACTTGACACTGAGCAGGGCTGTGGGACAGCTGAACTGGACTGGTTTCCCAGACTCAAAACACACACTCAGCTACTAGGAGCATGCATGCAGCACTGCACCCCAGGGATGCCCACAGAGGGATGCCCGGGGGGGAGGGATAGCTCAGTGGTTTGAGCATTGGCCTGCTAAATGCAGGGTTGTGAGTTCAATCCTTGAGGGGGCCATTTAGGGATCTGGGGCAAAAATTGGGGATTGGTCCTGCTTTGAGCAGGGGGTTGGACTAGATGACCTCCTAAGGTCCCTTCCAACCCTGATATTCTATGATTCTATGATATGCACATGCATGTGCACAGGACCACCTCACCCTCCCAACACACACACAGCAACCCCTGGACCGAGTGGCCATGCGCACAGACCACAGAGTCCCCTGCAGGGGTGTTGCACATAGGAGCCAGGCAGTGCCAATGTCCTTCCCCTGGTTGCCCCGGCAATGCCCCAGTGCCTGTTGGGGGCAGAGCCGAATGCCCCATGCAGCAGCACAGCGAGCAACTGCCTGCAGGCATGGCAGCCTCTCTTCCAGCCATGTTGTGCTGCTCGGTCTCTGCAGTACAGTGAGCGGGTCTCTGGCAGCAAGCACAGGCAGGTGCTGTCTGCTTGGTCAGGAACCGCTAGGACTGGCTGCAGCAAGTGTGGGGTTGGGGCTCCCAACCAGGCCATAACAGCTCTCTGGGGGATGGGCAACTCCTCTTCTGGGTGCTGGAGTGGAGCTGGTAACTCCTGGAGAGAGGCCAGTTATTCCGGTACCTAAGTTCAGCCCAAAGTCACAGTCTCAGACAGTCACACTGTCAAAACTGGGACTAGAACTCAGCCCCTCCCCCTGTCCTGGCCCGAGCACTGGCTGCGCTGGGCCATTCAGCCTGCAAATTAATTTGCCTTATCTCCAGGCATTTCTCCTGTGCTTCCCGCTAGAGGCTGCGAGCTCTGTGGGAAACAAACAAGGCAGGGCTGGGGACAGGAACACACTCCCCAGCGTGAGAACCCCCATTTGTGATGGGAGAGGAAGGCAGAGGGCACACCCAGCAGTGCACATCAAAGGGGCCATGCAGGTAACCCAGCTGATTGATGAGCTATTTACTGCTGGTGTATCCCAGGGCTCCGCACCTCCCCTGGGAGTAGAGGCTTGCAGCTGGTGAGGGGAATGTGCTAAAAGCAGCAAATATGACCTCTTGTCGGCACAGTCTGGGCCCAGCCTGCCAGGGCTGCCGCGGGCTCAGGGCTCACTCTAACCTCGAGGAAATATTGCCCAGCCCCAGGATAGATGGTGCTCATTGACAGATCATTTGTTTGCTCCTCATTGTTCTGTGAGTAGCCCAGGCCTTATTTATTGCCCTGTAGTGAACCCTGGGCGGAGACAGAGGTGTTAGGTTCCTTGTGGGCTTGTCCCCCGCGGCCTGCATTAGTTCAGCATTTTCCCAGTATTAGTGCACATACCTTCACATCCCCCAGGAAGTGAGGGCTGCCATTAGCCCCATTTTACAGCTGGGCAAATGGAGAGATTCCAGTCAAACGTAGCCACTACTTTTGGATGCCCACTTGGAGACACCTAGGACCTGACTGTTCAGAGTTATAAATAAATATATGCCTATCTCATAGAACTGGAAGGACCTTGAAAGGTCATTGAGTCCAGTCCCCTGTTTTCACTAGCAGGACCAAGTATTGTCCCTTGACAGATTTTTGCCCCAGCTCCCTAAATGACCCCCTCAAGGACTGAACGCATAACGCTGGGTTTAGCAGGCTAATGCTCAAACCACTGAGCCATTCCTCCCCACTGTGTTCTTAGTTTTCCATGGTTCTGTGGTCAAAGACCAGTTCCCATTGCGGGGGGAGGGATAGCTCAGTGGTTTGAGCATTGGCCTGCTAAACCCAGGGTTGTGAGCTCAATCCTTGAGGGGACCATTTAGGGATCTGGGGCAAAAATTGGGGATTGGTCCTGCTTTGAGCAGGGGGTTGGACTAGATGACCTCCTAAGGTCCCTTCCAACCCTGAGATTCTATGATTGCCTTCAGCTGCAGCTGTGCATGCTCAGCACTTCTGCGAATCGGAGCACAGGATCCAAGTCAGACACCCAGACAAATGAGGCGCGCACACTTAGTGCTCATCTGTGGAAAGTCTGTGTTAAGTGACTTGCCCAGAATCACACAGGCACTCTGTGGCAGAGGCAGGCTCTCCAGGGCAGCAGTCAACTGCCTTGACCGTGAGATCATCTTTTCTCTTCCTGCAAGCCCCTGCCTCCTTCACCTCACAACAGTGAGGCAGGGGCCCTACAGACATCAGTCGCCTTCCCTAGGAACTTTGATTCCGCCCAGTGCAGGTCCATCCTGGGCACTCAGTGAGGCAGGGGTCCTATGGGAAAAAATAGTATGTGCTCATGTCATTAAAGACTGTATCACAATGCCCAGGCATAAGGAGGCTGAATTAAGGTTTCAATACAACCTTAATACTGGTATTTCCTAATGTTTGAGCATTAACCTTTGCAACTTTTATTACCTTCTTTGAACAGATTGTTTGTGTGTGATTTCTAGGTTTTTAAATAAAACTAAACCCCAAAATTCCATTATCTTGACACCCACATGGGTCATCGGCAGGGTTGGAACCGTTAGATCCGCCACACAGGTCTCTAAAGGAGTAACTGATACCAGCAGGTGGGTGTCATCCACTAGGTGGCCCAGCACAAGACGGGGTTGAGACACTTTTCCAGTGGCTTTCACAGCTAGCTGCAGACAGCAGAGGACTAGTGAGACTCTTGGTTCCAATCCAGGCTCTGGGGGCACAGACACTCCTGCCCAGTTGTCTCCAACCTGTCCCTGCCCCAGTTTGGGCTACTGGCCACCTTCTCCCCCCCCCCCCCCCAAATTGAAGACCCTGCTCCAAAGCATGGAAATGCTACAACATCTCAAAGAGGGGCTCCAGAATTTTTTTTATCATCCTCTTCCCTAGCCTCCCTCTCAGAAACAGCTGGGTCATTTTAGATGAATGTTGGGGGTCAATATGTCTAGGGCCCTTTTCGGCAAGTAACTGGACAGGCTTCAGTCCCCCCGTCAGACCTGGGCAAACTAAATGCACCCTCCACTGGGGCCCTTAACATGCAGCCCAGCGCCACTCACGAGCGCGCCAAGAAAGAGAAAAGGGAACACACAGATAATTGGAAGACACAGCAACAGACTGCCATATATGCAACGCAAGTAAACTACGGCCAGTGGCACTGGAACACTTTTAATAGTGGGGGTGCTGAACGCCAGCCCCTTACCCCTGTCTGACCCCCTCCCCCGAGTTTTGGCCGGGAGCAAAACCCCAAGCATGGGGTGGAAGCAGAGCCCCGGGGGCGGGGCGTGGGGGGCAGCAGCCGGGATCCTAGGCACGGGACCGGCAACCAGGACCCCAGGTGCAGGACTGTCAGCCAGGAGCCCAGGGGTGCTGCAGCACCCCACACACCCCTAATTCCTGTGCCTATGAATACAGCCCCTCACACCTATACTTTGGCAGTCGTGTGTCTGGTGAGAACGTCCCACAGGGCCCTTGCCCAGACCATCTCACCAAGCCCCTCTAATGTCTTGGATCAGCAGGGGGCATTAGTCCAAGTGCTTCTTTGGAGAGCTGGGCCACTCTGGTCCCCTGGCAGCTGCTTGCCTGGAGGTGCCACCACCCACCCACCCCGGTTAGTGAGTCAGCCCTATAGAGGTCCTGCATAGGGCGGAGCCCACTCTGCTCTGCTGCTGTGCTCCAGGCCAAAATCCTCATTGCATCTACATGGAGACCCCTGAGGAGGCATTTCTAGAAAGGGGAACCAATCACGCTTAAGATCCTTGAACACAGCCCTAGCTAACAAGCTTTTTCCCATTCCCAAGCTTGTCTGGGAGCCCACTTCCCCCTCAACTCCAGTTCCTGTGTAGTTATGGTGACGTCCCACATGAATTGAGGGGAGGCAGCCCATGCAAATGAAGCTCCCTTTGCACCAGCTGGGGTCGCGAGTGCCCTCCCTCTGGCTGTAGGCCTTACACTGCCAATGCCTCACACTAACAGGGCAGCCAAGGAGAATGCGACTCAGCACCAAGCATGGTGACCCTCGGGGAAATCAGCAGATCTCCTGGTGAAAATATGCTAAAACCCCACCAGGCGAAAACAGCCCAGGGGGCACCTGTGCTTCTCCATTCGCAGGCTGAGCCTAGCCCACCATACCCAATACACTATTCTTGGTGGACCTGGCTAGGCCCAAGGCTGCCCAGCACAAGACCCAGTTTTTGGTTACTTACAACTTTGCCTAATGTTCCTCTGTGGGCTAACATTTTCCACGCTGGAGGTCTGCCTCGGGCTGAATATTTTTGGAAAAGCTCAGCCAAAACGGCGGAGCCATCTGGAGAAGAAAGCTAGGGAAGAACACATTGTTTTGCCTGTGTTAAAAAATCCTATCAGCAGTTTCTTTGGGAAGCTCTAGCACCCCTCTGCTTTGGGGCAGAGACTTGCCATTTGGCAGGGGGCTGCCCTTGCTGTCGGGGAGGTGCCTTTTGCCAGCCCCAGGAATATCCACCCCAAATTGGCCAGTTTATAAGCCTTTGAGCAACTGCACTTTGCACCTGCCCAGTAGAGGATTCTTACCAGCTAAACTCCCCTGAGGCTCCATCATTACTGGGCACACTGCAGCCCAGCCAGAGTAGGACTTTCCTGGCAATTGCAGCTCCAGAGGAAGCCACCTAACTTGAATGCAGAGCGGACAAGGGCTGGACCGGGGAGGGGGTAGCAGGGAGTCTGGGACAGGAGCTTGGGGGAGGAGGCAAAAACTGGGACTGGAGGCTGGCAGAGAGGGAGAGCTGGGGTGGAGGGAAGACTGGGACTGACTGGGGAAGGAGCCCGGGACTGGGAGGCAGTAGATAGGGGGAGAGACTGGGATTGGATGAGGAGCCAGGGGTGAGAGACTGGGAGTGGCTGGGCAGAGATGAGGGGACTCTGAGGACACACAAGTATCCCAGGGAGGGAGATTGGGACTGACAGTGGCGATGGGAAATATGGGGGGTGGGGCGGGGAGGCGAGAAGCTGGGAGACAGGGAACTGGGACTGGCTGGACACGGAGACTGGAAATGGGAGTGTGAGGTAACTGGGCCAGCGAGTCCAGAGGGGTGAGACTGGTACTTGCTGGGCAAGGAAACTGGGAATGGTACGAGAAGCCTGAGGAATGGAGACTAGAAGTCAGGGGGTAGGGAAGAGACAGGACCAAGACAGGGACAGATTGGAGGGGACAGGACAGAACTGGTCACACTTGGGGGAGAGGGCAGAAAAGTCTGTGCCCACCACAACACCCCTTCCCAGCACCTGGAATGGGACCTGATTCCCACATCTCATCCTTCTTCTCTCAGCAAATAGCTGTGAAAGCCACTGCCAAAGTATCCCATCCCTCTGTGGTGCTGGTCTGCAGAGGCTAACAACCTACTACTGCTAACACTTACTCCAGGGGCAGAGGTCTCTGGGCTGGATCTAAAGGTACCAACCTTGCTGAGCCATGGGGATGTCGCATGATGGAATGTTTGTTTTTGAAGTTTGCTTTATTAAAAAGTTAGGAAATTACACACAAAAAACTGTTACAACATTAAGGTTGCACCGTCGAGTGCTCTAAAGTTAGGAAATGCCAGAATTAAGGATGCCTGTGGAACCTTAATTTGGCCCCGTGAGTACACATTATGTACAGTCTCTGAGAACACGATCACATATTATTTTTTCCACAGGACGCCGGCCTTATTCAGAGCACGGGATGGACCCTGGGTTGGAGTTGCAGCAGTGCTGAGCATTCACAGCTGAAACTGCAGTCAATGGGCGCTGGGCTTTGAACACATAAGGTGTGATATAATAGTGAGTGCTCTGAAAAATGGGGTTCGAGGCCTCGCATATTGGGCACCTATGATTACTGAACACCTTTGACTTTAATCTTTGTGCCTCAGTTTGCCTTCTGTAAAACAGGGAGCACAGTACCCATTTAGCTGAAGATAAATTAATTAATGCTTGTGAAGCACTGATACTATAGCCATCAGTGCCAGAAAAAAGCCCATGAAGAAACTATTCTGTCTCCAGAGTAGGGTTTGAATGGTGTGCAGTAAATAAAGGCTGGGACCACACACTGAGCAATGAGGAGCAAACAAAATATTGGCTAGTTGCTCATTCAGTGAGCATGGCCCCTCCTCTGCACAGGGTCCCGGGGAAAACAATGGTATGTGCTCATGGAATGAAAGACTGGCCCATGATACATACACACCAGGGGGCTGAATTCGGGGTGCCTGGGCCTCCTTACTTCAGGCACTTCTTAATGTCTGAGTGCTTCATTTGGCAATTTTATTACAGTTCTTTTAACATAGTTTGTGTGTGTGACATATACAGAGAGATGCACAATAGACAGAGGTGTGTGTGCAAATATATCTAGGGCAGTGGTCTGTGGATCCCGGGAGTCCGTGAACGATGTCTAAGGTCTGCAAAAGACTGTGACTGAGAACTGACTGAACAGCATTCAGCTCTACAAACAGACAACAGATTTCCAAAGGGGTCCGCAAATGAGACCCACTGATCTAGGTTAACTCCAAAGCCCCCCTGCCCCGGGATAGCCAGCGAGCCAAACAGTCTGCAAGATGACTGCCTCCTGCCTTGACAACCACAGCCTGGCCACTTGGCACCAGTCGGGGCACGCTGGTTCTGTTCCCAATGGCACATGCAGGTGGGGGTGCATGCAGCCGCAGGCTGCCCATTTGCTATCCACGTGGTACAATGAGCTGAGCGGACCAGTTGCCTCCTTGGTCAGAGCTTTGCCCAGGAGAGGGGAGGGGGAAGCTTTCTGCTCCCAGCCCCTCTGCAGGCACTCTGTCAGTCTCACATTCATCAGGCTGGAGGATTTGGGCTGGTTCGGGAGCTCACATTTCAGCTGCACTCGCCCCCCTCTGGCCCCATCACACTTCACTTTGCTCCAGGATCTGTATGTCTGTCCAGCCTGCTTCAACGTGGTTTCTTTGCCCTATTCCGGCCTGTTACTCAGAGTGATGCAGGCTTCTCCACCATGCGCAGGTGATTTGGGTGAGACGTCCCTGAGCAGGACTTTGGCACAAGCAAAGAGGAGCCCAGCTGGGTTTTACGCTCAGCCCCGTGCACATAGGGCAGGCTGTGGGGCGCCCAGTGGGGCTGTGTGGATAGCCACGCAGTGCACACATGGACGGAGTGTCAGGGCAGTGATCTAAAGGAGCACCCAGTAGATGCAGGGCCCTGGGTTCCTCCTCCAAGCACACTGTGCTCTAGGCAGAAGCCATGTCCCCTGCGGAGATGGAGGAGTTTAACCCCTCCAGTGGCAGAGAGCCGAGCTCAGTGCAGGTGGAACTGGAGGAGAGAGATGGGCTGGCGGAGGTTGGCATGCTGGCCGGACAGCTTTCTGCTGCACAGCCAGGAGCGCTGCAGGGCCGCTATGCTAGTCCACCCAAGAGCCCGGCTCTTGTCCAGAGGCTCATGGTTAGGGGCTCACTTGAGGTCCTTCGTCAGTTACAGACACAGAAGCGCCTCCCCTCGCCCAGTGGCCACAAAGGCTGGAATGTGGGGTGGGAACGGCACAGACGGGGGGGGGGGGGGGGGAGGAGCGATCTTCAGGAGCCAGGGGCAGGCTGTTTGCCACCCCCACGCGCCTCTGGGACACCAGGACAGCAGGCACTGGCTGGCCGCGCACATGGACTGACCCTGCTTGGCAAGGTCAGGTACAGCCTGCAGGAGGATGGCACTGGGGCATGGGCACAGCTAACCTCCCCAGGCACTGGCATTAGCAGCTGCAGATCCTGGCTCTCTGTCCCACGGGCAAAGGGACAGCAAGGAGGCTGGCTGGTGCTGTTCAGGGTGTGGTTCATGGAGGGTTTCTGGAGCGCCATCTGATGGTTGATGTGGGCACTACAGCAGGCCACCGGGAGGCAGGCGAGCAGGACGCGCTCGGCCACCTCTGGTTTGTGCCTTGCTGTGGTTCGTCCATCACCTCTGGCCTGAGCTGTGGGTTGGCCACGTGGCCACTGCCATTGCCACTCCCAGCCTAGAGCGCGGAGACAAGTGAACCGGTGTCTCCCAGCACCAGGCCCCACTCCCGCCGCCATCGCCAACAGAGGTGCCGGGGAGGGATGGGGTGGGGCAAGGGGAGGAGGCTTCTCACAGGCAGTGAGAGTCACTGTCTGCCTCCTCCTTCTCCCGGCGCTCGAAGGCGCTGTGGGCACGCTCCAGGTCTTGGATGACGTTCAGCAGGCGGGCAGCAGCGGCCATCTGGCGGTCCTGGCAGGAACAGCCGTGATCTGCAGAACGGAGGGAGAGGAGTGCAGTGAAGGAGAGGGGCAATCACATGCAGGCACAGCCATGTGAGCCGGCCCTACAGAGCAGGGCCGGCCGGGCGCAGGTCAGACCCACGTGCTCACTCCCACGTCCAGCTACCCGCTGGGCTCACTTCCACCAGGCCAGGCTAGGCCTCGGAGCACAGGGCTCCTGGGCCAGCTAGGACAGACGGATCCCTGCCCGGGGGCCCTCACCTGGCCCCATGCCAGCTGCGGGTGGGCTGGAAGTGGCAGGGTTGGAGACGTTCGCAGGGACAGGGAGCAGCTGGCAATGCTCAGCCACTCTCCATAGGTGGCACGGGCAGCTTTGCACAAGTCCCCGCCCAGTCCTCTTGGTCTGAGACATGGTCACTGGCAGGGTGACCAGCTGTCCCGATTTTATAGGGACAGTCCAGATTTTGGGGTCTTTTTCTTATATAGGCTCCTATTACCCCCCTGTCCCGATTTTTCACATTTGCTGTCTGGTCAGCCTAGTCACTGGGTGGGCTGGGAAACAGCGTGTGGGGCGGGAGCTCCCCATCAGAGAACGGCTCAGAGCAGCAGTGACGGAGCGCCAGCCCCAGCACAGCACGACTCAGGCCTTCACCCAGTGCAGCAACCACCCCCCACTCACCCCCGACCCCCAGTGCAGCGCAGACCTGCCCCCCCAGCCCCCAGTGCAGCGCAGACCTGCCCCCCCCAACCCCCAGTGCAGCACAGTCCGGCCACCCCCAGCCCCCAGTGCAGCGCAGACCTGCCACCCCCGGCCCCCAGTGCAGCGCAGACCTGCCACCCCCGGCCCCCAGTGCAGCGCAGACCTGCCCCCCCAGCCCCCAGTGCAGCACAAACCGGCCACCCCCGGCCCCCAGTGCAGCGCAGACCTGCCCCCCCCAGCCCCCAGTGCAGCACAGACCTGCCCCCCCAGCCCCCAGTGCAGCGCAGACCTGCCCCCCCCAACCCCCAGTGCAGCACAGTCCGGCCACCCCCAGCCCCCAGTGCAGCGCAGACCTGCCACCCCCGGCCCCCAGTGCAGCGCAGACCTGCCCCCCCAGCCCCCAGTGCAGCGCAGACCTGCCCCCCCAGCCCCCAGTGCAGCACAAACCGGCCACCCCCTGCCCCCAGTGCAGCGCAGACCTGCCACACCCAGCCCCCAGAGCAGTGCAGACCTGCCCCCCTGCCCCCAGTGCAACTCTGCATTGCCACCCCCGACCCCCAGTGCAGCACAGACCTGCCCCCCTTCCCCCAGTGCAGCGCAGACCTGTCCCCCTTCCCCCAGTGCAGTGCAGACCGGCCACCCCCGGCCCCCAGTGCAGCGCAGACCTGCCCCCCTTCCCCCAGTGCAGCGCAGACCTGCCCCCCCTGCCCCCAGTGCAGCGCAGACCGGCCACCCCCGGCCCCCAGTGCAGCACAGACCGGCCACCCCCGGCCCCCAGTGCAGCACAGACCGGCCACCCCCCCGGCCCCCAGTGCAGCGCAGACCTGCCCCCCCGACCCCAGTGCAGCCCAGACCTGCCCCCTGCCCCCAGTGCAGTGCAGACCTGCCACACCCAGCCCCCAGAGCAGCGCAGACCTGCCCCCCCTGCCCCCAGTGCAGCTCTGCATTGCCACCCCCGACCCCCAGTGCAGCACAGACCTGCCCCCCTTCCCCCAGTGCAGCACAGACCTGCCACCCCCGACCCCCAGTGCAGTGCAGACCTGCCACCCCTGCCCCCAGTGCAGCACAGACCTGCCCCCCTTCCCCCAGTGCAGCACAGACCTGCCACCCCCGACCCCCAGTGCAGCACAGACCTGCCACCTCCGGCCCCCAGTGCAGCGCAGACCTGCCCCCCTTCCCCCAGTGCAGCGCAGACCTGTCCCCCTTCCCCCAGTGCAGTGCAGACCGGCCACCCCCGGCCCCCAGTGCAGCGCAGACCTGCCCCCCTTCCCCCAGTGCAGCGCAGACCTGCCCCCCCTGCCCCCAGTGCAGCGCAGACCGGCCACCCCCGGCCCCCAGTGCAGCACAGACCGGCCACCCCCGGCCCCCAGTGCAGCACAGACCGGCCACCCCCCGGCCCCCAGTGCAGCGCAGACCTGCCCCCCCGACCCCAGTGCAGCCCAGACCTGCCCCCTGCCCCCAGTGCAGTGCAGACCTGCCACACCCAGCCCCCAGAGCAGCGCAGACCTGCCCCCCCTGCCCCCAGTGCAGCTCTGCATTGCCACCCCTGACCCCCAGTGCAGCACAGACCTGCCCCCCTTCCCCCAGTGCAGCACAGACCTGCCACCCCCGACCCCCAGTGCAGTGCAGACCTGCCACCCCTGCCCCCAGTGCAGCACAGACCTGCCCCCCTTCCCCCAGTGCAGCACAGACCTGCCACCCCCGACCCCCAGTGCAGTGCAGACCTGCCACCTCCTGCCCCCAGTGCAGCGCAGACCTGCCACCTCCTGCCCCCAGTGCAGCGCAGACCTGTCACCCCTGGCCCCCAGTGCAGCTCTGCATTGCATTGGGGGTCCCAGCCCATACTCAGAGCACCCTCCTGCACCCGAGACACCTCACCCCCTCCCACAACCCAACCCCCTGAGCCAGCCCAGTGAAAATGAGCGAGTGAGTGAGGGTGGGGAGAGCGAGCGATGGAGGGAGGGGGAGGGGGTGAGCGGGGGTGGGGCAAGGGTGTTCAGTTTTGTGGGAGTGGAAAGTTGGCAACCCTAGGCACAGGCCCGCTGGTGCGCTGCAGGCCCGTCTCTGAGTGCTCTGGCGGGGGTGGGGGGGCGGGGGGGGGGGGGTGGGTCCATACCTCCCTGGGCACGAGTCCCAGTCCCCCTCTCCTGCTCCAGCGCCAGCCCCGCATCCGAACACTCAATGTACTTCTCCCTGTGGAGAGAGGAGACACGTGAGTTCTTAGGGGAAGGGATCAGCTACTGTCTGTACGTACAGCCCCACATGCAAGGGAGCCCCCTACCCCGGTCTGGATGCCCACCCCCCACCCTAGCCCTTACAGCCCCAGATGCAAGAGAGCCCCCACACCCTGGTCCGTACAGCACCCACCTGTCCTGGCCCTGGTCTGTACAGCCCCACACGCAAGGGAGCCCCCCCACCCCGGTCCGTACAGTCCCCCCTGTCCTGGCCCTGGTCTGTACAGCACCAAATGCACGGGAGACCCCTACCCCGGTCCATACACCCCCCACCCCATCCTGGCCCTGGTCTGTACAGCCCCCAAATGCACAAGAGCCCCCCACCCCGGACCATACAGGCCCCCGTCCTGGCCCCGGTCTGTACTGCCCCACACGCAAGTGAACCCTTGCCCCTCGGCCCTCGTCTGTACAGAACCACATGCAAGGGAGCCCCTCATCCTGGACTGTATGCCCCCCCCCAGTCCTGGTCTGTACAGCCCCATGCTCAGGGGGCTCCCAGTCCTGATGGCCCCCATGCACAAGGGCCCCCTCGCCCTGGCCTGTATGGCTCTCTGCCCCGGTCCCAGTCTGTATGGTCCCACCTAGTCTGACCAACCGTGAGGGCAATGGGGCCCCAGCCCAGCTCTGTGAGAAGGGGTGTTCAGAGCAGAGAACGTGGGACCCCCCTCCCTCTCTCATCTCCCCTGGGGTGTCACAGGCTCAGAGTACTAGGGCAGGGTGTCCAGGAAACCACATAATCCTGCTGGGGTCCAGATCTCTGTCTGGTTCTCCTGCCTTTTCGTCCCGCTTGGGGCCATGAGATGGAATGAGATGGAAGTGGCTCTCCCCAGGGGTTCCCCCAGGGGTTGTTCCGATTGCCCCCCCTTCCCCTAGTTCAACTGCCAGCACTGGGGGCAGGGACTGGCTCTCACTCAGGATTCAATGCTTTTTTTGCCTTCAATGCTTTTTTTGCCTCTGTCTTCACAGACAAGGTCAGCTCCCAGGCGGCTGCACTCCGCAGCACGGTATGGGGAGGAGGTGACCAGCCCTCTGTGGAGAAAGAAGTAGTTCGGGACTATTTAGAAAAGCTGGACGAACACAAGTCCATGGGGCCGGATGCACTGCATCCGAGGGTGCTAAAGGAGTTGGCCGATGTGATTGCAGAGCCATTGGCCATTATCTTTGACAAATCATGGCAATCGGGGGAGGTCCCAGATGACTGGAAAAAAGCTAATATAGTGCCCATCTTTAAAAAAGGGAAGAAGGAAGATCCGGGGAACTACAGGCCAGTCAGTCTCACCTCAGTCCCTGGAAAAATCATGGAACAGGTCCTCAAGGAATCAATTCTGAACCACTTAAAGGAGGGGAAAGTGATCAGGAACAGTCAGCATGGATTCACCAAGGGCAAGTCATGCCTGACTAAGCTAATTGCCTTCTATGATGCGATAACTGGCTCTGTGGATGAGGGGAAAGCAGTGGATGTGCTATTTCTTGACTTTAGCAAAGCTTTTGATACGGTCTCCCACAGTATTCTTGCCAGCAAGTTAAAGAAGTGTGGGCTGGATGAATGGACGGTAAGGTGGATAGAAAACTGGCTGGATGGTCGTGCTCAACGGGTAGTGATCAATGGCTCGATGTCTAGTTGGCAGCCGGTATCAAGTGGAGTGCCCCAAGGGTCGGTGCGGGGGCCAGTTTTGTTCAATATCTTCATTAACGATCTGGAGGATGGTGTGGACTGCACCCTTAGCAAGTTTGCAGATGACACTACACTGGGAGGAGTGGTTGATATGCTGGAGGGTAGGGATAGGATACAGAGGGACCTAGACAAATTAGAGGATTGGGCCAAAAGAAATCTGATGAGGTTCAACAAGGACAAGTGCAGAGTCCTGCACTTAGGACGGAAGAATCCCATGCACTGCTACAGACTAGGGACCGAATGGCTGGGCAGCAGTTCTGCAGAAAAGGACCTAGGGGTTACGGTGGACGAAAAGCTGAATATGAGTCAACAGTGTGCCCTTGTTGCCAAGAAGGCTAACGGCATTTTGGGTTGTATAAGTAGGGGCATTTCCAGCAGATCGAGGGACGTGATTATTCCCCTCTATTCGGCACTGGTGAGGCCTCATTTGGAGTACTGTGTCCAGTTTTGGGCCCCACACTACAAGAAGGATGTGGATAAATTGGAAAGAGTCCAGCGGAGGGCAACAAAAATGATTAGGGGGCTGGAGCACATGACTTATGAGGAGAGGCTGAGGGAACTGGGATTGTTTGGCCTGCAGAAGAGAAGAATGAGGGGGGATTTGATAGCTGCTTTCAAGTACCTGAAAGGGGGTTCCAAAGAGGATGGATCTAGACTGTTCTCAGTGGTAGAAGATGACAGAACAAGGAGTAATGGTCTCAAGTTGCAGAGGGGGAGGTTTAGGTTGGATATTAGGAAAAACTTTTTCACTAGTAGGGTGGTGAAGCACTGGAATGGGTTACCTAAGGAGGTGGTGGAATCTCCTTCCTTAGAGGTTTTTAAGGTCAGGCTTGACAAAGCCCTGGCTGGGATGATTTAGTTGGGTTTGGTCCTGCTTTGAGCAGGGGGTTGGACTAGATGAGCTCCTGAGGTCCCTTCCAACCCTGAGATTCTATGATTCTATGATTCGTCTATGGGGCGCTTGCGGCGTGGCAGGTCCAGCCGGTAATCCAGCTAGAGGGGGAATGTCAGGGTGGGCAAGCAACCTGGGTACGTACCCAGGGTCCTGGCAGGCCTGCACTGGGGCAGCTGCCCCGCCAAAGCCCCTGCAGCACATCCTCACTGCTGCTGCGACCTCCCTGCGCTACCATCCCACCTGCCGTGGAGGTGTTGATGGCCCGTGTGTCTCTGTACCGCGCGTAGCACAGCAGGGCCTCTGCCACACTCCCTAACAGTCTCTCCTGGGCAGAGCCTGCGTCTCGGTATGTTGGGCCCCCAGGCTCGAGGCCCACACACCCTGTGCTGGGGAGATCGCGTGGGCTCAGTGACAGAACCAGCAGTGGGCATTTCCCACTAGCACTCCTGTCACTGCTCCCGCTGCCCCGATAGGAGAACGCCCGAGACCCTGCGCGCAGACGCGCCCCCAGAAACGGTGATCAGCACCCAGGACCTAGTGACACCATTACTTGTTGTCTGCAGTGGGGCAGCATCTGTGCTGTGCAGACACAGAACAGAAGGATGGTCCCTGCCCTGAAAAACCTGCAAGCTACGGAAGGATGGAAGCCTCTGTGCTACAGAACCAGACCAAAGAGGAGCAGGTGCAAAGTCTAGCACAGGGGTCTCAAACTCAAATTACCACAAGGGCCGCATGAGGACTAGTGCATTGGCCCGAGGGCCGCATCACTGACCCCGCCCCCTCGCTGCCCCCGGCCCCGCCCCCACTCCACCCCTTCCATTAGGCCCCGTCCCTTCTCCGCCTCCTTCCCTGAGCGTGCGGCCCCCCCGCTCCTCCCCCCTCCCTCCCAGAAACCACGAAGCTCTTCCCATGCAGCCCGCGGAGCTCTTTCCTGTGGCCTGCCGGGCTCCCCGCGCCCCCCCCCCCATTTATTTATTTTTTAAAAAACCAACTGTCTGGCGACAGGAACTGTATGGGGGTAAAATAAATAATTTTTTAATTAAAAAAAAAAAGGGGGGGGCATGCGGGGAGCCCCGCGGCCCGCAGGGAAGAGCTGTGGCCCAAGGGCCGCGTGTTTGAGACCCCTGGTCTAGCACATCTGTCTGGGTCTGCTACTTGCTCCCAGCAGGGCTAAACAACACGACACTGAGAGCTCCTGAGCTCTGGCTACACTACGGTTTCCACCTTGCTGCCAGCACCAATGGGCAGTGACAGCTCCTAATTTCCCTAGTGTAGACAAGGCTCCCCCTGCAACGGCATAGGATACTCCCATCTGATGCTATGGGTAGGTGCTCTGGTGGAGGGCAACATCCCTGCAGCAGGTCTGGACTGGAGGGAACCTTCCTCCCCAGCCCCAGAGAGAGGGGGCAGTTGGGGAGGAATTCCAAGATGCCGTGTGGGGTGCACGGGATCCCCCCAGTCCAAGGAGCCTCTTGGGCCATGGGAGGAAGACCCCTAACCCTCCTCAAGCTGTTGACTATATAAGGGCTCTCTCAAGGGTAACAATTTAGGGAGGGGAGACCTCTGGTGGTGGGAACTGGGAAGCCAGGCAAGGTGAAATTCACCAGTGCCAGGGGCCAGCTGAAACCAGAGGCTGCACTCCAGTCCGGACTCTGGCTCACGCCCTATTCTGAGGGCATCAGGTTGGTGCTGCCCCCTACTGGGGGTGGAGCAGGATGTGGGGGACAAGTGTTTGAGCAGGGGCTGACCCCAGAAGAAAGTGGTGACTGATGCAGGCTGAGATAACTAGGCTAATGATCAGTGCCAGCTGCAACCAAAACCCTCCTCCCAGGGAGATGGGGCAGGGGATCCCCCCATCAGCTCAGCAGGGTGGGAATGAGAGACACGGGGAAGGTGAATGGGATGGCAGTTAATAGCTCGGAGTTAATGCCAAACGGGGGGCATCTGAAACCAGCCTCATCCCCTCAGATCCACCCCAACTCCCCCCGCCACTCCCTGAGCCCCGGGGTTAGAACTCAGCGCCCCTCCCTGGTGACCCAATCAAGCCCAGACATGGAGTAGCCCCTGCTCTGGTGTCAAAGGAATGTGTTTCGAATGGGGGGGAAGGCTCCAAGGCCAAAGCTCTACAAAATGAACTGCCCTTTATGGCAACAGCACATAAAGAACTTCCCCAGGCTCTATGGCTTCCCTACTCATCATGGCATGTGCCCCCCACCATGCCAGCCACAGGGTGACCACTGCCCCCCGCCATGCACAACTCCTGGGCATGGCCCTGCCCCTGCCTGCCTGGGCTGGCGTTACCTGCCTTCGCCCCACAGATGCACTGACCTGAGCTTGTCTCTCGCCAGCAGGAGCTGCCCATACACCATCTGGGTCTCGGCGTCCGGGTCGAGGGGGTCGCTCCAGTCCCCCAGGGTCATGGCAGAGTGAGTCCGGCTGCAGCCGCGCACTGGGGGCAGGACAGAAATGACTGTTCCAATGAGCCCCGAGGCGTGGGCAGCAGGGGTTGCCATGCAGGCTACAGAGTGGGCCAGGGGCCCTGCCTGCAAGGGTCTAGGAGCAGAGTGGGTCGCTCCTGACTAGCCAACCAGCCTCCAGGGAAGCCCTCTCCCCCAAGGCCATGGATGAGGGAGATCCATCCTTCCAGCCAGTGGGGACTGGTCCGGGCTCTGCCACCAGGCTGCTGGGGTTAACAGCTGCTTGGGACTGATGCGTGGCCTTTGCTACCCTCCCCCAGCCCCAGGTGCTGTGCCAGTGTGGTCTAGTGGATCGAGCACTTGAGTAGAGCTTGGGAGAGCTGGGTTCTGTTCCCAGCCCTGCTACTGGCCTGGTGGGTAACCTTGGGCAAGTCATTTCCCTGCTCTGTCTCTCAGTTCCTCATCTGTGCAATGGGGTAATGCTAGCGACATCCTGTGTGAAGTACTTTGAGCTGTACAGGTGCAACGTGATGGGTAAGAGCTGGGTGTTGGGGGAGTCCCCGGGATCTTCCAGCCCCACCTATTCCCCAAGCGGAGAAGCAGCAGCAGAGAGAGGTCTCTGGGTCAAAAAAGCCCTTTCCCCTGCCAAAGCCCTATGGGCTGAATTTGCTGCAGCAGCAGCCCTGTAGCTGGCAGGGGCCCTTTACCTGTGCGGTCAGGCTGCAGGCAGCAGGTCCATCGGTTGCCCCGGAAGGCACCCGGGTGGCAAGAGGGCAGCATGCGCTCGTTGCAGATGCTGGCTTTGCGGACGGCCGACAGCCACTGGTTCAACTCGTTCACATTCTGCTGGAGACAGGGGAGTCTCAGCCAGGGAGAGGATGGTGCCGCTTCCCCCCGCCCCCATGGATACAACCCAAACCCCCAGGGTTCTAGTCCTGGCTCTGGCCTGCTGGGTGACCTTGGGCAAGTGCCTCAGTTTCCCCATCTGCACCTCAGCACAGACTGTTCCAGGCTGCAGTGTGATCCATGGACTGGATGAGGCTCATCCAGACTTTCACTGGGAAGACAGTGGCAGATTGAGGCAGGGCTGGAGTGAACACAGGGACTTAATTTGCCCCCGCCCAGTTCTCCAGAATCCCATAGACCCAGGATACATGCCCCTTTGGGGGCCCCTATTTTGCTCAGCCTGGAGGTCCCAAGTAGCCTAACCCATGAGCACAGCTGCATTCAGGGGGTTAATTTGGCATCCGGAGCTCCAGCCCTTCCCCCCTCTCTGACACTGGTAGGGTCTCCCAGGGCAACACTCACTCTTCAGCAACCCTGGGGAGGAAGGGGCTGGGGAAACCCAGCTACCAGCAGCGAGCACGGAGCCAACTCTGCCTTCCCCCCGGCTGGTTCGATCGAGTGCTGAGACCATCACCCGTTCCTGCTGCCCAGCCAGGCAGCTGGGTGGCAAGGGCTGGAGCCAGGTAATGCATCTGAACTGGACACGAGCCTGCTTTCCTGCCCACTGCTAGCTCCGTGGAGCACGTCCCCTCCACCATGCCCTGGGTGGCTTCAGAGGGGCCACGGTGGCAGCACACCATCCCCAGCTGGGCCGTGTGGGCAGCCAATGTGGCTCTGGCACTGCCAGAGAAGGGCGGGGGAGGGAGGTATGGGGCGCCTCCTTGTTTGGAGCAGGACAGAGCCCCCCTTTTTTCAAGGATCGGGGAGCTGGGCTCAGCCCTCCAGTGACGTTCTGGAGCAGACCCCAGAACTCCCAGCTCTGCCCCGGTCAGTTCAGTGGGGGTGGGGAGACTCGCTGTGCCTGGAACAACGTTGGGGGGAAGGGGGATGTTACAAAGGAGCACCACAGGCCAAGCCGCATGGCAGAAACCCTCGTGGAGAAGGACCCTTCTCTTGCCCAGCCCCAGATGTAAGGTCCCAAGCTAGCACATGGCTGTGAAAAGGCACCACGGGAGCCAGCTCCTGGCTACAATGGGAATTGGGGGGACAGCCCCCCACTGGAGCCCCTGAGACACTGCAAGGGCCAGGACTCTCCACTCACACAGCTGCTGGCTAAGGGCCAGGGGTACTTGGAACAGGGTGTCAGCCACATGGGCCTGGAAGTACCAGACGTCCAAGGCCAGCACCTGCCCAGGGACCCAGCTGCAGTGATGAGCGAGGGGAGGCCGAGGGCTGGACGGCACTGGAGAGGCCAGGCCACACTGGGATCTTGCAAAACTGTTCTGCCCTTGCGGACATGCCAGAGCCCCCAGTGTGTGGGGTGAGGGGTGCCCAGGCACCACCCACCATGGGGCTACAGTGTGCGCTTGCTCTGCTGTGAGGATGGGGCCAGGATCTCGCCAGCCAAGATGCACAGGGGCTCCACTATGGCTGGGATGCTGGGGGGACCGCAGGTGGACGGCTCCTTGTGCTCACCTCCCTTTCTTGTCTCATGTCATGACCAGCCACATTCCCCCCTCCCGCCCCCCGCAGCTTGGGAACAGGGGCGGCTCTAACAAGCCCCCGACGCAGGCAGACGTAGCGGGGCCCTGCCCCCGACGCAGGCAGTCCCAGTCCACAGCGGCAAGGGGAGAGCAGCGGACCTGCCGCCCCAGTGCCGCCGCGGCAGGCGAGAATGGGGCGGCAGTCCGAGTCCCGCAGCGGCAATTCGGCAGCGGGAAGAGTGGACCTGCCGCTGAATTGCCACCGCGGGACTTGGACTGCCGCCCCATTCTCGATGCCGCCCCAAGCACCAGCTTGGAAAGCTGGTGACTGGAGCCAGCCCTGCTTGGGAAAGGCCTTTGTTAAAACAACAGAACAGACCCTCTGCTGCACCCCACCTGACAAGCCCAGCCTGGCGGCTGGATGGTACTGCACAGGGCCCATTGACACCGCGCTTGGCACCAAGAACCACCATGGGTTGAACTAAAGAACGAAGGCCCCCAGGTGGGGGTCCTTCGCAGAGCTCTGGGCAGCAGGTGGCACTGGGTCAGCAGACAGGTGACCACGCTGCCAGGGCCCTGCTGCACCGTGCCCCCTCGCTGGCAGGAACTCGCCTTGCACTGGATGTACATGGTGCGCAGCTGCCCCTGGTTGTCCTGCGTTATGATCTGCATCATGTGTGGCTGCTGGAAGGCGTTTTCGTCCACCCTCTCCACGGCACAGATCCGCTGGACGGGGATGGAGGAGCGAACCTGTGTGAAGAAACAGCACCCCCCGCACCCTGAGCTGAGCCAGAGCATAACCCACACCGGGGAGGGGTGTGGGCAAGAATCACCCCCCCATTCCCACTCCCTGCTTTCAACTCCCTCCACAATCAACAGCCCCAGCTATGCAGCACGAGCACACTGTGGGGTGGGGAGGGTTGAATCCTGGTGATCCTTTGGTGTTCACCGAGTCACAGTGTCAGGGTTTAGGTGAATCAGCGGAGGAGGGATTGGATTGAGGGGCGCTGGCAGAATGGGGGTTAGTCCAGGCCTGGTATAGCAGGCGGCAGGCTAGGATTGAGGGGCGCTGGCAGAATGGGGGTTAGTCCAGGCCTGGTATAGCAGGCGGCAGGCTAGGATTGAGGGGCGCTGGCGGAATGGGGGTTAGTCCAGGCCTGGTATAGCAGGCGGCAGGCCAGAATCGAGGGGCGCTGGCAGAATGGGGGTTAGTCCAGGCCTGGTATAGCAGGTGGCAGGCCAGAATTGAGGGGCGCTGGCAGAATGCTTGACTTTAGCAAAGCTTTTGATACAGTCTCCCACAGTGTTCTTGCCAGCAAGTTAAGGAAGTATGGGCTGGATGAATGCACGGTAAGGTGGATAGAAAACTGGCTGGATGGTCGTGCTCAACGGGTAGTGATCAATGGCTCCATGTCTAGTTGGCAGCCGGTATCAAGTGGAGTGCCCCAAGGGTCGGTGCTGGGGCCGGTTTTGTTCAATATCTTCATCAACGATCTGGAGGATGGTGTGGACTGCACCCTTAGCAAGTTTGCAGATGACACTAAACTGGGAGGAGTGGTTGATACGCTGGAGGGTAGGGACAGGATACAGAGGGACCTAGACAAATTAGAGGATTGGGCCAAAAGAAATCTGATGAGGTTCAACAAGGACAAGTGCAGAGTCCTGCACTTAGGACGGAAGAATCCCATGCACTGCTACAGACTAGGGACCGAATGGCTGGGCAGCAGTTCTGCAGAAAAGGACCTAGGGGTTACGGTGGACGAAAAGCTGAATATGAGTCAACAGTGTGCCCTTGTTGCCAAGAAGGCTAACGGCATTTTGGGCTGTATAAGTAGGGGCATTTCCAGCAGATCGAGGGACGTGATTATTCCCCTCTATTCGGCACTGGTGAGGCCTCATTTGGAGTACTGTGTCCAGTTTTGGGCCCCACGCTACAAGAAGGATGTGTATAAATTGGAAAGAGTCCAACGGAGGGCAACAAAAATGATTAGGGGGCTGGAGCACATGACTTATGAGGAGAGGCTGAGGGAACTGGGATTGTTTAGCCTGCAGAAGAGAAGAATGAGGGGGGATTTGATAGCTGCTTTCAACTACCTGAAAGGGGGTTCCAAAGAGGATGGATCTAGACTGTTCTCAGTGGTAGAAGATGACAGAACAAGGAGTAATGGTCTCAAGTTGCAGAGGGGAAGGTTTAGGTTGGATATTAGGAAAAACTTTTTCACTAGTAGGGTGGTGAAGCACTGGAATGGGTTACCTAGGGAGGTGGTGGAATCTCCTTCCTTAGATGTTTTTAAGGTCAGGCTTGACAAAGCCCTGGCTGGGATGATCTAATTGGGTTTGGTCCTGCTTTGAGCAGGGGGTTGGACTAGATGACCTCCTGAGGTCCCTTCCAACCCTGAGATTCTATGATTCTATGATTCTATGAATGGGGGTTAGTCCAGGCCTGGTATAGCAGGCGGCAGGCTAGGATTGAGGGGCGCTGGCAGAATGGGGGTTAGTCCAGGCCTGGTATAGCAGGCGGCAGGCTAGGATTGAGGGGCGCTGGCGGAATGGGGGTTAGTCCAGGCCTGGTATAGCAGGCGGCAGGCCAGAATCGAGGGGCGCTGGCAGAATGGGGGTTAGTCCAGGCCTGGTATAGCAGGTGGCAGGCCAGAATTGAGGGGCGCTGGCAGAATGGGGGTTAGTCCAGGCCTGGTATAGCAGGTGGCAGGCTAGGATTGAGGGGCACTGGCGGATCTGGGGAAGGGGGAAGCCCAGGCCTAGTATTGCAGTGGGCAGGCTGAGATTGAGGAGCGCCACCAGACCTGGGCGAATGGGGGAGTTCAGGCCTAGTATATCGGGGGAGGCAGGCTGGGATTGCAGGGTGTTGGCAGAGCTGGTGGGAGGGGGGAGCTCAGAGCTGGTATACTGGGGTGCAGGCTGAAATTGAGGGATGCTGGCAGATCAGGGGAAAGGGGGAGCCCAGGGCTGGTGTATAGGGGAGCGAGCTGGGATTGAAAGACACTGGCAGGGCTCGGGGAAGGGAGGAAGCACAGGGCTGGTATAGTGGGGGGTGGGGGATGCTGGGATTGAGAGGAGCGGGCAGAGCTGGAGGAATGGGGGAGCCCAGTGCTGGTATTGCAAGGGTCAGGCTGGGATTGAGGGAGCCGACAGAGCTGGGGGAAGGGGAGAACCCAGGGCTGGTATAGCGAGGGCAGGCTGGGATTGAGGGGCACTGATAGAACTGGGGGAAGAGGGGAGCCCAGGGCAGGTATAGCAGAGGGAGGGCAGGCTGGGATTGAGGGGCACTGATAGAACTGGGGGAAGAGGGGAGCCCAGGGCAGGTATAGCAGAGGGAGGGCAGGCTGGGATTGAGGGGCACTGATAGAACTGGGGGAAGAGGGGAGCCCAGGGCAGGTATAGCAGAGGGAGGGCAGGCTGGGATTGAGGGGCACTGGAAGAACTGGCGAAGGGGAGAGCCCCAGGCTGGAATAGTGGGGGAGGGCTGGCTGGGAGGGGATTGAGGGGCACCATCAGATCTGGGGGAAGGGTGTAGCCCAGGGCTGGTATAGCATGGGGAGGGCAGGCTGGGAAGGGATTGAGGCAGTGGCCTCCCCAGGAATTGAAATAATGGGGTGGGTGTTCGAATTTACTGGGGGGGGTGTCATTAAATTGGCATGTAACTAGTTCACAAAACTGGGGGAGTGTTGGGGAAATTCAGGGGGGGTGTGCACCACCCCTGGGGGGCGTGTAGGGAAATCACTGGATTGAGGGGCACTGGAAGAGCAGGGGGAAGGGACAATCCAAGGCCTGGTATAGCAGGGGGCAGGCAGGGATTGAGGGGCGTCGGCACAGTTGGGGGAAGGAGGAGCCCAGGACTGGTATAGCAGGGGGGTGGAGGGAGGCAGCCTGGGATCGAGGGGCGGTGGCAGAGCCGGGGGAAGTGGGGAGCCGGGGGGGGGCAGACAAGAATTGAGGGGCGCTGGCAGGGCCGGTGCAACCACTAGGCAAACTGGCAGTCGCCTAGGGCGCCAAGTGGTTGGGGCACCGAGCCCCAGCCATGGAGGAGTCGGCGTGGCACCGGGGGGGGGGGGGGGGGCAACAGCCCTGCAAAGGCAGCAGCGCTGATAGTGTGGAGCAGCCGCGCCCCCCGCCCCGGCTGCGGCCCGGTGCCGCCCCCCACCCCGGGGCTCCTGCAGGCTGTAGCAGATGCATGCGGGCGCCAGCCCCCGTGCGTCCCCCGGCTGCCCCCTCGCCGCGCTCGGGCTCTGCAGCTCCCTGGGAGGGTCATCGGCGGCGGCTCACACTCCTGGGAGCCGCAGAGCCTGAGCGCGGTGAGGGGGGAGCCGGGGGGCGCACGGGGGCCGCCGCCCGCATGCATCGGCTGCAGGAGCCCCTGGGGGGGGCGCCGGGCCGCAGCCTGGGCAGGAGCACCCCCGGCTCCCCCCTCACCGCGCTCAGGTTCTGCGGCTCCCGGGAGTGTGAGCCACCGCCGCCCTCCCGCTGCCTCAGCACTCTGCGGGGGAGGGGCTGTGCACGGGGCCCGGCAGCGTGTTCTGCCGCCACGTGGAGCCAGCGGCCGGGCCTGGTAAGGGGTGTCCCGGGGGGGCGGTCAGGGGCAGGGGGGGTTGGATGGGTCGGGAGTTCTGGGGGGGCTGTCAGGGGGCGGGGGTGTGGAGAGGGGTCAGGGCAGTCAGGGGACACGGAGCTGGGTGGTTGGATGGGTCGGGAGTTCTGGGGGGGCTGTCAGGGGGCGGGGGTGTGGAGAGGGGTCAGGGCAGTCAGGGGATATGGAGCTGGGTGGTTGGATGGGTCGGGAGTTCTGGGGGGGCTGTCAGGGGGCGGGGGTGTGGAGAGGGGTCAGGGCAGTCAGGGGATATGGAGCTGGGTGGTTGGATGGGTCGGGAGTTCTGGGGGGGCTGTCAGGGGGTGGGGAGTGGTTGGATGGGACGTGGGACTAAGACCCGGGGGTCTGTCTGGGGGCGGGGGTGTGGATAAGGGTTGGGGCAGTCAGGGGACACGGAGCTGGGGGGTTGGATGGGTCGGGAGTTCTGGGGGGGCTGTCAGGGGGCGGGGGTGTGGAGAGGGGTCAGGGCAGTCAGGGGATATGGAGCTGGGTGGTTGGATGGGTCGGGAGTTCTGGGGGGGCTGTCAGGGGGCGGGGGTGTGGAGAGGGGTCAGGGCAGTCAGGGGATATGGAGCTGGGTGGTTGGATGGGTCGGGAGTTCTGGGGGGGCTGTCAGGGGGTGGGGAGTGGTTGGATGGGACGTGGGACTAAGACCCGGGGGTCTGTCTGGGGGCGGGGGTGTGGATAAGGGTTGGGGCAGTCAGGGGACAGGTAGGGGGTAGGGTCCTAGGGGGCAGTTAGGGTGGGGGGGGGTCTCAGGAGGGGGCAGTCAGGGGACAAGGAACAGGGCGGCTTAGATAGGGTGTGGGGTTCTGGGGGGCAGTTAGGGGCAGGGGTCCTACGAGGGGGCAGTCAGGGGACAAGGAGGGGGGGGGGTTGGGGGTTCTGAGGGGGCAGTCGGGGTGGGAAGTGGGAGGGAGTGGATTGGGGTGGGGAGGGGGGAACCTGGTCTGGGGAGCAGCCCCATGGCAGGCTGGTCCCTGGGGTCTATAAAGGTTCGTTGGGATTTGCCCCTCAATGAACCGATGTGCGGGGGGTGGGGGCGCAAGGTGGAATTTTCGCCTAGGGCACAAAATATCCTTGCACCGGCCCTGGGCGCTGGCAGAGCTCCACAGCAGAGACCCTGTCCATGCTCTGCCTGCCTCCCGCCAGCGTGACCCTCCTGCCCCTGAGCTTGGCCCTGGCGAGTGGCAGCGCACAGGTCTCCGTTCACGAGGGCACTGAGGGGGACACACCTGCCACTCCGGGGACTTGGAGTAGGAGAGGGTCTCGCTGCTCAGCCAGAAGTAGCGTTTCTTGAAGGTGAAGCGCGGGAGCAGATGGAGCCCCTCAGCCTTGTGCTTGTGCAGGTAGCCCTCCTTGATGGTGACCGAGGGGTGGAAGAGCGTCCGGGGCTGGGCCTCGCCTGCTGTGTGGACAAGAGAGCGGGGTTACCCTGTCCATCTGCCCCGTGAAACGTCAGCACCTTCACCAAGCCAGGCCAATGACCCTCCTGGACCTGGGGAGAGGTGTGCTCTGGTGCCTACATGCTGATGAAGCCAGGGTCTGCATCACCTTCCCACCCCACGCCAGGGCGATGACCCACAGTCAATGCCAGGCTCCCTCTGGGGACAGCCAGACTCAATGAGTGGGGAGGCTAGATTCTCTGCCCATCGCAGAGGAGAGCACAGGGAGATGGGCTGTCCCCCAGAGCGATCTGCCCCTGCAGTACCCCCAGCCCCCACCCAAGAGAGCTGAGAGTCACTGACACCAATCAGAGCAGACCTGGAGCACAGGTAGCCATGGAGCTGGGGGTACAGGCTGCCCTTATAGGATGGGCTGCTGAGACTTGAGGCACACAGAGGAATTGTTCAGGGCTGTTTGGTCGCTCAGATCCACAATCGTCCTGGGAATCCCCCTTGTCTCTGGGCCCCCCAGAGCCAGGCTGAATGCCAGAGCCGGCCCTGAGAGCCCCCGGCGCATCAGGGACTCACCGCTCTCGCTGTCCACGTCGATGAGCTTGTCCAGGAAATCCTTGACACGGGCGATGCTGGGAAGGATGAAGGGGTGCAGAGGAGCCATCCACTGCTCCTTGCCATGCCCCAGCTGCAGGCCAAGGTTGCCGATGCTCTGCACTGCCTGCCAGGGAGAGGAGCAGCGAGCGGGTCACAGCGCAGCCAGGGGATCTGCAGGACGTCTCTCCAGCCTGGCTCAAGCCCCACCAGGAGCTTTAGACCCTTTGCTGGACAGGGTCAGTACCATCCCAGGGCACGAGCATCCCAGGGAAAACCAGGCCAGTGGGTACAGGGATGGAAATGATCAGATGCCATCTATGCTGCCTCCCCTTTGCCTGTATATTGCCCTTGGGACAGGGACCTGCCTGCCTGGCACTGGCTCTGAGCAGTACAAACTAGCAGTAAGAACTTGCATGCATTGTCTTAGAGGTGGAAAATTTGGGGAGATGTTCACCCCCTGCCTCCCCTCTGACCCCCAGCAGAGCAAAAGGACGGAGGGAGGATCTGGGCAGCTTGGAGGAGGGAGAGAGAGAGGTAGGATCTGATGAGAAACAGTCAAATGAAAAAAAGTCCCATTCAATTACATTGTGTAATGGCAGCAGGAGCGGCGCCAGCTTTTTTGCCGCCCTAGGCGGCGGTAGCGGGAGAGGCTGCTGCCGAAATGCTGCCGAGGTCCCCGGAGGCCGAAGAAGCTGCCACCGAAGTGCCACCAGGGACCTCGGCAGCATTTTGGCAGCAGCCTCTCCCGCCTGCGGTCGCCGAGGGACCTGAAATGCCACCCCCAAAATCCTGGTGCCCTAGGTGACCACCTAGGGTTGCCTAATGGTAGCGCTCGCCCTGAATGGCAGACAGCTAAAAAGTGACAAGTTTTTAAAGTGCTTATATACCAATGCTAGAAGTCTAAATAATAATATGGGTGAACTAGAGTGCCTCGTATTAAATGAGGATATTGATGTAATAGGCATCACAGAAATTTGGTGGAATGAGGATAATCAATGAGACACAGTAATACCAGGGTACAAAATATATCAGAAGGACAGAACAGGTCATGCTGATGGGGGAATGGCTCTATATGTGAAAGAAAGTGCAGAATCAACTGAAGTCAAAATCTTAAATGAACCAAACTGTACCATAGAATCTCCTTGGATAATAATTCCATGCTCTAATAATAAGATTATAGCAGTAGGGCTATATTACTGACCACCTGACCAGGATGGTGATAGTGACTGTGAAATGCTCAGGGAGATTAGAGAGGCTATTAAAATTAAAAACTCAATAATAATGGGGGATTTCAACTATCCCCATATTGACTGGGTACATGTCACTCCAGGGCAGGATGCAGAGATAAAGTTTCTTGACACCTTAAATGACTGCTTCTTGGAGCAGCTAGTCCTGGAACCCACAAGAGGAGAGGCAATTCTTGATTTAGTCCTAAGTGGAGCACAGGATCTGGTTCAAGAGGTGAATATAGCTGGACCACCTGGTAATAGTGACCATAATGTAATTACATTTAACATCCCTGTGGTGGGGAAAACACCACAGCGGCCCAACACTGTAGCATTTAATTTCAGAAAGGGGAACTACACAAAAATGAGGAAGTTAGTTAAACAGAAATTAAAAGGTACAGCATAAAAAGTGAAATCTCTGCAAGCTGCATGGAAACTTTTTAAGGACACCATAATAGAGGCTCCACTTAAATGTATACCCCAAATTAAAAAACCTAGTAAGAGAACCAAAAATGTTCCACCATGGCTAAACAAAGTAAAAGAAGCAGTGAGAGGCAAAAAGGCATCCTTTAAAAAGTGGAAGTTAAATCCTAGTGAGGAAAATAGAAAGGAGCATAAACTCTGGCAAATGAAGTGTAAAAATATAATTAGGAAGACCATAAACAAATGTGAAGAACAGCTAGCCAAAGACTCAAAAAGTAATAGCACATCAGAAGCAGGAAGCCTGCTAAACCACCAGTGGGGCCACTGGGATGCTAAAGGAGCACTCAAGGGTGATAAGGCCATTGTGGAGAAAAAATGAATTATTTGCATTGGTCTTCACAGCTGAGGATGTGAGGGTGATTCCCAAATCTGAGCTATTCTTTTTAGGTGACAAATCTGAGGAACTGTCCCAGATTGAGATGCCATTAGAGGAGGTTTTGGAACAAATTGATAAACTAAACAGTAATAAGTCACCAGGACCAGATGGTGTTCACCCAAGAGTTCTGAAGGAACTCAAATGTGAAATTTACAGCTACTAACTACAGTTTGTAACCTGTCATTTAAACCAGCTTCTGTACCAGATGACTGGAGGATAGCTAATGTGATGCCAATTTTTAGAGGGCTCCAGAGGTGATCCTGGCAATTACAGGCCAGTAAGCCTGACTTCAGTACAGAACAAAACTGTCAGACACATGGATGAACATAATTTATTGGGGAAGAGTCAACATGGTTTTTGTAAAGAGAAATTATGCCTCAGAATCCTTTGAGGGGGTCAATAAGCATGTGGACAAGGGGGATCCAGTGGCTATAGTGTACTTAGATTTTTTAAAAAGCCTTTAACAAGGTCCCTCGCCAAAGGCTCTTAAGCAAAGTGAGCTGTTATGGGATAAGAGGGAAGGTGCTCTCATGGATCGGTAACTGGTTAAAAGATAGGAAACAAAGGGTAGGAATAAAAATTTTCAGAATGGGGAGAGGTAAATAGTGGTGTCCCCCAGGGGTGTGTACTGGGCCCAGTCCTATTTAACATATTCATAAATGATCTGGCAAAAGGGGTAAACAGTGAGGTGGCAACATTTGCAGATGATACAAAACTTCTCAAGATAGTTAAGTCTTAGGCAGACTGCAAAGACCTACAAAAGGAACTCTCAAAACTGGGTGACTGGGCAACAAAATGGCAGATGAAATTCAGTGTTGATAAATGCAAAGTAATGCAATTGGAAAACATAATCCCAACTATGCATATACAATGATGGGATCTAAATTAGCTGTTTTCACTTAAGAGTCATTGTGGATAGTTCTCTGAAAACATCCACTCAATGTGCAGCAGCAATCAAAAAAGCGAACAGAATGTTGGGAATCATTAAGAAAAGGGATAGATAACAGAAAATATCATATGGCATCTATATAAATCCATGGTATGTCCACTTCTTGAATACTGTGTGCAGATGTGGTCATCCCATCTCAAAAAAGATATTTTGGAATTGGAAAAGGTTCAGAAAAGGGCAACAAAAATGATTAGAGGTATGGAACGGCTTCTGTATGGGGCGAGATTAATAAGACTGGGACTTTTCAGTTTGGAAAAGAGACGACCAGGGAGGGATATGATTGAGGTCTATAAAATCATGACTGGTTGGAGACAGTAAATAAGGAAGTGTTTTTTACTCCTTCTCATAACACCAGAACTAGGGGTCACCAAATGAAATTAATAGGCTGCAGGTTTAAAACAAACAAAAGGAAATATTTTTTCTCACAACGCACAGTCAACCTGTGGAATTCTTTGCCAGAGGATATTGTAAAGGCCAAGATTATAACAGGGTTCAAAAAAGAACTAGATAAGTTCATAGAGGATAGGTCAATCAATGGCTATTAGCCAGGATGGGGGATAGCATCCCTAGCCTCTGTTTGCCAGAAGCTGGGGCACCTGGCATTGGCTGTGGCCGGAAGACAGGATACTGGGCTAGATGGACCTTTGGTCTGACCCAGTATGGCCGGTCTTATGTTCTCCTACTCCCCCACTTCTTTCCTTCTCCTCTCTCCTTCCCCTCACATCGCCCTTCCCCCTCATCCCTCCCTACATCTCCCCCACCCCTGCTGCCACCTTCCTTCATTCTCTGGAACATTCACTCCCACTCCTTGGGGTAACTGACCATGGGAACAATTTATCGAGGGTTGGGTGGATTCTCCATCACTTGCAATTTTTAGATCAGGGTTGGATGTTGTTTAAAAAGATCTGTCTGGGGTTATGGCAGGGAAGTAATATGGCCTGGGCGAGACAGAGGTCACAAAGGGCCTGTCTGGCCTTGGATAGCATCCCCTGCCCCACCTCTCACCCTGCCACAACCCAGCACAAGGAAGTGCCAGCTCCCACTCTGGAGGAAGAGCCACCTGCATGCAGTGGCACTGGTGCAGCCGAGCTGCCAATCACAGGCGAGCCCAGAGTGGATTTGACTGTGTAAGAGGGAGCTGGCCTGGGGTGGGGGTCCTTACTGGGAGGCCTCACGGAGGGCAGGATGACTGAGGTTCACGTGAGCTCACTCAGCCCACTGTCCATGTTGGCGGCTCAGCTCCAGGGTCAACCCAACTGGGCCTTACAACATCAAGACAAGCACTGGGGTTTCTCCAGCCCACAGGGTGGGGCAGCTCGATTGCAGTAGGGTTTCCCAAACACAGCACTTCTTTATTCCATCTCGATGCGGTGATTAAAAACAATGGGTCAGCTCCTTGGCTGGCCCAGCCCAGCACTACCCCAGTGAGTTCAATGGGGCTACACCAATTTACACCAGCTGAGGGTCTGCCCCAAAAGATGTAAAACACTTTCCACCAAGAAATCACCACCACATCTAATCGCTGCACCTTCCCCACAGATGTGCTGATCAGTGAGTGTGACCAGCTGTCAGGCTGCCGGGCTGGTACAGGCCCCAGTACAGACCCAGCAGGCCGGGGCTCCCTGCCAGCCAAGGGCACACTGCAGAACAAGCATCTGCAGAATGCTAAGAAATACGCCAGCTACGGCAAACCCTGTCTGCCCCTGCACCCAGGCAGGGCTCATTCTGCCCCCCATTTGGATAACTGCTCTGGTGGCCTAATCCAATGGCCACCATAGCCGGTCCTCTGTTTTGAACGGGCGCTGGACCAGGTCTTTATCTGCAGCTGGATGGTTGATTATATATGGTGGTGTCAGGTTTGATGGCTCGATATGGCACAACAAGTTCCTCTTTTAAGAGAGTCTCATAGACTCATAGACTTTAAGGTCAGAAGGGACCATTATGATCATCTAGTCTGACCTCCTGCACAACGCAGGCCACAGAATCTCACCTACCCACTCCTGCAATAATCCTCTCAGCTATGTCTCAGCTATTGAAGTCCTCAAATCATGGTTTAAAGACTTCAAGATGCAGAGAATCCTCCAGCAAATGACCCGTGCCCCATGCTGCAGAGGAAGGCAAAAAACCTCCAGGGCCTCTGCCGATCTACCCTGGAGGAAAATTCCTTCCCGACCCCAAATATGGCGATCAGCTGAACCCTGAGCATGTGGGCAAGACTCACCAGCCAGACACCCAGGAGAAAGTTCTCTGTAGTAACTTCTAACATCCCATCATTGACCATTGGTCCTATTTACCACTGATGGCAATTAATTGACCTTTGACTAAGATCATGTTATCCCATCAAACCATCCCCTCCATAAACTTATCTAGTTTAATCTTGAAGCCAGATAGGTCTTTTGCCCCCACTGCTTCCCTTAGCACACTCCCACTTTTGGTGCCGAGGTCAGTAATAAATAGATTAAATAAAATTGGTCCCAGAACTGAACCTTGAGGAACTCCACTAGTAACCTCCCTCCAACCTGACAGTTCACCTTTCAGTATGACCCGCTGTAGTCTCCCCTTTAACCAGTTCCTTATCCACCTCCCAATTTTCATATTGATCCCCATCTTTTCCAATTTAACCAATACTTCCTCATGTGGTACTGTATCAGATGCCTTACTGAAATCGAGGTACATTAGATCCACTGCGTTTCCTTTATCTAAAAAATCTGTTACTTTCTCAAAGAAGGAGCTCAGGTTGGTTTGGCACGATCTACCTTTTGTAAAACCATGTTGTAATTTGTCCCAATTGCCATTGACCTCAATGTCCTTAACTACTTTCTCCTTCAAAAAATTTTCCAAGACCTTGCATACTACAGATGTCAAACTAACAGGCCTGTAGTTACCCGGGTCACTTTCCCCCCCCCATTTTTAAAAATAGGAACTATATTAGCTATCCTCCAGTCAAATGGTACAACCCCTGAGTTTAGAGATTCATTAAAAATTTGTGCTAATGGGCTTGCAATTTCATGTGCCAGTTCCTTTAATATTCTTGGATGAAGATTATCTGGGCCGCCCGATTTACTCCCATTAAGCTGTTCGAGTTTGGCTTTTACCTCAGATATCGTAATATCTACCCCCACATCCTTATTCCCATTTGTCATGCTGCCACTATCCCTAAGCTCCTCATTAGCCTCATTAAAGACTGAGGCAAAGTATTTGTTTAGATAATGGGCCATGCCTAGATTATCCTTAACCTCCACTCCATCCTCAGTGTTTAGTGGTCCCACTTCTTCTTTCATTGTTTTCTTCCTATTTATATGGCTATAAAACCTTTTACTATTGGTTTTAATTCCCTTTGCAAGGTCCAATTCTACATGACTTTTAGCCTGTCTCACTTTATACCTACATGCTCTGACCTCAATAAGGTAGGTTTCTTTGCTGATCCCTTCCATCTTCCACTCCTTGGATGCTTTCTGTTTTTCCTTAATCACCTCTCTGAGATGCTTGCTCATCCAGCTTGGTCTAAAACTCCTGCCTATGAATTGTTTCCCCTTTCTTGGGATACAGGCTTCTGATAGCTTCTGCAACTTTAACTTGAAATAATCCCAGGCCTCCTCCGCCTTTAGATCCATAAGTTCTTTAGTCCAATCCACTTCCCTAACTAATTTCCTTAATTTATTAAAGTTAGCCCTTTTGAAATCAAAAACCCTAGTCTCAGATTTATTTTTGTTTATCCTTCCATTTAGTTTGAACTGAATTAGCTCATGATCACTCGAGCCAAGGTTGTCCCCTACAACCATTTCTTCAATGAGGTCCTCACTACTCACCAAAACCAAATCTAAAATGGCATCCCCCCTTGTTGGTTCAGCAACTACTTGATGAAGGAAATCATCAGCTATCACATCTAGGAAAATCTGAGCCCTATTATTATTACTAGCACTTGTTCTCCAATCTATATCTGGAAAGTTGAAGTCTCCCATGATCACACAGTTCCCATTAGTATTTACTTCCTTAAAAACATTAAAGAGGTCTCTATCCATATCCAAATTAGATCCCGGTGGTCTATAGCACACCCCAAGCACCATCCCAGGGGAGGTTCTAGTAGTTTTCTTCCCCAATGTGATTTTTGCCCAGACAGACTCTGTCTTATCCATTCCATCACTTTTTATTTCTTTACAGTCTACCTCATCATTGATATACAATGCTACTCCCCCACCTTTACCTTTATTTCTGTCTTTCCTAAACAGCACATACCCTTCAATACCTGTACTCCAGTCATGACTATTATTCCACCATGTTTTGGTTATTCCTATGATATCTGGTTTCATTTCCTGGACCAGTAGCTCTAATTCCTCCATTTTGTTACCTAAGCTCCTTGCATTGGTGTACAAACATCTTAATTTTTGCTGTTTGGCCTCACTCACATTCCTTACCCAATTTGGTATGGACATTGTACTGCCAGTATGACCTATTAGACTAGTATCCACTCTGCCCTTCCTCCTTATGTCCATTCTCCTACCCCCGGCTATATCCTTTCTTACTTCGTTTTCTTCCCTCTCAATGTTAAAATCCGGCGTGGAGATTACCTGGACATCTCCCAACCGTCTCCCCCAAATTCCTAGTTTAAAGCTCTCTTGATCAGTTGTGCGAGTCATGGAATTTAGGGCCAGAAGGGACCATCAGATTGAGTCCTCCTTCTTGTAGATCAC